>OW240916.1:316827275-316948179 GCA_933207985.1 Pelobates cultripes | reverse complement strand
GGAGGGGTCCAAGGGACACAGTCTAGGGAAGGGGAAGGCTCTCTTACCTGAACCTCCAGCAGTGTGTTGTAGTCCTGGGTGCGGGCCTGTTGCCTGGTGATCACTGGATGTGCTTCCTCAGTGGTTGTGGTTTGGGGGTCAAAATCAAAAGTGAGCTTTCCCAGATCATTTCCCAGTACCACCTCTGCGGGTAATTGTGGCATCAACCCCACCTCCACATTTCCTGACCCCGCACCCCAATGCAAATGGACTCGTGTTGTATTCAGCCGGTATACGTCTCCCCCTGCAACCCTGACGGCTACAGTCCTGCTGGTTTGTGCTTTGTCAGAGACCAAGTGGCTTTTGACCAGGGTTATGGTGGCCCCTGAATCTCGGAGTCCCTGCACAGCTTTTCCCTCCAGGTAGACTGTTTGCCTGTGATGTTGACGATTATTCGCATTTGCTTGTAGCGGGTTGGCTTCATGCAATACTTCCCACTGTTCTATGGTAGTGACGGGAACTGCAGAGCCATAGGCGGCGGGTGTCTCGTCCTGGTAGTGGTGTGCTGCTGCTCTCGGTGGTGGGGGTGGACCTGGTCGGATCCAGGTGGATCGGTCTCGAAGCTGTGAGCAGTCCCGCTTGTAGTGTCACCACCTCTGGCACTGGTGGCATTGTACAGAGGGGGGTTGGCTGAACCTCGGTTGAGTAGCTGTAGGAGCTGGTGGGGGTAGTTGTCTCTGTGGTGCGTTTGTGCCAGTGGGAAAACGGTTTCCTCCTAGGGGTCGCACAGCTGGCTTGACAACCACAAGCTTGTGCTGCCTGCGGGCACCCATATAATCATCGGCCTTTTTAGCCGCTTCTGTGATAGACATGGGGTTGCGGTCTCTCACCCACTCTTGAAGATCTGCGGGTATCCAGTCATAAAACTGTTCTAACAGCAGCATTTGTAATATGTCCTCCATGGACCCTGCCTGGTTCGCCCGTACCCATCCGAGGGCTGCCCTTTGCCATCGGCAAGCCCATTCTGCATGCAAGTCATTTTCCGCTTTTTTCATTTCCCTGAAGCGCCTCCGGTATGCTCCTGGTGTGATGGCATACCGAGCCAGGATAACTTCTTTTACCTGGCTGTAATCCCGAATCTCTGTATCTGGTATAGAATGGTATGCTTCAGCGGCTCTCCCCGTTAACCGTCCTGCTAGGATGGAGACCCAATCTTCCATATTTGTTTTATGTAGCGTGAATAGTCTCTCAAAATCTTGGAGGAATGCGTCTATATCCGCTTCTACATACATTTTAAATGCGTTTTATGGGATCTTCGGCTTACCCTCTTGCGCCATAGACATTGCTGGGCTTCTTTCTGGTGTTTGTGGCCTTCTTTGCCGCATTATAAACTCCTGGACCTCTGTCATCGTCGTGGAGATGATCGCTATCGGTGGATTCTCCCCACAAAAGGACAGTCTGAATTGGAGATGCCTTTGGAACTCTGTTTGCTCCGTTCCGTCTGTCGCATCCCTCTGTTCGGTGACCGAATCGTCCTCAAGTATTAAAAATCCATAAGGCAATAATTCCAGCAGGCAGGACAATCCACTAATATCCCAATATCAATCCCAATGACTGGAAGACACAGCATCAGGAGCAGAACTGAACTTTTAATCACTCAACCTTCTTTTAAAGCTTTCTCCCATGCAAGGGAGGGATTTACAGTAATTACACAATACACCAATCATACATGAGTTGCCACCCACACATCCCCTCCCCTTAGTATGACACATAATCCCATTATGCAGTACACAGTTCCCCTGGTTTTCTTGATGTACCCCTAAACATAGGGTTACTATTACATCCCCCTGGTAGCCCTGATCTGGGTGAGAGACATATTCAAAAATTACCCAGATCGGAAAAGGGGTTAGGGAAATTCCTGGAGGTAATAAAAAGACCGACCGCGCTGGAGTTAACAGTCGAAAGGGGTTCCATACATTTTGGCCCTGCGGTCGGTCACACAAAAAGGGAATAAAATACACAAACTGCTTGGGTTATGGAGACTGGGGAGGATTCGGATAAACCCCCTTGTTCGCGGGGTTCTTTCTACCGAATGGGGAGCCGTTCGGTAGTTCCTACACAAATTGACGGCAGTGTGGAGGTCTCAGTGGTGTTTGTCTAACCGAGTGTCCGATTTGGGTTCCAGCAGGGCCGTCTTTAACAAGGGGCAAACGGGGCAGCTGCCCCGGGCCCAGTTGCTCCTGGGGGGCCCAAAGCAGCTGCCCTGTGGGCCCCCTGCCCGCAGCCAGGTCTGAACAGCCCACCGGAATACTGAGAAATATCCCGGTGGGCTGCAGCAGGTGATGTAATCAGGGGCCCCGGCCCTTTAAGAGAGCTCCTGACCGAGCCCCTGTCTTCCTGCCTGCTGGGAGGAAGTGTTGTGAGGTCACTTCCTCCCAATTAACAGAGTGCCGCTGGGGAGGAGGAGGCATACATGGAGGAGGTACAGACCAAGAACAAGCAGACTCCCATCAATCTCAGCCATCCAGCTCCCACTGGACCACAGGGAAGCCACACTTCTGTAGAGGTAAGGAGGGTGGCTAAACTATGTGAATTCATATGACTCTGTGTGTGTGTGTTTGTGTCAGTGTGTGTGTGTATCTGGCTGTATGTGTGTGTATCTGGCTGTATGTGTGTGTATCTGTATGTGTGTATGTGTATCTGGCTGTATGTGTGTGTATCTGGCTGTATGTGTGTGTATCTGGCTGTATGTGTGTATGTGTATCTGGCTGTATGAGTGTGTGTGTATCTGACTGTGTGTGTATCTGACTGTGTGTGTATCTGGCTGTGTGTGTATCTGGCTGTATGTGTGTGTGTATATCTCACTGTGTGTGTATATCTCACTGTGTGTGTGTGTGTGTGTTTGTATCTGGCTGGCTGTGATTGTATCTGGCTGTGTTTGTGTCTGACTGTGTGTGTGTGTCTGTATCTGACTGTGTGTGTGTAAGTGTGTATCTGGCTGTGTGTGTCAGTGTGTTTGTGTCAGTGTGTGTTTATATGGCTGTGTTTGTGTCAGTGTACATGTACCTTTGTGTCAGTGTTTATGTGTATCTGTGTGTCAGTTTGTATGTGTACCTGCTTGTCTGTGTATATGTACCTGTGTGTGTATGAGTGTCAGTATGTGTAAGTGTGTATCTGTGCGTGTGGCAATGCATACATCCCATCTAACATTGCACACAAATACAACCCTGCATTCCAACATTAACAATGCACACAAATACACCACTGCATGTGTATCTGTGTTCCTGTGTGAATCACTGTTTGTGTGAGAGTGCATCTGTGTGACAATGCATACATCCCAGCATTCCTACGCCAACACTGCACTCAAATACATATGTATTTGTGTATATATCTGTGTCAGTGTGTGTAAGTGTGTATCTCTGTGTGTAGATGTTCCAGTGTTTTTATCTCTGTGTGTGCACGTGTATTTATGTATGTGGCTGTGTGTGTATACACCAGTCTTTGTCAGTGTGTCCAGATGTGTGCATGTATCAGTGTGCTAATGTGTATGTATATCTGTGAATGTTGACATTCATACATCACGGCAATCAAACAACATGCAACCACACCCCTGCAAACATTACATACAAACACACCCCTGAATTCAAACTCAAAAAGTATATGGAAACACATCCCTACACTTAAACACCAATACTACACCCTACATGCACACACATACTGTATACAACAACATGCTCACATTCAAATGCACAAACACTGCTCACAAATACAGCCCTGCAAAAATGGACAAATGGTAGATCCCCAGCTGGCATAGCATCGTTGGAATTGTACAACAGATGAGGATCTATCTTTTCTCTGCTCTTGCGCTAGAGGGATGGCAGGATCCAGGGGGCCCAAACAAATGCCTGCCCAGTGTCCAATCAATGTTAGAGACGGCCCTGAATAGATTGTATTAGAACCAGCAACTATCTGCTTGCAAATCCAATCCAACCAAATGATTGAAATTCGGTTAAACTGGATTTGCAAGCAGGCAGCTGTCAGTTCTGTCTAATTACTGTTGTATTTCAGTTTTTGGCTGTGTATTCCTATTATTTAGTTAGATATCCAGTCTACAGTATGTTCCATCTAGTTACAGAACTGATAATAAACAGAGTGCACAATTATAATTGATCTAAGGGTTTTTATACAGAAACGCTATTCCCATTTTCCATATTCCATCTAATTTGTATGCGGTATTACAAAATGAACATTGATAAAGCTTGAGAATAATCTCCGGATTTCACAGTCAGAATACCCCCCAGATGGGTCGGGGTTATTTTCAGGGAATTAGGACTTAAGTGAGTAGCCATGATCGTTTAAGGGTTTAATTGCTAAACTATGAATAATGATGAGCTGACAACCAACGTTTTATTGTCTACTTTTAAATCAACAGAGGGAACAAATTCGTGAAAGGTTGAACATGCCGTACTTTTTTACAAACTAACAAAACATTGCAAAATGTTAAATATTAAAGGGACACTATAGTCACCTGAACAACTTTAGCTTAATGAAGCAGTTTTGGTGTATAGAACATGCCCCTGCAGCCTCACTGCTCAATCCTCTGCCATTTAGGAGTGAAATCCCTTTGTTTATGAACCCTAGTCACACCTCCCTGCATGTGACTTGCACAGCCTTCCATAAACACTTCCTGTAAAGAGAGCCCTATTTAGGCTTTCTTTATTGCAAGTTCTGTTTAATTAAGATTTTCTTATCCCCTGCTATGTTAATAGCTTGCTAGACCCTGCAAGAGCCTCCTGTATGTGATTAAAGTTCAATTTAGAGATTGAGATACAATTATTTAAGGTAAATTACATCTGTTTGAAAGTGAAACCAGTTTTTTTTTCATGCAGGCTCTGTCAATCATAGCCAGGGGAGGTGTGGCTAGGGCTGCATAAACAGAAACAAAGTGATTTAACTCCTAAATGACAGTGAATTGAGCAGTGAAATTGCAGGGGAATGATCTATACACTAAAACTGCTTTATTTAGCTAAAGTAATTTAGGTGACTATAGTGTTTCTTTAATAAAAACATAACTTAAAATATTGGTTTCTAAATTTTAACTTTACTATGCTGTAACAAAAAGTAGATTTTTATCCTCGCCGGTCTCCAATGACAATATGACGTCACTGCTTTCTTTTCTGTGGTCCAATCAAATGCTTCTCATAAAAACATTAAAATGGACGTTAACTGGATCAGACAGTGGGAGGGAGTGGGGGAGAGGGGTGGACAAAGGAGACAGAGCAATAGAATTAAAAAAACAAACACATAAACATTAAGTACTATACGAAGGTGAGAGAGGACACGCTCCCAGCACTACCTGCAATGGTAGAAGTTGACAACATCTGATGCCAACATGCAGTGCGTGCTGATGGCAGAAGTAATATTTTATCAGAATTGGCATTAGGCAGTTAGCAATACATTTCCGGGTTGTCTACGTCACCTGTGCCAGGAGTGTATCTAGTACCAAAGTGCAAATATCTCTGTATGTGCAGTGTTTCAAGCAGAAACTATGCGCATACAAATTCCTACCACCATAACCACTTCTAAAAGCAAAAAGGGTCATGGTGATTGGAGTAACACTTTAACAAAGGTGCAATTTGTAAATATGGAAAATAAATGAACACACCTAGCATCTGGGGGAACATTTTAAAATGCTTGAAAGATGATGGAGGTTTTATACACAGTGTCCATTCTATAAATTCTCCATTTAAAGGTGTAGTCTAGCATTTTTGGGGAAAATCTTATAAATAAAGGCTCACCCGAATGACAGAGTGAGCCACACCACTGTAAGCTTGATTGTGTTGTCTTTGACAGGATAATCAAAGCACTTCTGAAACGTTAACCAAATCTGTAAAGTAACGTAAAACATTAACAGGCATGTCAGCAAAATGATACACTACATCATAATATAATACATCACATGACAGACAGAGATAACAGTAATTAGGGGGCTTTGTAATTACATGCTTTCGTTTTAATTAATTTGCAAAATGAAGCAGAAATAGCATAAGTGTGGGAGAGACCAATGACTGCCGGTCTTTATTATTATACATTGCGTCAGGGTTCGCTGTTATCCCAGTTTCAGCATTAAAGAGACGATATTTGCACATACTTACTAGGGGCCAACTCACTAAACAGTAAGCGGTGCTGAGTTAAACAAAGACTGTAACAATGTGGACCAGAAGAGGCAGGATATATATTTTTTGCATGTAAACTCTTTTAACAGCTAACAGAAGTTATAGGTGATTTTCAGATTTATTTAATTATGTAAATTCATGAAAATGTTAGTTCCCTTTTAATCTTACAAAGCACTATGTAGATTTGTCTGTTCATCTATCTATCTATCTATCTATCTATCTATCTATCTATCTGTCTCTCTATCATCTATTATCAATCTATCTACTCATTTCTTTATCAATCTCTGCCAGTTTTATTCATTTTTCCTGTCTGTCCACCTGTCTACAGTTCATTACATTCATAATCTGCCTGTTTATCTATCTCTCTTTCTTCCTGTATGTCAATCTGTCCATCTATCTATCTTTTTTTCTGTATGTCAATCTGTCCATCTATCTCTTTTTCTTTCTGTATGTCAGTCTGTCTATCTATCTCTCTTTCTTTCTGTATGTCAGTCTGTCTATCTTTCTCTCTTTCTACCTGTCTGTCCATCTACCTCTTTGTGCATGTGGCAATCTGTCGATCTGTATGTCACATTTTCTAAATGCATGTCAGTCTGTCTGTCTATGCATCCATTTGTCTCTCTCTATCTTTTTCTCTCTCTTTCTTCATATGCCGGGTTATTCTCTAAACTGAGAATTCAATGTAAATTTCTAATTTATGTTTAAAATAGCCGAACTGGAATAATTCCCTCAGCTATGCTTTCTGCCGGCTAATCTGGCCTTAGATGTGAAATGTCACTTTATTAAATAACCCAGCTCAGGTAAAACTAGTAAAATCTGCATTTCTCGACAGCTTTGTAGCAGTTTGGTAGTGTGTATGGTAATTACATAATGACCATCCCTGGTAGAGATCTGTGTTTACACGTATTTAATATGCTCTATATGAAGGTATATACCACTTTGCAATATCCAGAGTTTTCATTTGTATCTCACTTACACCATAGAACTCAGTGCGAACTCTGACAAAGCCCCTTCGATACCAAGTGCCTGTGTCTGATTCAATTTCTATTAGCTCGTCTATTTGTTTTGGAGTCTTGATTCTTTGAACCTGAAATTAAAAAAATAATAAAAAAAAAAACAGATTTATTAGGAAAGGCCATTCAGCACATAGAAAACTGCCTGGGAGGGCCTAGTGACTTCCTGTAATAGGGTCCTTTACTAGTGGCGGCCTGTGAAGTTTTTAAATGATAGGCCACTAGGCTCCACCCCTAAAATGTGATCCTGCCCCTCTCTGTTAACTTTGCCCCTAACCTGTTGGACGTTGCCTATTTAATATGTTCCACATGGACCCATGTTTTAACAATAATGTGACGGATCGCCTAGCACCCCGACCTGGTGCCTCCCCCAATCAATGCTCCTAGTGTTTACCGAGTACTCTAAGCACTCCACCAGACACCATCAGCACTGTAAACCCCCCTTCTTCCGTTACACCTTGGTTGGGGTCTCGCTGTCCTCCAACCACCATGGACCCAAGACCAGGATCCAGCTTTCAGTGAACAGACCCCACCTCCAAGAGAGTGTAGCAATATGCTCTTAAAAGAGCAAGTGATTATAATCCCAGTATAGTGATATAGCAATCCCCAGAGTGAATATAGCTGTCCACTCCACACATGAGACGAGGCTCTATGTTGAGGGTGAAGAGGAACTCATTTTAATAGGACCACCACTGGCTTTTTATGACAGACCCATGCAAGGGGCGCTCCCCCATGGACCTGAGAGTAAACCTCAGTAGAAATAAATACTCAATCACATTGGCTCTCAGATCCAGGACACTCCCATACAAAATAGGTCAATCCCTCCTCTGTACCTGGGAAATAATTGAGTCAAGTACTGAACTAAACTCAATTATCTGTAGACACAAAAAAACAAACATTTTTTATAAAAACCCCAAAATACATTTAAACACACAAAACCCCCACAAAAGTTACACCCCCTGATAGCCCCAATCTGGGTGACCAACATATCCAAATTTCACCAGATTAGTTCATGGGTTCAGGAATTTCCTGGAAGTCATTTATTTGACTGACAGCAGGCTTGGTCCCATGTCAAAAACAGTTCCAGAGAATCAGGGCTTTCAGCGGTCTAGTTCAGTAGTTTAAAAACGAACAAACTACCGAACAAAGTCAATGTTCTTACCCTGGAGCTTGTTCCCCTCATCCAGACGAACAATTCCACCAAACAGTGCCCTTCTAAATTGTATAGAACCGAATGCAGGTGATGATGAAAGTCCAGCGGTGTTCGGGAGTTTCTGTGTCCGATTTTAGTTCAAGGAACTCGTTGACCAAACACCGCTGCCTGCGTTCATGCGAACAAAATGGAAGCTACCTCATGGTCGTTCATGCGAACAGTGGCCACCCAAACAGACAATTAGAACACTGCAGTTAGAATCGTTACTAAGTGTTAAGAGGGTTTAACAAACTCCCAGGTGGTCTCTGGTTCGTTCGGCTGTTCGGGAACCGAACCATATAATCCAAATTGCACAAACAAAGCCTTTTTAAAGTATTTTAGCCAGGCCTATTGCAGGGTCCATAGTCCTATGGGCAGGAGGCTGGCAAGCAGGCTCCTCCAAAAGCCCGTGGCGAGGTTCTGTTCGCCACAAATAATATATTAGGGTTGTTATTACTTTCAGTGTCACATAGTGTCCAGTTTGTTTTTGTATATATATTTTCTAAAAATATATATCTTTCCCTGCTTTATGGCCCTTATGCCTTACCAGTAACACCCCAATTCAGATTCATTATATTTCTGAAGACACATAGCCAGCTGAATGGCTGGCTTGGTTTCATGGGAAAGTAGTCGGCAAGAACTGCACTGCTAAAGGTAAGACATTATCAGATAATATTTATGTGCAGAGAATCAATGGAATAGTACTTTCAGTTCCTGTTGGATGAGACTGCAGTGGGGAGCTGTCAGCAGTGGAAAGAGTAAGGAAGGGACTCAAAGTTTGGAACCAAGGGAGGCTTATCAGAGATTGCAGAGGGGAATTTATTCAAAGCATGGAACTAGAGGGAGAGCTGTCAGACATTGTCAACTTTTCAACAATGCAGCAGGCATGGAGTCAAGTTGGAGGCTGCATCAAGGGAAGTGAAGTTCTGCCAACTCCATCCCCTGGGGCTAAGCGCCTATGACATCCCTGTGGGCAGGCCTGTGTTAAGGGCAACCTATTTGCTGCACAAAAATGATTCATTAAAAAAAACAAAAAAACAGGTGGCTGTCAGACATTCAAAAGGGTTATTCACACAAGTTCTCATAGGATTTAATCAGACTTTTGGACAAAGGACTATATTGTAGCCCATGGAGCAGCACAGCTAAGGGGAATGGGCCTTGACATTGCTAGGAGACAGGCACAGGAGGGGTGTAATGTAGGGGTCTGGCTAGCATAACTGGAGGAGGGGTTTGTGTTAGAGGAGTATATATAGTGGCCATTTTAGAGCAGTGGCCATCTTAATTAATCCACACACCTTATTTGGTCTCTAGCTCCTGTTTGGTCACGGCGGCGGGGGATGGATAGTTGGGGTGTAGGTTGTTTTTCCTTATGGAAAATAGTTTTGGTTCGCTAAGAACAGTTTGGTTTGGAAGAGTATTGGTAGGGTCGAGCTCGTCGGTAGCTCTAAACCTGGCGTGTAGGGTGTATCTCGGTATGCCCCTACATGGAAGAAAGCTGGAAACCAAGCCCTCGGTGACATTGCTTATGTCATGCCCTCGGTGGCAATGGTTATGTTATATGTTAATTATATGTTATAATGTGGTTTTAATTATTGTGTTGTGGGTCATTTGCTGGTGTAGTATTGTTAAAGGAGTTGGCGGGATATGGTAAGGTAATATGTGACAATGACCCTAAAATAGTTTAACTTTATTTATTTATTAATAAAACTGTGATAATTTTCCAAATTAAAAGGTGTCCGAGTATTTGTGGGGGGTTCGCATATGCGGGAAAGGCGACTATGCATATGTCAAGTTTGCTCATGCTATTTTTACCCTACCTACCTGCAAAAGAGGGGCATAATAGACAACACATGCTTGATTAAACATCAAATCTCAAAGGTGTAGGGTTACACAAAAAAAAAACCTCAACAGAAAAAAAGAGTTGATTATTATTTTTTTATTGTTTTTTATTTTTTTTATTATTTTTTCTATTGCGGGCCCCGCACCTTTTGTGACATCATCAAAATGGACGATTTTTAGCCAATTCAATGCTTTCCCAAGAAGAAAGCATTGGATTGGCTAAAATCTGGACGGGGGGCGGGGCCATATGTCGTTTGGCCGGGGTTACAAGGGGCGGGCTTGTAAAGGCTGCAGACAAGAGAACTACAGCTTTTGCAGGCAGTTTTTAGATATACCCCAATTAAAACAAATCATAATTAAATGCATGTATTTTTCAACTTGGGGGATTTTATTATTAACTATTCATTGTTTTAGATTTTATTTTTGTAATTGGGCTGTGGAGTGTCCCGATTAATATAGAAATCTAAAATAATAGAATGGCAACATTTTATATTTGTTTGCATTTTCTACATTCAGTTTAGGGCTTTAGAGGTAAGGGTTAAGACTTAAAGGTTAGGCATTACAATTAGAGATGTCGCGAACCGTTCGCGAACGGCTCGCCACGGTTCACCACGAACCGTTCGCGGCGAGCCCCGGTCAGCTGACACATCCAGGCCAATCTCCAGCAGACCCTCCCTCCCAGATCCTCCCACCTCCTGGCCAGCATCCATGTTGAAGCTGCCTTCAACATGGATGCTGTCCAGGAGGGAGGGTCTGCTGGAGATTGTCCGGGATGTGTCAGCTGACCGGGGCTCGCCGCGAACCGTGGCGAGCCGTTCGCGGGAAGTTCGCGAAAGGTTCGTGACATCACTAATTACAATTGGTGTTAGATTTGTCTGTTAGGATTAGAATTTGGTGTAAGGTTCAAATATTTGGGTTAGCTGGTAGTGTTTAGGTATTAAACTCGCTATTAAAGTAAGGATTACATTTCAATGTTAATATAACATAATACATTCATACAGGGAGTGCAGAATTATTAGGCAAATGAGTATTTTGACCACATCATCCTCTTTATGCATGTTGTCTTACTCCAAGCTGTATAGGCTCGAAAGCCTACTACCAATTAAGCATATTAGGTGATGTGCATCTCTGTAATGAGAAGGGGTGTGGTCTAATGACATCAACACCCTATATCAGGTGTGCATAATTATTAGGCAACTTCCTTTCCTTTGGCAAAATGGGTCAAAAGAAGGACTTGACAGGCTCAGAAAAGTCAAAAATAGTGAGATATCTTGCAGAGGGATGCACTCTTAAAATTGCAAAGCTTCTGAAGCGTGATCATCGAACAATCAAGCGTTTCATTCAAAATAGTCAACAGGGTCGCAAGAAGCGTGTGGAAAAACCAAGGCGCAAAATAACTGCCCATGAACTGAGAAAAGTCAAGCGTGCAGCTGCCACGATGCCACTGGCCACCAGTTTGGCCATATTTCAGAGCTGCAACATCACTGGAGTGCCCAAAAGCACAAGGTGTGCAATACTCAGAGACATGGCCAAGGTAAGAAAGGCTGAAAGACGACCACCACTGAACAAGACACACAAGCTGAAATGTCAAGACTGGGCCAAGAAATATATCAAGACTGATTTTTCTAAGGTTTTATGGACTGATGAAATGAGAGTGAGTCTTGATGGGCCAGATGGATGGGCCTGTGGCTGGATTGGTAAAGGGCAGAGAGCTCCAGTCCGACTCAGACGCCAGCAAGGTGGAGGTGGAGTACCGGTTTGGGCTGGTATCATCAAAGATGAGCTTGTGGGGCCTTTTCGGGTTGAGGATGGAGTCAAGCTCAACTCCCAGTCCTACTGCCAGTTCCTGGAAGACACCTTCTTCAAGCAGTGGTACAGGAAGAAGTCTGCATCCTTCAAGAAAAACATGATTTTTATGCAGGACAATGCTCCATCACACACGTCCAAGTACTCCACAGCATGGCTGGCAAGAAAGGGTATAAAAGAAGAAAATCTAATGACATGGCCTCCTTGTTCACCTGATCTGAACCCCATTGAGAACCTGTGGTCCATCATCAAATGTGAGATTTATAAGGAGGGAAAACAGTACACCTCTCTGAACAGTGTCTGGGAGGCTGTGGTTGCTGCTGCACGCAATATTGATGGTGAACAGATCAAAACACTGACAGAATCCATGGATGGCAGGTTTTGAGTGTCCTTGCAAAGAAAGGTGGCTATATTGGTCACTGATTTGTTTTGTTTTGTTTTTGAATGTCAGAAATGTATATTTGTGAATGTTGAGATGTTATATTGGTTTCACTGGTAATAATAAATAATTGAAATGGGTATATATTTGTTTTTTGTTAAGTTGCCTAATAATTATGCACAGTAATAGTCACCCGCACACACAGATATCCCCCTAACATAGCTAAAACTAAAAACAAACTAAAACTACTTCCAAAAATATTCAGCTTTGATATTAATGAGTTTTTTGGGTTCATTGAGAACATGGTTGTTGTTCAATAATAAAATTAATCCTCAAAAATACAACTTGCCTAATAATTCTGCACTCCCTGTATATGCATGATAAATGAAAAGTCCATTTTAACTACCTTAAAGAAACATACACACGGGGCAATGTCAGTATTGAATACAATGGGTTAATTACATATCTGTCGGCAGGTATTGGCTGAACCTTCAACCTTGACGTAATTGAAAAACCCACAAAGACGCCAGTTTGTTGTCATTAACCTTGCAATATTAGCCCGTCAAGCTCGACATCGTGAGATTAATTAATATTTCATTAATTATTCCCAGTTTCATCTCAGTAGCGTTCACTGACTTTAGTTGCATTACCGGCAGTAAAATGGTTTGTGAATTTTATATAAAATGTTGGATTGTAATTTAACCCCATTGTTTGCATTCCTTGTACCAGTGATATCCTCAATATTACTGCAATATAACAAACAATATAGTAATGTAAAGTGCTATCATTTCATAATTTTGCTTTTCATTCTCTTTGCAAATTAACATTTTATCAAACGGTACAGGACCTACGTGGGTGAGATTTTATTTTTGCTCCTCTTAATGTAACGCAAGGAAAAATAGAGCATTCATTTGACATCAAATAGTTATATATGAAACATAATTTAATATGATTAAAATATAAATAAAAAACTCTGTAAGAAATGAAGAAATGTTGTTAATATCCAGGTTCTGCTTGGCATTTTAACTGTGAATGTCATAATAATGTAAGCTTTTATTGCAATAAAACACACATATTTGCATTCAGGAATGTCTCAAGAGTGCAACAGTATGCCACACGTACAGATTTTATCAGGTTTTGGAAAGCTACAGGGTCAAATATAGGGACTTTCCATTTTCAGTTTCTACTCACTGAAATTTGCCAGATTGGTTTGCTGGGTCTATGTTGCCTTTGAGACCGTGTGTCAGCTCAGGAACGAAAATAACCCTCATCATGGCATACCATTTGCAAAAATATACAAGCCAGGGTATTCAAAATGATGTATGTCCAGTCTTTTTTAGTAGCCACTTCGTCACAAACACTGGCTTACGTTAATGTTAATATTTGTGTTTTGCATTTTTTACACAGAATCTGTAATTTCACTGATTATATCATCGTCATTATTTTACTGCGTTAAAATATTCATATTTGTGTTCAGCGATGTCTCACAAGCACAACAGTACCCATCATGTAAAGGTTTTATCGGGTTTTGGAAAATTACAAGGTCAAATATAGGGTTTGCAAATTAAATTCTTTGGACTTTCTGCCTGGGTTGTCAGGCAGGTCCCCCGTTTTATAATTAGTAAAATCACATAATTCTATAAATTGAATTTTAATCTTAACAATGCAGAAGATAAGCAATTCTAAATTAAACAGAACTTGCAATAAAGAAAGCCTAAATAGGGCTCTCTTTACAGGAAGTGTTTAGGAAGGCTGTGTAAGTCACATGCAGGGAGGTGTGACTAGGGTACATAAACAAAGGGATTTAACTCCTAAATGGCAGAGGATTGAGCAGTGAGGCTGCAGGGGCATGTTCTATACACCAAAACTGCTTCATTAAGCTAAAGTTGTTTTGGTGATGGTAGTGTGGAAGAAAGTTTCCCTTGAAGAGAAAATGTTTAAATATTTATTGTGATCTTTCATTTGAATATCCTGATGTAATGAGAAATAATATTAATTCTTCTTTTTACTTTTGATAAGGGTTTTTATTTGTGTTTACCAGATTTCCATATTTCTCTGTCAGAGATCCCTTGATTGGGCAGTGTTAAAGCGGCTCTGGCTCTCTTTAGAGATTTAAAGGAACACTAATTTAGAGTGTTGTACTGGACAGTTAAATTAATTGGCTCCCCCAGAAGTAAAATAATAACTAGTTTTACTTTCTTCCACCCGGTCTAGCGGTGATCACAGCCCCTTCTCTGGCTCCTTCTGTGGTCATTATTATCGTGTAGGGAAATATTGGGGTCCTTGTGTGCATGCACAGAAACTGGACGGCAGCTATTACAAGCCAAGATTTCATAAACTCCCACAGAAAACAAGCAAAACAAATTACATTATTTTGGGGGGAGTATATCTACTATTTTTTTAATAGAGTGTTCCTTTAAAGGACCACTATAGTGCCAGGAAAACATACCTGTTACCCTCAGGGTCCCGCTCCCGTGGCGCTGAAGGGAGAGGAAGGGGTTAATCCCTTACCTTTTTCCAGCGCTGGGCTCCCTCGGCACTGGGACTTTCCTCCCTCTTCTGACGTCCCTGGCTGAATGCGCATGCGCGGCACAAGCTGCGCGCACATTCAGACAGTCCATAGGAAAGCATTCTCAATGCTTTCCTATGGACGCTGGCGTCTTCTCACTGTGAAAATCACAGTGAGAAGCGCGGAAGCGCCTCTAGCGGCTGTCAATGAGACAGCCACTAGAGGCTGGATTAACCCATAAGTCCAGCAAAAGGGTTAAACCTAGCTGGACCTGGCACCCAGACCACTTCATTAAGCTGAAGTGTTCTGGGTGCCTATAGTGGTCCTTTAAGAATAGTTTGACTACAAGCTACTTGGATCCCGCCCGGCTCGGCTGATGCTCTCAGCCAATGTTCGCAGCCGATGCAGGAGGAAGATGTGGCAGTGGGTGTCTGGTGGAACAAAGTTAGTTATCAAACTATTCTTTAATGACTCCTAGTAGCATAAACAACTACAGAAGCTGTAGTGGTTATGGTGCTTGGGTTGTTCTTTTAATAAGAATTTTTATAAAAATAAACTCTTTGACCGCATTGGAACTAGAGACTACTTCATCTTGGTCAAGTATAAAGTTTTCAAAATATGGGTAAAGGTGGAACGTCAGCTGTCAAGTTATCCCCACAGTCATTACTAGTATTGGCTGTGGGAAACAGGCACCTTCTCCCACATTATGAGAGCACCCTTCATTCCCATGGGATTCCCGACAAACCTCAGGGGGATGACAGTGCGAGAGTACACCAGTGACATGGGCTCCTGGTGACAAAGCTCCAAGAACTGGAGAACAATAGACGCTTCAGTAATAATAACTATCTTCAGCCTCACCTCAGCCTCTACACACTGAATTGGGCTGCCATCTTCGGGGGTCTATTCAAAGTATTCAAAGACCCCTATAGGGTTAAGAGAGTCGCTCTAATGAATACAGGAGAATGGAGTTAGAATTAGAGGGGCTGTCACATCTCGTCCAGCTCAACGCGGGCTGTCAGGAAGATTTTCCCACAATAGCCTTTCTAATTTCCTCTTCAGTTCAGTTGATAACAATGCTAATCAGGTGGAGGATGGTGTCAAATTAAATGAGGAGCTACCAGCAATCTATCAAACCATTAATTCAGCTGTTACTGGGAGAAAAGGAAAAATCTAGACAACAGCAGGCACGTTTTGTGCTCTTATTGTACTGTCTCATCTTGCTGTGCTGGATAAAAAAAAAAAACAACTCTATCTGTTTGGTTTACAGTAAAAATATGAGGAAAACATAAATGTGTACAGATCATCGTGAAATATTTCATTGCCATAAGTGACTTCTCAGAATGTTTTTTCCATCCTACAGAGCACCATTGTAATGCATTATTGTGGAACAATTCTTCAGTGAACATCCACTTTAGGTGTTTTCTAATTCAGTAAACACGGTATACATTGAAATATGTGAATACGATAAACCTAGATTGCTGTAGGTCTCTATATTGTTACTAGCACAGGCACAGAATGGCATTTTGCCACAAGCCTAGAGACATAGCTGATGTGCCTGTACTTGTCCTCCTGCATGTGGAACAGTAATGGTCTGACAGCCCTGCCACTGCTTTAGAGACAAACTGGATTCCGCACTCACCTAGCAACCCAGGTGCTCCTGGACCAAGGCTGTCCAAGCCCCTCTTCCAGATAGGTAGAATAAATAATAGCCCAGGCACTCGGGTAATAGCAAAGACAGCAGTTTTATTGGGGCAAAACCAGCAATTTTTCGACCATACCGTATTATCAAACCTGATAAAGACCAGGTAGGATTGAAACATTGTTGCTTTTGCCCCAATAAATCTGCTATCTTTGCTATTACCCTGAGCACCTGGACCATTATTTATTCAATACTGCTGTGGATCAGGGACATTTGGGTTTCTGAGTACTTGACTGTAAATTTTATCTTTATGCAAAGCAACTTGCTGACCTCAGATCATTGAGTTGACCTTGCAGAGATCTGAACCTACACGAGTACTAACTGCTGAGCTACCCATGCTGTATCTAATGGAGTTTAAAATATATTTTATATTCATATCTCATTGCCCATGGTAATTAGTTTATTTTGGAGATTGCTAATATAAGTGTTACCATTTTACCATGGTTTCTTTGCACTATTGTAGAATTTACCGTAAAGACTTTTTCTGGCTGACCTCGAGATCTCATGTTTGTGTCATGAATTTGTTTCAGAATCATCCAAGCCTCGTCGTGCTTTCCAACCTGTGATAAACATAAACAATCAATAACCGATCTCCAATCAATAAGAGCGACACAGGTGTGCAGGCATTCATTAAGCATGGTGGAAGATGTAAACAGAGCTAAACAGAAGACGGCAAACTGATACAAACAGACAATATGTTGGAGATATAACTGCTGTTCTATAAACCCAGTTCACATATCTTAAATATAGACAGGAGAGTAGATCTGAAAAATTAGTTTTAAGTTATTTATCCAAATAAAATGTCTAGCAATTTTTGAACTCATCAATTCCTAAATTGGGTTCATAAATTAACCGAATCATCTAAATCAAAATCCTTTCATGTATTCCTGACCCGATAGTGTTAAAAACACCATCTAGCCCCCTCTCCCCGCCCCCCTGTCTTCCTAAATACAGCAAAATCTTACCTTTATTTCAGTCTGCTGCTGCTGGCTCTGCCCCTGAATCAATGCATCTCTATTAGGAAAATTCAGTGTCTTCATGCAGAGGGTGGAGACACTGAATGTCAGTCACACTGTGCAGCACTGACCCAGGAAGCACCTCTAGCAGCCATTTGAGGACTGGCCACTGGAGGCGTCCCTAGGTTGTGATGTAAACACTGCATTTTCTCTGAAATGACAGTGTTTGATGCAAAAAGCCTGAAGGGACTAATTGTACTCACATGAACAAATACAATAAGCTGTAGCTGTTCTGGTGATTATAGTGTCCCTTTAAATCTCCTGTTATTAAAACCATGATCTTTTAAAATAGTGAATATGTACCTAATGAGAAGTAAACAGATTTATTTTTACCTCTAGTAGGAACCGTGGGCTTTCTGGCATGAAGGTGAGAGCGACTACGGCAGAAACACAAGGCAGGGCACAGACAATGACAAACACCCTCCAGCTATGAAACTGATAGGCAGATCCCATACTGAAACTCCATCCTACAAAATGGTAAAAAATACAGGAATATCAACAAAATCGCATTTTAAAGGTTTCATGCTACGAACTTTGCAGCATCTATTAATTTAATTTATGTTTTTAATTAGTCTCTGTTGCACTGCGTCCAAAATAAATATACTGACACTTTGGTAACCTATACCTCATTGACAAACAGGCCATGAAGTTAGATGTTCTCTTTTTTTCTCTTCAGATATCATGTTTGACCATTAATAAACACAGTTCAGTAACAAAGAAACTTCTTTGTATCCAAAGATACTGCTAAATTAAAATTCAGGGTATTTTTCAGTAGTGGTATAACGGATGATCCCAACCTACATAATAAAATGTAATCTGGACATGATCGACTACCTGACTCATTAAGCAATGGAAAAACACACAAACACCTATAATTTAACTACATATCGCCGGAGTACTCAAAAACCTCATTTACATGCAGATTTAAACATGTCATAAACTAATCCCATAGAAGTTCCATGCCACAATACCAATTAATCTCCTGCCTTAAAAGTGGAACAATTGGTTTAGAGTTTAGCACACTGTACAGACACTGATAGTATAGACACTGATAGTACAGACACCGATAGTACAGACTCCGATAGTACAGACAACGATAGTACAGACACTGATAGTGCAGACTCCGATAGTACAGACACTGATAGTACAGACACCAATAGCACAGACTCTGGATAGTACAGACACCGATAGTACAGACTCCGATAGTACAGACACCGATAGTACAGACACTGATAGTGCAGACTCCGATAGTACAGACACTGATAGTACAGACACCGATAGTACAGACTCCGATAATACAGACACCGATAGTACAGACACTGATAGTACAGACACCGATAGTACAGACTCCGATAGTACAGACTCCGATAGTACAGACTCCGATAGTACAGACACCGATAGTACAGACAACGATAGTACAGACACTGATAGTACAGACACGATAGTACAGACACGGATAGTATAGCCATATGCTTCCCCTTACCTACCTTTTTTCCTTAACCCAGTTACAGGGTTAATTTCCCTAAAAGGGATAGCTTAGATAGCTTATTCCCCTGTCTATCTGTAATGGCTTTAGCTATTCCCATACCACTAATAATGACCATGAAAGGGAAACTATAAGCACCAAAACTTCTTTAACTTACAGGAGTGGTTTTGGTGTATAGCTCATGCCCCTAGTCTCACTATTCAATTCTCTGCCATTTAGGAGTTAAAATACTTTGTTTATGCAGCCCTAGCCATAAATCCACTGTCTGTGACCTACACAGCCTCCCTACACATCTCCTGTAAAGAGAGATCAGATGTTTACATTTCCTTTATTGCACAGTCAGTTTAATTTAGAATTTCTTATCTCCTATCCTGATAACAGCATTCTAGGCCCTCGTATATGTGATTAAAGTTCAATTTACAAAGTAGGAGATACAAAACTTCTAAAGCAAACTCACAACAAAAGTGATTAAACTTCTAAATGGCAGAGAATTGATCATTTGAGAAATATTCCACATGGGGGACTGATTATTTGTTATTAATTTGCTTCAGTCAATGCAAATGTTTTCTATCATGTCCATAATTCTGCAAAATCCTGTACTCCATGTGCACTAGAAAACATTTTGTAAAAATAAAACAAAAATAAGTAAAAGTCTGTAGGATTGCAAACTATCTGTGACAAAGTGCTTATTATCAGGACCCATATAAGGACTTTGTGTCTTGTTAGATGCCTGTCATTTTGTACCTGCGACTTTTAAAGGGACACTCAAAGAACCCCAAAAAAATACATTTTAATTTCCTGTTTCTCAGACAATGTAAAACATCGCCATTTCTAAGAAACAGAGGAATAATTTTGGTAATGTTGATATTAGTTGACCATTTTATGTATATATTATTCTTGGAGTTACGAGTAGCAAAAGATAGAAAACCGTGTCTCTATTAATTATAAACGCATACAGAAGAATTTGTAACAGATGAGTGTTAAAATTAACAGGTACGAACATTAGGTGGATACATGCTGCGTAATTAGTCTGAATATGCTGCAACACCTACTGTTCGCGCAACACCAAACCTTGGACAGCTGATTAATGTGCTTTAATAGCAATATTAACCTGCAGTACCTAACAAAACATTCAGGCAATGAAACACAACATCCTAGAGATTTAATGGAATCACATCATTGTAATATTTATACAGACCATTAATTCATGATAATCGGAAACACCAAAGAGGTCTCTAATGCTGTTAATATTTTGTTTATAATTGAGAAATATCAGATTATTATTGTGCTAACGGTACAGTTTCCCACAAGGAGGCCGTCATTACATTAACCTGGAAAATGGTCAGGTTTAGGGTTAAAAAGGCTAAACTAAATTGTATGTGGTATCTGTTGTATTCGTTATTCCTCTTCTTTTTATCCACTCAGCATCGTCTTTCACCGGTTCCTTATCTAATCATGGGTAAAACTTAAATTCCCTGACTCCGAGTTACATACCTTTCCACTAGACTGCTTCTTCAGGTATCTCAGCAGTTGTAGCGAAACATTCTTTAAATTGTTTCACTCTCTCCTTGTCTTAAGGTTTACCCTAACACACAGAGTCTGGGTTAGCGGTAACAAACTTGGCTGAAATAAACGCATTACCGGGCCTTAGAGGGGTCGGACTTAACGTATAATAGAAACGTGATCAAATACAAACCCAGGTCAGGGTAACCGAAAGACAGTGAAAGCAAGAACTAACCGGAGTCAGGTACACAGTATATCAATCGAAAAGGTAAACAAGTCAGAAAAGGCTGAAAGAGAAATTCAGGGGCAGGAAATAAGCCAAAGTGAATAGTGTTAAATATCACAATAAACAAAGAACGCATTAATGGGTACTAAGCACTGAAATCACAATAAGGCACAGTAAATGGGGTCAGAGGAGTTTAAATATCATTATGTGTGATTTAATTGGTTCACTTCATACCTGTGACCCCATAACATGCATAAATGGGGGGTGCTGAACTGATGTGGACTACTCTGAGCTTGCATGACGCCCCCCTTTGCATCTTTAAGAATGTGCTACGAACATGAGCATCGCTCTCCTTGCTGGAATTTGGGCTGCACGAACAGTTACTATGTTTGCCACGGGTTTTACTGAGCTGATCTCTGCTAATATAAGCCATCAAATTCAGCTTACTGTGTCCCTCACCAGTACTGTGCTGATTCCTAACTCACCTCATATACTACTCCTGTTTTCTCCTACAAACCGAACGGGTTCTTCACTAAACTCAAACACAGTTTTTTTGCAGCAATTTGAGACCTTTGTGGTTTTCCCTGCCAATCTCCGTTAGGCCATTATCTTGTGTTTCATTTGTGCCGTTCCCTTTTTGATTGGAACCTCGGGGGTAGAATTATGAAATCTATTGTATCAGTTTATTTCAGGCTAACACGCTATATTTTATCAGACATATTTGTTAATGTATCCAGAGTTTAATCATTTGTAGCTGCTAAATACATCTAATTAATAATAATTTATGAATATTGACTCAATTCACACTTTTAATGAGATGCATCACTACCTTATTGATTCTGCATCAAGCAGGTCCTGCAATATTTAAATTAGATGAAATATATATTAAAGTGTTATTCTAAGTTCCATAAACATTACAGCTTATTAAGCTACTTATAAAATAATATATATACCTACATTATAGAACACTAGATATACATAGAACACTTTAAACATTGATTCAGTAGGGATGTAGCTCAAAGGCTTTTCAAATATTAATTAACATATAAGTCTTTAGCTTTGCCTGTAATTAAACAGATATGATAAGCACATTTTTCCTGTATATCGCTCAATCATTACAAATTGAAGTAATTAATAGTATTGTACAATAAAAATAGAACTTTGGAGTATCGAGATATATTTAGTACTTCACTCACTTCTTTGTACTTTACCATCTAAAGGCTGTTTAATTAATAGTATGTGACTATGAGCAATTAGACAATATATATATTATCAATTTAACGGTATACCATCCTAACTCTAATGGTTTAGGCAGCATTTTGAATTTTTGTAGCCCCTTCACTACAGAGCACCTTTTGATTGAAAAAAAAATTAACATGACATTTATTTGTAGCAAGGGATGAACATAAATATTAAAATGATGTTAATGTACACACATTTTGTTTTTCATTTAGCCTTTATAAAAATATGTGGGAAATGATCAGCTTTGGACAGTATACAGAGTGCTTTGTTTTTCAATAATTCACAGAGCGTGTGAAATGTTTGTATAAAAGCAAAAATGATATTGTTTTCATACACAGTAGATGTGACAATCATAGATAAATAAAAATGGTCAAATACCTTTTTTTTTTTTTTTTTTATAGATATTTGTAAATATCCGGATGGCAATACTACCAGTTTACTGAAAATGGCAACAGAATGTAAAATGAATGTCTGTGTTTTAACATATTACCTATAGTAAATACAGTTAAATCATGTATTAATAAAATAAAGGTATTTAAAGCTGCTATAGCAATCTTTATCAGTCTCTAGAATGCTAATGTAATGCTCACAGTGAATGGTAGAATCAATTCTCTCCTCCCCCTCCCTGACTGTAGGAATGATATGAACCATCAAAATTCCCTTTACTGTTTGGAAGCTGGGGTTGAACATACATTTTCAGCAAGCTTGCAGACATTTAATAGTGATCAGTGGCTTCTGGCTGAGAAATGTGTTTATCTACATGTTGGTAATCATTCTTACATTATTAATGAGGGTGAGTGAGGCTTTTATAGAATAAGTTTCATTCCACAAAATTTATGAAAGTTACATATTAGTTACATAGGCTGAAAAGAGACTTATGTCTATTAAAGGACCACTACAGGCACCCAGAACACTTCAGCTTAATGAAGTGGTCTGGGTGCCAGGTCCAGCTAGGTTTAACCCTTTTTTCTATAAACATAAGCAGTTTCAGAGAAACTGCTATGTTTATAAATGAGTTAATCCAGCCCCTAGTGGCTGTTTCATTGACAGCCGCTATAGGCGCTTCCGCGCTTCTCACTGTGATTTTCACAGTGAGAAGACGCCAGCGTCCATAGGAAAGCATTGTGAATGCTTTCCTATGGACAGGCTGAATGCGCGCGGCTCCTGCCATGCTTGCGCATTCAGCCGAAGAGGAGGAGGAGAGCTCCCCGTCTGGCGCTGGAGAAAGAGGTAAGTTTAACCCCTTCCTCTCCATCCAGCCCGGCGTTTTCCTGGCACTATAGTGGTCCTTTAAGTTCAGTCTTTCTCACATCTCTTTTGTGCTGTTGATCCAAAAGAAGGCCAAAAAACCCAACAGTTTGAAGCACTTTTGTAATTTTGGAACAAAGAAAAAATCTTTCTCGACCCCAGAACGTTAGTCGGGTCTCTCCTTGGATCAAAAAGCTGTTCGCACCCTCACTGCTAACTGGCAGAACTTTTCACAGGCAGCTCCTTTCCCTTGGAACGGCCAGCATACCCCCATTACACTCTCCCCCAGGCTTCAATCGTTTAAGAAGTCCCTCAAAACCCATCTGTTCAGAAATGCTTCTGACCTCCAGAGTAACCTGTCTCTCACCTCTAGTTCTGTTACTTTACCACCTTGTTTGTTTGCTGCCCCGCTTGATGCCCTTCCTATTGTGTTTTATAACCCATCGCCTTTAGATTGTAAGCTCGTTTGAGCAGGGTCCTCAACTACCTATTGTTCCTGTATAATTTTGTAATTGCCTAATTTATTGATAAATATCCCTTTTATAATATTGTAAAGCACTGCGGAATAAGTCGGCGCTATATAAATACCAATAAATGTAATAATAAGTATGTAAGATGTATATGATAAGCACCCTGCTCATTCTCCTGTAGAACATATTTTTTGGAAATGTTCTCATGTTTCCATTGTTATATATTTTTTTTTTTAGTGTAGGTTTTATTTTTTTTATTAGGCATGTCCTTTAGTTGGCAACTCAATGTTACCCGCTGTGCGCCAGCTATCACTTTATCTGTCTTCAGTCCAGATTAAAAGTGCCATCTATCACCCGTTGTGCGAGGCCCATTTTCCCTGTCACCCTTTAGATTACAATAAACCCAGTGAATGTAGGTGCTTTACTCAGCCATTATCACAGTATAATGCAGAAGCAGGCCTTGATAAAATGATTAATCACCTTACACCGAGTCATTTTCTGCTGCTAAGTTTTCAAGCTGCAGTGAATATCTTGCAGCCCTTTACATTGTCTTAACATGTCTCTCACTTTAAATGTATCTCTGCAATATGTATCCTTCTCATTTCCAGAGGTGTGCATGACATAGTTCTGAAATGTTAAAGGATTTAAAGGACAACTGTCACCCCAAAACACCCCACCAATGCTCCAGGCACAGAACTATTGGAGTCATATGGCAGCTTAAAGGACCACTATAGTGCCAGGAAAACATACTCGTTTTCCTGGCACTATAGGGTCTCTAGGTCCCCCCCACCATTAGGGTCCCCTCCCGCCGGGCTCTAGAGGGCTGAAGGGGTTAAATCTTACCTGTTTTCCCCCGGCGCGGGGAACTCTCCTCCTCCTTTTCGCCATCATCGGCTGAATGCACATGCGCGGCAAGAGCCACGCGCGCATTCAGCCAGTCCTTAGGAAAGCATTCTCAATGCTTTCCTATGGACGCAAGCGTCTTCTCATTCTCACTGTCAATGAGACAGCCACTAGAGGCTGGATTAACCCATAGGTAAACATAGCAGTTTTTATGAAACTGCTAGTTTACAGCAGGCAGGGTTAACCCTAGATGGACCTGGCACCCAGACCACTTCATTAAGCTGAAGTGGTCTGGGTGCCTATAGTTGTCCTTTAATGATAGGAGGACCCCACATCCCAATCAGTAGACTTTATCTTACATTTGGTTTCCCTTTATCATGGCCTAACCTCACACTATTCATTCACATACTGACGCTCTGATGGGAGATTATATATTACACATTTGTAGAGTTTTATTAATTCAGTCATGAACTCATCCTATGCTGGAGACATAGTTCTCTAGTTAGAGCAATTGTTATAGTATCACTGGTTTAATTCCTGGAAAAATCAACTCAGCTTGTTATCCTTCTAATGACAAAAAAACATAAGATCCATTAAATTGGGGAGTAAAATGCCTAGAGCCCATGATGTACCTTCACTGGTTAAATATTATTAATATTATGATTATTATTAGTTGTTATTTCAGTGCACTGGAGGAGCCGCCATGACTCTAGTGATAATGCGTCTGCACAGAGTTCCATTACAGAATGCTAAGTATTGGCAGGGGTTTCTGGGATATCTAGTCTTACATTCCAAGTCAGGGGCTGGGGGTTGGTGCTTTTTTGAGGTTTATGCAACAACCAGACAGCTGGCATCATTCAAAATATCAGAGCAATAGTGTATGAGGCTCTACCACACTGGCTGACCAAGCATCATGGGAAATGTAGTTCACAAAATATCTGAGGTATTAAGGTTTTGGTTATGTATGTATGCACTCTTCAGCTGCCTTGTGTGTCCCTATAAAGTGTACAAATATAATAATGGTACATTTAAAAAACCTGAAGAATAACAGAACAGGACAGCACAACAAAAGTGAGATGGTGAGAGAGTAAAACATAGTGAAGATATAATGGATACACAAATAAAGTGCAATAATAATAATAATAATACTAATAAATTGTACATCCTGTTCAGAGCTGGATAAAGATTGGCTCTAGAAAGGAAGCCAGGTTGGGATCCTTTCCTAGAGCCCTGGGCTCTGTTCTGTGAATGGGCCGGCTGAGTGTTGTATGTGTGTGGGATAGAAAGAGTGTTGTATGTGCATGTGACATGGCTGAGTGTCTTTATATAACTGGGTGGATGGATGTAGAAGGCTGGATGTAGATAAATTAGTGCAGGAGTCAGCAACCTATGGCACGTGTGCCATGCATGGCACTCGAGGTGCTTTTGCACAGCACTCAAGGCTGTCAGAAACAGGCAAACAGGCTCTGGCCTATCAGGAATACTACAGAAGAAAGGGATCAGCACTCTCTATCTATACAAAATACAACAGAAACAATAATAAATAAGTAAAATGTGGCAGCACACCTAAAAAGTAGGGCTCCCTCACAGGCCTTACAACAGAAATGGTACAGAAAAAAAAAAAGGAAGGCAGCGTCACTATAAACCACATAAATTAAAAGAGCACAGAATAGGCAGACTAGAATGCAATATATATGATAGATAATAAGCAAATAGAAGTCCAGAATAAATAGTCTGACTGGTAGATGAATCAAACAATGAGGTATTTCTTTGTAGAGGTGAATACAGTCTTTTGTAGTGGGGGATTCTTCAGAGTGGTGTAGATGCGTCTTTGTACATCATATGAAATGAGAAAATAACAACTGATGGTATAGTATGTCCCGAAGGGGGTAGAAGCAATAAAAGAGTATATGGTCCTACTCACGTTTTCAAGAGCTATGGACTTAGCTCTAGTGTTGATAACGTACAGTGGTATAATCCCCACTTATGGGATACGTGAGGTCTTAGTATTCTTTCTTGATTAGGGAACCATATGTGGAAATAAAAGCGGGAACAACAATGGTGCTCAAAGTATAAAATGCCAGAGGTGAGAAGATAAAAAACCAAGTGGTTACTCACATTTAGTTGAACAGACTAACTGTTCAATGAATACAGCTTGAGTGGTATAATCCCCACCTAGGATTCTTGGGAGTAATATCCTCACTGGAAAGTAAAAACACTTCTGGTGCGGGGGTGTGCTGGGATGGGTGTGTACCTGGCCAGCCGGGTCCCCACTGAACCCCAGGGAAGCCACCCACACTGCTAGATGTTCACAGAGCTGCAGAAGATGCCGCACATACCAATACTACAAACAGCCCACACACAAACACACACTCAACCCCCATAAACACAACACCACTGACAATCCACATACACAACTCCAAGCAGCCCCACATGTACACACACCACCAAACACACTATGTAACATATAATCTACATACACAACTCCACAAGCAGCCCCACATGTACACACACCACCAAACACACTATGTAACATATAATCTACATACACAACTCCAAGTAGCCCCACATGTAAACACACCACTAAACACACTATGTAACATACGATCTACATACACAACTCCACAAGCAGCCCCCACACACAGCCTACATTCATATGTATCCTACACAATACCACAAACTACTAATGAACATATACAATATATAAAACAGCATAAATATAAAGCTCTAAAGCAACTGCAGCGCCCATATATTTTTTGAAAATTTGTTTTTATTTATTTGTAGGTTCATCGTAAGTTAAACAGTAAGACTCGCAGGTCTAATCATTTATATAACATTTGCATAACATAAACAAGGAAAACTCGGGATCCATGAGAGAAATATACGTTTTGAAGACACATTGCCTTGCCGGCTCATGTTATAATGGGACTCGCAGGTCCGAGTCGACTTTCTGGGGAGTAGATCTAGTTAACCTCTCCCTACTTTAGGGTACATATATGCTCACTTCTGCTATAACATTGAATTTATCATCTTAGTTTTTGTGAAACTCCAGGTTTCAATCTTAAGTGGAAGCTTACACATATTATGTAGCTTATATTAATTGCTCGGGGTCTAGTTTCCCCCCTATGACTTTTACCTATGGCAGAGCCCAAGTGTTGCTTAGGTTTCTCTGCATCTCCTCTGTGGTGCCTGAATCCTTGTCCTTAGCTATTACGTGTTAGGTTTTGATGTTATGTTGAAAATGGGCGTCTCTGTTGTGCGCGGGTGTGATGGGGTGTGTGTCTATCTAATTGCCATACGTTCGTTATGTTTTGCTATATTCCCATCTAATTGCCAGGTATCCAAGCCACAGAGTGTCCTGGATCACTGTGCCACTGATCAGGTATCATTGTCTTTTGTCATTTTCCATCTTCTATTACTCGTTTTGTTTATCCTTATTACTCTCCTAGTTTATTATGCTATTTGTCTGTCTCATGATCGGCCCGTCTGGCCTTGATTCCGGTTCCCCCAGGCCCTGGTAGTCTGGTGGGGGGGTAAGGAAAGGGTTAGGAGCAGGGGGTAATGGGCAATCAGGATATGTGGGGTGTGATTTCTCCTGTAAGGCTCGCATCAGTCGGTACCCCTGCCGTGTTTCCCGGTGAATCTCCATCACAACGGTAACGGGAGATATATAAGAACCATGGCATCCACATGTCTGGTTCCTTGTCCTGTCAGGGTAGCATGTGCTTCTTCTGCTCCTTGAATATCTTCTACTCTGCGAATCCACTCTTTTCTAGTACTTTTCTTCACTCTTTTTCCAGTGGGCTGGTATGTTGGCCTTGGCGGCATTAAGCAGGTGTCGTAATATCGATTTCTTGTACGACGATAAGGGTTGTGTCGAGGTGTGTAACAATGTCAAGTCCGCATTCCACTCCGGTATGTCTCCCATGATAAGCTTCACTGTGTCCCTAATCATTTCCCAATATGGGGTGATATCTCTGCACTCCCACCAGATGTGTAGCACCGTGCCGCGTCTTTCCTGGCACCTCCAGCACACCTGGGGAATTGATGGGAATATTCGGTGTAGTAAAGTTGGTGTTCTATACCATAGGGAGGGCAATTTGTAATTAATTTCCTGGTAATAGGAACTCATAGAGCTCTTATGCTGCCACAACTTCGGTTTATCCCATTGCTGGGTTGTGAGTGATTTTCCGAGTTGTTCCTCCCATTGCCGTTGTTCTTTTATAAGGGTGTAAAGTTGTGTTGATATATATCTTTCGGGTCCGTGGTCACCCAGATGACCAGGTATTTCATCTTGCGGCGACACCAGTGGAATGCAAATTGTGATTCTAAAGACAGGAATTCCTCTGTGGGGAGTGTTATGTTCAAGATCTCACATTTCAAGATGTTAAGCTTGAATCCGGATAGCTGTCCGAATCTATCAAATTCTGAAAGGAGACACGGCAGTGTGATTCTGGGGTTGCAGACAAAGAAAAGGAGGTCGTCCACATATGCAGCCACTTTATGTTGCACTCCCTGCCAGTCATATCCCTGTATGTCTGGATTTTGGCAGATTGCCTGTAACAGTGGCTCCAGGGTCAGCGTGAACAGCAACAGTGAGAGTGAGCATCCCTGTCGGGTTCCGTTGCTGATCGCAAAATCAGCGGTCGTGGACCCATTAATCCTCACGGTTGCGCGCAGTCTGCTATACAGGGCAGATATCCACATAAGGAGTCTCTGACCGCAGCCCAGCCGTCTCAGTGTCGCCAGCATGTATGTCCAGTTGACCCGGTCACCTGCTTTTTCCGCATCGGTTGATAGCATTAGTAACTGGGTCCCCAATTTCCTTGCGTGGTGCTGGATAGCGAAGAGTTTTAGGGTGATGTCTCTAGCTTCTCGACCTGGGATGAATCCCGTCTGGTTCGCGTGTATCAAATCGGTAAGGAGATGTTTAAGTCTGGTTGCTAGAACTTTCGTGAATAGTTTGGCATCTACGTTTAACAGTGAGATCGGGCGGTAACTACCGCACTGTAACGGGTCCTTCCCTGGTTTAAGTAAAACTGTGATGGTGGCTGCTAGGGATTCCCTTCCCAGGTTTCCTCCCTCGCCTACAGCATTTAGTGCCTTGGTCAGCCAAGGCAGCAATACTCCCGAGAAGCTTTTATAATACCCCGTGGAGAAGCCATCTGGGCCAGGAGCCTTGCCGGTTTTGGATGTCTTAAGGTCTGTGGCTAGTTCTTCCGTGGTGATTGGTGTGTCCAATATTAATGCCGAGTCCTGGTCGATCGTGTTCGTGACCATGTCAGACAGAAAGTCCTGTATCTTTGCGTGGTCCCTTGCGGCCTCGTGTCCCCGTTAGGTGTGTATAGATTATAGAGGTTCTCGTAAAAAGTCCTAAACTCCCCTGCAATCTTCTGCGGGAAGGGAGAGACCTCCCCCGAGGCCAGGCGTATCTTATGTATTTGCCAATGGGGCAAGGGGCCCTTCAGTCGTCTCGCTAGGTATTTACCTCCTTTATTAGTGTGTACACAGATCGGAGATGTCTTTTCATAATAAGGTCTTTAAATTTTCTTCTGTGTTCCATTAGTTCTCCGTAGACTGCGTTTAGCTGGGAATGTTTATGTTGATGCTCTAGGGTCGAGATTCTGCGAAGCAATGCATATGAGTGTGCCGCGGATCACGCTCTTGTGAGCTTCCCATGCGGATATTGGGGAGGTCTCCGGGTGTCATTTTCTCTAAAGTATTGTTCTAATGCTTGATGAATTTGTTCTTTGGTGTCCGGATCTAGCAGTAGAGCTTTATTAAGTCTCCAGGTCCATGCCTTCGGTCTGTACAGTGGGGAGTCCAGTTCCATCTCGGCCGATCCATGGTCCGACCAAGTGGCCGGTGTGATCTCGGCTCCGAATAGGTGGGAGAGGGCTTCCTGTGCAATGAGGAGATAGTTTATGCGAGACTAACGGTTGTGAAGGGCAGAGTAGTAGGTGAAGTCTTTCACCGTGGGGTGAAGTGTTCTCCAACAGTCCACCAGTATCAGAGCCTCCATCGACTGTCGGATGGAACTGATGCTGTGTTGCGTAAGACAACTATGACCCATTGAGGAATCCAGCGTTGGTTCAAGCAGGGCGTTAAAGTCAACTCCTACCAATAGTATCCCTTCTGTGAAGTCTTCCAGTTGATGTAAAGTATTTCGGAGGAAAGGGGCCTGCCTCCGGTTGGGCACATAGATGGTCGCTATTGTATATATCTTATCTGCTATGATGCCCTTAAGGAAGAGATATCTTCCCTGTGAGTCCTGTATTCATTCTAATTCTTTAAATTCCAGCTCAGCTGCTAGTATTATGGCTACTCCGGATTTATGGGCCGTTGGATGTAATTATTTGGGTAATGCTTATTCCGTAGTCCAGGGGTTGACCCTTCCTTGAAGTGCGTCTCTTGGAGCATAGCTATCGCTACATGTTTTTTCCTCAATTCTCGTAGCAAGTGTGTCCTACATTCAGGGATGTTGAGTCCTCTGCAATTCTGTGTGATAATCTTCAAAGGTGCACTTCGGTAGGCCATGTTTTCTATGTGTGTTGGTTATGATTCCAGACTAACGTGGGGTCCGGGGGTTTCTCCGATCTTCCGGTAATTCCGGGTAGGTCACGTGTCTGGGGCACTGGTTAGTCCGATGCGTGGAGGGAGGTAAGGAAGGGGATGGGAGAGGGGGGAGTAGGGGTAATGGGGAGGGAAAGAGAGGGAGATGGGAGTAGCAGATGCTATGAGTAGGGAGTCCGGGGCCCGGTTCCCGGGGTGCGGGGCCAGCTGTTTCGTGAAGAGTTTAAAAGGAGGTGTGTACCCTGTTTGTGGGTATCCTCACAGATTTCGGTTGTATCCCGAATCTAGACCTCCTCTAGGAGATGAGGGGGGGTTCTCGGGCCGTAGGCGGTGCCAGTAGGGGCTTGCTTCAGTACCAGCCCAGGAGTCGAGGGTCCCTGCCGTCCGGCAACACACCTTTTAGCACGAGTGTATGTGTTAGGGAATGTGACTCGAGCTACGCCCAGGTAAGGTATCAAAAATAGATTTGGGGCTCTCCGCATCCCCCAAGGTCAGAGCCGAATGGACAGTAACATCTTGTGTGTAGCGCGCATTCACTTTAAAGGCATATAAGCATTAACATCAATTTAACATATTTATCATACAGTGAGCCTAAAGTAGCATTCCTTTATTCAGTGGATCCCGTCATTCCCCATTTCCCCCCCTAGTCAGTGGGTTCCCACCCAGCGTCCGCCAGCTCCAATCGCCCCAATCCAACCCCTCGGCTCATTATGTCAGTGAGTGTTAGTCTCCCTTGATCCAGAAGTGATATAGTGCCCTGTTTTGTGGTCCCCTGTCTCATCCTATTTCTTCCCTCTGGTCTCCTGATCTAGCAACTATTTGTAGGTTACTAAACTGGTTCATGGAATGCGGGATAAAACTTACCAGGAAAGGTTAAAGGATCTTAACATGTATAGCTTGGAGGAAAGACGAGACGGGGGGATATGATAGAAATATTTAAATACATAAAAGGAATCAACACAGTAAAGGAGGAGACCATATTTAAAAGAAGAAAAACTACCACAACAAGAGGACATAGTCTTAAATTAGAGGGGCAAAGGTTTAAAACTAATATCAGGAAGTATTACTTTACTGAGAGGGTAGTGGATGCATGGAATAGCCTTCCAGCTGAAGTGGTAGAGGTTAACACAGTAAATGAGTTTAGGCATAAGGCTATCCTAGCTATAAGATAAGGCCAGGGACTAATGAAAGTATTTAGAAAATTGGGCAGACTAAATGGGCCGAATGGTTCTTATCTGCCGTCACATTCTATGTTTCTATGTTTCTAAGTCGCTGAGTGAAGAGATTGGATGGCAGTAGGAGGCAAGGTGACTCTAACTGAGAGATGGTAGGTGGTTGTGTGAATGTGACTGTTTGAGAGATTGTAGGTGGCTGTGTGAATGTGACTGAATGAGAGATGGTAGGTGGCTGTGTGAATGTGACTGAGAGATGGTAAGTGGCTGGGTGAATGTGACTGTTTGAGAGATGGTAGGTGGCTGTGTAAATGTGACTGAATGAGAGATGGTAGGTGGCTGTATGAATGTGACTGAGAGATGGTAAGTGGCTGGGTGAATATGACTGTTTGAGAGATGGTAGGTGGCTGTGTGAATGTGACTGATTGAGATATGGTAGGTGGCTGTGTGAATGAGACTGATTGAGATGGTAGGTGGCTGTGTGAATGTGACTGAATGAGAGATGGTAGGTGGCTGTGTGAATGTGACTCAGAGATGGTAAGTGGCTGGGTGAATGTGACTGAATGAGAGATGGTAGGTGGCTGTGTGAATGTGACTGATTGAGAGATGGTAGGTGGCTGTGTGAATGTGACTGAATGAAAGATAGTAAGTGGCTGTGTGAATGTGACTGAATGAGAGATGGTAGGTGGCTGTGTGAATGTGACTGAATGAAAGATAGTAAGTGGCTGTGTGAATGTGACTGATTGAGAGATGGTAGGTGGCTGTGTGAATGTGACTGATTGAGAGATGGTAGGTGGCTGTGTGAATGTGACTGAATGAAAGATAGTAAGTGGTTGAGTGAATGTGACTGAGAGATGGGTATGGCTGGGGTGAATGTGACTGTTTGAGAGATGGTAGGTGGCTGTGTAAATGTGACTGAATGAGAGATGGTAGGGTGGCTGTATGAATGTGACTGAGAGACAGGGTGGCTGGGTGACAATGACTGTTTGAGAGATGGTAGGTGGCTGTGTGAATGTGAGACTGATTGAGGAGATGGTAGGTGGCTGTGTGGAATGAGGACTGGATTGAGAGATGGTAGGTGGCTGTGTGAATGTGACTGAGTGAGAGATGGTAGGTGGCTGTATGAATGTGACTGAGAGATGGTAAGTGGCTGGGTGAATGTGACTGTTTGAGAGATGGTAGGTGGCTGTGTGAATGTGACTGATTGAGAGATGGTAGGTGGCTGTGTGAATATGACTGAGAGATGGTAAGTGGCTGGGTGAATGTGACTGAATGAGAGATGGTAGGTGGCTGTGTGAATGTGACTGATTGAGATGGTAGGTGGCTGGGTGAATGTGACTGAATGAGAGATTGTAGGTGGCTGTGTGAATGGACTGAATGAGATTGTAGGTGGCTGTGTGAATGTGGACTGATTGAGAGAGATGGTAGGTGGCTGTGTGAATGGACTGATTGAGAGATGGTAGGTGGCTGTGTAAAATGTGACTGATTGAGAGATGGTAGGTGGCTGTAAGAATGTGACTCGGTTCGAGAGATGGTAGGTGGCTGTATGAATGTGACTGAGAGATGGTAAGTGGCTGGGTGAATATGACTGTTTGAGAGATGGTAGGTGGCTGTGTGAATGTGACTGATTGAGATATGGTAGGTGGCTGTGTGAATGAGACTGATTGAGATGGTAGGTGGCTGTGTGAATGTGACTGAATGAGAGATGGTAGGTGGCTGTGTGAATGTGACTCAGAGATGGTAAGTGGCTGGGTGAATGTGACTGAATGAGAGATGGTAGGTGGCTGTGTGAATGTGACTGATTGAGAGATGGTAGGTGGCTGTGTGAATGTGACTGAATGAAAGATAGTAAGTGGCTGTGTGAATGTGACTGATTGAGAGATGGTAGGTGGCTGTGTGAATGTGACTGATTGAGAGATGGTAGGTGGCTGTGTGAATGTGACTGAATGAAAGATAGTAAGTGGCTGTGTGAATGTGACTGAATGAGAGATGGTAGGTGGCTGTGAATGTGAACAATGGAAAAGATAGTAAGTGGCTGTGTGAATGTGACCGAATGAGATGGTAGGTGGCTGTGTGAATGGCACCCGAGAGATGGTAAGGCCAAAGTGAATGCACTGAATGAGAGATGGTAGGTGGCTGTGTGAATGTGACTGATTGAGAGAGATGGTAGGTGGCTGTGTGAATGCGGGGACTGAAATGAAAGATAGTAAGTGGCTGTGTGAATGTGACTGATTGAGAGATGGTAGGTGCTGTGTGAATGTGACTGATTGAGAGATGGTAGGTGGCTGTGTGAATGTGACTGAATGAAAGATAGTAGGTGGCTGTGTGAATGTGACTGAATGAGAGATGGTAGGTGGCTGTGTGAATGTGACTGAATGAAAGATAGTAAGTGGCTGTGTGAATGTGACTGATTGAGAGATAGTAAGTGGCTGAGTGAATGTGACTGATTGAGAGATGGTAGGTGGCTGTGTAAATGTGACTGAATGAGAGATGGTAGGTGGCTGTATGAATGTGACTGAGAGATGGTAAGTGGCTGGGTGAATATGACTGTTTGAGAGATGGTAGGTGGCTGTGTGAATGTGACTGATTGAGAGATGGTAGGTGGCTGTGTGAATGTGACTCAGAGATGGTAAGTGGCTGGGTGAATGAGACTGTTTGAGAGATGGTAGGTGGCTGTGTGAATGTGACTGAATGAGAGATGGTAGGTGGCTGTGTGAATATGACTGAGAGAGGGTAAGTGGCTGGGTGAATGTGACTGTTTGAGATGAAAGTAGGTGCTGTGAATGTGACTGATTGAGATGGTAGGTGGCTGTGTGAATGAGACTGATTGAGATGGTAGGTGGCTGTGTGAATGTGACTCAGAGATGGTAAGTGGCTGGGTGAATGTGACTGTTTGAGAGATGGTAGGTGGCTGTGTGAATGTGACTGAATGAGAGATGGTAGGTGGCTGTGTGAATATGACTGAATGAGAGATGGTAAGTGGCTGGGTGAATGTGACTGTTTGAGAGATGGTAGGTGGCTGTGTGAATGTGACTGAATGAGAGATGGTAAGTGGCTGGGTGAATGTGACTGAATGAGAGCTGGTAGGTGGCTGTGTGAATGTGACTGATTGAGAGATGGTAGGTGGCTGTGTGAATGTGACTGAATGAAAGATAGTAAGTGGCTGTGTGAATGTGACTGATTGAGAGATGGTAGGTGGCTGTGTGAATGTGACTGATTGAGAGCTGGTAGGTGGCTGTGTGAATGTGACTGATTGATCCCTCGATATCCTCAGGAATCCAGTGGGCGACTGACACCCACTCGCCCTGCAGGGCCATCTTCACCTCGTAGCTTGGACCGTTTCAGATGATGCTGGCATGTTGCGGGACTTTCGCGCACAACTCAAACACTCTTATGAAAGGATTCATGGGCCCCAGAAGCTGGAGGAACTTACCTTGTTTTGGGTCAGCTGGTGTCTGGAAAAGGATATTGATCCCTTTTTAGCATCTCTTACTTTCTTATTGAACTTCTTATCCTCTCTCTTTGATCAAGGCAAATCTTATTTATCAATGTATGTATTTTGATCCGCCATCTTAGCGGCTCATGATACTATTCATAATTCACAAACTAGGGGGTTTTTAGGAAAAAGAGTATAATTGTGGTGCTACTATCACCTAGTGTGAATCACTCCAACACACCAAAACTCAATGTAGTGCAAATAATCAAATTGTGGTGAGAGCACTCAATGCATGCAAAATTCAATATTTTACCAGACCTTTTTCAGATGAAAAATTCTAAAAAACATAAAGCATAAAAACATAGAGTAATATTGTTTAAAATGTATGTCAATATTTACATTTGACTGGTTAAACTCACATATTACTGAGTCACTTTAAAAGCTGACTCAGACTTCAGGCTTGTATGGAGATGAAAATTATTCAATTCTGGACGTCTTGTATCAATTTCAACGAATCCGCACTGGAAGTGCTCCTCTAGAATCACTCCAAAAGGCAAGATCCAATCCAAACTGATTTTATTGTTAAAAAATAACTTTGTATAATAAATACAAGTAAAATGTCCTGTACAAATTACCACAACGCGTTTCGGCGATATCAGCCTTTCTCAAGGCTGATATCGCCGAAACGCGTTGTGGTAATTTGTACAGGACATTTTACTTGTATTTATTATACAAAGTTATTTTTTAACAATAAAATCAGTTTGGATTGGATCTTGCCTTTTGGAGTGATTCTAGAGGAGTACTTCCAGTGCGGATTCGTTGAAATTGATACAAGACGTCCAGAATTGAATAATTTTCATCTCCATACAAGCCTGAAGTCTGAGTCAGCTTTTAAGTGACTCAGTAATATGTGAGTTTAACCAGTCACATGTAAATATTGACATACATTTTAAACAATATTACTCTATGTTTTTATGCTTTATGTTTTTTAGAATTTTTCATCTGAAAAAGGTCTGGTAAAATATTGAATTTTGCATGCATTGAGTGCTCTCACCACAATTTGATTATTTGCACTATTCATAATTCGCCAATAGGAAAACACCCTTCTCCTATGTCTGGTGTCTTTCCATAGAGTTTCTGGCATTCAAGCCTTTCACATCAGAAATAGTCAGATATGCTATTACTAGGCGTTCAAAGACTAAGTCCTCATCTTTTTTTTTTTAACTATCAAGGATACAAAAGCACAAGAAGTATAGTGAGTCTCCTAGTTATCACCAACACCTCGGTTAACTCCAAAAACCAGATATACACAAAAAGCAAAAAGAAATGGTGTGGTGTGCTATAATAACATGTGTGTAGATCACCAATTAGATGATATACATACACTGGTTACAGTTCTCCCGAAATATACTGGTACTCCTGTTAGGAAATAGTTATTCCTGCTTTAATCACTTAAAAACATAAACATAAAACAAAACATAGTGTAAAACTGTTGGATACAATAATAAAAGATAAGGTAATTATTGCAATCCCAAACAGTCCGCCACTAATAGTGGCCATAAAGGCACAACAATAGTTCAAAATACCTGCCACACAGGGACTCCAAGATATTCTGAGTCAGCTCCTAAATACACCAAGGTTCCAGATCCCAAGGATTAGTGAACGAGTGAGTCCTGGATAGAGATGCCCCAAATGAAGTGAGTAAAACATTGTGGAGGCTCCAAATACATCCGACCGGTTTTGTCCTCGGGACTTTTTCAAGGTAGAGCTCTACCTCGAAAAAGGTCTAAGCTCTACCTTGAAAAAGACCTGAGGATGAAACCGTTTGGGACATGTTCCCTCTAATTTTTAGTAGTTGGAGTGGGCAGAAATATTTTTTTCCATTTGCAAAAGTTTGTGCGCATTGAATGCTTGTACAAACATTCATCTGAAATTTTCAAGATAATTTTGTCACGGCCTCTCTCTCATGGCTATTAAAACTGTATTGCCACATTTTAATACAATACAAAAATGATAGCAAGATATATTATTATGTCCATGTGCCACATTGCCTACATATAATTACACCTTGCTCCATCTTATGAGACCCACATCCATGCCACAGTCCCAACATTTTATTATACCCACATCATGCCACTGCCCACATGCCACATTGCCTACAAATAATTACACTTTGCTCCATTTTATGAGGCCGACATCCATGCCACATTACCCACATTTTATTATAACCACATCATGCCACTGCCAACATGCCACATTGCCTGCATATATTTCAGTTTGCCTCTATTTTATTATACCCACACCCATGCCACATTGCCAAAATGTTATTATGCTCACATCCATGCCACACTGCACACAATTCACATTATCTACGTTTTATTATACACACATCATGCCACTGCCCACATGCCACATTGGATATATTTCAGTTTGCCTCCATTTTATTATACCCACATCCATGTCACAATGCCTCCATTTTTTTGGCCCACATACATGGCATATTGCAGGCAAAACTGGTGAGCTCACACACATGGAATAACGCCCCTCACAGACAGTGCTGGAGCTCAAGGGCCTGCCAAATTATTTTAAAAGGAATGAGTCAGGTTCAGTTTTACTGCTATAATATTCAGTAGACAAAGCAGATATCGAGAAAAGTAATAATGTTGTAAATGTATTAAAAGGATATATTCAGACTGCTACAACAGTAATTCCATGTAAACTCCAAAATGTCGCTGGAGTGAGTCCAGTTTTTGCGTGTTTATGAGCCATCTGAAACGCACAGATCATACTCTGAGGATAATGCGATCCTGATGTTATCGTTTAATGCTCACTAAACCAAATAAATTATTATATCGTTACAGAAGAAAGCATTTCGAAACATGCAAAACATCTGAATATGTGGAAAATGTACTCGACTATAAGCAGTAATCCCCTACGTATAGATTAGTGTGATTTATTAATCAGCGATTTTCATTAACTTACCACGTTCTGTCTGGTAAGTGGAAAATGAATTGAGCAGCTGGCCGTAAAATGTGAATTGCAGAGCAATATATGAAACTTTATTATATGTGTATAGCGCCAACATGTATACTCAGCACATTAATATAGTGCTAACAGGTGTACTCAGCACTTTACAGGTTACATTACAGTAGAGGGAGGTACAGTAAGTGCAGTAGGTATACAGTGTATGTATATTTTATTTATATAGCGCTAACAGGTGTACTCAGCACTTTACAGGTTACATTACAGTAGAGGGAGGTACAGTAAGTGCAGTAGGTATACAGTGTATGTATGTTTTATTAATATAGCGCTAACAGGTGTACTCAGCACTTTACATGTTACATTACAGTAGAGGGAGGTACAGTAAGTGCAGTAGGTATACAGTGTATGTATATTTTATTTATATAGCGCTAACAGGTGTACTCAGCACTTTACAGGTTACATTACAGTAGAGGGAGGTACAGTAAGTGCAGTAGGTATACAGTGTGTGTATATTTTATTTATATAGCGCTAACAGGTGTACTCAGCACTTTACAGGTTACATTACAGTAGAGGGAGGTACAGTAAGTGCAGTAGGTATACAGTGTATGTATATTTTATTTATATAGCGCTAACAGGTGTACTCAGCACTTTACAGGTTACATTACAGTAGAGGGAGGTACAGTAAGTGCAGTAGGTATACAGTGTATGTATATTTTATTAATATAGCACTAACAGGTGTACTCAGCACTTTACAGGTTACATTACAGTAGATGGAGGTACAGTAATTGCAGTAGGTATACAGTGTATGTATATTTTATTTATATAGCACTAACAGGTGTACTCAGTATTTTATAGGTTACATTACAGTAGAGGGAGGTACAGTAATTGCAGTAGGTATACAGTGTATGTATATTTTATTTATATAGCACTAACAGGTGTACTCAGCACTTTACAGGTTACATTACAGTAGAGGGAGGTACAGTAAGTAAGGTATACAGTGCATGCATGTACATCAAGCAGAAAACTGTAAGAAAATATCATCACACTGTATTTAAATTGCGCTTTTTAGACATAATCATCATCCAGGCTTTCTCATTCTATGGGGAAAGGGTTAATGTTGAGAATAAAAGACTGATGTTGAATTAAGGAAATGTCAATATCATCGGTCCAGCTTGAATAGAAGGCATTTCACAGAGGATAGCCCAGGATGTATAATGGTAGCCTCCAATATCACCTTCTCACTCCACTGATTCCAAGGGCTGATGGCGTGGGACATTAAGACTAAGTGACAGAATGCAATGAAGGAAAAGGGATGTTTCAGCTTTTTCTAAAATCCCAGGGTGTTTTCATTCTTAGAAACTGCAGAAATTAAATGCTGAGGCTTATTGGAAACACTGGACTTTTTCTAAGATGTGCAAATGTTAAGCAGTTTCAATTCCCTTGTACGCACGTTCAGCGCAACCATTAGTCCCACCAATGCTCCCAATTCTGCGGCTAAAACCCATCACTGCTTCAGTGGCCATATCATTCCAGATCACCAGTTATGTCTGGTATTTGATTGCAGACATTGTCATTTGAAAGTATCCTACACCCTACCAGCATCTGCAAGGACTACTCATTTTATCCATCTGGGATCTGCATGAGGTGTGTGTGTGAGATAAATTATATATATATATGTGTGTGTGTGTGTTTTAATGTTGTTGACATATCTGGTATCTGCATACACTAGTGGGGATTAGGTAAGATGTATATTTTTCAGTTGTGTATGTCTGTGAGGGACCTGTGCCAAATGTGTATATTTGTGTATATTTTGAATGTTTGGGTCTTTTTTCAATAGGATTTCTGGGAGAAGTATACAATACGTGTAAGTACATGAAATAAATACACGAGTCTCATGTGTTTATGGAAGCTATGTAAGAATTGTGCTTACATAGCTTCCGTGTGTGTGTGAGCGCATGCATGGCATCTACATAAAAAGTGTATAAAAACGGCACATGAAAAAGCACAAATGCATTGTTACCAGAAAGATATTAAAAAAGTGACGCTTTTTTCAGAACTGGAATAAAAATTCAGGAAGTGAGAGGGACACTAGAGAGATAAGGGGGAAATTAGACAATAAGAATATATACATCTTTCATTTTCCTCTCACAAAATAATTGGCCTTTGCCATCTTTTCCTATTGCATGGGAGCTTACACGTGTTGGGGTCCAACTTCATAGATACAAAGTCAGACAGAAAGACAGATCTAGAATCTATATGGTATTTCTTTCTAAGAGCTCTCAGGAAATATTGTAAGTGAATCTAATTTTGCTTCATTTATATACTTTTTAAATAAGAAAATGTTTACAGTTCTAATGATCAGATAAGATACATTGTAATTTACATTGAGACATTCTTAGAAAAACTCTACACAAATGTAATTGTCATATGTAAAAAATATGTCATTAATATTACATATCAATTAAACGGTCAACAGCTTCCCCCCAGCCCCCCCCCGCACCCTGATTCCTGTCCTGCAACTGTCATCAAAACAAAACACCAAGCCCTGAATGAACACTAGCCTAGCATGTAAGTAAGTTTAACAGCATTAATAATAAAATGAATAACAGTAAGTGGCATCAAACTATGATAACCGATCTATAAGGATGAGGAGACCCTCCCAATGACAGCATGTGTGAAGAATAAAATAACATGATGAATGTTCGCCAGAAACCCCCACCAGGAGTTAATGTTAAGCTGACACTTTCGAAAATCTCATTACAAGGATCTGGGCACGTGATGCAATTGAGCTAACTGTATGGATGACTGAGTCAGCATCCTGTGAGATTTACACCTACAGCTCTGCGGAGTCCTTGATTGAGTTTGGCTCAATGCTGCTATTCATTTAAAGAGCTCCACGCAGAATAACTCCAAAAAAACTCAGAATACAATTTCTGATGTATCAGCAGCAAATCCAAGTCTATGCACTGAGCACTCTGATAGTGACAAGTAATGAACGAGTATTAATTCTGGTAAGGTTATCCAGGACCCAGGATTGACATTGTAATCACAGGAGGCTGGCGAATAGATTAGGTATCTGTGTACACCTCAAAAAACAGAAGTCATACAATATCATGCCGTTCCAAATGTATAGGCTCTCTACTCCCTAAAACTAAATAAACACAATCACGGTCTAGTAAATATAATGAAAACATATAATTAGTTAAGCATTTTTTCATTATGGTATACCTAAAAACAATTTGCAAAACCTGCAGATATCTTGTCGGCAGCCCTTGCAAGCCCTCCCTTTCTAACCCCGCCTAGAATTTCTGTGGCTGTCCAATCACAGACTTAGCAATACAGTTTAATGAGAAGTCTTAGCAAGGCAGGTGTTCTGGGTAATTGCTGCCTCTTGAGTTTAGCTCCACTGAACTAAACAACCAGGAAGCGATAGGACCAGCTGTCTGATGGATGTAACAAGGTTAATTTATAAAAGTGCCAATTTCTATTAAAATCTACACTTATTGTAATATAAAAAAGAGGACACACTCTTCACACGTAAAGCATTTTAGAAAGCTAAAGTAATTTAGGAGTCTGGAGGGTCCCTTTAAGCCTCAAATGAATCTTCCACCCAAATTATATTTGTATGACAAGTTCTCGTTAAAGTAGTTTTAAAAATGTTTTCCTATTCAATTCAGAATCAATTTTACACTTTTAAACCAAAACAAATATAAAAAAAATCTCTACTCAAATACCTTTTAAACATGGCCCAAATCTAGTTCCAGTCTTCTGGAGGCATGAACAGGGTCCCACAACAGTTGCACTGTATTGAGGACAATATGCAAAGATGTCCGTATGGTGTCTCTACAAAACCATGCATGAAAATAGACATCCACGTAGATCTGTTGGAAAAGGCCTTAATACTTGCTTTCTTTGTGCATCTTCCATCCCCTACATTATCATCCCATATTTTCCCCTATTTCCCCATTCTTCTCTTAAACCTGTCAACCCATTTCTTGTGATCCTGATCTTAAAAAAAAATTCTTAATCTGATCTTTAAAAAAAAAAAAAAAGTAAATTAGGAATAAAATATTAAATATTATATCGATAGATATATTGATTAAACAAATGTTTCAGCCTTCTATCCTTTAAATAAATATTATCCAATATATATTATCAAGATTTGGATTCTGGATTGTATCTTGGATTCCTCCAAACATGCATTATGGGAAATGTATGGCATACTTACCTCCCCTGCACATCTCATCTCCAGAAGTTTATCAATACCTTATAGCGGTAAATGAAAACACTATTGTAAGTAGACAACATTTCCTAAAGTACACTGGAACCTTACACTGCACTATATAATGCATTGAGTGATCTGTAATATATATATATATCCATTTAAAACTAAAAAGATACAATTACCCTGAGATTAGCGTTGGTCTATGAATGGGTATAAAGGTTCGATAGGCACTTAGATGTTAACTTTGCAGTTATTAATCTTTTGACCATCAGCAGTTCATCTTGGGCAGCCATCTTTGGGATGTGTTTGCGGATTATTTGTGTTTCATTCTGGACTGTGACCTCCAGGCACTGACTTCCTTCCTCCTGGCTGGTGTACAGTCTCTGGATTTTGGGTGTCCTCCAGACACTTCCAGTCTTAGTCTCCATGGTGGGCATTGATGTTTCTCTTTTAGCTTGACCTTATAGTCAAGCAGTTGGAGGACCAGAAGTGGTGGCACTTTTCCATTGGTCAATGACAGCATACGTTGGTCAATGACAGCAGTCCATATAATTTCAATTGTAACACTAGTTTCCTCTTGACTATGTTAGAACATTGTGTAAAAAGCTGCTTCAGTGTTAGTGTCGATGGTGGTCTTTTATTCATCCACAGTTCCACGTATTTCACGTAATCCCTCTATTTGGGTCTGCCATTGTATTAGAAGTCAAGCAGGGCTAGGTTCTCACTTCACCTACAAGAATTGTTTGTTCCGGTAGTCCAGTTGCGGTCACATTGCACTGGTTCCCTAGCAACTGATGCTAACCTTGTTAATCTGGGGTAAACTGCGAGCTGGCATAAATATCTTGGATCATGTTACTCTTATATTCCTGAGGAAGCCGGTTATATATTGATATGTGTCTTAAACAGAGAAACAATATATACAAGTATGGGTAAAACATATAAACATATAAACAAAATGGGTAAAACAAATCTTGTAGTAAAGAAAGAGTAGAAAAATATATACAGGTTAGAAATACACATGAGGGAAATGTTAATGTTTGCCTGCTAGAATCCTCTCTATACATAAATGCAGAAGGCTCCCACCTTGTGTGTCAGATATGGGAAGGTGCAGGGCTAGCCTGGAGCTCTGTGATGGCATGTTGCTGGAGAGCATGGAGAGTGAGCAGACACAAAGGGGAGGTAAGATGGGCTGAAATAAAAGTGGGGGACAGAAAGGAGGACTTTGGGAGGATAATAAAAGGTGAGACAGAGACACAACTGGTAGGATGATAGAAAGAAAGTGGTGCACCCACTAGAGCCTACTTTACTCACTGAATGCCTGTGTCCCCTTCCCCCACTACACCCTACATTTCCCAAAACAGCCCCTATCTCCCTGGCACACATTACAGCCCCTATCACCTTTGCACACACTACAGCTTTTATTAACCTCGCTATACCTACCATATTACCTATCTCCCTTAAACACACTACTGACCCTATACTCCTCTTCACCCACTATAGCCCTATTAACCCCTGTAGCCCCAACTTCCCCTGCACCCAATACTGCAAATATTTCCCCCACACCCACTTTATCCCCTATCCCTCTGCATCCTCTACAGCCGCTATTGTCTCCTGCACCCACAACAGCCTATAATACCACCTATAATCCCTATCTTCCCTGCACCCACTACAGCTCATATGTCCCAGCACACACTACAACCCCTAGTATCCCCTTCACCTACTGCAACCCCTACCTTCCCTGTACCCACGACTAGAGTCGCTACACCTCAACACCCACTACCTCCCGCACTTACTACAGCCTCTATCCACTGCACACACTACAGCTTCTATCCACTGCACACACTACAGCCTCTATGCCCCCTATACTCACTATAGCCCTTTGCACCTACTACAGCCCCATCACATTCCTGTACAATGTTTACAGCCCTGCAAGTACTACTATTATAATTTGGTGGTGGGAATTGTAAGCTCTATGTTCCTAGAGTCGCCACTGAATTGAGTCTTGTTCAATAATTATTAATATAACATAATTAGTACAAGCTAAACCTACACCAATAGTTTGTAGACACAATGTGGGGGATGTTTTAAAAACACTCTGTTTTTAAAAAAAGTGGTCTAAAGTACTGAAAGTGAGACAATCATCAGGGAAACCAACAGAGCCAGCAGATACATTCCATTATGGACTCCTACCCTTGTGACATTTTTTCATTACTTTTTAGAATAGAAAACTTTTAATTCCCCCCGCTCCCCACCTCCGTTAATAGAAAATAAGTAAAGGAGTCACATTGTAATGTAAACTTTGTAATATATTCCCCTTGCTGCAATGCCAACCATTTCAAACTCCAACGGTTCATTAACAAATTTGTATTCTTGGCAAAATAGACTGAGAAAGTGCTGTGATTATTAATTAACATATTACTAAATCAGATATAATACTTGCTAATCCTACAATAAAAAGCTGCGTGTGGGCTGCAGGACTATTAATTCTCTGAGACTACAGGCTCCTATATATGTCCTTTACCGTACTGAACACCAAGTGGGTGGATTGATTATTTATCATCACTCAGCCCATTTGATTAAGTTTACACAATACATTTGATCATCATACGCAATAACAATGTAAAGCAGCTCTTCCAAATGAATAAGCATTTGCTTCAGACTAATAGAAAATACAGTTGAACATGTTATTTGTCTGGTTATATGGATGTTGTAGTAGTCAGTGTGAAATAGTACACTGCTAGGAGACACTGTTGCACTCACATTTATTTGGAAGAAAAGGTGAGTTAAAGAAACACTGTGATCAACATGTTAAATATCTTCATTACATACATAGTTACATAATCTGAAAAGCGACATGTGTCCATCAAGTTCAGCCTTCCTCATATATGTTTTTGCTGTTGATCCAAAAGAAGGCAAAAAAACCCAGTTTGAAGCACAACCAATTTTGCAACAAATTAGGAAACAAATTCCTTCTTGACCCCAGAATGGCAGTCAGATTTATCTTTGGATCATGAAGCTGTTATCCTACAATTAAAACATTATATCATTGCATATTCTGTTTTTGCAAGTATGCATCTAGTTGCTGTTTAAATATCTGTACAGAATCTGATAAAACTACTTCTTCAGGCAGAGAATTCCACATCCTTATTGTTCTTACAGTGAAAAGAAACCGTTCCTTTGCCTTAGACTAAATCTTCTATCTTCTAAACAAAAAGCTTTTGTGGGGCTGAAGAAAAGAAGAATTAAGAAAAAAGAAGACATCTAAAGGTAAGTGTGAATTTCTTATTAGTTTTAGATGTATTGATTTCCCTATAATTAGGGTGAGGGGGTACATAGATTTTCTTTTTTTTTTTTTAAATATGAAAGATGGCTACGGTCTTGGGACACTGGACTACACTTTTGGGGTGCAGACAGTGGTCCCCCTGGTAATAATGAACCCATATTGTCAGCCACTGGCTGCTCACTGTTTAGTAGACATGCCCCAACCTGCAGCATGGCTGAGGGTCGCAAGGGAGATAAGGAGATAATATATTGTCCTTCTACTAATAAAGCGGGTATATGGACCGCTTTTTTTTTTTAGTAACAGGGTAAATCATTAAAAGAGGCAGATAAATCTGCTTTCAATGCAAGTTTCAAGTGTGTCTAGAATAAAATAATGGTAATGGGACAGAGTTATCCATATTAAAGATATATCATAAGAGATTTTAGTTGATAAATTCTGTTCCTCTTCGGTTCAATGTTGAACCAGTTTGCAGTTAAATAGTAATATGCTACACAGAATAGGATAGGTAGCATTACAGAGACAAAGTAAAGGTCACACACAAGTTTATTCACTTAAAGGACCACTATAGTGCCAGGAAAACAAACTAATTTTCCTTGCACTATGTAGTCCTTAGGTTACATGCCCCCTCCCACCCTCAGGGCCCCCCTCCCGCTGGGTGAAGGGGTTATTTCTTAATATATTTTTTTTATATTTTCACCTTTGTTACATACTGACCCAATAGTTCTTATTACCATTAGTCTGTAACTAGCTTATATACTGTATAATATATCTGCTTATTTCTGATTACATTATTTCTTATATTTTCTTCTTTATTTAGTTTATTTTTATTACTCCCAAGTACATATTTTCAGTTCACTCTTTCTTATACTGTACAACCGATTGTTCCTTTAAGCAGCACTACATTTCCCAAGATGCAATGCACATTCCGTCCTGTATGTTTTTTTTGTTTTTTTCCCATTCTATCCTTTGTAGGAGTTTATGATTTTTTGCTCATGTCTCATCTCAGGGACATCGTAGGTATATTTGCTAACTGATTATATTTCCGATGTTATCTCTATTATTCTCTCTTGGGACTACAGTTCCCAAGAAACATTGCGCACTTGATACTGTTTCCGACAGCCCCACCTTCCCTACCCATAAGACTCATTCTTGTAACTCAGTATTCAATGCGCAATTTCCGATTCAATGCGTAACGTCACTGATGACATTACATTATCACGAGTCACATGACCTGCTGAATTCAGTTAATCTAATGCACTAAACCTTCATTTTTATCTTGGCTTGTAAATTTCAAATACAGCCATATGTATAATTTACACTGAATGCCTCTTTTATCTTATTGGCTGCAGACCTGTGATGTCATTTTGGCACCAATATTAAATGTTTATACCCCTATATAAACCCCTACTAGCCAGGTTCTAATTTCTATCCCATCTGATAAAGCCTTTGTGGTGAAATTTGGTTGATTTGTTTGTGTATTTTTATTAATAAAAGATTATTTGGTTATTTGGTTACCTCTTTGTGCCAATTATCTTTTTTAATACACATTTCTATATTTGGAATTTTTACCTGGCTTCCCTTCATCACTGTGTGACTCCAAGTATATCCTAGGTGGGGATCATATCACCAATGCTGATATCAGAGTGCAGTGGTCTGTACTAGACTTGTGAGTACATTTTTATTTATGTCTATATGCATAATTTTATATTACTGAAAGCACTATCAGTTGTTTTTTTAATATTTCTCTCCTGACTTTTGGATATCATCCCTCTGGAGGACTTTTACCACATGTCCTTTAAAGCGGGGATTATACTGCTGCACGCCCTTCACACCTGAGCTGGCTATAGCTCTTTTAAATGTTAGTTGATTATATATACTTTTTCATTTAATTTATGTTGGTCTGTACGTACTGCACCATTGGCTCCCCTCACTTTTGTCTTTCATATACACAGAACGGTTGGAACACTCATGACATTAAGGACTCTACACCTTAAAGCACCTTGTAACAGATCACCTGGCCCCCCCAACTGAGTACCTCCGTTGATGAATGCTCCTAGCGCTTACCAAGGACCATCAGCACTGCACCGAGCACTCCACTTGACACCTCCAGGCACTGGACGACACTCAGTCCTGGGAACTCTGGAACCGAATGGGGGATTAGCCCTAGTCCTTACAAGGACTTTCCCTGGTGAATCTCCTGTAAGCTGGAACAGCAGACACAGGAGCAAGCCTTCTTCCCTTAAATCTCCTGCAAGCTGGAACAGCAGACACAGGAACAAGCCTTCTTCCCTTAAATCTCCTGCAAGCTGGAACAGCAGACACAGGAGCCAATCTTCTTTCCCTCCAATAACAGGACGACACACAGTTTTGGAGTATAAGCAGGAACAGACTGAGCCGGGGCTTTATTGTTTCTTTTATACACATTTCTCCACAAGATTAGCACCCACGTGGACCTTGTGGAACATCCAATCAATAAGGTACAGTACAATCAGACACTCCCAGCTAATGCACACAAACCCTCCCCTCTGCCTGTGAAACAATTACCTCAACACAATAGACTAACTTAATTATCACAGGCAGAAAAATATACTTTTTACACATTTTCTATAACTTTAAAATTACACATCACATTTGCATAAAACTTACAGTATTAGAAACAGCATAATTATGCGAACAACATATCCAAAATTCATTTGAATCCATTCAGCCGTTCAGGAGTTAGCTGGAAGTCTTATTTGACCGACCACAGCATGACTTTCCTGCCCAAAACAGTTCCATAGATTTTGGCTGTGCGGTCGGTCCATTCACTACAATTCAAATACAGTTCGAATGCACGAACGGGTCGTACGTGCAGATCTGAAATGTTAATGTGGTGTTCGAATAGTCGAACGCCGTTCAACTCCATTCGAAATGTCGAAGTCCCATAGAAAGTAAAACTGCAGCAGTGATCGTGCCGTTGTGTATCCGATTTTAGTTCCATGTACTCGGCAAGACCCCACTGGCCGCATTTGGCTGAATTAAAATGGCCGCTGCCACATGTTGGTTTGTCTAATGGCGGCCACTTCGACTACTTCTGCACTTCGGCTGTGTCCGAAGGGCCATAACAAAAGTACAAATCCTTTCGCAAGGTAGTTAAAGGGGCAGAAGCAGTATAATGAAATCCAATATGATAAAATAATGTTTCCAAAGGGCAATACCCCCAGGGGCCATAATCCTGGGGCAACAGGCCCCTCCAAAAAACAGTGGTGAGGTCACCTTAAGAGACATTTATTTCTCTTGTGGAATTTTCTTTGCATGATTCTATCAGAATCTTAGTCCTACTGTTCCAGAGACTCCCTATATTGTATCATTTTTTCTGTTTATCTATATATCCTTCATTTACATTGTTATTCTCCTGTTATTTTTGTGCCATACTGACACACATACAGATGTACAGACAGATACACTCACTGACATACACACACTGACATACATATAAATGTACAGACAGATACACACACTGACATACAGATGTACAGACACTGACATACATGCTGATACACAGACACACAGATGGAAACACTGTCTCACATACAGTTGCACAGACACATTGATAATAGACACACACACATGCAGATGCACATATACAAACACTGGCACACATACAGATAAAGAAACAGACACACTGATTCACATACTGACACATACAGATGTACAGACAGATACACTCACTGACATACATACAGATACACACACACTGCCACACATATCGATTAGCAGATACACACTCTGACATACATGCTGATACACCGACACACAGATGCAAACACTGACACACATACAGATGCAAACACTGACACACATACAGATACAAGCACACAGATACACATACTGACACATTAAAATGTACAGACAGATACACACTGACAAACATACAGATGTACAGACAGATGCACACATGCCAATACACAGACACACATATGTAAACACTGACACACATACAGTTGCATAGACACACTGATAGACCCACACACATGCAGATACACATATACAAACACTGGCACCGATACACATACTGACACATACAGGCATGCAGTCAGATACACAAACTGACACACATACAGATGTACAGACATACTTATACACATACATGCAGACACATGCAGACACAAAGACTGACACACATACAGATACAGGCACACATATACATATACACATACAGATGTGCAGACAGATACACACACTGACACACATACAGATGTACAGACAGATACACACCCTGACTTTGTCCCTCTTAAATTAGAGGGACAAAGGTTTAAAAATAATATCAGGAAGTATTACTTTACTGAGAGGGTAGTGGATGCATGGAATAGCCTTCCAGCTGAAGTGGTAGAGGTTAAAACAGTAAAGGAGTTTAAGCATGCGTGGGATAGGCATAAGGCTATCCTAACTATAAGATAAGGCTAGGGACTAATGAAAGTATTTAGAAAATTGGGCAGACTAGATGGGCCGAATGGTTCTTATCTGCCGTCACATTCTATGTTTCTATGTTTCTATGTTTCTGACACACATATAGAATTACTGACACACATGCTCATACACAGACACACAGATGTGAACACTGACACATATACAGATACACACACCAACACACATACAGATGTACAGACAGATACACACATGCTGATACACAAATACAAACACTGACACATACATACAGATACATGCACACAGATAAACATACAGATGTACACACAGATACACACACTGATACAAACACTACATACATACAGAAACAGCCACTCAAAACACACATACAGGTGAACATTTGAGCCATCCTCCAGTTTCCTACCTTATGGGAGCAGGAGGGTGGTTTCTGCTGGCTGGGGTTGATGGGAGTTCTGAAGGAGGCAGAGCTATACTGGCGGAGGCATAGCTCTGCCGATCAAGGATGGGGATATAGTTGGTAAGGGGGAGGAGTTAACACATTGTGGGCTGGTGGAGGCAGGCGCTGATAGCTCACGGTCCCGCACACCCCCTCTCCCTGGCGGCAGCTGGGAGAAAGTGAGAGGGGGCTGGAAACTTCCTCCCAGCTTTCCAACAGCACCCGACGGGGCCCTCATTGCACATGTCCATCGGGTGGCCCTGAGTGCATGGGCCCCCTGATGGACATTTACTCAGGTTTCCAACTTGTGCAAGGCAGCTGAAGCGACGCCATTACCGATTTTATTTCGCATACCCCCAGGGACACTGGATTGTACCCATGGTGGTAGGCGTACCACGGGTTGGGAACCCCTTATCTAAACCATTTCCCTGTATATGTTTCATATTCTGACAAGCTGACCTATCAAATGAATGAATGTTGGAGGTCCCAAATAAATTTTTTTGTCCAAACTGGATTTTTCTGCAGTGCACAAGTCTAGTGTTTATCCTTCACCTCCCTGGAAGTGATAGTGTTAGGTCTGGACACCCATCTTTTCTATCTACCGCCTACATTTTACATTCAGGTAATTCCAACCCCACCAGCTCCTGCACACAGAAAGCCATTCAAACTATTGTTGATAAAATAAATACTTTGAGTTCTCTGCACAGCAGAGCGAGAAAAGCACTTATTAAAGCACTTTTCGAGAGACCTCTACATTTCTCTATAGTGTATAAACTGGTTCAGAAGCATTTTTTTCAATGTGCTATCTGTAAAGTCAATACAGAAAATATTTCATACAAAGAAATCAATGAACCACATTAAAAACAGATATTAATTTCCATTTAATGTTTTTTTTTTTCCATCTTCCTCTGTGCCAGTTCCTCGTGACAAACAAACAATTGTCCCTTGAAGAAGCAGTTGGGGTTAATGGCAGTCCCGCATTGTGTTCCACAAATCCTCTGATGTGCACTCGACCAGCAAGTGAAATGGAAAAATCTCCTAAATGCAAGACACTGTATCACGCTTCAGGGACTTCATACAGAGAAAGCACTTCAGTAATGGCACACGAGAGATGGCGGTGTATCAGATGCTCCAACATTGGCAAATATAATTGGTTCTATGTGATGCTTTTCCACCCTTATTCTCCACCGGTAGCTCCTGCATATTTCCCAGGCAATATGTGAAAAGTCTCTTCACTGTTATTTGCAAAACTACAAATTTTAACTAATTAACTCAGAAATGACAAAATTGAGGCAAAAATAACAGAAATACAAGAATTCTCTAAATCAGTTATAGTCACGACTTGGCTATTTTAGACTCAATTATGAAATTTGGATTTAATTTGCATTAGATAATCCAGGAGATATATTCCAGAAAGATAATCATAAAATAATCCAGGCCATAGATTCCAAAAAAACAATAGTAATAAAAGCCAAGTCTAGGATCCTATTGTTACAATCATCTGATAAGTTAGGCCAAGGATTCCCAGGATACATGAATAAGGCAAGTCAATGCATTCCATCGATACAATCATTATTATAAATATTGTTATTACTGGCATTTATAAAGTGCCAACGTCTTCCGCAGGGCTGTGTCAATCAGGTAAAATAGACATTACAGAATAGACAAGCCAATATGACAGGAATAGAGCTGACACCTAGCGTTTAGAGCCATTTCATACGATGTACTAAGCTAAATGTCTTGTGACTTTACAATCTAAAGGCTATGATGGGAACAAGAAGGAGCATGTACAGCTGAGGAAAGCAGGGATGGAGGGGGTTTAAAACAAAGGAAGGGGGAGGGAGAAATAAACGTGTTGTTTTAAAATTTAAAAGTTCCCCAGATAGATTCTATAACCCCAAAAATAATAATATGTATTGTAGATACCAACAGAGAGCACATACAGAATACAATAAATACTACATGTGCAGAAAATTGAAAAAGTAATAATGGAAAAAATATCCACAGAATAAATGAACGTGGGATAGAATAATAGTACTTTAGTGTCTTTAAAACTGCCTTTGGTAACTCAAAAATACGACAAACCAGATCCAGAGATTCCAGAGATACAATCATATGACAAGACAGGTCATGTATTCCAGAGATACAGTCATACAACAAGCCAAGCCATGTATTCCAGAGATACAGTCATACAACAAGCCAGGTCATGTATTCCAGAGATACATTTATACAACAAGCCAGGTCATGTATTCCAGAGATACATTTATACAACAAGCCAAGTCATGTATTCCAGAGATACAATCATACAACAAGCCAAGCCATGTATTCCAGAGATACATTCATACAACAAGCCAAGCCATGTATTCCAGAGATACATTCATACAACAAGCCAAGCCATGTATTCCAGAGATACAGTCATACAACAAGCCAAGCCATGTATTCCAGAGATACAGTCATAAAACAAGCCAGGTCATGTATTCCAGAGATACATTTATACAACAAGCCAGGTCATGTATTCCAGAGATACATTTATACAACAAGCCAAGTCATGTATTCCAGAGATACAATCATACAACAAGCCAAGCCATGTATTCCAGAGATACATTCATACAACAAGCCAAGCCATGTATTCCAGAGATACATTCATACAACAAGCCAAGCCATGTATTCCAGAGATACAATCATACAACAAGCCAGGTCAAGTATTCCAGAGATACAATCATACAACAAGCCAAGCCATGTATTCCAGAGATACATTCATACAGCAAGCCAAGCCATGTATTCCAGCGATACAATCATACAGCAAGCCAAGCCATGTATTCCAGAGATACAATCATACAACAAGCCAGGTCAAGTATTCCAGAGATACATTCATACAGCAAGCCAAGCCATGTATTCCAGAGATACAATCATACAACAAGCCAAGCCATGTATTCCAGAGATACATTCATACAACAAGCCAGGTCATGTATTCCAGAGATACAATCATACAACAAACCAAGTCATGTATTCCAGAGATACAATCATACAGCAAGCCAAGCCATGTATTCCAGAGATACAATCATACAACAAGCCAAGCCATGTATTCCAGAGATACATTCATACAACAAGCCAGGTCATGTATTCCAGAGATACAATCATACAACAAACCAAGTCATGTATTCCAGAGATACATTCATACAACAAGCCAAGCCATGTATTCCAGAGATACAATCATACAACAAGCCAAGCCATGTATTCCAGAGATACAATCATACAACAAGCCAAGCCATGTATTCCAGAGATACATTCATACAACAAGCCAAGTCATGTATTCCAGAGATATATTCATACAACAAGTCAGATAATTTATTTCAGACAAACAACAATCATATGACAGCCAGATCTTCCATGCCAAATAAACAATCATATGATAAGCCAGGTCATATATTCCTGAGATACAATTGTAAGCTTCAGAAAAGCTCTCTGTGAGTCAAAATGGCATGTGCCAATATAATACCTTATAAAGGAAACGTGGGTGCCTGGTCATTAGTATGCTGTGGATGTTTGAGCTTGGCCACCCCTAGACCATGTGCACCATATAAGCTGATTGACGTGCCCCTTCTCCTGTTTCAATACATTTGCTGCAATTAAAAAACATCTCTAATGATATTCATGTGCTATATACTTTGCATTCAAATAAATAGCTCAATCTTAAATAATATAACATGCTCCAATTGTTTGTGCACTAAACACAAAAATCTATTGATTTACAAACCAAAAAATAATATAGCTCTGGCACTCTGTGTCTAATAGGATGTAGGTGCAAAGCTCAGGTCAAACTCAAAGAAAAAGGGCACTGCATTCAACTCTCTTAAATATGATCAGGCAAATAAAAAAATTAATTATGAAAAATATTTTACCTTTTACAATTCGTTATATTATAGTCGACCATCAGATTTACAAAGGTTAATCCAAGTGGGGAAAAAAATCACAACAAGTGACAACATTAAATATAGAATTAAAAGTAATACTGTTCCTTGGCATGCTAAAATCCCCCCCTTATTAGCTATAGCAACAGATTATATGTCTGATACATGTTTCATGGAAGGAAGGAAATATCAGCGTCTGTCCAACAAAGAACATGGACTGGATATTTATGCATAAGTGTTCCTCAAACCCAAAAAATGAAAAAGGCAAGAAAAAAAAAAAAAAGAATAAAAATATGGCAGATAGACTTGGTTGTGTGTTATATGATTACATTTTGTTAGTAGATCCCTGTAGGCTGGAAAAATGCAAATAGCTTTCCAAAGGTCCGCATTTGCCATAACCATGGAAAATATGTCCATAGAGTCACAATATCACAATCAAATGATACAATTACCAAAATAATGAAAAAATCCATTTCATTAACTGGTGGTCGCGGAATGCACAGGGAACTCCAAACTCCTGGACAGAACACTCAGGACTTCCACCACTACTATTCATTTTGAATCCAGGTATCTTTGAAAAATTATCAACAGGCACAGGCTAGTTTCTTACTTGTACAACATAGCGCTTATTTTAATATTTTATAATCATACAAAATACTAATTCTCATATTATTATTATTATTATTATTATTATGCTTCTTTTTTAGTTTCTCATACTTGGAGTGAACAGAAGTGAAACCTGGTGTTTGCGCACTTAATACATTTCGTACACCATAATCAAGATTTCAATTTCAGTTTTGGTTGCTTCTTATGTGTAACAAAATCAAGAAAGCCAATGAATATGTCCACCTGCCTCTCAATCTGAAACAAATTATCAGTATGCTGGTCTAAAGAAATGATAACAAAAAACTTAAAAACATAAAATAAAATGAACATAGTATTTCTTAGTTTATTCACGTTTATTGATTTATTTTTCTCAAAGGACATTTTCCTGAATATTATTTCTTGAATAAAACATCTGCTCAAGCACTTTTTCATTTTACTTCAGGCATAGCAATCTGGATATGATAACTTTTATATTACTTTTATTCTGAGAATTTGCATACATTTTCTTTACTGTGGGCAAAATGTTGCAGTTTTATATTAGGGTAAATTAAAATGAACACAAAATCTTTCACAGATGATATGAATTCGTAAACTTTCTAAATACGCAATACTATGTTACACCACTTTATAGAAATGAAACAAAATTCTACTTAAAAATCTAATTATTTTTCAAAATGAAAGTCAAATAGTGCCTACAAATGCATCAGGCATCTTAACTCTGAATTACAAAATTTACATTATAATTATGTTCTATATGACATTTGATGTAAACTCAAAATGTATTATTTTAAAGTAACTACCGGTAAATTAAATCTCCTTTTTTTTTTTTTTAAAGGTAAACCCTTAGACCAAGAGCTGATGCATCTATAAGAATTTTACCTTATCAATGTACCTTTAGAGATCTTGAGACTTTAAACCAAGTTTAAAGCAAAAAAGAAAGGATGAGCGGGCAAAAGCTTAGAGAGACTCAATAGCTTACATCCCCACTCAGGCCTCAGAATAGTTTTCCCTCGCTTATGCCATTACAGAGAGGACATATCTGAAGCATATCAGACTGGTCCCACCCGTACGGGCAGTCCAGAACCGAAATGCCAGCAAGTTCCCTCTGCACGAGCGATACAGTAACGCCAGTCGATCGTTTCAACCTTGTAAGGTATCATCAGTGATGTATAGCCAATATCCCTCTAGGCATCAGGAGCAAGGGGTCCACGTCTGGATTGCCATTTAAACTTAAGGAGAGAAATACAAGTAGCAAGAGAGGTGAGAACGGACAACAGCTCAATTAGCCTGCCCATCAGTGGGTCCCCGCTCAGATCTCAAGCTGGTTTTGGCTCAACTTGTGCCATTACAGAGAGAACATATCTGAAGAATTTCAGACTGGTCCCACCCGTATGGGCAGTTCAGATCCAAAATGCCAGCAAGTTCCCTCTGCACGAGAGATACAGCAAACCCAGAAGATCATTTTGGCCTTCTTTTGGGCCTTGTCAGTGAGGTGAAGCCGATATCCCTCTAGGCACAGTGAGCATGGGGTCCAGGTCTGGATTACCCTTTTAACTTGGTGTGAGCCAAGTTAATGCATTAAAGGAAAAAATAAATTTTTTTGAGTACGGGAAAAAACACCTTTGCACAAATTGCTTAAAGGCAGAAGCAAAAGTGATTTAACTTCTGAATGGCAGAGAATTGAGCAGTGAGACTGGAGAAGAATAATATATACACTAAAACTGCTTTATTAAGTTGTATTAGTGTATATATTATGCTTCTCCAGTCTCACTGCTCAATTCTCTGACATTTAGGAATTAAATAACTTTTGTTTCTGTTTATGCAGCCCTAGTCATACCTCCCCTGGCTGTGACTGACCCAGCCTACATGCAAACAAAATGGTTTAATTTTCAATCAGATGTTAACTTACTTTAAAAATCTTCATCTCCTGCTCGGTAAATTGAACTTTAATCGCACACAGGAGGCTCCTGTCGGGTCTAGCAAGCTATTAACAGAGCAGGAGATAAGAAATTCTGTATTAAACAGATGTAAACATTAGATCTTTCTTTACAGGAAGGAATTGTTTAAGAAGGCTGTGCAAGTCACATGCAGGGAGATTTGACCAGGGCTGCATAAACAAAGTGATTTAACTCCTAGATGGCAGAGGATTGAGCAGTGAGATTGCAGGGGCATGATCTTTACACCAAAACTGCTTCATTAAGCTAAAGCTGTTTTAGTGGTTATAGTGTCCCTTTAAGGGGTTTTGTCCCCAGTTGTGCACAAATTGTTAAATGGATTTCATTCCATTCTTCTCATTGGATTAAGATCAGGCTTATTTGACTGCTTAGATGTCACTTTTGGGTTACAGTGTTAGAAAGTGCCATAGATTCACATTGGGATTGCAAACAGAACTTTCACTGGACCGTATGTTCTTTGACTTTTTTATCTTCAGTCTCTTCATTGTTGTTCTATCCTTGAATGTGTGATCATTGTGTTGCTGAGAGACTACCTACAGATTTTCAGCGGCTTAAGCAGGTTCCCTTGCAGTTTGATCTTTCAATTCTTTTATCAATTTAAAAGAAAATGTTCAGTCTCTGTTCGCGAGAAGCATCATAAGAAGCATTATTCTGCCAGTATTATACTTCTCTGTAAGGATTGCGAGTCTTGAGCCGACGGTAATCTTGTCCTCCACAGACAGAACTTTTGAGAATTACATTCCTGTGTTATGTAGAAGTCATTTTATGTTTAGCCAACGATACCAACCTCAATCAATGCACTCTGTAATTCCTTCAATGGATTACTTGACTTCTGTTTCGTATACTTATTCCTTGAAATTTGCAGATCATGAAGATATCATGTATTTACTGTAGCCACAGTGTCTTTTGCCATCTTTAAATGAACAAGCCTCCTGGTACACATTGGTACACACATGTGCACTTACCAACGTAAACACGTAGACAACTGTTTCTGTTAAATAGTTTTCTCAGATTTTGAAAGTAACATTTATTTTGGAAATGTCAGACACTTATGTAGGTAATTTATATCTGATAATAGAGATTGTTGGACACATCGCATATTTTTTCTTATAATCTCTATAATTATTTGTTTTTAGTAATTACACGCAGTTGATAATTAGTCTTTAAAATGTGATCATAATCAATCTATTGACTGCAAAACATGTCTGGTAAAATTTGTCACATAACTGTTGTATTTGTTAGAGATGCAATAACCATTTTTTATTAATAATGACCAATTTGTACAAATGTGATAACACTAATAAGGAAGTAGCATGTCCTCCTATTCATGTATCAGCTACAGGGGGAAGGTTTATAGTTGTAGCAATGTTTGCAAATTGCTGGATGCAGTTAAATCTTTGCAATGCAAGCTTTGCACACATACAACATTGTTATGGTACTTAGAGATTTTTTAATACAATATTTACCTGTATGTTATACAATGTACAAGTCTTCTACTTATACTTGACTATCACAACTATTTTTCATTGCCAAAGCAATATCCTGGGTGAATCTGAATAGTATAGATAAAATCTGTTGACCCGAAAATCTTTGATTAAGAAAAAAGTATTCAAATATTCTGACGAACCAGTGTATTTCAACATGAGATACTAAGACACAATTTGCCATTTTCCAATCTTTCAATAATCAGGATTTGATCAACAAGCACAGGTAAACAGAAAGGCTTACTTACCATAATGTGGAATTATAGCCCACGCCATGGCCGATGCATAGATTCCACCAATCATCCAAAACATGCATAGCCAACTCAAATGTTCTCCGCGTTTCTCCCGTGCGAGAACTTCAGAAAAGTAGGAGAACGCAGTTGGCAGCGCTCCTCCAATTCTGCAAATTATAAAATTAAGATGTTAATAATGTGATGTTTGCACAATCATGAATACAAAATGTAATACAATAATTAATATCTTTTTAAAATGTTCAAATCACCTTAACACATTATCAACACAATACTACGTGAGCAAAGATAACCTGCATAAAGAAATAATAATATTAGTCATAAATAAATTAATTCAGAAACATTTCCAAAACTCCATGAAAATATCACCCAATTTGCAAGTTTTAGTTAAACCGGAAAAATCTTAAGAATTTTCCTCTAATGAAATTTGAAAAAAGCATACAGAACAACTACAGCTCATTGTATTTGTTCTGGTGAGTAGAATCCTTCCCTTCAGGCTTTTTGCCATAAACACTGTTTTTTCAGAGTAAATGCTGTGTTTACATTACAGCATAGGGATAACTCCACTGGCCATGCCTCAGATGGCTGCTAGAGGTGCTTCTTGGTGCAGTGCTGCATAGTGTGCAGCACTGACATTCAGTCTCTCCACCCTTTTCATGGAGACTCTGAACTTGTTTAAATGCATCTCTATGAGGAGATCCTGATTGGCCAGGGCTGGGTTTGACTTGTGCTGGCTTTGCCCCTGATCTGCCTCCTTGACAGTCAAATGTTTTCCTATGGGAAAGCTCGTCTGATGATGTCAGCCAAGGAGGGGCAGAGTCAGCAGCACCAGACTGGAATAAAGGTAAGATTGTTACTATATGTAGCAGGGTCATGGGGGGCAGGGGGGCTATGTGATGTTTTTAACACTGTAGAGTCATGGATACAGATTCCTTTAATACAGCAAAATGAAATAATGCAAAATCGGTTTTCAAGACTTAGCTTGATAATACATCTAGAATCATAATTGATAAGTCACAATACAGCACAAAAATTTGCTGTCAGTGAACAGAAAATGTTCAGATTAGAATAAATATGACCGCCTGTGATGTCTTTTATAAAAAGAGACATCACAGCAACAAGACTAAAACTGGGCACACTGTATAACTTCACATATAAATATTTAACCACTTAAGGACGTCCGGCGTTTGTATGCCGTCCTTTTGGGGTAGCTCTAAACACCGGGTCCCCCTGCCTGATCCAGCCTTCCCGGGCCATGTGATCGCGGGGTCCTCACTACCGTACCATTCCTGGGCTACCATACAGCCTCAAAGGCAACATGACCAGTCTGGCAAATTTCAATGTGCTTAAACTGAAAAATGTAATGTGCTATATTTGACCCTGTAACTTTCCAAAACACTATAAAACATGTACATGGGGGGTACTTTTGTACTCAGGAGACGTCACTGAATACAAATATATGTACTTTATTGCAGTAACAGCTAAAAGAATTATGACATTCACAGTTAAAATGCCATGCAGAACTAAAGAAATTAAGTCTTAATTTCTCACTTTTTTAAAATATTTTTTCATATTAAATTATATTTCAGATATAAATATTTTATGTGAAATAAAAGCCCTGTTTCTCCTGAACAAAATGATATATAATAAGTGTGGGTGCACTTAATATGAATGAGGTGAAACATGTAGCGCAAATTCCAGGTTTTGTTTACGTTTTGTTTTGATCACAACTTGTACAACTGCCTCCGTCCTTAAGAGGTTAAACATATTTGAAAACATAACAAAAAGGATTTAAAAAACAAACTTTTAGGTCCTTTTAAATCCACCCTTAAAGGCCCCATGGACATAATAATACATCTCTTATTAATTAATTTTCACAGAGTGCTTCAATGGTTTTGGTGCTTAGAGCTTAATGTGAATTAAAATAGTAATATTATAAATAATGACAATTTTAAAATTGATTGATTACATGTGGATCATGTTATTGTGATATACTTGAATCCTTCATAGAAACAGGCTATTAGCATTTCCACAATCAATTCATATAATGTGTTAATACACTCAGCAGTTATATGAGGATTTTATTAGTTGATCCAAAACGTGTATTTAGATTTCTTGGATAGGAGATGGTGTCAGCCAGAGTGCAGACTAATGATTGAACCATTTACTGCGGTTTGCTGCCATTACTGTGCATCTGCGGTAAACCCATGGCCAAACTTTCCATTCCTCTCTGTTCTAAGAGGAACGCAATTACAAAGGCAGAATATAAATTTGGGATGTTTGCAGTAGTGTGAGAACACAAAACAATTAATATAGAGTGAGGGGGGAAGCAGGGGGATGTAGGAAGTGGCAGGAGTACAGTTCTTCGCCACTTCTTTTTTCCATATTACAAGGAAGGAGCAGAGAGTTCACTCCTTATAATAAACTTTGTAATTTCTATTTGTTTATTCATCTTGCTGAGGAATAGCCGAAATTCCTGTCCAAATTTCAGACAATATAGAATGCCCAAGTGTTCAATGCGTGGGAATTTCACAGTGCTAACTGGTATGGGCAGATGATGTATCCCGCAGAGCCTTCATCTGCCCACACTAAGATGGAGGCGCCTGGGACCTAGGCCCGGACAAGAAATAAAGATTTTAAAAAAGGTGAAATGGGGGACAAAGGGGCATTTGGGGGTGACTAGGGGGACCATCAAATTGAGTAGAGTCGGGATGTGGGTTAAAAAAACAATGATGTGGCCATGACAGCGTCGCTTTAATTTTTAGCAACAGATTTTTTTCGTTTTTCGCACAGCTGTAAATTTTTAGGTCTGCTGAAATTAACATGTCTGTGAAAACAGTTAAAATTTACTATAACGAAAACCATCTTTTAGGTCACATTAATAAAGATGTGGTGGGCCATATGGTACCAGTCTTGATCTGTCTCCTGTACTTCACCCAGTACCTGCTCTGATCTGTCTCTTGTTCCTCACCCAGTACCTGCTCTGATCTGTTTCCTGTTCCTCACCCAGTACCCGCTCTGATCTGTCTCCTGTACCTCACCCAGTGCCCACTCTGGTCTGTCTCCTGTTCCTCACCCAGTACCATCTCTGATCTGTCTCCTGTTCCTAACCCTGTACCAGCTCTGGTCACCCAGTACTAGCTCTGATCTGTCTCCTGTTCCTCACCCAATACCCACTCTGATCTGTCTCCTGTTCCTCACCCAGTACCAGCTCTGATCTGTCTCCTGTTCCTCACCCAGTATCAGCTCTGATCTGTCTCCTGTTCCTCACACAGCATGCTCTCTGACTTGTCTCCTGTCAGGATTACTACTTGATCCAGCACGTAGAACTGTGTCACACAGATGACCAATAGGTAACGTATTACCGGGCCTTAGAATGGCCAGGCTAACGTACCGAAGAAAAGTCAGTATACTAGCCGAGATCAGGGGACACAGAAAGGGATACAACGATAAAGGAAAGCCAGAAGTCAGGGATACCAGAATATAGAGAAATTAAAAACAAAGCCAAAGTCAAAAAACAGAATATAACTGTTCAGGAACGCACTCTCGGACAACCACTAGGGAAACCATGACAGGGCAATGAGGAAAGGTAATTTTGAGTTGAATTACAAGTTTTACCTTTCTGATTGGCCGAGATCAAGAACGTGGGCGGACATGGGGGTATATTTTGCCGTGGATCTGCAGAGGCCGGCGTCCATTAACATGCCACAAGTGTCAGTTATGCAGACGCATGGCCACTGGGTGCAGAGACCGCAAGGTGAGGGAGAATATCTTACATTACCCCCCACCTGAAGACCGTCCACCGGGCAGGCAGGACCAGGCTTGAGAGGAAATTTGGCATGAAAATAGCGGGTCTTGCGGCCAGCATTTATGTCAGAGGCCGGAACCCAAGAACGGTCGGCAGGCCCATAACCTTTCCAATCAACTAAGCACTGCAAAGCGCTCCGAGAAAATCTGGAATCAATTTTGGAGGGGACCTCATACTCCTCCTGTCCAGAAACAACCGAGGGAGGAGGGGGAACACTTGGGACAGAATATTTATTGCAAACAAGTGGTTTGAGCAATGATACATGAAATGTATTCGGAATCCGCAAGGAGGCACGAAGAGCCAAGGAATAAGAGACAGGATAAATCCTACGAAGGATATGAAACAGGTCAAGGAACCTAGGAGCAAACTTCATGCTAGGGACTCTAAGCTTGATGTTGCGCAATGATAACCAAACCCTCTCACCCATTTGGTAAACAGGGTTGGCACTTTGCGTTTGTCAGCATAACGCTTGAAACGGTCAGCCGCAGTCCCCAGAGCGGAGTGAACCTTGACCCAAGTATCACGAATGGAAGAAAGGCGGTCATCTAAAGCAGGTATAGCTGTGTCAGAAAAAACAGCCGGCAGAACAGTAGGATGATGGCCATTATTAACAAAAAACGGGCTATGTCTAGAAGAGTCATGGTCAGCATTGTAGCAAACTCGGCCCATGGCAGTAATTCGGATCAATTATCTTGAGTGCTATTAACGAAACAACGCAAATATAATTCTAATGATTGATTAGCCCTCTCAGCCATACATATAGTTACATAGTTACATAGTTACATAGTTACATAGCTGAAAAGAGACTTGCGTCCATCAAGTTCAGCCTTCCTCACATTTGTTTTTTGCTGTTGATCCAAAAGAAGGCAAAAAACCCAGTTTGAAGCACAATTTTGCAACAAGCTAGGAAAAAAATTCCTTCTTGACCCCAGAATGGCAGTCAGATTTATCCTTGGATCAAGCAGTTATTACCCTACATTGAAAGATTATATCCTTGAATATTCTGTTCTTGCAAGTATGCATCTAGTAGCCGTTTGAACATCTGTATGGACTCTGATAAAACCACTTCTTCAGGCAGAGAATTCCACATCCTGATTGTTCTTACAGTAAAAAAACCTTTCCTTTGCCTTAGACGAAATCTTCTTTCTTCCAGTCTAAACGCATGGCCTCGTGTCCTATGTAAAGTCCGGTTTGTGAATAGATTTCCACACAATGGTTTGTATTGGCCCCGAATATATTTGTATAATGTTATCATATCCCCTCTCAGGCGACGTTTTTCTAAACTAAATAGGTTTAAATTTGTTAACCTTTCTTCATAGCCGATATGTTCCATTCCTTTTATTAATTTTGGGGATGGTAAGAGGACAAAAAAGACAACTCAATGCCCAATTGTTTATTGAAAGCACTCCAAAACCGAGAGACAAACTGAGAACCTCTGTCCGAAACAATATTGCGAGGAATGCCATGTAGTCAGACAATCTCACGTATAAATATAAGAACCAGGTCCTGTGAGGACGGTAATTTCTTGAGTTGGAAGAAATTAGCCATTTTAGAAAAGCGGTCATAAGAATAGTGAGAAGAGGGGAATAACCATTGGAATTAGGAAGTTCAACATTGAAATCCATGGACAAGTGGGACCATGGAACCTCAGGAACAGGAAGTGGATGTATCAAGCCACATGGAAGTTTATGAGGTACTCTGGAAACTGCACAAACAGAACAGGCCTGCACATACTCCTTAAAGGATCACTATAGGGTCAGGAACACAAACATGTATTCCTGACCCTATAGTGTTAACACCACCATCTAGTCCCCCTGGGCCCCTAATGCCTCCATAAATATAGTAAAAATCTTACTGTATTCAAGCCTGAAGCTGTAAATCTGCATGCTGTTAGACTCAGAAAAGCAAGCAGTCTGCTGACATGTGGTAGCCTGATCCTATCACAGTGCTTCCTCATAGGATTGGCTGAGACTAACAAAGAGGCAGATCAGGGGCAGAGCCAGCATGATTCAAACACAGCCCTGGCCAATCAGCATTTCCTCATAGAGATGAATTGAATCAATGAATGTCTATGAGAAAAGTTCAGTGTCTGCATGCAGAGGGAGGAGACACTGAATCACAGGATGCTGTGCACAGTGCTGCCCTGTGCTCTGCTGACAGCAGATCTGAGTGGATGGAGGCATATTATGTCTCCATAAACTCCGAAGTCCCCCTGGTTCACTCTGAGTGACTGCAACTGGAGGTGTTCCTAGCTTTCAATGTAAACACTGTATTTTTTCAGAAAATACAGTGTTTACATGAGAAAGACTGCAGGGAGCTATAGTTCTCACCTGAACAATCTCATTAAGCTGAAGTTGTTCAGGTGACTAAAGTGTCCCTTTAACATGTTTCCTGAGGGAATCCCCCCAAAATGAGCTCATGATCGCAGATATGGATTTATTAATTCCTGGGTGTCCAACAGTCACGTTGTTGTGAAATACTTTTATGACATTTTCCCTTTCACCCAATGGAACAAACAATCTGTCCCGTGATTTACTGCAGGGCACCTGAGACTGAGCCTCCATGATAGCGCCAAGCAGGGGAGATGACAAGGAGAGGACAGTGGAAGCGATGATACACTTAGGGGGAATGATAGGGGATGTTTCCTGTTCCTGTATAGATTCGGTATCAAACTGTCACAGCCCCCGGCTCGCCGCCATGTGCGTCCGTGCCCGACCGGCACGACCGCACCAACTCACTGAGTTTACCTGCTCAACGGCGAGCCGGGAACTGTTCCTCCACGCCGCTCGGGGAAATCCAAGATGGCGCCGACCATGAGGTCGCGTCCATCCATGGCTCCACCTCCCAAAATTATACGACCGTGCGCCTAGAGAGGGATATTTAAATCCCTAATTCACCCCAGTACCTTGCCCTGTTGTGGTTTCCTGTTCCTGGTTCCCTAGAGTGCGTTTATCTTTGTGAATATTACTTCCTGGTATCCTGATCTTGGCTTTTCCCTGGTTATTCCGAATTCTGGTTCCCCTGACTTGGCTTGTTTAAACGGTATCTGAGTATTTCTGGCTTCCTTGACCTCAGCTTTCCCTTTGACCATTCTCTATCTCTAGCGTATTAGTCCGGCCATTCTAAGGTCCGGTTTATGCTCTGTCCTTTTAATTCCTTTCCTTTTTTATGTATATGTTTACATAGTTTCTGCGTTTTGGGCCACACTAGCAGCCGTCACATTACGACAGGGCCATGGATCCTGCGGAACTATGTAAGCCTGTGAGAACAGGGTGAAGGATATGGACCACAGGTTAGATCAGCTTGCCCAAGCGTTCCAAACCTTGCTCCAGAGAACTGCTTATCTGGAGGCACCCCCGGTACCACCTGTAGTTTCGCCACCTATACCTGCACCTGTAGTATATAAACTTCCATCCATAACCCTTTCACCTCCCCCTCGTTTTGGAGGTGATTCTAAAGAATTCTGAGGTTTCCTTAACCAAATTGAATATCATTTTGAGGCTTCCCCTGGTTCCTTCCCTACAGATAGATCAATGATTGGCTATCTTATGAACCAATTAATAGGCAAGGCCTTAACCTGGGCCAATCCCTTATGAGAGAGTGGAAATCCAGTTGCCCGTGATTATAATGAATTTTTAACGGCATTTAAAGCCACTTTTGAGCCAAAGGGAAAAGAGAAAAACGCTGCCAGAGCCTTAATGAGAATAAAACAAGGCACCCCCTCTGTAGCCGATTATGCCATAGAGTTCAGGACAGAGACCTTACGGTTAATCTTAATGATTTTATTGCATACATGATTGACATTGACAACAGGCTCAGAGAGAGGGAGAAAAACAAACAGCTTACTAGACGTACAAACTTGTCTATGGCCCCTCGTTTCTCTAACACAGTCATGCTCCACCTGCAGATGCCGACCCCATGCAATTGGGCATTACCAAACTGAATGAGGCGGAGAGACAATACAGACGCAACGAGGGGTTGTGTCTATATTGTGGCAAAAGAGGACATCAGAGGTTTTCTTGTCCGGTTCGGCCAGAAAACTTGCACACCTAAGGCACGTTCGGGGACCGACCTTAAGTGTGATGTATATGTCCCCTAAATTGACTAAGAACCGCTTTCTTATAACAATCACTCTGTTTTGTAAGAAAACTACTGTTCAGTGTGAGGCCATGATTGACTCTGGGGCAGCGGAGAATTTCCTTGATAAGGAATTTTCTGCCAAACATCTTCTGCCTTTAAGGCAGAAAGACAGACCCATAGCAGTAGAGGCTATCGATGGGAGACCTCTTACTCAACCTCTCACCACACACAAAACTATACCAATCACTGTCTCAGTAGGTTTCTTACATTCTGAAGAAATGGTTTTTCAAATTATATCTTCCCCTACATGTCCAATAATACTCGGTTTTCCTTGGCTCCAGAAACACAATCCATGTGTAGATTGGGTTGAAGGAGAGATTGTGAGTTGGGGAAAGAGTTGCAGAGGTCATTGCTTAAAACAGGTGCCTAAACAAATCGGTACCATCAATGTACCTAAGGCACCTCCCTTAACCACAGAAATCCCACCGCAGTATTTGGACTTAAAAGAAGTATTTAACAAGGTTCAGTCGGAAGTATTACCTCCACATAGGCCCTACGACTGTGCCATTAATTTGTTACCTGGCACTATGCCCCCTAAAGGAGGAGTTTATGCACTTTCTCCTCAAGAAACGCCCTTGTATTGATTATAGGGGTCTAAATAAAATTACGATTAAAAACGCCTATCCCATTCCCCTTATTTCTGAGCTATTTGATAGGTTGAGGGATGCCCGAGTATTCACAAAACTCGATCTGAGGAGCGCATACAACCCAGTCAGAATTAATGAAGAGCATGACTGGATGATCGCGTTTAATATGAGAATGGGGCATTATGAATACCTGGTCATGCCGTTTGGCCTATGCAACACCCCAGGGGTATTTCAGGACTTGATTAACGATGTCCTTAGAGAATATCTTCACATATTCGTACTAGTGTATCTAGACGATATTCTCGTCTATTCCCAAGACCTAGAAACTCATCATGAACATGTGAGAATCATACTAAAAACCCTGTTAAAAATGGCTTATACTGTAAGCTAGAAAAATGCCAGTTTGACCAGACTGAGATACAGTTTCTTGGCTATGTTATATCCCCTTCTGGTTTCAAAATGGACCCACACAAACTGGAAGCCCTCTTGCAATGGCTGTTACCCAAAGGCCTTAAAGCTACATAACGCTTTATAGGTTTTGCAAATTATTACCGTAAGTTCATCAAGAATTTCTCATCAGTAATCGCTCCTATTACCAACCTAACCAAGAAAGGAGCAAATTGTAATTTATGGTCCAAAGAAGCAAAGGAGGCATTTGAAAGATTAAAATCTTTATTTGCTTCAGCACCTGTCCTGACGCACCCTGATCCGACCAAACCTTTTATTTTAGAAGTAGATGCGTCAGAGACAGGAGTAGGAGCCATTCTGTCTCAAAGAGAGAGTCCTGATGCGCCGTTACATCCCTGTGGCTTTTTCTCTGGAAAATTAACTCCAGCAGAGAGAAATTATGACATCGGGAATAGGGAATTACTGGCCATTATTTTCGCCCTTAAGGAATGGAGGCATCTTTTGGAAGGTTCCAAAGAGCCACTTTTGATTTTTACCGATCATAAGAATTTGGCTTATATTGGGGATGCTAAGAGATTGTCCTCCCGACAGGCTAGATGGTCATTATTCCTCTCCTGGTTTAATTTTATAATTACATACAGGCCCGGGACAAAGAATACCAAGGCAGATGCACTCTCTAGACAGTTTGAGACAAATGAAGCCCCTGAACAAGAGGTATCCCCAATCGTACCTCCAGAATGTCTTATCGCTGCTACAGTTACTGAAATATCTTCTCCACTCTTTGGTGCCATAATAGCAGATCAAACTCAGGCACCCGTGGGAAACCCCAGGACAAACTGAATGTTTCACCCTTATTAAGGAAGAAAGTATTTGGAGTGTTTCATGATAATCTGACAGCAGGACATCCTGGAATACATAAAACTCTCTCTGCTATTTGCAGAATATTTTGGTGGCGTACACTCAGAGGTGACGTTAAAGACTATGTAGGGGCATGTCAAATATGTGCAGTTTCTAAAACAAGATGGCACATTTTATACCTCTTAAAAAATTGCCATCTGCTCAAGATCTAGTCCAAATTTTCATAAAGGAAATCTTTCGCTTACACGGGCTGAATTTGCCAGAAATAATGCGACTCACGAATCCTCGAGTCAGAGTCCATTTTTTTGTAAATCAAGGTTATCACCTCACTATTTTACCTTCTGCTTTTTCAGGGACTGATATTCCTGCATTAAACACCCGTTTGACTTCTATCCAAGACACTTGGGATTCTGTTCATTCAGCATTACAGAATGCCTCTAAACGTACTAAAGTTCAAGCTGATAAGAAACGGGGTGCCAATCCTGTTTATCAAATGGGGGACAGGGTTTGGTTGTCCACACATCATATCAAACTCAAGGTTCCTTCCATGAAACTAGCTCCTCGATTCATAGGTCCCTTTAGTGTCCTCCATCGTATAAACCCTGTGACTTATTAATTGGCACTCCCTGCTCATATGAGAATTGCTAATTCCTTCCATGTATCATTGCTTAAGCCCCTCATACACAAAAATGATTGTTCCTCCTCCGCCCTTGGTAGTAGGTAATCAAGAGGAGTACGAAGTCCAAACTATTTTAGACTCCAAGTTTTCTAGAGGTGTTCTGTCTTATCTGATTGACTGGAAGGTATATGGCCCGGAGGAACGTAGTTGGGTTCTTGCGGACCAGGTTCATGCTCCCCATCTTGTAAGCCAAGTTTTTATGGTCAATAATTATCAAAAGAGGCTCCTTGGAACCCTCTAAAAGATGTCGCCATTCTTTGAGAGCTAGAATAATGGCCAATAATTCTCATATTGCCAATATCATAATTGCGCTCAGCAGGGGACAGCTTTTTAGAGAAGTAACCACATGGATGCAAAGGGGTATCCTGGCTCTCCCTCTGGGAAAGAACAGCCCCCACCCCAGTCTTGGAGGCATCAACCTCCAGTATGAAAGGTTTGCTGGTGTCAGGGTGTATCAAAATGTTGGCAGAGGCAAACCTTTGTTTGATAAGTTTAAAAGCTTCTTTAGCCTCCTTAGACTATATCGTACTGCTAGCCCTCTTGCGTGTCATATTGGTGATGTGGACTTTTACAGAAGAAAACCCCTCTGACCTGCCTCCTTGTCCTTACCCAGCATGCCCTCTGACCTGTCTCCTTGTTATTACCCAGCATGCTCTTTGACCTGTCTCCTTGTCCTTACCCAGCATGCTCTCTGACATGTGTCCTTGTCCTTACCCAGCATGCTCTCTGACCTGTCTCCTTCTCCCTACCCAGCATGCTCTCTGACCTGTCTCCTTGTCCTTACCCAGCATGCTTTCTGACCCGTCTCTTTGTCCTTACCTAGCATGCTCTCTGACCTGTCTCCTTGTTCTTGCCCAGCATGCTCTCTGACCTGTCTCCTTGTCCTTGCCCAGCATGCTCTCTGACCTGTCTCTTTGTCCTTACCTAGCATGCTCTCTGACCCGTCTCCTTGTCCTTGTCCAGCATGCTTTCTGACCTGTCTCCTTGTCCTTACCCAGCATGCTCCTCCGACCTGTCTCCTTGTCCTTACCCAGCACGCTCTCTGACCTGTCTCCTTGTCCTTACCCAGCATGATCTCTGACCTGTCTCCTTGTCCTTACCCAGCATGCTCTCTGACCTGTCTCCTTGTCCTTACCCAGCATGCTCCCTGACCTGTTTCCTTGTCCTTACCCAGCATGCTCTCTGACCAGTCTCCTTGTCCTTGCCCAGCATGCTCTCTGACCTGTCTCCTTGTCCTTACCCAGCATGCTCTCTGACCTGTCTCTTTGTCCCTACCTAGCATGCTCTCTGACCCGTCTCCTTGTCCTTGCCCAACATGCTTTCTGACCTGTCTCCTTGTCCTTACCCAGCATGCTCTCCAACCTGTCTCCTTGTCCTTACCCAGCACGCTCTCTGACCTGTCTCCTTGTCCTTACCCAGCATGATCTCTGACCTGTCTCCTTGTCCTTACCCAGCATGCTCTCTGACCTGTCTCCTTGTCCTTACCCAGCGTGCTCTCTGACCTGTTTCCTTGTCCTTACCCAGCATGCTCTCTGACCACTCTCTCCTTGTCCTTACCCCGCATGCTCTCTGACCTGTCTCATTGTCCTTACCCAGCATGATCTCTGACCTGTCTCATTGTCCTTACCCAGCATGCTCTCTGACCTGTTTCCTTGTCCTTACCCAGCATGCTCTCTGACCACTCTCTCCTTGTCCTTACCCAGCATGATCTCTGACCTGTCTCATTGTCCTTACCCAGCATGCTCTCTGACCTGTCTCATTGTCTTTACCCAGCATGCTTTGATATGTATGCCTATATGTACTTCCTTACTGAAAACTAAAACAGCCATATCTCTATACATTGCTCTGTCAATCAGCTAACACAATAAAAAGATTAAATTATTTACAGATTTACAATCAACTCGGTCATATTATGAATGGCAGAACCCGTATAACATCTGTCTCTGCAAATTCACATAATAATTTGGCTGCCCACTGTGTATTGCTATATTTCTATTGAACTACAACATTAGTCATCTCTGACAGCCTCTGGTGTGAACGACACAGAATAGGAAATATGGTATATTTGAAGCTGTACATGAAGCTGCACACAACCAAGAAGGAGCATGTCAAAACAAAGTAACATGAAGGGGATTAGTTATTACACACCCAGTAAACCCAGTGCTTCTGTTGGACAAAACAAGCCGCCAATGTTGCAAAATAAAATGTTTTAGAATATAAGAACCGGACACGGGCAGCCCTGCATGTCTCAGGACACTCAAAAGGACGAAACATGTTAAGCTGCCTGAATGTTGTCTATTGAATCATCCATTTCTGTGTTCTGGTTTTAATGGACTCCAATAAAAGCAAAATATTAACTTTGCTCTTCCAGTATCCTCCATTCTGAAATCTGTAATCTGTGCTGCCTGCGGTGTGAGAACCATCCCTTTTTTGTAGTCTTGAAGGCTAGTCGGTCCATTTCCATACCTTCTACAGATCAGGTTTGATTCTTACTGCTCTCTCCTTCAAGACATCTCAATGTAAACATGTTAACATTTAATTGCTCTTTTGATTTCTACAATTTCATTAAATCCACAATCAGTTAGCCAATGATCGGTTCATCTAATTAGTAAAGTGTTGCCAGGTCTACTATGTTTTTCCGGATGCGTATCACTTCCAGATGCCGTAGGGCGTCAATAAACTAATCCCTGAGTAATATGGTATTACAATCCTTGATTTCCCCCCTGATGCACGGGAACATGCTCTACAGCACTTTTTATATGTTTCATAAGAGATATGTCCCTTATTGAACACAACCATCCAACTAATATCTAATATTGAAGCAGCACTCTATGAACAAACACCACTACATAACTTTGTGATGGAGCAAAGAGTCCTTGGGTACCATCTCCTCTGTTAGTGTTAAACCACTCTAAAACAATGTGACTAAAACATTAAGTCTCTAAAGACTTTTTCTTTAGTCATTCAACTTTGGAAAACAGTGGTGTGTACCCAGACTCTTCCCACTCCCAGTACTGTCAGACTAACACTTTCATCCAAAATTGGAAAGCTAATCCCCTCCACATTGCTGAACCGCAGCACAGGGGCTGAGTTTTAATTATCGAGACACCCCTAGAGTATGTCAAACCCCTCAAAAACGGAAACTAACTGGGGAGTAAGCAAAGAATAGTAATGATTACGGTGCTTAGAATCCCTATTTCTATACAGATTTATTTTGTATGCCCTACCCTATTGCTGCAGTTTAATATTTTTTGTTAAAGTCCTTGGGTTTTATAAAAAGAAACATACTGCCCTTCTTGTTGGTCTGTTGTAAAACAGGTGATCACTCTTTAACCCCAAGCTAGCAGATGACATGGTTCATTTGTAGACACAGCGTTGAATCATTTTCAAAACTACTAAGTGCTTTCTGAGATTAATATTGACTTTGAATTCCACCTAATTTATCAGCTGTCCAAATTCCCATTATCTTAAACATGAAAAATGTGTATTTTTGAAACTGACAGATACCATAAAACAGATCTTTACTCTATAAATCATGGCTGAAAATTCAATAATACATGGCAGCTTCTATTATAATTAATTTTTGTTAGAGCGTTTTTTTTCTTTCTTTCATTTCTTCTCGGTGACATGTAATAACCTTCAAGAAGACCAATGACTTAACTTTAACCTTCTTAACCTATGACCCTATGGAAGAAGATGCTGGTGTATCCCAAGCTCTGAACTTGCCCTGGAATGTCAAGATTTGTGCACATTCAATGATTTTTCCAAAAAAGTACCATTTGAGTATTTATTAAAGACAATTTAACCCCTTAAGGACACATGACAGAAATATTCAGTCATGATTCTCTTTTATTTCTGAAGTTGTGTCCTAAAGGGGTTAAAGCCAGATTTGAAAATTGATCCAGAGTGTGGAATTCACTAAAGTGTGAATTATGGCTAAAAAAAACTTGTTTGGAAAAACAGCAAAACTGGTAAATTTTTCAAATACGTCTATTTCAGTTAAAATTTGTACTTAAGTTTTCAATTAATCAAAATGTATTGTTTAGATAATAAAACCTGTTCAGATGTTTTCTTAACATGATTCAAAAATATCCCATACCTCACAGAAACTACTCTTCCACAAATGCAAATCTGTCTCGAATGAACACTAATGCTAGGTCGAAAGTGGTGGGGAGGGTTAAGTCAGTGGTCTCAGCCTCTCAACCTGTCTAGCATTTATTCATCCTCATTGCAAAGTGGGGGCACTAGGAACCTATTTTGAAAAGGACACCAGAAAAGCTAGCGCTGGCGATGGTTCAAGAAGTCATGTCTCATGTCCATGTAGAAAATAGGAACCATTGCAGCAGATAGCCACTAGATTTAAGTTAAAGGGACACTATTGGCACCCAGACCCTTCATCTCATTAAAGTTGTCTGGTAGCAGTGTCCCAGTTTCCTTAACCCCTTGACGACCGATGACGGTTCAGGACCGTCATCGGTAACATACCGTTAAGGACCGGTGACGGTCCTGAACCGTCATAACGGTAACATGTACTTACCCGATCACCGTAGTTTCCCGGTGCTCCCGGTGTGGGGAGGCTGCCTGCAGCCCAGACAGTCTCCCCATGGTGGATTAGGACCCCTGTGGCCATGTGATCGCTCAACAGAGCAATCACATGGTCACAATAGGTGTTCATGTGTCTCCCTGCTGCTGTAAAATAAAAAAATAAAATAAAGGTTAATGTTAATAAAAATATTTAATCATATATGTGTGTATATATATGATATATAGACATATATTATATTATATATCATATATATAATGTCATACAAAGTGTATTTTTATATTAATATATACATATATTAATATAAAAATACACTTATAATTAAATTACACACATATATATAATATATATAATATATATATATTGCATATATATTATAATAAAATACAAATAATAAGTAAATTAAATTAAATAAAAATGTATAAATAATAATAATTTTAAAAAATTATATATTTATATCAAAATACACTTAGAACAAAATTGTATATATATCTATGTATATATAAATAAATAAAAATAATACGAAATACACGAAATATACATATGTCCATATACAAAATTACATACATAATTATATAAATATACACGTAGACTTCAAATATACAAATATGCATATATATTTAAATTCTACGTGCGTATTTATGTAATATTTTTACATAATTAAGTAATTTTATTGATTGCAATTTGAAGGGACCTGCCTGACAACCCAGGCCAAAAGTCCAGTGAATTTAATTTGCTAGCACTGTATTTTAACCTGTAACTTTCTATGACACCCTAAAACTGTACATGGGGGGTACTGTTTTACTCGGGAGACTTCGCTGAACACAAATATTAGTTATTCAAAACAGTAAAACATATCACAGCGATGATATTGTCAGTGAATGTGACTTTTTTTGCATTTTTCACACACAAACAGCACTTTCACTGTAGATATAGTTGTTGTGATATGTTTTACTGTTTTGAAACACTAATATTGTGTTCAGCAAAGTCTCCCGAGTAAAACAGTACCCCCCAATGTACAGGTTTTATAGCGTTTTTGAAAGTTACAGGGTCAAATATTTTTACATTGAAAATTGCCATGTTGGTTATGTTGCCTTTGAGTAGCCCAGGAATGAGAATTACCCCCATGATGGCATACCGTTTGCAAAAGAAGACAACCCAAGGTATTGTAAATGAGGTATGTCCAGTCTTTTTTAGTAGCCACTTAGTCACAAACATTGGCCAAAATTAGCATTCGATTTAGTTTTTTACTTTTCTCACACACAAACAAATATTAACGCTAACTTTGGCCAGTGTTTGTGACTAAGTGGCTACTAAAAAAGACTGGACATACCACATATTGAATACCCTGGGTTATCTACTTTAAAAAAATATGTACATGTGGGGTGTGATTCAGAGATTTATGACAGATAATAGTGTTACGATGTCACTATTGATACATTTTAAAAATATATATTTTAAAAACAGCAATTTGCTATTTGTACTTATAGCCCTATAACTTGCACAAAAAAAAAAGCACGTAAACACTGGGTGTTTTTAAACTCAGGACTTACCTAGCTTTAGTAGGTAAGTAAAAGATTTTTCAAGCAAAAGTGTTATTCCTAACACTAAAGTGTTCCTTTAATAATGGCAATAATAGCCATTTTACAACCAAGTCAAACACAAACAAACTGCAAAGAATATACAAAAAAAATAAACAATAAATTGTTAGCATTTAGTGAAAAGTCAATTTTATCTTTTTTTTTTAAATCCAGTTTAGCCATTTGAACCACTTTTTTTTTTTTTAACTGATTGCAAAATCATACTTTGCTGAATAATAAATAGTGATGAATGTTCCTGAAAATGCAATAAATCAGACATAATCATCATTAATTCGGAATGGTAAATCAATCCATTTACTTTGTACATCAATTACTCACAGTAAAATTAAATGTCATTACTTTCACAGATATTAACAAACCAATGAACTCACCATTATACTGAATTAAAGCTTCTGCAAATCTTTATAGTATGTGACTTGGACCTATAGTAAGGCAGCTGTTTTCATAACTGGAAATTGACGGAGTTTAAATAGGTGACTATCCCTCAGAACCCTTTGTTGCGCAATATGTTTAGCGAATAATAATAGATTTCTAATTTGTCATTACTGACAAAAGCAATGAAGCTAGCCCTGTTGAGTTATATAAGGATAGATCTAAATCACCTACAGTTTGCTAGAATTAAAGGGACACTCCAGGCGCTAATTCAACTTTAATGCATTTGATAGATTTTGGCCTCATTAGTATGCTGTATTTTGTGTATGTTCAAATCTTTATAGCTTTTGCAGAAAAAAAAAGGTTTTGCTAATTGATCTACTATAAACCTGCCTCCTAAGCCATGCCCCCTCATGCCAGAAAGACTTCCTTATAAAACGTATGCACACACAGTCTCAGCTCCAACAGCGCTGAGTGAGCTGCTTTTAATTCACAACCTGCAGGGAGTTAGAGAAACTACAAACAGGTAGTGATGTTCTTTCTATATGTCCCCCTGGGCGTCTTCATATAAGGGTTACTTTGTAGTTTAGCAGATTCAGTACTGTTATAGTGGCTGAGCTACGTGCATACACTGATAAGGAAGTATTTTTCTAGCATGAGGGGGTGTGACTAAAGAGGCAGGTTTATGGCGCAGTATTCTGCAAATTTTTTTTATTTATTTTCTACAAAAGCTATAAATATTTGAGCATGCAAAAATTACAGCATATTAAGGAGGCTATCACATGCATTAAAGTAGTATTCCATACATTAAATCAAGTGCAAGAAACATCATAAATTTTACAAAGCTAATGGATTTTTACAGTTAAATATATAATTTCCCTATTTGAAATGATAAGCATTTTATTACATTAATGTGTACTCAGAAAATAAACAATAGCGTAAACATTTTATATTTTTAAAGAGAATTAAATACACAGAGTATTTCTTACCCAAATCCTGAAAGTAAACGGCAAACAAGAAATAGTCCATATCCCTGAACGAACGAGGACAGGAAGGCGAAAAATCCATTGACGGACATACAAATAAGAAGGCATTGCTTTCTTCCTACTTTGTCAGCTAGTCCTCCCCAGAAGAACGCGCCGATCATCATCCCCAGGTACACTATACTGCCTGCGGGATACAGAGAAAGGTAAGCTTGGAGTTTCTCGCAGAAGAACAAAAATATACCGGTAAGTAACTTAGCGGAAACGAGCTGCTGAAAGTTGGGGGCAAGACATTTTACAAACACGTCAAACAGTCAAATCAAATACAGAATATATAGCCACAGAATAAATTGCTCTGCAAGTGTAAGGTACACCCTATAGCAGGGCTGCCTAAAAGGTAGAGCTCAAGATGTTGTAAAACTACAAATCCCATGATGCTTTGCATGCCTTTAGAATGACAAAGCATCATAGAAGCTGTAGTTATAAAACCTATGGGGATCTCGCTTTGGGCACTCCTTCATTATAGTCTTTCCAGTTTTGGCAAATTTGTGCTTCCTGCCTAAATTAAAATCAAATCAAGTTTCTAGTAAAAATAAAGCAATTGAGAATATTCCAACAGTGGGGTAGAAGAAGACACAGACGAAAGTCAGACTTTGCTTCGTTCCAATATATTTTTTTAGAAAGTCGGGTAATTTATTGAAAGACAGTACCAGTGTCTTGTGACCTCTGGTAGCATAATAAAATATAATTAACCAGACATAAACATTGCCTAAAGAAAGCCAAAATCATAAACATCCTTCCTTCGCTGCAATGGAAGTGTGTCATCGCATGGAGACCAAAATGCATAATTGTCCCCATATATTATAGAGAAAGCCCTACACCATGTCTCTGTAAGTGTCTGTAATTAACATTGATATAACAAATTATATTATTTCTAGAAATACGCCATTCCTACACTGCATGCTAGAATAGCTGCAGCAATAAAGCCGTGGATCATGTCCATCTCATTCTATAAATATTGATTTTTATTGCTGAATTATGGATTCTGTTCAGTAAATCTATCAGAGCATTGGAGGAATCACTGCATCTACGTATCCAGACCATGTATGGCACACGTGGAAATAAAGAGATTAAAGGCCACTTCCAACCACAGTTCTATAACTAGGTTAACAAACAGAATGCTGACCCCACGAGGCCTGTTAAATGGACATGAGGGTGGTCACAGACTGCATTCAAATGGTATTCCACTAAAACACCTTAACTGCAGTCTGACGGGGACAATGAGTCATTTGTAAAACTTAGAATTCACTCATATGTATCCTAATTTAGTGGTTTGTGCAAATTACAATTACAATTATTAATATAGCACCAACATATTCCGAAGCGCTGTACAATAGGTAAACAAGACAAACTATTCTAACAAAACGTATTTGACATAAGGGAGCAGTAGGTAAAGATGGCCCTGCCCAAATGAGCTTACAATCTAAAAGAATAAGGGACAAATACACAGAGGTAATTGGTTAAATCAAGTGCTCTGTATGTACTTGAGGATGGGAGGGTGGTTTAAGAGGAGAGAAATTGCAGAGGAATTTTGTAAGGGATGACTAGTTAATGGGAGCGCTCATAGTGTGTTTTTAGTTTTTTTTTAAGGACTCTCAGAGAAGGAGAGATTCTGATGTCCTCGGGATAAGATGGAGGTAACCCTGGAGAAGTCCTGCAGGCAAGAGTCTGGGGTGCTGGTGCGAGAACAGGACAGTAACAGGTTGTCGGTGGAGCAAAGAGTCCAGGCTAGATGTAGGAGGAGATGTAAGTAGAGGTACGGTTATGAAGAGCTAAGTGGGCACGAGAGCTTTAAACTGCATCCTAAATGAAACAGGAAGTCAGAGTAGTGACTGACAAGGTGGTGAAATGTGAGACCTGCTGGATGTAAGGTAGATGACTCTGTCAGAGGCGTTGAAGGAACATTTCCTTTCTACCTGAGAAAATTTAGCATTTATAGCATTTTCTAAATATTTAACCTTCTTTTTGTAATATGAACATCATACAATTCATCCTTCTGAATTTAGACATATGGGTAGATACTACATTGAAATATATTAAACCAATACGTTACTAAATAATATAAATATTAAAATATCATACATGCATATGATACATTGAGTTCTGTCCAAACCAAGTGTTTCAGCCAAATACTGCTGACATCACATAAGTCGTCGCACACAAGAGGTTTCTGGGAGTGGGAGTTCCATTATACTGTTAGACTCTTGGCTGTGGTAAGATGGGATTTCTATAGCAGTATACCTTACATAACGAACAAACCTGACTATATAGCTAAGCTTCTAAAAAGCTTCCTATCTTTTCTATCTCTACGCCGATTACAAAGTAAATCTTTCTGCGACTTACTTTGAAACAGAATTGCATCTAGCATTTCCCAATAACTCCCATTGCACAGCAATATCCATGTATAATTTTAATGTTCATCTCAAAAGGTTTCATGGCCCCGCAACAAATCTCTTATTAACAAAGGTATGCTTTCATTTTTTTTTAAAAAATCATTTTTTTTAAAAAAATCATTTTTTTACTAATACGATCTAAGATAAACTCCTGCTGCTACTGCGTTTAGAAAGCACAACGGGAAGGGATGTTGTCAGGAATAATAGATTGTACTGTCAAAAGGGAACCTTCCTCCCACAGCTGTTTGTTCTGATAAGGCGAATATATGAAGGTAAAAGGTCTACTGAACCAGGGACTTTGTACAAAATGAGCTTCATGACTTCAGCTGTTATGTACATTATCTCGTTGAGTAATATTACTTGGCAAGAAAGCTAATTCTCACATACACAACTGACGTTTTCACACCTTGATTACCACTTCCAATGTTATCACGCACATTATTGTGGCAGTAGTGCAGTATACTGGGAATTGGGGAGAATTGACAAGGAAATAGAAATTTAGTCCAACTTTTTACAGATCTGCCATAAATGTGACATATCCTATAGACGGTAAGCTCGTTTGAGCAGGGTCCTCTTCAATCTATCGTTCCTGTAAGTTTTTTTGTAATTGTCCTATTTATAGTTAAATCCCCCTCTCATAATATTGTAAAGCGCTACGGAATCTGTTGGCGCTATATAAATGGCAATAATAATAATAATAATTATCAGTTGTTCATAATTCCCTGTTTATATAAACACAGTTTCTCTGTTTGCTTTTATTATTTTCTAACTGTTGGTTGTTCTTAAAGGGCACTCTCAATTATAGGAATACACAGCATGTTTCATTAGTGTGCCGCTGTTTTCTAAATGTGTTTTTTGCTATTTTTTTAAAGAAATTATGTGTTGAAAATAAACCATCATAAGGATTATTTTTTTATTTATTTTTTTAAATTTTTTTTATTTTAAATTCTTTATTTTTGTAGTGCTTAAGCATGTAACAAACAGTTGTGAGGTACCCCAAAGGCATTCCTCCAACGCATTATAGACAGGTAAACAAAGCGGTACATGTGAAGTCTAGCACAAATTGTATGTTTAACCTCTTGACGATCGATGACGGTTCAGGACTGTCATCGGAAACATCCCCTTGAGGACGGTCTGGGCGTACTTACCTGATCGCCGTCGTTCCCCTAGCGGCGATCAGTGTTCCTCCCAGTCCAGGGAGACTGCCTGCAGCCCAGACAGTCTCCCCGCGGCAGATCAGGCCCCCGCAGCCACGTGATCGCTCCATCACGTTGCCGCAATAGGTGCCTGTGTATCTGCCTGCAGGGGGACTGTCTGTGCTGACAGGCAGTCTCCCTGCATCTGTAAAATAAAAAAAAAAGTTAAATAAAATCAATCAGTGTAAAAAAATAAATATGTGTATATATATGATATATAATGTCAAACTAAGTGTATTTTTATATTTATATATACATATATTAATATAAAAATAGACGTATAATTAAATTACACATGTGTATATATATAATATATATAACTATATATATTGTGTGTATATATATATATATAAATATATATATATATATATATTATAAAATATAACTAAGTAAATAAAAATAAATTTAAAAATGTAAAAATAGAATTTGACGGGGGCGGAGCTAACCGCGAGCGCGAATGGACGCTTGCTAGCAGAGCTCCGAAAGAGACACAGGGCAATCCGCATCCACCGGGCACCTCCTGTAACATGGGACAACCCAAACGCCTCTCAACAGCCCCTAATACGGCGGGCAAACATTCCGTGGCGAAATCCAGCAACCTCACTAAATACTTTAAGGATCAGGGCGACCGGCGAAATGAGGCCGCAGGCTCCAATATGGCGCCGGACGACCCGGCGGAGCACTCCTCAGGGCCCTCCAGCCCGGCGGCATCAGACAGCATTTCTCTCACATCTGACACTGATCGGGACAAGGATTTGAAAGCAATACTCAGGAATCTCCCTTCCAAGCAGGATCTGGCTACTATGCTGCAGAAACTCGAAGTGACCTTTCAAAAGAAGATGGATGACATTTCCACAGAAGTCAGGCAGGTCAGTGACAGGGTTAACTCTCTAGAAAATGAACATGACTGCACATGCACACAATTAGAAGCCCTGCAAAGTACAGTGGCAGCTCATAACACACAAATGGCAGCTATGTACAGAGCACTTGACGACCTGGACAATAGAGGGCGCCGTAACAACTTAAGGATTAAAGGCCTACCTGAGGCTGAGGGGGAAGACCTCCACTCCACACTGCAAGAACTCTTTAACCTAATCCTCCAACGAGACATAACAATGCCCATCCTGCTAGACAGAGCGCACAGAGCACTTAAACCCAGGAGCCCTGGGGGGGACTCCCCCAGAGATGTGATCTGCAGGCTGCACTACTACAGCATCAAAGAGGACATCCTGAGGAGCCTCCGCCAGACCTCCCAACCACTGCTGTACCATGGACGGCCAGTACAGATATACCCAGACCTATCCTGGATGACTCTCCAAGCAAGACGGGTCATGAAGCCACTAACCGACCTCTTTAGATCCAGGAATATACGCTACAGATGGGGATTCCCCCTCACCATCACAGCAACACACAACGGGGTCACTGCCACCCTCTCATCAGCCGAAGATACACAAACATTTACCTAAGCCCTTGACCTGCCAGAAGTCTATATCCCTGACTGGTATGGTCCACTACACCAGCCTCCGCAGCACAATGCCCCACGACTTAGAGGACAAACCCCGTCGAAGAGACGCTACAACGACCAAACCGCACACCCAGGGGGACACAGGCCGAGAACAGGACCCCCGCCCAATAAAGAACGCTCCATACCATCGCTACTGGACGCCACTTACCCCTACCATGACTTCAGGACCCAACCTGCGAACACGGACAACAGAGACACTGTTCAAAGAACTGACCTCGCTGCCAGACTCAACCTGGCCCAGTTTGGATTACAAGCACGAACAAGTCTCACACACTTCCCTGGACTCCCACCACCATGGGCCACTATAATGACTCAACTTACCCCGGAGGCCAAAATTCTTACACACACTCCCTGAAAAAGATCATTTTAGCATCCCCAACGATACAACAGACGGACCAGCTCTCCCACTCCGTAACAGAACCAGAGATCCCACCAAACCTCACTTTGGCATCGAACTGCCTCTGATACGAATCCAGGACTTAACCTTAGCCGCCGTACGGACTCCTACACACGACCCCACAAACTTTGGGTACTCTGTATACTGAACGGCAATGACATGCCTGTGGGAAGTCCAGCAGAAGACCTTCGGACGGGTATCATTCTTACTCTTCAGCTGGCTTACAATGTTTGAGCACATCTTGTCTCCTCTAACCTCTCCCCCCCCCCACCCTTCCCACCCTCATGCACCCCTTCCCCTCTCACCCCTCTCTATTTCCTCCCCCCACCCTCCAACTCTTCCCGAGGCTTGACAGGCTTCTGGTATGCTTCTGGGTAGAGTTGAACCGAATTGTGTAATGTCTGAAGGAGCTACGATGACTGTTTTATGAGTATGTTCCAAATGTTTTCTGTGCTAATATCCTAACCATAATACTGTGCTGAAAGTCTTAAGTCCTTGCAGAGTTGGAAGATGGTATACGCGCACTAACTATGGCCCAGGTACTGGACCGGCCCTAACGAGCCACTCCGACCCTAGCCATTGAGCACCCCATTGCCCATACCTGTTGCGACCGGTACACACCGAATGGTCCCATAAAATATACACACCCCCAAGCCCGATTTACCAGTCCAAATCACCATCTAGCACACCTTGGATTGCCCGTCTCTCCCTATGGAAAGACGTACCGTTACATCACCAAACCCCCCCACACCGAACTAATTCGGTCACTCTAAAACTAAGTGGAGAGTCACCTAAAGCCTAAGCGGTGCCGACTCAACTTCCCCTGGACTTAATAGCCGCCAAAGGGAAAGCCACCGTCAACCAAGGCAGACTGACTCCACATTTCACAACACCCCAGCTTCCAGCTCTACAAGTGTAAGAGCCGCTTTGTATATAGTTTCTTTAACTGTTTTATTGTTAATACTGTTTTTACTTCGTTTTGATTGCCACATACCCACTCAAGACCACCACAACATGACACCCCCCCTGCAGTCAACATGGCCAGCCTTACAATAATCACCCTCAACGTCAGGGGCCTCAATTCCCCCATGAAAAGAGCGCTGAAACTCCGAGAGCTACGCAACCTAAAAGCAGACGTAGCTTTCCTCCAAGAAACCCACTTTAAAATGGGCTCAACCATCACAGTTCGTAACCGCCATTACTCCACAGGATACTATGGGTGCTACACAGAGGCCAAGACTAGAGGGGTAGCCATCCTTATAGGTTCACACGTACCCTACACCCACATAAGTCACTATGCGGACCCCAATGGCAGGCTCCTCATAGTGAAAGGTAAGATAGGCAACACTGTGGTGACGTTTGCCAACATGTATTTACCTAACTCCAAACAAGGCACGCACCTGTCGAAATACATTACCAAAATTGAAAAACACATGGAAGGTATCCTGATAATGGGAGGAGATCTAAACATGTCCCTGGACTCGAACCTAGACACCACATCCATGTCCACATCCTACAACGCCCACACTAGACTCAGGATGACCCAATTACTAGATAAAGCCTGCCTGTTTGACAGCTGGAGGATCACCCACCCACACACCAATGATTACTCATACTACTCCTCGGTAAAACATACCTATTCCAGACTAGATATGCTCTTTCTCCACCACAGACACCTACACCTAATCCAGTCCTGCAACTATGGCCCTATCACCTGGTCGGACCATGCACCATTGTCACTGGTTGTGCAGGTCCCCTCATTGACACCCAACCGCAACCAATGGAAACTGAACGACACCCTACTAAACGACCCAACCATCAATACATCACTCACTGACACACTACGGCACTACTTAGAGGAAAATAAACCTACCGTCTCCCCCCCACCAATCATCTGGGAAGCCCACAAGGCGGTACTAAGGGGCCACATTATAGCGCTAGCTTCCAAACTCAAAAAACAGAGAGCAGCGCAGACAGCTGACCTACTAGTGGACATACGCCAATTAGAACAAACCCACAAACAAAACATGTCCCTGGACACATACAAACAACTAGTGGACAAACGCACGACACTGCAAACACTTCTTAACTCCAAGGTTAAACGAACGCTGCTACGCACTAAACACACCTATTACACAGAAGGAGGAAAATGTGGTAGGTTACTAGCGAGAGCACTCCAACAAAACAACCAACGGACATACATCACCACGATCAAACAAAAAGACGGCACACGCACGCACCTCCTACCAAACATACTTAAGGAATTTCATACTTTTTACACAGACCTGTACAACCTGAGACAAACCCCGCCCTCTGGTGAGGATGTGACCAATTTCCTGGCCACGAGGATCACCCATACTATCCCCCCGAATATCAGACAAACCTTCGACAGCCCCTTGAAACCTGAGGAATTCACAGCAGTAGTTAAACGACTCCCCCTAGGGAAAAGCCCAGGACCGGACGGCTTCACAGCCAAATACTATAAAACGTTCGTCCTTAAAACTCCATTCGTAGACGCATTTAACGCTCTCACATCCGGGCATAATCTCCCAACCGAATCCCTAGAAGCCCACATTACCCTCATACACAAACAGGGGAAAGACCCCGAAGAATGTGGGAGCTACCGCCCCATCTCTCTGATTAATGGCGACCTTAAGATATTCACAAAGATCCTACCCGAACGACTCCAACCGCTACTCAAGGGGCTAATCCACCCTGATCAATCCGGTTTCGTGCCTGGTCGCGAAGCAAAAAACAACACAGCGAAACTGCTTAGCCTCATCTACGCCGCCAAATTGGCGCAATCCCAAAGCCTCATACTTACCATAGATGCTGAAAAGGCATTTGACAGGGTGGATTGGATTATGCTTAAATTGACATTGCAAGCGCTAGGCTTCGGCCCGAACTGGAGTAGGTGGCTCTCAGCCATTTACTCCAAACCAGGAGCACGGATTAGGGTGAATGGCCAACTTTCAGACGTGTTTCAAATAACCAACGGCACGAGGCAAGGATGCCCCCTACCCCCCCTGTTATTTATTCTCACAATGGAACCATTCCTACAGGGAATTAGGGACTGCCCCGATATAACGGGCCTTACAATAGCACGAAGCGAATTCAAGGTCACAGCGTTTGCTGACGACCTTCTGTTCACAATCTCAAACCCGGCGACATCACTGACCCACCTCATGCAACAAATTGACCTATACCACCAAATCTCCAACTACAAAATCAACGTTAGCAAAAGCGAGATACTCCCCCTCAACATATCCCACAACACCCGATCACTACTCCGCCACGCATACCCATTCCAATGGCCCTCAGATTCGGTCAAATACCTTGGGGTCCACCTCACTACCTCCCTAGACCGCACCTACGACATTAATTTTCCCCCTCTCCTTGCTAAGATTGCGGCAGACTTTAAGGCCTGGAACAAGCCACAATTCGGATGGCTTTGCAGGACCCACATCCTCAAAATGAATGTACTCCCCAAATTTCTCTACCTGCTCCAAACCCTCCCCATCAAAATTCCTACCTCATTCTTCGCACAAGCTAAGCGGACATTTACAACATTCATATGGGCGGACAACCCCCCCCGACTCCGATATGATTGCCTCACCAAAAGCAAACAGAGAGGGGGCCTAGGTCTCCCTGACCTGGAGGCGTATCACAAGGCTATCACACTTACACGAATATATGAATGGGCACACCCCGGTAATGACACACAATGGGTAAGGATTGAAGCCAGCTTCTTCTCAACACCAATACACCTGGCACCCTGGCTAGGAAAAAAGCCCAACATAATAACACACAACTCAGAGCTACATCCGACAATCCCTCATACCCTACGAACCTGGCATAACATCAGGAGGGACCAATATATAGCTCCACACCCGTCTCCGCTCTACCCACTCACCGACAATCCAGCCTTCCTGCCAGGCTCTAACCCAATCGCTCTCCAAAGCTTCCCTAAACAGACCCACACACTCACTCTAGGGGATGTCTGCAACGACAAAGGGATCATCCCACTAGAGGACCTCACCCTCAATGCCGAACCCTCTAGCATGCTTAGATTTAGACACGCGCAAATTACACACTTCCTACACTCGGACCCTATACTCCTCCAGGGACACAGAAATCCCACGCTTTTCGAAATACAGTGCTCCCATCACACACTACGTAAGGGACTAATCTCATCCTTCTACAAAACAATCCGCCACAGCCAGGACGAAATCCTGCCAACTTACACCACACACTGGGACAAAGAACTGTCCACACAAATACCGGCTAAAAACTGGCACAAAATCTTCCACAACATTTTCCATACATCCAGGAGCAATAGTACCCACGAAAGCAACTACAAGCGAGTTGCCAAATGGCACTACACGCCGACTCGCATCAACAGATTCTTCCCCAACACACCTAAAACATGTTGGAGATGCAAACAAGCTGAGGGAACCTCAGGACATATCTGGTGGCTCTGCCCCATAATCCAGGATTACTGGAGACAGATGGCCAACCTCATACACACCATCACTGGCGTTAACCTTCCACACACTCCTGAAACCATGCTATTCCTATCATACCCCCAACCACTAAACAAGCACAATCGCATCTTACTCAACCACCTCCTAACGGCTGCCAACGCTCTAATCCCCACAATGTGGAAACAGACTACAGCCCCAACTATCAGAGCCTGGATCTCCAGGGTTGACTCCATTAGAATAATGGAGGAACTTTCCTATTCCTTCACTCTCAAATATGACGAATACCTCACTACCTGGACCCCTTGGCTCCAATTCCTCCAAGGAAATCATGGACAAGTTGTCTGACACCACTTCTCCCGCTAGACCTAAACCCCGGTCCACCCTCGTGCGCAGCCAACCTCCCAGGCTGATAGGCTGTATAGACCTCCCAAACTGCTATGCACCTAAACATGCCACCATTCAGTGCCCTCATCCATGCACTATTGCTTTACTCCTGCCACATGATAACAGCATGCACCTACACACAATGCCCGATGACCGGCTAGAACATCATCCCACACCCTGCACTCTCTAACATGCATTGTATTCTGGCATGCCTTCCGTATTGTACTACTAGGTTTACAGACGTCAAAGCCTTATGAACCTCATCTACACACACCAAACCCCCACCCCCCCTATACAACACAAAAGCGGGAACTTCACTGTTCTCGCCCCACTATCAATAACGTTGATGTACTTGTACCTGTAAAAGAACCTGTCGTATTGTTGACCTCATTGTACTGCTGACCTCATTGTACTGCTTTTAATACCTCAATAAAAAAGTTAAAAAAAAAAAAAAAATGTAAAAATAATTTTTAATAATTAAAAAATATATATATATGTAATTTTATTCTAACGTTATTTTGATATTAAAATATATATATTTATATCAAAATACACTTACAATGAAATGTGTATAAATAAATAAAAATAATACGAAATATACATATGTCCATATACAAAATTACATAAATAATTTCATAAATATACACGTAGACTTAAAATATATAAATATGTATATATATTTAAATTCTACATGCATATTTATGTAATATTTTTTTAATAATTAAGTAATTTTATTGATTGCAATTTGAGGGACATGCCTGACAACCCAGGCCGAAAGTCCAGAGAATTTAATTTGCTAGCACAATGTTTAACCCTGTAACTTTCTATGTCACTCTAAAACCTGTACATGGGGGGTACTGTTTTACTCGGGAGACTTCTCTGAAACACAAATATTAGTCGTTCAAAACAGTAAAACATATCACAGCGATGATATTGTCAGTGAAAGTGACTTTTTTTTCATTTTCACATACAAACGGTACTTTAAAAAAAAAAAAATATTAAATTTGTCATATTGGTTATGTTGCCTTTGAGAGCGTATGGTAGCCCAGGAATGAGAATTACCCCCATGATGGCATACCATTTGCAAAAGAAGACAACCCAATGTATTGTAAATGGGGTATGTTCAGCCTTTTTTAGTAGCCACTTAGTCACAAACACTGGCCAAAGTTAGCGCGTCTTGCCTTTTTAACACGCAAACAAATATAAATGCTAACTTTGGCCAGTGTTTGTAACTAAGTGGCTACTAAAAAAGACTGGACATAACCCATATTGAATACCCTGAGTTGTCTACTTTAAAAAAATATGTACATGTGAGGTGTGATTCAGAGATTTATGACAGATAATAGTGTTACAATGTCACTATTGATACATTGAAAATATATATATATATATATTTAAACAGCAATTTCCTACTTGTACTTATAGCCCTATAACTTGCAAAAAAGCATGTAAACACTGGGTGTTTTTAAACTCTGGACAAAATTTTGAATCTATTCATTAGCTTTTGTAGATAAGTAAAAGATTTTTCAAGCAAAAGTCCAAAAACGGCGTGCAGTCGTCCGGTCACTGGTTGCGGAGCGTTGGCTGTATAGTGCTGGGTCGCGGTGTACCGGATGTTAAGGGTCCTGTCTGATGGAATGCTGTCCTGTGTCGCTTGTGTGACTTTTCCGTTATTGAGCAGCGGCGAGTGCAATCCTGCGCCTGAGCAGTATGGTGCTTTTGCCACCTTGTGGACTGCGGGGACCTGCGCTGGATGGCCGCTTTGGAGGCTCGTGGTTTGTGCTGGTAATGGTTGCGTCATTTCGCTGGCTGTATCCACAAAGCCACCATTTTTGCTGCTTGGCGGTAAGTTACTCCTCTGCGGTGCAGTTCGCTCTAGAGATTTTTGCAGAGCGGGAGGTTTGCTTTGGGCACTCCGTTCTTTAGGTCCATGCTGGGTGGCCATTTTGGCTGTGCTTTGGAGGCTAGTTGCCCTTGTTTGCCATGTGGTCGTCTTGTCCACTCTCCGTTCCAGTCGGTTCGACAAGTGAGGACCCGGATAACCCCCACCGGTCGGGGGGGGGGGGTTGGCTGTGGGTATGTCGCTTGAGGGCTTGGCACCAGGGAGAGCGGCTGTCTCCCCCCAGATCCAGTCCCAGTAGGCCACAATCGTAGCTTCGAGCCCCCGGTCACGACCGGCCTTGGGGTGGTATCAATCGATTCAGCGGGGCAGGTCTTTGGGCCATATTGGCCCCCGCTTTTGCCCCATCTATAGTCCGCTTGGCAGGAGCTTGTTTCAGACACGTCTCATAAGGATTATTTTAAGCTAAAACGTACCTAAACTATTTAACTCAGTAAAATGTACTTACCATCAGAACCATTGTTATCAGGCATCATTAAAGAATCCAAAACATTTTGATTTATATAATTCACAAGAATAAATAATCGTCATTTACAGACAGAACACGTAGACTGTGCAGATAGGAACCTAACTGGGGGACAGTGTGGCAATCGAAACCCAGCATTAGGGTAGCACACCCGCCCCTGTGCTCAATGCATATTGTGCATATTATTAGATTAACTAAAGAGATTGTGATTTCATATTATACCCTCCTAATATCAAATACCCAAAAGATGGTTTTTATGTTTCAAAAAGCAATATGAAAATCAATACTGTGTCTCGGCATAAGCACTGAAGCAAAATATAATTTATTGCTACTAGACAAGTGTAAATTTGGTGTCAAATTCTGTGAATTAACACAAAGCGCTATATCAGTCTTATTTATTGCTTCCTAGATATTGCATAGACAGACATGAGATAAAAATGATCTCATTAAGCATTCTAATACCAGTAAGTCCATTCTGTCTTTGCAGACACCAGTATAACATTTCAGGTCCTTACATGACCTTATAAATCAGTACTAAATAAATGTGTGAACAGAGATGGTAATAGGTGCTCACTATAATATTAAACAGAGGGTGTAGGGCAGGCAGCAGTGAACAATACAAGGATTCCAGAACCTTGTTGGTACATGCAATACAAAAAGAAGATAGAGTAAATCACGCCCCAAATATAAGTAGAAACAATTATACGTACAAAGGTATCCAAATATTTTGCACACTGGACCTCAAGAATAAACAAAAATACAAAATAATAGTGCAATAACGATGGTATAAAGTACAAGTGGTGGGTAGTTATATGTCGCTACCACTCACATTTGTATGAGCTAACCCTGAACTCTGTTTTGCGCATGGACGGAACAATCCCGGTCTAAGGATATATGTTGTTGTGGTCACCACCGGCCCTTCGAATAAAGTGCAATGTGCAGGGCATATGTGAAGGCAAATGCAAAAAAAGGCTGCAATGTTGAAGTAAGTACAAGTTTGTAAATTAAAGAAATAAATGAGGTATTGTACTCACATTTGCTAAAGCAGAACCTGCTCTAGTATAACCAGCACGGGTGGTATAATCCCCACCTAAGGATGTCTTGGTAGCAGGAAGCATTTGATTGATGCAAAAAAAGGTAATATATATAAACTATAAATTAAACTTTAATTTGCCAAGAAATAGTAAAAACAATATAGAAATAATATAAGGAGTCCCACTTAACGCGTTTCGCCACTCAAAGGGTTTCTTCAGAAGTGTGCTAAATAAATATGTATTCTGGTCCAATAAAAGGCTGCACGCTTCTGTATTGCATTCAGTTCACTTGCATATAAAAGTTTTTTCCGCAATACAGTGGAACATAAGTTTAAACCAACAATTGGCATACTACAAGTGTTAAAGGACCACTCTAGGCACCCAGACCACTTCAGCTTAATGAAGTGGTCTGGGTGCCAGGTCCAGCTAGGATTAACCCTTTTTTTTATAAACATAGCAGTTTCAGAGAAACTGCTATGTTTATAAATGGGTTAATCGGCCTCCAAAGCCTCTAGTGGCTGTCTCATTGACAGCCGCTAGAGGCGCTTGTGTGCTTCTCACTGTGAAAATCACAGTGAGAAGATGCCAGCGTCCATAGGAAAGCATTATGAATGCTTTCCTATGAGACCGGCTGAATGCGCGCGCAGCTCTTCGGCGCATTCAGCCGAAGAGGAGGTTCCGGAGGCGGAGAGGAGGAGGAGAGCTCCCCGCCCGGTGCTGGAAAAAAGGTAAGATTTAACCCCTTTCTTTGCCATCCAGCCCGGCGGGAGGGGGACCCTGAGGGTGGGGGCACCCTCAGGGCACTATAGTGCCAGGAAAACGAGTATGTTTTCCTGGCACTATAGTGGTCCTTTAAGATGTAGAGTATTCATAAAATAAAAAGTCCATATGGTCTGTTGTTAAAAGAGAATCTGTCAGATATTTCAATATCCTCTTTACATATCTCTATATTTATCAGATACATACCTGTGAAGTGTAAAACCTAAGATTAAATATTGAATTCCACAGCTCATAATCCTACCACTTAGCGCTTCCATCTTAGCTCTCCGTCAATCACTGCTTTTAGCTCTGCCCCTTTACACCTGGCAGTCAGCATAGAGAGAGCCACCTCCACCTTAGCTCCCTGTCAATCATTGTTATAAGCTCCGCCCTTTACACCTGGCAGTCAGTATAGAGAGAGCCGCCTCCATCTTAGCTCCCTGTCACTCATTGTTATAAGCTCCGCCCTTTACACCTGGCAGTCAGTATAGAGAGAGCCGCCTCCATCTTAGCTCCCTGTCAATCATTGTTATAAGCTCCGCCCTTTACACCTGGCAGTCAGTATAGAGAGAGCCGCCTCCATCTTAGCTCCCTGTCAATCATTGTTATAAGCTCCACCCTTTACACCTGGCAGTCAGTATAGAGAGAGCCCCCTCCATCTTAGCTCCCTGTCAATCATTGTTATAAGCTCCGCCCTTTACACCTGGCAGTCAGCATAGAGAGAGCAGACTGAGAAGAGCTGGAATGAAACATTGTTTCTAATTCTCCTCCTCATTTGCAAAGTTTGCCCTGGTTTTGCCTTGCCTGAACTGGATTGTGACGTAATTTGCTAAATCTTTAATATAACGTTAAAGGAAAATGGAACACAATTGGACACATCATCCCTTTTCTAATAGTTTCTGTGACATTCCACTAGGTCAAACAAGTTAGTAAATTTGTATATATATATTGTGACGAAGTGCCCCTAATGTGAATGGGCTGTTGTGAGCTTCGTTGCTGGTATCTACAGTTTTTGTATTATCTGTCCTGGACATGATTATGAATAAAAGTTGCTCTCTGGAAAGAACCAGTTGGTGGGTTCCTGTGCCGATATAACATGGTACGAAGACTGGCATCTGTACAGAATACTTGGTAGCATTATTTGTGAGTGCTTGGAGAAGAGGTAAAGGAATTACAAAAAACACAGCAGAGTGGGAGCTGATTCAGGGGAGAGAATAGGACATAAGAATAGAAGTATTAATCATATTACTATTATTATTATCATTACAACATTCTGTATTTGGCAAGAAAGGAAAACTAGCAACAGCTTTAATGCATTAGATAGATATTTGCCTCATTAATATGCTATATTTTTTGTAAGGTCACAGCTTTATAGTTTTTGCCCCCCAAAAATAAAATATATATATATGAATTCTGCACAATAAGCCTGCCTCTAGTCACGCCCCTTAATGCCATAAAGACTTCCTTATCAAATGTATATACACAGTCTCAGCCCAAACAGCACTGGGTGGACTGCTTTTAATACAGAACCTGGCCGCACATGGCCAGATAAACTATGAAAAGGTAGTATATCCTTACTATATACCTGCCTGTGTGTCCTCTCCTTCAAATGCTGGTTGCGTTGTAGTTCAGATCATTCAGTACTGTCAGTGGTTAAGCTGTGTACATACATTTGATAAGGAAGTCTTTTTCTGGAGTGATGGGGCTGTGGCTAAGGAGGCAGGCTTATTATGCAGCATTCTGTAAAACATGTTTTTTTTTGTATGCAAAAACTATAAAGATTTGAGCATGACAAATCACAGCAATATTAATAGGGCCAAAACCTATCAAATGCATTAAAGTTGTATTTGTGCTCAGAGCGTCCCTTTAAGTAGGGAATTAAAAACACCTTTTAATCATGTGATAGTATAGTAAAATCAGCGGCCTTATTGGGCTTTATAAAAATGAACCAATCCAAATGGCTTATTAGTTTACATTGTTGGTGACTGTTTTTTTTAAGTCTAAAGTGGAACATCTTGATTTTTGTAAACTAAAAAAAAAGAAAAACAAACAACAAAAAAGAGCATTTTGTGCACTCATTGTGTAAGTGATTCATTTGATTCGGGTGTTAAGGCAACTGAATAAATTACTTTAGAAAGGCCTTTTCAGAGTAACATTAAGTTTTTGATGAAGCACTTAGTTCGACAGAACGCATTATGTATAAAGAAAAGACATGACAAGGTGTAGGCTGCGCTATGACAACATGAATTGTGTAGGGAATTCAGTAGCTTGGAAAGTGCGGTAATTACACAACCCACCATCTCTGTCAAAATCTGCTCCAGCCATCCACTCAAAAAGAAAGCTAAAAAGATACTTTAGATTTGCATACAAATCAAAAACTTTTCTCTCATTTCAAAGGAGCGACGCGTTTTTTTAAGTTTCTTTGCAGTGGATTTAAGTTTTGGATAGTGTTCACTAATTATAACATTTGGCATATTTTGTCAAATAATTTAAAAGCATAACCGACCAAAGTGTTATTAAAGGGACACTATTGGCACCCAGACCACTTCAACTCATTGAAGTGGTCTGGGTGCTGTGTCCCTTTTGCACCTAATGATGCAATGTTAAACATTGCAGGTCCAGAGATACTGCCGGCCGGCGACCGCAACAACCAGGCCCAATAGGCTCCTAATCCTGCCCTGGCCCACGGTTATTTTGGCCGTGCAGGAATGACTCAGGCTTGGCCACAGCAGTCAGACTTATATAAACCCCATTTAAACTCAGTCTCCTTACTGTTCAGTGTGTTTCTCTGGTATAGGGACTCAGCCTGTTTGACTTTTCTAATATGGATGCTCCTTAAGCCAGTGTGTATCATTGGAACTCCCTGATCTTGCTTGGTTCTGGACTTCGGGACAAAAATATACGTACAACAAAAAATACCCAAGCAGATATAATAAAAATAAATTAGTAAAGAATATAAAAAATAGTATAGAAAGTGAAATAAGAAAATATCTAATATAGAAAGAGATCTGCTTATAAAAGTAAAAAAACGAGAGACAAAAAAAATAAAGATTTTAAAACCATTTTGTTTTCATGCAGGCTGTGTGAGTCACAGCCAGGGGACGTGTGGCTGGGGCATGAGTGATTTACCTCCTAAATGGCAGAGAATTGAGACTTCAGGGGTAAGATCTATACACCAAAACTGCTTTATCAAGCTAAAGTTATTTTGGCAACCTTAGTATCCCTTTAAATTAGGAGTAATTGATTCAGTGTAATTTGTATTCAAAAGTTACTATAACTACAATAATATGTATGATACATACTGAAGGTTTGTTGCCACTTCTGTAATTAATATTAATATTTTATGTACATTTGGCTCTTTTCTGTGGTTAGGTTCTTCCATCTTTTTCATTTTTCCTTTTATTTTCTGAACAAAATCGCTATTTTATAACATCGAACCACCAACGAGTTGGAATGCATACGGAACGCATCCATTAATTGGTGGAACGCACACGTTAGGACGTGGAACACATAGGTCACGTATAAGTGTTCCGAAATTGCAAACTGGGTACACATTGAAACACATGTTCTAGAGAAAGCAATTATTTACTGTAACGGATCACCTGGCACCCCGACTGGGTACCTCTGTTGATGGATGCTCCTTGTGCTTCCTGAGGGCTCCAAGCACTCCACTTGACACCATAAGCACTGCAGACCCCACGAACTGCCGCAGCTTGGTTGGGGTCTCGTTGTCTCCTACCCACCCTGGACCTACAACAAAGCTCCAGGCTCCAGTGGGTGAACCTCTCTTGCTTCAGAGAGCGAAGCAGGAAAAAGCTCTTAAAAGAGCTTAGTGATTCTAGCCAGTGGAGAAGACAGCGTATTACAATTCCCAGTGTAGATGCAACCTTTCCCCCCACACATGAGACGAGGCTCTATGTTGAGGGTTAAACAGGAACTCAGCAGTCTAAGGGTTTATTGTCTCTTATATACAGGTTTTCCCACAAGGTTACCACCCACGTGGACCTTGTGGTACACAGGATACAAAGTTACAAAATCAGGACAGACTTGTACAGTTTAGACACTCCCAGACACTGTACACAAACCCTCCCCTCTGCCTGTGATACAATTAACAAACACAATGGGCTAACTTAATTACTCACAGGCAGAAAACACACATTTTTCCCAAAACACAAAAAACACCCCAAAACACCACATATCCCTATTATATATCCCTGGATAGCCCTGATCTGGGTGAACAACATATCCAAAGATCACCCAGATCAGAGCAGGGGTTCACAAATTCCATGGAAGTCACATTTGACCAACCGCAAGCATGGCTTTCCTACCCAAACAGTTCCACAGATTTAGGCTATGCAGCCAGTCTATCTTCTCCTCTATCCTGGAGATAATTGGCTTAGGTGGGTGTGGTAACTTAATTATCTCCAGGTACAGGGAATATCTCTAAGTCAAAACTGTTACAAAAACCACATAAAAATACATAACTCTTATAACACAATTTTTAACCTATATGTCCAACATATCCCCAGATAACTTGGATCTGAGCACTCAATATGTCCGAAAAGCGCTCAGATCTCACGAATACAGTTGGAATGCCATGTGGTTAAACAATAGCAAGGGCTGATAAGAGATTGAGGAGGGACAAAGCAGCCAGTTTCAACTGGTCTGGCAGTGTCCCTGGGACAACGCCCTGCTGGAGAACAATAGGACAGGAAAAGGGGGAAGGGAAGAGGCACATTTTCCCATTGATTTAAAGGGCAGAAAAAGTGTTTGAAAATCCAATAAGCCCACTTTGACTTTTTAAATGGCAATACACCCCAGGGGCCATAGTCACAGGGCAAGAGGCTGGCAAGCAGGCCTCTCCAAAACCCAGTGGCGAGGTTATTTTCACCACATTTACGATCAGCTGAAGGCATGTGTGATTTGCTGGTGATATCCCAGGGATTCCAGTATCAGATGCAGGAGCACTCTTCCCATGCGTCCTGTCTGTTTTGAGCCAGGCTCCACCCCCAGATTATTTTTATATTTTTCATACATTGGCACATTTCTTTCAAATCAGCTTTACAAGCATTTCTTTAATTAAGAATTAAGGCTCCACTTTAATATTTTTAAAAATATATAAATATTATAATATATTAAAAAATATATATGTTTCAAAATAGTAAATCATCTTAAAAGTTTTTCCAAAAATATTAAATCATGTGGAAAGCTTATCCGAAAATATTAAAAGTGAGGGCCTAAGTAAAAACATTCTGTGTTTTGTATTTTCACTCCTTCAATATCAGCTCTATATGGTTATGCAATGCAAAACCAATTTAAAACGGTCTTCCCTCCACTTGAGAACTGGTCCCTTCTGTGTCTGCAGAGCTGTCTAACCTTTTCCTTCTCATACTGTACTCAGTGACACCTCTCCTTCCAAATAGTGCTTTGGAGTCACATCTGGCAGGGGGAGAACATGCTGGGGGGTCTCTGGATACTCGTCACTGAATAAATGCAGGTTCCAATAGCAGTCTGTACTCCCTTACAGATCACATTCTTGTTTTCATGGATAATGCTATTCTCAAGGCATTATAGGAAATTGCATTCCTAAAAATACCAAAAGATTCCTTGCAATTGCATTTGATGATAGTATGTTACCATTATTATACTCAGTTTTGTTTAAACCTATTGTATATTACATACATTATATATGTATTTCTACACAATAGTTGTTTTTTAAAGCTGTAGGAAATAGTGTAAGGTATAGAGTATCCCAACACGCAAATCTAGATCAACACAGATAAATAGCAAAGTATTACCAGCCCCGGATTTACAGGGAAGAACTGTGACTATTGCTGCCCAAAAACAAAAAGTTGGACAGCAATGCATAAAGGCCTACTGACAATTCCGGTGTGTGTTCACTGTAGTGCTTGTACTTTGCAGGTCAGGTCGTTCAGAGGGTGAGACATTATAGGGTGTCTTCAGACTGACGGAACCCCCTACTGTTATGGGTAAGTTGTTTGTTTCAGTTCACGCTATTTTGGTCCCAAATTTGAAATTCACTTTAGTAAATAATCCTGTTAAAGAGAATGAATTAAATTACTGTGGAAAGAACATATAGCAAAACTGCCTTAATGTCTGTCATGAACAATCGTGGACAATCAGTGGACATGAATGGTTTGCAGGAAGTATCTTTTTTGGTTTTATCATTTGAAATGTAGATTATTTTCATTACTTTTTAAATGCCCTACCTGTACAAAGCACAAAAACTGAGGTAATCCCTCTATGGTTTGTCTTTAATAACATATTGTTATTTAATAACAAATGGCAAAACAACGTAGCAATTAAAAATAAACTTTTTTAGTTCATGTCTCCATATGTGTAATATTTGAAATGAAAAAAAATATATATATCGTTTTGAAATGCATTGCATATGTTTGCAGCAGGTTTTCAGGAAATTGTCGGTTTATTTGCATAGTAAACAGTAAAATAAGGTGATAAAAAGGTGCAAGCCAGCTTGCCCGTAAACCTGATTCAAAAATGTCTTCGTGTGATGTGAGCGGCATAAACTTTTCACATCTAAAAAAATCAAATTAATTATAGAGATGGAAATCAGCAAAAGTCCTTTGGCATTACATTCTAATTTTTCGAATTGCAGGTGGTGCGTATTGCGCGATAATTGAACTATTACTTTAATTGTGTTCTTGCCAAAGGGGGACAATATCTTCCTCTAATTGAAACAGTTTCTAATTAAACGGGCTCGTTTGTCGCAGAGTTTCCTAGAAACACCCTTTCCATTTAAAATGAAACTTGCTTGAATTACTCCACGGAGGGTAATTTTTTCTTAAGTTTGGTAAAATATGCTCTGATCCCAGAACCACATTCTATAACCTTTAAGGTTATTTATTTAAAGGAACACTGTAGGCACTATAACAACTTCATCTTACTGAAGTTGTTACAGTGCCATAAATATGTCCCCCATTTGTCATGATTTCCAATTTAATTTAATTCTCTAGTTAGAGGGCTTAAAACCAGAACTTTCTAGTTATGGAGAGAACCGTGAATCGTATATTTTCAGACGCACTCATACCCTGATGCCAGGACGCAGGGCTTCACCTTGTGGATGTACTGGCCCTTCTCCCGTTGCTAGTGGAAGCCATAGCCATGCTGCCCTTTCCTGATGTGGCTGCGGCTGCTAGCAACGGGTGTGAGATTTGTGAGCGGTGAACTGAACTCAGCTCACCTCTTGTGAATGCACATGGTTGCATTCATGGATTCTTAGAAAAAATCGTAGCATTCTATAATTTCCTAACAGTCCTGGGGTCACAGTAATTTTAAGTGAGAAGCATTGGATTGGACCATTGCCGTTGATGTAATGACATCAAAAGGGGCCGAGTGGAGAGCCCCGAGGGTAGGACTGACGGTGCTGGAATAAAGGCAAGTAGATGTTTTATTTTAAGTGATGTATTAGCAAAGCAACTACATTACTACTCCAAGATACATTATACTGAAAGGAATTATTTTACCAATACAGTACAGTGTTCCTTTAAGTGGCTAAAGCTAACTGTATTATATTCGGTGCTATAATTCTGTCTTGGTTTCAGATGTAAATTTATTCATAGACACATAAAGTATAGAGCAATAGTTATGAAGTGGAGAATTATTGCCATTCAGAGATTGTGTAGCAGAAATTCATTACGAATTCCAGACAAATCACACTTTGGTGGATAATACTGAAGAGGAAAGTAAATTGTATCCCGGGTTTTATTACGTCAAATAAAATGATACAGGACTTCTACAGACTTTCCTGATAAATCTGGAGTTAGAAACAATTCTGAATCCATGTAGATTTAGTGTATAATAAGTACAGGAGCCTCAATGTTCTGTTTTATCTACAATCTGCCCTAGAGATGGCTAGGAGCAATAAATGAGGGCAGCATGTGTAGGAATAATTTGGGAATTTCTCATGATTATGGTAACAATATGCACTTGACAATCTGTGTAAGGTTGTCAGATCCACATTTTACTACTTACATATTGCTTTTAGACTGCACTAGCCTAGTAACGTGACTGTGACAGTAAGAGGACATTTTGAATTGAACCAGTGAACATGCAGCATCGATATAATTCTGTTTTTAGCTAAAATCAAAGCAATATGAATTATTCTCTCCAATAGAATATATTCATTCCATCCCTGGAACACGCATCCTCGTAGCGAGTTTAGTCGCTTTGATCTCTTCACACCTGGAACCCATTTATAGCTTCCATTGTGTTGTATATTCGTTTTTGGTTTTGATTTTCTGAGTATGGAGTTCACACACTTTATCTTCTGTGAACCACAACTTTCACCATTCCAAGTAAACGTATAAATATGAACCTAAATGTATAGACCAATTTCCCAAGAAGTTTGTTCCAGTTGATTTCAATACACATTTTTTTGTTTTATAAATTTGACCATTGACAAATTTTAAGGGGGCAGAAGATAAAATCTCCAAATCTCCATATTTTCATCCAATCCTGTTTCCAGCTTAGCTTGCATAGAAAAGTACTTTCAAAAAATACGAAAAACATATGTGAGCTGAGCTGAGCTCATACAGCTTGGCTCTTTCCTCTGCAAAAGTTAATTACTTCAATACCCTCATAACCACACTCTCCCGCAAACCCAAACGACTATTTCACACATTTAATTTTCTTCTTCGCCCTGCTGTTCCTCCTCCACCTACTAACTTGACCACCTCAGACTTTGCAACTCACTTCACTGACAAGATCTCTACAATCAGAGAAGAGAACTCTCATCTTTCTTCTTCCCCTTACAATACTTCCCCTAACTTCACTTCCTCTGCTGTTCTATGTTCATTCGCACCCGCTACATTGGAAGAAGTTTCTGCTCTGCTCCAGTCCTCCTGCCCCACCACCTGCTCCCTAGATCCAATTCCCTCGCATCTCCTATGTACTCTGTCTTCTTCTCTTTCTCCACCTCTCACTAAAATTCTCAATCTCTCTCTCTCCTCTGGTATATTTCCATCGCCCTTCAAACATGCAACTGTAACCCCAATTCTAAAGAAGCCCAATCTTGACCCTAACTCCCCATCCAACTATCGTCCTATCTCGCTACTGCCTTTTGCATCCAAGATCCTTGAAAGAATTGTGTATGCGAGATTGACAGACTTCCTCGAGTCCAACTCTCTGCTAGACCCACTTCAGTCTGGTTTCCGCACTAAGCACTCTGTGGAAACGGCACTGACCAAAGTATCCAATGATCTACTCGCTGCAAAATCTCGTGGTCACTACTCTATCCTAATTCTCCTTGACCTGTCTTCGGCTTTTGACACTGTTGATCATCAACAGCTTCTTCTCATCCTCCGCAATATCGGTCTACAAGATATTGCTCTCTCCTGTTGCTCCTCCTACCTCTCCCAGAGCTCTTTCAGTGTTTCTTTCTCTGGCTCTGCTTCTTCTCCCCAACTCCTCTCTGTAGGTGTCCCCCAAGGTTCAGTCCTTGGTCCCCTACTGTTCTCCATCTATACTGCCTCCCATGGTAAACTCATTAGCTCCTTTGGCTTCCAATATAATTTCTATGCAGATGACACGCAAATCTACCTGTCCTCTCCTGATCTCTCCCCGTCCCTCTTGACTAGTGTATCTGACTGCCTCTCTGCTATTTCTAACTGGATGGCTGCCCACTTCCTTAAACTAAACTTGACCAAAACTGAAATTCTGGTCTTTCCTCCCTCAAGTGTTGTTACTCCTGTGTCTGTCTCCCTCCAAGTCAACGGTGCTAGCATCAGCTCCACCACGCAGGCTCGGTGCCTAGGTGTTCTCTTTGACTCCGACGTCTTCTTCAACCCTTATGTTCAATCTATCGCCAAATCCTGTCATCTCAAAAACATTGCGCGCATCCGCCCCTACTTAACGCCAGATGCGACTAAGGTGTTGGTCCATTCCACTGTCCTTTCTCGCCTTGACTGCTGTAATCCACTTCTCAGTGGTCTTACGTGCTCCCGCCGTTACTGTCCATAATGAATGCGGCAGCGATGCTCATCTTCCTGTCCGCCCACACCTCCCATGCCTCACCCTTCTGTCAGTCCCTACATTGGCTTTCTATAAAATATAGAGCTCAATTTAAAATTCTGGTTCTTGCTTTCAAATCTCTACATAATGCTGCTCCCACCTATCTATCCTCCCTTATACACAAGTATGTCCCATCTAGGCCCTTACGATCTGCTGAAGACTTACGCCTATCTTCTGTCCGTACTCCCACCTCTGATGCTCGCCTTCAAGATTTGTCGAGGGCTGCACCGTTCCTGTGGAACTCGCTTCCCTCCTCCATTAAATACTCACCCAGTCTCCACTTCTTCAAAAAATCATTAAAAACCCACTTCTTCAAAAAATAAGCGTATCAATGAAACTGTTAATAGCTCCTGACTGATTCCTCTTCTGCAACTGTCACTAGTCTAATTCTATCCTTACCTTTTTGTGTTATTTTACCCCACTCCCTCTAGCATGTAAGCTCATTGAACAGGGCCCTCAACCCCTCTGTTTCTGTGTGTCCAACTTGTCTGGTTACAACTACATGTCTGTTCGTCCACCCATTGTAAAGTGCTGCAGAATTTGATGGCGCTACATAAATATCATAATAATAATGTGTTACTCTGAAATCATTGTGGCAGTAATATAATAGGTATGAGTATTATTCTGTTATTCTGACAATTATACTTTACACTTTGATCAGATGAATAATACAGGATTTTGTAATAATCTTTTTATTAGACTGATTGAAAAACGTCTGTCCCATAAATGCCTTTCATTCGATAAAGTGACAAAATAAAACAATCTTGTCCTTCCAGTAAGAAGTATTAGACAATGCTATAATGATCCATTACATTGTATCTGCTTATTGGACTAACATGGAGAACTTTGGCTAATAATTTAAATAAAGACAGACACCAATAGTATGTAGGGCAGGACATGAATGTCAATGTGAATAAAAATGATTCGTTAAATAGCAATTAAATGAGAAATAAAAATGCAAACTGAGTGGCAGAAGCAGAAACAATTCACTTTGCATTCTTTTTACAGTTGGTTACTGTAGCAGGGGTTAATCCAAGGATTCTCCGCTGGAAACAAAGATTCAGCATACAGAAGTATAAAACACAGCATAATCCCCCTCCCCAAGGACTAGACGACACATAGTCTGGGAGTCAACTGGCTTTTAATGCACAAGCTCTGCTTTTATGTGTTTTTCCCATGCAAGGGAGGCAACTTCCATAATTATTACAGTATCCAATCACATAGTCGGTACCTCCCCCACATCTCCTACCCTTAGCTTAACAGTTAAACTTATTAAAATGTACACACTTTTCCCCAATTCTTGGATGTACCCCAAATACAGGGGGTACACCTTTAAATGAGGGATCACCTGGTAGCCCTGATCTGGGTGAGAAACATACTCAAAAATCACCCAGATCGGACCAGGTGTTTGGGAGTTATTGAAGGGAAAAGATTTGACCGACCGCACGGGCACAGTAGCCGAAAATAGTTCCATGAGTTCTGGCCCTGCGGTCGGTCTCAGTTCACGTATAAAAAGTCCTGAAAGTCTTTGCCATCCATGCTTGACTTTGCATTCGGATGAATCCCCTAGTTCGCGGGATTCATCCTACCGAATGCTGGGCTGTTCGTGCGTTTTATTCGTCCCTTTCCGGAGTGCTGGAGGTCTTAGCGGTGCTTGGTTAGTCGAGTGTCCGATTTGAGTTCCAGACACTCAACGACCAAACACCGCTGTTCGTGCGTAAGATGGCCACCGTCACGTGTTCGGCAGACGAATGGCGGCCGCACACGAACCTCAATTACCAGCCTTTGCAACATTGTTGCCTTCGGTAATGAGGGACACACGACTACACCGGGGTGGTCCCTCATTCTGTATTTTACACGTTTTCGTGGATAATACAATGGATGTAGTTCGTGAACCGATTGCCTGAAGATAACCGTCCTAATAGCAATACGGCCATTTTAATCCAAGTTCATTCTAATCTCAAAAGTTCTTTCTCAGTCTCTTGGTAGCTAGGTTTGCCACAGTTACTTCCTGCAAAGTTAAGTTGTGATAGTGAGAAGGTAGGATCAGGCACAAACTCACCATCAAGCAAACCACGCAAAGGACCGAGACCAACAGGATAGCACCAGCCTAAAGAAGGAGCTCACCAGTGTAGTAAACCCTAACGGTGAGGCCAAACTGGAGAACATCTAAAGCTCCACAAAGTCCAGACTATGTGCATCTATTTCTTCCAGAGTGCTGCCTTGAGTTTCCATGGCAACACTCAGGGATCAGCATGTCCCCGCTCGCTGGCTCATGGTAACATATATATAATATATATATACTAGACACAGATTCTTGGCATAGGACTTGAGGCCCATGTTTATGCATTATTATTATTAATGGAGCATGCCCCTAACTGTCCCACAACTGACAAGACCATCTTTATTTCTGTTTCCTATCCCATCAATACACTGTCCCGAATCACCACAACGCGAGTACATCATTATACATGCTCGTGCTGTGATGAGAGGCCTAGGACTATGCATTGAGTGCTTCAGCAGTGCTGTCCAGAGTTTGGACCAGACTGGCATGTTCTCTGGACAGCCCTGGTCACTTATCAAGTATGACCTCCCATTTTTAGCATTGCCACTGATGCAAGTGGTGACACGATTGGGCCCCTTTAATCCGGCCTACTCACTGGCTTCATACTTCTGAATGCTGAGGTAGGATGTAGGTGCACCTCCAGCTTTCATTTGACCCTCAGGAGTGAGGCACATAAACAACCTTTAATCTATACATAGCGTTATTGCATTTTTGCTGGAAGTGTCAATGAGGGGTGTTGTGAGGAAATGGGCATTTCCAAGGGGGAGTGGGGAGAGGGGGTCAGCAATCTGTGGCACAGGAGGTGGTGCATTATTGTTCATGGTGTGTTCATTAACACCAGATACATTAAATATATCACTAAATTTAGCACAGTTACACCGAACTCTGGGAATCCACCCTACCAGAGTCTACGGCTTCTAACTCGAGGTATAATAGTAAATGATAACCCAGCCAACTAAACATATATTACGGTAAAATTACTCAAAAAGGAGCTAAACGAAAATAATCAGAACTTGTTCACCCAAGAAATAGTCTTAGTAAGAGTCAAAACTCTTTTTGTAAGTAACAGATGATGTCAGACTAATATAATCACCATTTGTAAACCAGGCTTTAGTACTGGATAAAATTACATGGACCACAAAATGTACAAACAAACAAACAACCCCCACAGCCCAACCCCCCAAACTGTAGTTATGGTTTACTGAAAACTCTGGTTTACTGAAGGTTGTTAGAGAAATTCTAGATGTAGATTTTGATTGATGTAACCATTATGATGGCAGAGTTTGATAGGTTTACTCAAGTCTCAGCCATTTCCCCAGCTTGTTCTCTTTGGTCAAAAATGTGCATTTTTCTGCCATGCATTGAGTACACTACGAACACTCGGAGGGTTAAACTAGTTTTGTATCTAACTTTCTCTGGGAAATTGATGTGCAGAATTTCATCATCTCACCTACATCGTTCCCCCTCTATTGGTAGTTCAGATAAACATTTTTTAGCAATTAAATGCAAATTCGAGGATTGAAATCGAACAACACATCTCTCCCTCTCGCTGGTATTGCGACCATGCAGCGTCTATACATGGTTACATTTCATTGGATTCTCCCCAGGTAATTTCTCTATTAAAATTCAAAGCACCTGTGTGTCTGTAACTGCCAAATCCTTGGTCACAGCAAGTGGGAAGGAACAATGCCGGCACAGACAGCTGGAACAGAGACACCAGGAATCTTTTACAAAGAGAAACATCTTTTTCATTCTAAACGGCTGAGACAGTGACTGCTAGAGTGATTGACAGACAGACAGATATATAGTCATAGAAACAGACAGACATACAGATAGATAGTCATAGACACAGACAGACACTCATAAGGAGAGACAGATAGACAGATAGATCGATCGATCGATAGATAGATAGATAGATAGATAGATAGATAGATAGATAGACAGACATATATTCATAGAGATGGACGGACAGTAAAAGAGACATACAGACAGATAATAGATAGACAGACAGACATTTAGGCATAGGGATAGACAGACAGATAGTCATAGGGATAGACAGAAAGACAGACAGATAGTCATAGGGACAGACAGATAGACATAGGGACAGACAGGTAGTCATAGGGACAGACAGATAGACATAGGGACAGACAGATAGTCATAGGGACAGACAGGTAGTCATAGGGACAGACAGATAGACATAGGGACAGACAGATAGTCATAGGGACAGACAGATAGATAGATATCAATTGATTGATCGATAGATAGTAAAAGAGACAGACAGATGATGACAGATATAGATAAATTGCTCGATTGATAGATAGATAGATAGATCAGTCGATTAAATGATAGATGATAGATTGCTCGATTAAATGATAGATAGATAGATAGATACTCAGCTGTTGTAAATCTAGAATACCCATAATGCTTTGTGTGGGTTATTACTGGGAAAGCATTAAAGGAGAAGCAGAATGAGCGATGATTGGACTAAAATGTAGATATGATTATTTGTATTAGTGGTAATTCTTTTTTTTTTCATCTCCCCCACTGCTCTATTACTAATCCCTGGTTGTCCTGCAGCTGGAGCAGGTGATGTGTTTTTATCTATCCTAATGCTGCACACAAGGCTCCACTGCTCCTTAATGCATACCTGAATAATGCAAGGTGCACAATTATGACATCATGGTATGTGGTGTAATAGTCTATATTAAAGGGACACTCCACTGCCCAAATACAAAATAAATACATTTCTGTGAATTTGTATACATCAGTATCAGAAGATCTATAACAGTGCTGCAGCCTCTTGGATGAAATAAAAACAATTTAAAGTGAATATCCCACAATCCTGTTTAGTTGATATACCTCAAAGAAAAACTTGCATGCATTTAATTATGTATTTTTTCATTGGGGATAGATCTAAAATCAGCTTTCAAAACCTGCAGATCTCTTGTCTGCTCTTTGTAAGCCCTCCCCTTCTAGCCCCGCCCAGACTTTCTGTGGCTGTCCAATCACAGACTTCCCAAAGCAGCTCAATGAGAAGTCTTTGTAAGTCAGGTGCTCTGGGCAGTTGCTGCCTCTTGAGGTCAGCTGCATTGAGCTTACGAAACCAGATAGTAACAGGACTGGTGTCTGCTTGAAAGTCAAGGGGGTTGTAACCAGGTTAATTTATAAAAGTGTCAATTTCTATTGAAAAAAGAGGACACACTCTTCACACATAAAGCTTTTCAGCAAACTAAAGTTGCTTAGCGGTCTGGAGTGTCGCTTTAATTCCCAACAGAGTAACAGAAGCAGTGTGAGTGGAGTGCATAGTGGGACCAGTAAATGCTCACATCTTATTCTCCAACCACTGGACCACCAGGAATCAAAATCTCTTTCTGAGGAGAAAAGGTAAGTAAAGAGAACTGAGTCAGGCTGGGATGTAAAAGGATGGTGGTGTTTGCTTTTAGTGGGACCACGACCACTGGCGTGTCAAATTCTAGCCATGCACATAATGCACCGTATTGACCCATTCCCTCCCAAACCATGCATACTTACTAATGTTTGATTTGCACTGCATAGTAAAATATAGCCCATACATCAGCTCACTGTGTGGCAAGAGAGGGCCTTGGAGCACACGGGATGAGCTATGGCTTATCAGAATAAATATAGCTGATTGGGGATGAGCAATGACAATAGGTTTGATACATTGTCTGTGTCTGTCTTACTGTGTAGCTCTATCTATGACAGCTGCATTTGTATTAAAAGAACGTCTTTCTACTTTTAATTATAAAAAAAATTGATTTGTTTTCTTTCTTTCTTCAGTTGTTTAGCAGAAAAAGCAGGATTGTATTATATATATATATATAATGAGAGAGAGAGAGAGAGAGAGAGGGAGGGAGAGAGGGAGGCAGAGAGAGAGAGAAAGAAAACACACCCAATACAATTCTGCATTTTCTGCAAATAATCCTTATATGTCAGGTTTAAAAAGAGGAGACCGTGAGAGGGAAATGAACACAGTCAGTGCAATAGCTAACAATGTCTCTGTCCGCTTTTACCAAATAATAAAAAAATATATATATTTTTTTAAATACTGTATCAAATTTACTATAGAATTTATTATCTAGTTATAGTGTTTAACTGTCAACATCTCTGTGGAAAACATAATGGGGCAATAGCCCTGAATTCACAGGGGGCAATTTGAGCCTCTTCTGTAGATACCAAAGTAAAGTCCTAAGTAAGGTGGTGACGGTTTAAACATACGCGTGATGGTGCCAGGTGATTCCAGGGTATTGCTGCCTTAATTAAATACCTTTGGGCATTCTGACAACCTGATGCACACCTGATACAGACCTAGCACACCTGAATGCACACCTGTCAACCTGACACATACCTAGCCCACCTGAATGTACACCTGGATGCACACCTGTCAACCTGACACATACCTAGCACACCTGAATGCACACCTGGATGCACACCTGTCAACCTGACACACACCTAGCACACCTGACACACACCTAGCACACCTGAATGCCCACCCGGATGCACACCTGACAAACACCTAGCACACATGATGCACACCTGGATGCACACCTGCCAACCTGACACACACCTAGCACACCTGATGCACACCTAGCACACCTGGTTGCACACCTGTCAACCTGACATACATCTAGCACACCTGTATGCACACCTCACAAACACCTGACAAACACCTAGCACACATGATGCACACCTGGATGCACACCTGTCAACCTGACACACACCTAGCACACCTGATGCACACCTGTCAAGCTGATACACATCTTGCACACCTGAACGCATACCTGCCAACCTGAATCACACCTGGCACACCTGGAAGCACACCTTTTTTGCTGTGTGCATTATCAGTGTTGCTGATTGTGTCACCAGAATGCCCTGTCCAGAGTACATGCTTATCAATGGGGACAAGTAAGGCAGCATGTTTAAAAAGTGATAATTAATATTATGCTCTTGCCATAGTTTTCCATGTGCTTTCTAAGATCTTGAAAATCATAGAATCAGAATGCAATAAACAAGTGAAAAAGAAATTAAAATTATGATTCCATTTTCCTTTAATAATAGATTGAAATCAATGACTCATTTCTCTCGACCTGCAAGGATGCAAAACGCTCCAGAGCCAGGCATCCTGATCTCCTATCTCCCAGCCGCAGCTGACAGGGCAGTTTATTCCTCAGCTAGGTTGTATTTCTGTGAATTTGTATACATCAGTATCAGAAGATCTATAACCGTGCTGCAGCCTCTCGGATGAAATAAAAACAATTTAAAGTGAATATCCCACAATCCTTAGTGTGTGGCACGAAGGACTACTGCCGAACAGTTTGCTGGATGCTGCTCAAAGCATTTGGGGAGATTGAGAATTGCAAGGCAGAAGATTCATGTGACAAATTTAAATGCACAAAAATAGTGCAAATAACCCCCTTTTATTTGGAAATGTATACATGGGAATATCACTCTTTCTTTGATGACCTGAAATTCCTTCTGGGACACTGCCAGTCCATTTTATACAGTGAAACAAGGACTTTGAAAAATAAAAGAGGAAAAAAAATCCTAGTGTAATATGCCAATCCTAGACTGAAATAATTATCCTGTAATATATCTACAAAGGTACCATATACACTGTGTTAATCTCTACCACTTCAGCATGAAGGCTATTCCATGCATCCACTACCCTCTCAGTAAAGTAATACTTCCTGATATTATTTTTAAACCTTTGCCCCTCTAATTTAAGACTATGTCCTCTTGTTGTGGTAGTTTTTCTTCTTTTCAATATAGTCTCCTCCTTTACTGTGTTCATTCCCTGTTTGTATTAAAATATTTCTATTATATCAGATTTTACTAGTCCATTTTGTAGAATTAGATTGATAAAAGCATGTGGACCAAATTTGTGAACAGCATGTTAACAGTGACAAGCAAATTGCAGCCACATTTTTTGTTTCATAGAAATGAAATGAACAGAGTGTGTTGGATTTCCATTAACAAAACAACACCCTTGTGTAGCATTTTTTCTATGGAATAATCAACAATTCAGATATTTTTTTGTCTGTGCCATTATGACAGGGTAATTCGAATATATCATTAAAATATGTGTCCAAACTACAAAAGCATTACATTCTTCTCCCAACATGTGAAAAAAAGACATTTAAGACACACAGAATTCCATATGGGAAAAAATATATATTTTGATCATTTCTGTTTTTGCAATAAACTGTGTTTCACTATTGAGGTGTCATGGTGACCTTTACCCAGAGATTGAACCAACCACTAAGCTATATAATTACTGATGGGGATGGAAGCGTATTACTGGTCCTTAGAGGTGATCATACTTAATGCACAATATACAAGAGAATAGTCAGGGCAAGCCGAGGACACAAAAACACAAGACAGAGACTAGTCAAGGGTAACAGAGAGCCAGGTCAGGATGCGAGAAAATCACTATAATCAAGAATGTGCTATTGGGACTACTAAAACCACAATCCCAAAATGTAAGTGGGTGTTACAAATTATGCAATTGTGCATTATTTGCATCACCGTACTGATGCTATATCATATTTAGACGCAGAGATCCGGCTTCAGTATTGCTCCAAGAAGGAACAACCTGGAATATTGGAATGCAGCGCAGGCTGCCGGGAGGTGCAGAGAAGTATGTAGGTAGGTACCACTACATGGGGCTCTGAGTTTGACCCATTTGGTATTTTTGCACACGTGTTTTGTTCAATAGTCTATAATATGGAATTATCTATCAGCAGTGTAATTGATTAAACATTAGTCTCCATGAAGACCTAATTGTCTAGACAGATGTAAGGAGTATTGGCTTAAAATGGGTCTCATTGGAGCAGGGCCAGTGTTATTGTTTGTGGTGCCCAGGGCAATATACAGAGAAGGTATGTAATATTGATAAAAAAAATCACAAAAAGTACAAGTGACTCATGATAATATTAAATGTATGCTTACTTATGCAAGGAGCCTATATAATAAAATGGGGGAACTAGAGGCAATAGCATACACTAAACAATATGATATAATAGGCATAACAGAAACATGGTGGAATGTGACACATAACCGGGCAGTTAATCTAAATGGGTAAACGTTATTTAGAAAGGATAGGAAAAAAAAGAAGGGTGGTGGGGTATGTTTGTATGTCAACCATGAGTTAAAGTCAAATCTTAGGCATGTGGAGTTTGACATATTTATAAATGATCTTGCAATAGGCATTAGGGATAACCACACACGAGAAGGATTTGGGAATTGTCATAGACAACAAATTAGGCAGCAATATGCAATGTCAATCTGCAGTTGCTAAGGCCAGTAAGGTTTTGTCATGTATAAATAGGGGCATACATTTTTGGGATGAAAATATAATTTTACCTCTTTATAAATCACTGGTAAGACCACAGCTTGAATATGCTGTGCAAATTTGGGCACCTTTTCTAAAGAAGGATATCATGGCACTAGAAAATGTGCAGAGACGAGCTACAAAATTGATAAAAGGAATGCAGCATTTTAGTTACAAAGACAGGTTAAAAAATGTAAATCTCTTTAGTTTGGAAAAACGGCGCCTCAGAGTAGATATGATAACATTATACAAATATATTCGGGGCCAGTACAAACCTTTATCTGGAAATCTATTCATAAACAGGGCTATACACAGGACACAAGGTCACACATTTAAGCTAGAAGAAAGGAGATTTCACCTAACTCAAAGATTTTATTTTTTTTACAGTAAGAGCAATATGGATATGGAATTCTCTGCCTGAAGAGGTGGTTTTATCAGATGTTAAAACAGCAATTGGATAAATACTTGCAAAAACATAACATACAGGGATATCAGTTCTAATTAGTGGGGTAATAGCTGCTTGATCCAGGAGACATCTGACTGCTATTTTGGGGTCAAGAAGGAATTTTTTCCTAGTTTTTGCAAAATTGGAAGCGCTTCAGACTGGGTTTTTTGCCTTCTTTTGGATCACCAGCAAAAACATATGTGAGGAAGGCTGAACTTGATGGACGCAAGTCTCTTTTCAGCTATGTAACTATGTAACTATGTAACTACACATACAGTATGCCATCTCTCCAAGCCACACAAACATCATATGAATCATGGACGTTTTTGCTCACTATCACTCCTAAACATGGATATTAAAAATGACATCAAAATTCTAGCTAACAGGTTAAACCCCAGTCTTCTAGCACTAGTGCAACCCGACCAAGCAGGGTTCAATCCCTGCTGGCAAGATGCAAACAGCCCCTGAAGTTGTATTAACCTGTCTCATCCAGACAGTTCTGTGTTGGGTCTTCCCTTTGCTCATGGTCTCCCTCGATGCAGAGAAGGTTTTTAATCATCTTTTTTGTTTTGAAGCATTTCCACACTCAAACCTTCTCATTCCCAATACTGCAGCTTCCACTTTAATTTATATAGTGTCACCCACGAGGCTTGCACTTTATGGTCCCTTATTATTGCTTTATATTTGTTGCTCTCACTTTAGTCAATCAGTGATACCCACAGGATCTCCAGTCTTTTGATAAAGGGAGAAGTTGCTTAGTTCACACTATGTTGAGAGGGAAGGAGTTAATATGCAACAACATTTTACAGTTGCCTGGGGCGTTCTTTTAAAGTACATGGATATATATCTTGTCCTCGAGATTCATTACACATTCATTTATTCTGCATTGCTTAACGGCTAAATCAATCATGTTTAGTACGATGTGTGGAACAGTGCGTTGTCTTCCCAGACACAATTTTCATTCCGGAACACCTGCTCCCCTATACAAGAATCTGGATGTTGCAGCAAACCAACACCAAGACCTTGGAATGTGTATGAGTGTGTATGTGTGCTTGTGTGTATGTGTATACCCCAACTTGTCCTACACTTGATTGTTCTGAAATGTCATTTGTTCATGCACTTAGGAAGATCCATATTTTCCCTCAATGTGAAGCTTCATCTAGTTAATTCTGACATTAGCTGAAAAGAATGCCAGATATTTCATAATTTTATAGCTTATATCACCCACTGGAGAAAGTCAGAGACATGTTTGTCCCGCAAAGAACTCTGTCAGGATAATTCACTAAACATCAAAATTTATCCGAAAGGACAACCATACCAACCAATCAGAGCGCTCTGACAGCCAGGTCTCGAGAGAGAGATGTGGGCAAACAGAATTTCTTTTAAAAAACGGAGTTGAAGCCTCCATGCCTGGATTTGATCAATTCGCTCCAGATTTCAGCCATCCGGCAGAGTAAGTTCTGGCTGAAATCCAAACCAAATTCAGGCCTGTTCAGGGACTGTTGTACAAAATCTGGACTTTGTTGAATTCCATATTGCAGTATCAATGGCTCGTATGCAGCCGGATGGTTTGGCCCCATTTACTTTGGGGCCATTCAGACTTCAATTAATAACTCTGTATAGCTTGGCTTTTAGAAGTCGAGCATTGGTCACTTTTATCACTGGAGCTGAGCCTCTGAGTCATACACACTCCCTTATGGTGGTGAGACCTAGGGGACAGATCTACCTCCCAACCCAGCAAGCAGGTATATGAGTATGTCAGCTGTCACTCTGTGTCAGTGTACTATGTCTATGGTGACCCCCTACGCATTGAGAGCATCCCAAATAAGAGAAAAGAGCAAAAAAAAAAAAAAAAGTTTAATTTTCATTTCAAATTCTACAAATGTTTCAAATTTTAGATATATTTTACAACTCAGAGCGAATAAACCAAACATTTTAGGAGTGAGCTTGTCTCTTTCCCAATTGCTAAATGTGTCTTAACTTGATGAGCGGATTTGCCCCCTTTAATGCTCTGTTTTATTCTTATTCGTGTTCATCTATGTTGTCCCTTTCTATAGAGCAGACTTACTGTGGAACAAAAGTTATATCCTGGAAATCTGGATCTGACCTGTGAGATGCACCCTTAATATACCGTTTGTTGGATTTGACAGATGTGAAATGGTATTGTATTCAAACAACAAACAGCCGAGAATCTCTCTGACAGTAATTTATGGAAATAGATAATGCCTTAAGTCAGTCCAACGTTCCAGGTGCTTCCAGGGGATTTTAGGTGAAGCGTAACGCATCTCGTTTTTCTCATCTTATTTTCTGTTGTTGGCAGAAATATATATTTATGTGGCTGGAATTTAATTTCATATTTGATGGACTCAGATGTGCTTTTGAAAAACAAATATTTGAAGGAACTGTGTTGTCCAGGTTTTTTTTTTTTTTTTTGGTTGTTGTTTCCATTCAAGAAAGATAATAATTGAAATTTTACCTTGAAGCAATTTTGTTCAGTGAAACTGAGTCATCAGCATGACTTCGTCATTATCCCAGTAAGAACACATTACAGTGTACAGCGAGAGCCATATCACTGAGAGCTATCTCAACAGGAACCTGTCCCTGATGGCCTCTAGGTGTTAGAAACAGAGCGTAGCGCGGATCTAAAGCTGATACACTTGGTGTTTGGACTGCAAATAAGGCAGTTATACTACATAGAAATTACTTTGGGGTCCGATAAGTAAATAGTTATAAGTTGACAATTGACTTGCAATGTTAAAGCAGCACTGTCACTCCCCCCACCCTGAAAAATGAGTATTTCATAAAGATAGAATAGTTATACTCATTTTGACTGTGTTTGAATTTCACTGAAATTCCAACTCAGTCAAGAGATATGCAGAGACAGAGTCTAAAAGTCAATCCCGACAGCTGTCATTAGTGATGGCTGCAGGGAATTGGCTCGTCTCCCGCGGTCTCCTCCATAGACCTCAATGCTGTACTCTTGCACAAGCGCGAGAGTACAGCAGTGACTTCAGCTTCGAGGAGGACCTGCCGGATCAAGATGGTGGTGTCTGCAAGGGACAGGTTCAAATAATTAAATTTACCTTTACTTGCCCCCTCCCTCCCCAGGCCTCCAGAACCCCAGTAGCGACAGTTGGGGGTCTTTGTAAATTCAACAAAGTCCCCAGGCGGTGACAGTGCCCACTTAAAAATCAAAATAGGCAAGTTGGAAAAGACTAGTCCAGCACTCCACCATTGAGAAAAACAATGTTTCAGCTTTCAATGGTGTCTGTTTGTCAGTTTAAAGCTCTGCAGAGAGTGTAGAAATCTACCACCATTTCTTACCCTATAAAAACACAATGCAGGTAGTACTTTATAGGCCGCAAAGAACAGCCTGCCTTACAGGTTAATCTATTAGTAGGAGAGATCACAAGTAAGTTTCTATCTCCTGAGAATCACAGCAAAGCTAATCATGTAATAGTCTTCAAAGTTCACTGTGATCTTTAAACCATGTATTACTTGATTACAGTTTTATCTATATATTATGGTAGCCATATTGGCTACAAACCTGGAGTATGTGGCTCCTTCAGGTGCAGCCAGGGCAGCTGTTCGTGCTGTTTCTCGATCCATTCCTAGCACCAGCATTACAAGAGAAGATTTGAAATGGCCAGTACATTTTAACCCTGGTTAGTAGTGTAGTAGTTAAACTGTTAAGCCCAATACACATGTATAACCTATATGAATGTATGTTTTTTGTTTTTTTTTAAATCAGTATATTTTTGGTGGCTATATATTTATAAATATAAAACGTTGATTATATTAATGGTTTTATCCAAGCCTTTTACTGAAATATGCAAATGAGCAAATTGTATATTAAACGTTATATGTTTAACTTCCTACATATGTTTTTCTGGTTTACATTTGCAACAATGATCTATGAATTTCTTTCCAGGTCACATTCACTGCTTCCTCATTCATCCTTATCTGTCTAACCAATCAGATCTCAGCATCCCCTTCCATTTATTAAAGGGTTACTCTAAGCACCATGATCACTTCAGTGATTTAAAGTGGTTATAGTGCCTGCAGTTTGTATGCACAGCCTTTTCCTGCAAAAGCTGAATATACAGAGTTGTATCCCATGCACAGCTTGTTAGTGATAGGCATCCAATGGCGGCACTGTCTCTTCCTCCATGACACCTAGGTCGTAACTTCCAGTCTGCCCTCCCTGACATCTGCGGCTGAGAATTTCTTTTTCATTTGGGAGGCAGACCGGCACAGCATCACTGTCTACTATGCTTGCAAAGTGTCTTAAATAATATGATATATAAGTTATATGTGTCTAGTGAGAAAAGGGTGCATAGATCGCTTGTTTCAGTTAGCCAAAGAAGAACTTTTAGTGAGTGTAACGGGAAGTTGTACCCAAAGGGTGTGAAGCTGTGTTATATATACATATACAGAAATAGTTAGATACCTAGAAAAGAGAGACATAAGAATAGAAAAGAGGAACAGAGAGATTTAGACTCAAAATAGGGGCTGTCCCTCCTAAACAGGGAAACTCGGGGAGTATAACGCACTATTTAACTTGATTGTGTCCATCATTATTATTCCTCATTAGAGGAACAGAAAGACGTTAAAAGGAAACATAGATGCTATATCTGTGTGTTTACAATTACAATCTATGCCCAATAATGGGCTATGATAGGTCTTTGATGGAGCAAGTACATGTTTGTCAATGCCAGACTTATTTGATGTTAGCGGAGCTGACACATCTGACCTCCAGGGAAACAGACGCAGTCAATCTGACATGAGACACCTGCTTGCCAGTGATGGAGCGCCAGTGTAATCCTTTCGAGTGCCTTCTTCTGTTGAAGTGTATTAATGAAACATTGGACAGATGTCTGGGAAATATAAACTGACTACTTGAACCTAGAGAATTTCTCCATAAAAAAAGAAAAAGGTTTTTATAGGTGCTTAGGAAAAACAAAACAAAAACAAAACATAAAAATGTGAAAGAAAATAAAATATATGAGTATTATGCAATTTGTAGATTAATAGTTATATAAATGCAGTGTTTTTTTTTCTCACAAATAAAGGACATCACTTAGTAAACAACCTACCAACACTGTTAATTGTTCATTATAAACAAAGGTAAATATAACATTTACAATATTCTCTCATTTTCTCAGAAGTGTCTATGTCAATATTAAAGGTCTTGGATGTTATATTACCTTTCACTTTATGATAAACTCCTAATATCCCCAAATGTTCCTCTGTAGGATGGACAGAACACTTTTGGGACCCATGTTCCTCTGTCCCATTTTTTTTTTTTACTAACATCTCCCAGTTCAGCTATTTGGGGGAAAAAATTAAACAATAATTTTGAATTCATTTTTAGTTCCTGACAATTCACACTTTTGCCAACTTTCACAATATCTTTCCATAGACAATAGATTGAGATGGAAATTGCACCTTGAGGCCATTTCTGTCCAATGAAGTAGAGTTATCAGCATGCGTTGGTCATTATCCCAGTAAGAACAAATCTTGGTGTACAGCAAGAGTCGTATCACTGAGAGCTATCTCAGGAGGATTTGCTGTCTGCACTGCAAACTGGGCTCGGTAGAAGGCTTTAGTGACTCTTTTTGAGGTTACAGCAGAGTCTGTTTAATAAACAGTGCGCTATGAGTTGACAATCAAAGTTTTCCAACTTGGTTTATTTAAAACTAAATTTTGTACATGTCAGACTGCTGGATTGTCTTACTCTCCGGAGCCTTTACTTTCTGTGTGACACTGTGTCCTCTGATGTCACATTCTGCAGCAAAAACAGAATCTAATACAGTAGGGAAAAAAGTATTTGATCCCCTGCTGATTTTGAATGTTTGCCCACTGACAAAGAAATGATCAGTCTATAATTTTAATGGTAGGTGTATTTTAACAGTGAGAGACGGAATAACCACAACAACAAAATCCAGAAAACCGCATTTCAAAAAAGCTATAAATTGATTTACATGTCAATGAGCGAAATAAGTATTTGACCCCTTCGACTTAGTACTTGGTGGCAAAACCCTTGTTGGCAATCACAGAGGTCCGACGTTTCTTGTAGTTGGAAAAAGGGAAGAACATCAGCGCTAAATTGCCACAATAAGATTATAAGAAAAAGCTGCACTCCTCAAAAGGGGAGTCCCCAATAATCCCCTAATGGTAACAGACAACAAAAACAAACAAAGAGATAAGGGTGCGCCTAAAGTATATAAAAGACAATATATACTTAAAATTATGATAAAATAGAAAAATAAAATAATCAAATAAAATATGGGATAAAATAAATAATAAGTAGTCCAAAAAGGGTAAACTTATCACAGTCCGTAAAGGTAGGTCCCACGTGTAAAGAAGTATTCTTAGGGTGTAGATGGGATCATGTCTTCACAATCAAATGTTGGAAGTTCAGCATATGTAGGAAGAAGAATAAAACAAGACTCCAATGGCACAGTAAATCGATTTATAAAATAAATATAAAAATTATAAAATCAGTTCTGATATTGCTTGCGTAAAGTGGAATGATCCCCACTTCAAGGATATGTGGAGTAAATTTTGATAGCTGGGTATCTGGCGTGGATTCAGCGTTCAAATTGATGTTGTGTGACCCAAAAGGAAAAAATAAAATATATAGTGCTCACTGTATATAATCCAAAATTTAAAAGGATGTAAAGTATACTATTCACGTAATGTAGAGCAGGCTCAAAACTGCTCGGTGTAAGCGCTCGGGTGGTATAATCCCCACCTATGGATTCTTTGCACTTCTTGTAGAGTATGCAATATACATAAAATCAGGTAAAAAGAAAATGTACGTAAAATCAGGTAAAAAAGAAAGGAAATGGCAATAAAGTGTTTTATGCCAATAAAATATCTTTATTATAAAATTAGGAACAATATCTAAACGCGTTTCGCCTTAGCAGGCTTCTTCAAGTAGATAATAGTAATAATAGTTTCTCGTAGTTGGCCATCAGGTTTGCACACATCTCAGGAGGGATTTTGTCCCACTCCTCTTTGCAGATCCTCTCCAAGTCATTAAGGTTTCGAGGCTGACGTTTGGCAACTCAAACCTTCAGCTCCCTCCACAGATTTTCTATGGGATTAAGGTCTGGCTAGGCCACTCCAGGACCTTAAAGCCACTCCTTTGTTGGCTTGGCTGTGTGTTTTGGGTCATTGTCATGCTGGAATACCGATCCACCACCCATTTTCAATGCCCTGGCTGAGGGAAGGAGGTTCTCACCCAAGATTTGATGGTACATGGCCCCGTCCATCGTCCCTCTGATGCGGTGCAGTTGAACTGCCCCCTTACAAGAAAAACACCCCGAAAGCATAACGTTTCCACCTCCATGTTTCACGGTGGCGATGGAGTTCTGGGGGTCATAGGCAGTATTCCGTCTCCTCCAAACACGGCGAGTTGAGTTGATGCCATAGAGCACAATTTTGGTCTCAAACAACCAATACAACTAATACAGCTAATACAATCTGTCCCTATACAACCAAGCATTCTGCTAGCATTTCCTGCTGTTCTATTACATTGTCTACCTACCTTTAAGTCATCAGAAATAAATCACCCCTAAATTCCTTTCCTCAGATGTTGAGGTTAGAAATCTATCAAATATTCTGTACTCTGCCCTTGGGATTTTATGTCCAAGATGCATTATCTTGCACTTATCCACATTAAATGTCAGTTTCCACAACTCTGACCATTTATCTAGTTCCTCCTGGAACATCAACCCTGTTACATATCTTAGTATCATCAGCGAAAAGACATACATTACCATCAAGTCCTTCTGCAATATCACTAATAAAAATATTAAAGAGAATGGGTCCAAGTACAGATCCCTGAGGTACCCCACTGGTGACAAGTCCAAGCTTCGAATATATTCCATTGACTACAACCCTCTGTTGCCTGTCACTCAGCCACTGCCCTACCCATTCAACAATATTGGAATCCAAACTTAAAGATTGCAGTTTATTGATAAGCCTTCTATGTGCAACAGTGTCAAAACCCTTACTGAAATCTAGGTAAGCAATGTCTACTGCACCACCCTGATCTATAATTTTAGTTACCCAATCAAAAAAATTAATAAGATTAGTTTGGCATGATCTCCCTGAAGTAAACCCATGTTGTCTCTGATCTTGAAATCCATGTGTTTTTAGATGTTCAACAATCATATCCTTTAACATGGTTTCCATTACTTTCCCCTACTACTAAAGTAAGTTCTCTAACTTCTAATCTTCTGGGACTACTCCTGTTAACAATGATTGGTTACATAAATCTATTAATGGTTTTGCTAGTACACAGGGCCGGTGCTTGGATTTTTAGGTACATAGGCGAAGATGCATTTCCCCCCCCCCAAAATCTTCACCCTATGTGCCTCTTAACCAGCCCCTCTCCCCTCCCGACAATTAGTGGTCCCTTCCGTTCCCTGTCCCTTAGTGTTTTCCTCCTCCCTTTCCCCTCCCCCCTTTTTCACCTGTCTCTTGGTGTTTCTCTCCCATTCCCTCCCTGTCCCTTGGTGCACCCCCCACCCCTTTAGTGGTCACACTTCCTGGTGTGTGCATCCTACCTCTATTGTTGCATTGCCGAGCGGAGCAGATCCCCTAAAGGAGCTTCAGTTTTCTGTACCCGGACGGACTGACAGGGAGTGCTCTCTCTGTGAGCACCTCCTGTCAGTCTGGCCAGGTACAGGAAACAGAAGCTCCTGTACCGCGCTTTGCTCCACTACACTCTGTACACACTGACAGTCACACACTCAATGACAAACACACAGACGTCACTGACAGACACAGACTCATTGATCTGACACACACTCATTCATTGACACTGACAGACCCACACTGATTGACACCCATTGACAGACACACTGATAGTCACACACAGACTCAATGACAAACATACTCTCACTGATTTGACAGACACACACTCATACACTGACAAATACACTCATCATACACTGACAGACACACTCATACACTCACATGCACACACACTCATACAATCACTCACAGACACAGACAGTCACTCACTCACAAACACAC
>OW240916.1:316579188-316827175 GCA_933207985.1 Pelobates cultripes | reverse complement strand
ATTGCAATGAATATATTTTGTGGTGGGGTTTTTAAAACACTTTAAACTGTTTTGTCAATATTTCTAGTAATAGAGTTTATCTCACATTGACACTGACAGAATTTTCAAAGTTGTTTTGCCTGACACATTTCTAGCCTGGGAATTATTTTGGTATGTACTGCATAGATCATACTGGGCTTGTAATTATTGAATTTTACTTAAAATTCCAATTAGGATTTTTAGGAATTTTAATTTGGGTGCACATACAGAGGTCTATCTAAAAGTTCACATTTCCTGTGGGGTTTATGGAAAGTTGGTGCAGGTAAGTGGGGGCTAGGCTGTGTATGTGCTGAATGGGCTAGAAGGAGATGACATGAGAATGTGTATGTTAGTGGTAAATTGTATGTGAATGTGTATGTCAGAAGTACATTCTTAAAAACAAAATTGGGGGAAGGGGCGGGCTGCCGAGCAGAGCGGCAGCCATGCATGCTAGCTCCGGCTATGAGCCCCTTCCCGCGCAGAACCAAGATGGCAGATGGCCACACACGCAGCTGGGAGCCCCACTGGGCCACCTGGACCCTTCAAGGTGATGGATCCCATGGAAGGACCCCTCCGGGCGGTGGACTGCTCAGCACGGAGCCGGCCTTGTCCCCTGGATTTGGTGGTGGTCCAGGGGCAGATGCCCCCAACTCTGAGAGCCCTGTGGAGCCGAGGTGTGCTAGACCATCGGCAGACCGGTGTCCAGGGAGACGCGGACTGGCGCCATGCATGTGAATGGAGAAGGGTGAGACAAAAAGGGTCTGAAGCTGCAACGGGGACCCGCAGGTGTTGGGGAGGTGCAGGGGATGGGGGGCCCTCTGACTTTTCAGGGGTGGGAGACCGCCGGACTGTTCACGTCCCTGAGTGCCCACAACACTGTGGAACCCTCTGCTGCATGACAGGGCCTGCCTTGGGGGGACCGGAGAGGATCCACACGGGGGTGCTGGGAGGCCCTAGTAGTGGGCAAACAACTCAACATATATAAGCATCCCTGGCACAAGTTTGAACAGAAGTAACAGCAGGGGGAGGCTTCAACAAAAACTACCCATGAAGCCATCGGCCCAACGCTGGTCGGTCCCCTCGCAGCGGGCGCTACAACGCCACCTCCAGAGAAGGGACTCACCTTTTTATGTTGTCAGGACCTAGTAATACAGAGTCCTCTACTGAGAACACTTTGACTTTATTTGCTCCCCTTTTTGTTTGTTTCCATATTTTTTCACCTGTATTGCATAACTAGCGAAAATCTGCACCAGAATGACACGCCATAGGATGAATACTTCACCTAGACTACACCAGAATGCGCATTACAGGATGAATTTTTTATTTATTTTTTACCTCATACAATCGCAATTGCTTGTTTATGTATCCCTATACATGTGCTGCGAGATTAGCTACAACACACACCAGTATGTCGCATTATAGAATAAATACTTATTTTACACTGGTCAGCCATACATCCTCATCACGTACACATGATTAGATGCTCTCAACCTTATGTAAATCTTTTGTATAACCATGCAAACACTTTGATTACAGCGCTATAGCAGACCTTCACATGAGCACGACATACTCGCACCAATTGTGGTTTTTTTCCTTCATTTCTTTTCCTTATCATTTATCCACTTCTTTTAGTATATCAACTCACAAAGACGTATATTGGCAGACTACAAGCCACTAATCGACACCAATGTTGCGGTACACATTTGACAACAACGCTCGCATCTTGCATTACTAAACTTGTTTAACGTAATTGATATATCTAACTCTGCAAAACTTATGAACACTTAATTCTTGTCATTGCTTGGTTACTTTGAATTACTCATGTACTGATACCAGAGCCTCTGCATGGGCAATTACCCGCTTAAACACAAATACAAATGCAATGGAATTTATGCTATGAAAACAATAAACATATCCAAATAAAAAACAAAATCATTTTAGCTTAATTAAACAGTTTTGATGTTAAAGGACCACTCTAGGCACCCAGACCACTTCAGCTTAATGAAGTGGTCTGGATGCCAGGTCCCTCTAGGATTAACCCTTTTTTTATATAAACATAGCAGTTTCAGAGAAACTGCTATGTTTATAAATGGGTTAATCCAACCTCTAAAGCCTCTAGTGGCTATCTCATTGACAGCCGCTAGAGGCGTTTTCGTGCTTCTCGCTGTGAAAATCACAGTGAGAAGACGCCAGCCTCCATAGGAAAGCATTATGAATACTTTCCTATGAGACAGGCTGAATGCGCGCGCAGCTCCTGCCGCGCATGCGCATTCAGCCGAAGAGGCGGAGAGGAGGAGGAGAGCTCCCCGCCCGGCGCTGGAAAAAAAGGTAAGATTTAACCCCTTCCTCACCCCAGAGCCTGGCGGGAGGGGGTCCCTGAGGGTGGGTATGTTTTCCTGCCACTATAGTGGTCCTTTAAGATAATGCTCCTGCAGGTTCACTGCTTAAAGTGACACTATAGTCACCAAAACAACTTTGGCTTAATGAAGCAGTTTTGGGGTACAGAGCATGCCCCTGCAGTATAACTGCTCAATTCGCTGCCATTTAATACTTAAATAACTTGGTTTATCCAGCCCTAGTCACACCTTCCTGCATGTGACTTGCACAGCCTTCCTTAAAACTTCCTGTAAAGAGTCATCTAATCTCTACAATTCCTTTATTGCAAATTCTGTTTATTTTAGAATTTCTTATCTCCTGCTCTGTTAATAGCTTGCTAGACCCTGTAGGAGCCTCCTGTATGGAAGTAAAGTTTAATATACGGAAGAGGAGATTAAAAAATTTAAACCAAGTTAACCCTTTAAGGATGGAGGTAATTGTAAATTCTAAACCAAAACAAATCGTACAAGTTGAGCTATATGTCTGTTCATATTTCATATTAAGTGCACAAACTCTTATTATATATCATTTTGATCAGGAGAAAGAGACCATCAAATATTTTTTACATGAAACATCATTTAAAATTAATAAATTAAAAAAATTGCTAGAAATCAAAACATTTATTATTTTCCAAGTTCTGCATGGTATTTTAACTGTGAATGTCATAATACAGTTAGCTTTTACTGCAATAAAGTACAAATATTTGTATCCAGTGATGTCTCACGAGTACAACAGTACCCACCCATTTCCAGGTTTTATGGAGTTGTGGAAAGTTACAGGGTGAAATATACAGCTTTCCTCTTTTCAGTTTATACATATTGAAATTTTCCAGATTATTTTGCTCGGCCTATGTTGACTTTGAGAACATATGGCAGCCCAGTAACGAAAATTGTTGTCAATGTTTGCAAATGGTATGCCCCATCATGGCATACCATTTGCAAAAGTAGACAACCCAGGGTATTCAACATGAGGTATGTCCAGTGTTTTTTTATGGCCACTATGTCACAAACCCTGGCCAAAGTTAGTGTTCATATTTGTTTTTTGCATTTTTGTCACACAAAAATTGCCCTTTTACTGATGATAGCATAATCATTATACATTGTACATTACAAATAGCACAAATATGTGCATTGTTTGTCATTTACTTTCCAGTTTTGCTAGAGTTCACTTTGGGAAGCTTCCTGTAAGCTCAGATAATTAAAACATATTTTAGTCTGTTTTATTTTTACTTTTTTTTTTTTTGGTTGGTTTTAACAATACCCTGACTAGAGCCTGGAGAGCCATTTTAAGATTGTGTTGACGGGTTAAATAAGGTGGCGCGTGATCTCAATGAGTTGCAACACTGAGAACATGAGTCCTGGTACAATTTAATTGTATATTCTAGCTCAGGGGTAGGCAACCTTCAGCACTCCAGATGTAATGGGTTAACTCCCATAACGCTTTAACAGTCATGTTGCTGACAAAGCATCAGGGGAGATGTAGTCCACAACATATGGAGTTCCAAAGGTTGACTACCTATGTTATAGTTAATGGTTTACCAGGTATGGAAACCTTCAATCTCCAGTTAAACCCTGGTGAATTTCCAGTAAAATTTACCTTCAGTTTCCTTTGCCCCAAGTGTTATAAGAGTATGTAGTTGATGTGCCAGTCTTATATCAGTAGCTATTACAAGTCTTTTGTGTCATCAGAGAGACTGCATCTAATGTTTGTTTCTCTATAATATCAGATATAAGGACAGTTCCTGGAAAATTGAGTTTCCTTCTTAATGAAAGTCCTTAAATAAGGAGAAGCCCAACTTGTTGCTACTTAGCTCTTATCCATCAATTCAACTGAATAGTTATTCTTTCATAATACGGAGTTCTCTTGTGGATTTAATAAGAAAGGAGGCCAAGGCAAAAGAAGGCCATGGAAAATGGCAGAACTCCAAAAAAAGACGCAACCATGTGTTTTTGCAATGATTTCCTATTTAGGATGCACAGTTAGGTGGTGAATTGCAGCCATACCTTTCTTTAGAATATCTGTTGTACCTGAAGCCCTGGTGTGTAACCAGGAGGCCAGGTAAAACTGACATGTGCTCATCTATGCCCTTTTGGCCCTTTGACTAAAGATTTTTCAATATAAATGTGTTGTTTCATAGACATAGAAGAAAATATGGTTTGCGACCACTATATCTGCATGATTTAGAAACGTTTTTTTCCTGTTAGCCCACTTCTGAGTCAGTCTGTCACAGTCAGAATTTATTTTTGTTTTCCTGGTGTGGATGGGGAATTTAACCCTTTCCTTATTAGCATAGCTCATTCCTGGGATCTCATGTTGATTCTAAAATATGTCCATGTTAAAAATCTAAACATGTATGCTCTATAAGTATTTTCATTTTGGTAAAAAAAGCCAACGCGTTTTTATTTCACGCTAATTCCAAAGTTCTGTTATCTCTTCTTAAATTTCCTCTTTTTCATTTGCACTATTTAAATACTAGGAGAGAATTAGGTTTTCCTGTAAATCTTTCAACAGGTGCAAGATCTAATTAACACAAGCTCATAATGAAATTAGCCGCGGCCATGGTTTTTATAAACATTCTACTACCTCATTGAGTACCCAGATCAGAGTACTGACATACCATTTATGCTTCAGAACTTGAATCAATCATTAACGGTGTATCATGCTACAGTATTTTATTGCAATTCATTGCCTTTTTTTCTAAACTATTATCATGGATGCTAAATTAAATATGGCTTTAGAGTTTCATACAAAACAGAGTTTGGTTTGTTTAAAGAGCACCTGGATGTAAAAGTTACATGGTGGCGTTTTATTACGAATACAAATACATTTTAATTTAATTAATGTAACTGTCTGTTCACTAGCAAATATATAGATACTATTGCAGATTCTGCATATATAACGTTATGAGTTGGTTTCTGGGAATTAGCCTGGTGCATCATGGGAATAGACAGGTGCATACATTTGCACAAACCTTAAATTGTTTTATTCATGTGCATGTAATTACTTGGTCAGCTATTTTCACCTAGCATTATTTTTTAAGTATTTAACCACTCCACATCCACAAGTTATTTCATTAAAATAATGCATAACTTTAATTACAAACAAGGGATGCATGGCTGTCAAATAATTTTAGGGGGGAAAAAGGAAATATATAGTCATGGGAAAAAAGAAAGTACACCCTCTTTGGATTCTATGGTTTACAAATCAGGACATATTAGCAATCATCTGGTCCTTAGCAGGTCTTAAAATTAGGTGAACACAACCTCAGATGAACAACAACACATGACATATTACACCGTGTCATGATTTATTTAACAAAAATAAAGCCAAAATGGAAAAGCAATCTTGCATAGCACGTATCTATGCATGTCGACTGATGTCTGGTCAGGTTAAGCCGGGTCTTTTCTGTAAACGATAGTGTGCAGTCTCTTCAGCCGGACATCATTTATGAATGAACTGATCATAGCACCGGGGAAACACTTCGATTGGATAGAAAAAGGTGTATAATATCATAGGCCAGTCACGGGGCCGCCGTGCACAGTTTGGGAACCGCTGGATTAAAGGACCACTATAGCGCCAGGAAAACATACTCGTTTTCCTGGCACTATAGTGCCCTGAGGGTGCCCCCACCCTCAGGGTCCCCCTCCCGCCCGGCTCTGGAAAGGGGAAAAGGGGTTAAATTTACCTTTTTCCAGCGCTGGGCGGAGAGCTCTCTGCCTCCTCTCCTCCTCCGATCCGCCCCGTCGGCTGAATGCGCATGCGCGGCAAGAGGCGCAATGCTTTCCTATGGACGCTGGCGTGCTCTCACTGTGAAAATCACAGTGAGAAGCACGCAAGCGCCTCTAGTGGCTGTCAATGAGACAGCCACTAGAGGGAATGGGGGAAGGCTTAACCCATTGATAAACATAGCAGTTTCTCTGAAACTGCTATGTTTATGAAAAAATGGGTTAACCCTTCATTAAGCTGAAGTGGTCTGGGTGCCTAGAGTGGTCCTTTAAAGTATTCATTATATTGTATTGCAGTCAGGATCTGACAAAACTGGATCAATACAATTCTGCTTTGCTTATTTGTACTCATAAGGAAACTGATGGCATTTCTGGGAATGTAGCTTCTTAAAATGCCATAGTATGTAAAAAGTAATAATGGTCCTAATGTTCACTTACAGTAAGTATAGTTACAACAAGGATTTGCTTCCACCCTGCTACAAATCCATGTGTATTCTCTGGCCTCTGCCTTCCTACAATCATAATGTTGACATACAAAAGGCTGCTGTTCAATGTGGGAGAAAATGTGGGGTTCACCATGCAAAGCCCATCTGAAAAAAGTGCTTCTCTGAAAATGTTTGGGACAATGCATTGCATTGTTAATTGCTTTGCAAAGCAACATAAAATGTGTGTTTACGGATACAAATTGGAAAGGAAGGGATTACGATTATTTTATTTTTTTAATTCTAGAATTTATACAATAAGAGTAATCTCTACTGTAATCCATTATATAGGGAAATCCTACTGGAGCAGAGTACACATTAGACTGTAAGCCTACAGTTGGATTTACTCTTTCTTGCTAAAATATTGCAAACATAGTGTTGTAGGGAAGGTCAGATTAACATGTATCAAAATTCCAACCCAAAATAGGCTGATAAGTGTGTCATTTATAAAATAGCGATTGCAGGCCTAAAACCATCTAAAGAATATTCATATTTGACAACTGTGTATACGAAGTCCTCAATGAATACTTTTCTAACAACCTACTTCATACCCCTACTTTTACCCTCTGTGTCACTATACCCCACTCCCTCTAGAATGTAAGCTCATTGAGCAGGGCCCTCGACCTCTCTGTTCCTGTACGTCCAGTTGTCTGGTTAAAATTACATGTCTGTTAGTCCACCCATTGTACAGCGCTACGGAATGTGATGGCGCTATATAAATAATAAAATAATAGTAATAAGTATTTATGTGCATATTTCTATCTCTTATGTATTGTATTTGAATCTGTGAGTATAGTGAGTGTTCGCAGCTTTGTAAATGCATGCGGGGGGTAAGATAATGTTAGAAGTGATTAGGGTAAAGGGGGGTTAATGTTGAATAGAGGTTGATTTCAGAGATAGATTACACCGGGTGCTCACTGTTGATTCAATGCTTTCCTATGGTGAAGACCTAATGCGAGTGTTATGCTTGTTGTGCGTGAACACGAGGTTCCACCATTGGCATGACATTCCAGGAGGAGGAGATTTATCCAGTGCTGATGGATTTTTCCCTGGAATTAGTTAAGTGAAAGAAAGGGTTTTTAACCCTTCATGACTGGGGGGGCTGCACAGGTAGGTGGACACTAAAGTGATAGGAATACAGTTTTGTATCCTTAACGCTATAGTGTTCCTTTTAAGACTGACTGGACTACAAAGGACACTGATCAAGGGCCCTGGTATTTCTCTCTCCAGACCAGCCTATTTAAGCTCAAAAAGGTACATTATAAGTGCATGCTCAAAAGTGATGTCTACCTCCTTAACTGTGCTCTCATTGTAGAAAAAAATTATAATTATATAAGTGTGTGTCTACGGAGGCGGATTTATTGTGCAGAATTTGGCAAATTGTTTATTTTATTTGCCATCTTGAATCTTGGCTGTTTACCCTTTTTACAGTGCTATGGAATATATTGATATTTTAGATACAAATAAGGATTATAAGAAAGCTATGCTAGTCTACAAAAGGCAATATTATACACAAAAGTCATATTTTCCCTGGAAATTTGAAGGAAATATATATGTTGTTGCAGTAATTTTCTGATCCTGCAGCAATACAATGCTAAAGTGAAAGCTCAGTATTTTACTGTTTTGTGGTATAAAACCAAGACAGAGCTCTATGGCTATGCCACAAGTCTATGATTTAGAGGCAAGTCTTCCAGGAATATGAATGGGCTCATCGTAATTACGTTGGAGCTCAGTTTGGCAGCTCATGAATTAAAATCACATTAGCTGTTTTTTTCGAGGCTGATAAATGTACTCGTACCTCTTCCCATTGTTTCATGGAAGATAACTGGGAATTAAATGTTACAGTCTGCAGATTATACAATGCATTGGAAAAAGCTTACTTTATACAATAACCTGAGGAACTGGACAGATAAATTTATCTAGAATATCCTTTGCACAATATTGTACATATAAAAGACTGTAGGTACACACTAATCCCGCGGCACGCCTATGGAGTGAGACCGGCAGGGGAGATCTCAGGATCCCCCCTGTCGGCTCATGCAGAGCCGGCGCTATCCAAGCACCGGCTCTGCTCTAAGCCTCCCCTCACCGACCCACATGCAGTGAGGGAGGCAGGAGAGGACCCGGGGAGCTCTTGCCAGCAGCTCCACCAGGTTCCATTCACGAGATCTGAGCATTGTGTGTAAGTGGCTACTAAAAATGACTGGACATACCCCGTTTGCAATACCTTGGGTTGTCTACTTTTACAAATGGTCATCATGGGGGTAATTCTTATTCCTGGGCTACCATACGGTCTCAAAAGGCAACATAACCAATCTGGCAAATTTTAATGTGAAAAAAATGAAATGCAAGCCTTATATGTGACTTTCTAACTTTCCAAAACACCATAAAACCTGTACATGGGGGGTATTTGTGTTTAGTGAAGTCTCCCAAGTAAAACACTACCCCTTATGTACAGGTTTTATGGTGTCTTGGAGAGTTACAGGGTCAAATATAGTGCTTGTGAATTAAATTCTCTGCACTTTCTCCCTGTGTTGTCAGGCATGTCAATCAAATTTTAATTAATCAAATCACATAATTATGTTAAAAGATTACTTAAATATACAGAATTTTAATATATATGAATTTATAGGTATTTAAATTCTACATGTGTACTAATGTAATCTTTTATGTAATTATATGTATTTATCTATTTATATATATTTGCGGTTATTTGTATTTTATATATAGATAGATATATATAGAATGTCATTCTAAGTGTATTTTGTTACAAATATATATATTAATAACAAAATACAGTTAGAATGAAATTACATATGAATATATAATTTATATAAAATTTTGTTTCAATATTTTATTTATTTATTTATATTGTAATTATACGTATATATATATATAATATATATACATATATTATATATATAAATACTTTTAATTTATTTTTAATTTAATTTATTTAGATTTTTTTTTTTTTTACACTTTCAACCAGCAGGGGGACTGTCTGACATTTCTATGCCGCAACGGCTTTAAAGCCCTTTAAAGTCGCGACGTCATAGAACGCCATAACGGCGTTAAGGGGTTAAATTTGAAATTCACTTTAAATTCTAAATTTAGTAAATAATGATGTATGAGGCTTATTTCTTGCAAGGTCAATTCAGTTATATATTCTAAATTTAAAGGGACACTATAGTCACCTGAACAACGTCAGCTTAATGATGTTGTTCAGGTGAGAACTATAGCTCCCTGCAGCCTTTTTCTGAGAAAATACAGTGTTTACATTGAAAGCTAGGAACACCTCCAGTTGCAGTCACTCAGAGTGAACCAGAGGGACTTCGGAGTTGATGGATATGCCTCCATACACTCAGATCTGCTGTGCACAGCATCCAAACATTCAGTATCTCCTCCCTCTGCATGCAGACACTGAACTTTCCTCATAGAGATTCAGTGATTCAATTCATCTCTATGAGGAGATGCTGATTGGCCAGGGCTGGTTTGAATCATGCTGGCTCTGCCCCTGATCTGCCTCTTTGTCAGTCTCAGCCAATTCTATGGGGAAGCACTGTGATTGGATCAGGCTACCACTTCTGATGATCTCAGCAGACTGTTTGTTTTTCTGAGTCTAACAGCATGCAGAGTTACAGCTTCTGACTTGAATACAGTAAGATTTTTACTATATTTATGGAGGCATGAGGGGCCCAGGGGGGCTAGATGGTGGTGTTAACACTATAGGGTCAGGAATACATGTTTGTGTTCCTGACCCTATAGTGATCCTTTAAGGATGCGAGTGATAGTGAAAAATACTTTGTTTTTATGTATTTATACCACAACAAAATTTTAAAAAAAGAGTGACCATAAACAAAAATGTTACATTTTATCACTTTAAATCAGCTTTTTAACACCAAAATAATAGATGTTTTATCTGTATTTTGTATCTGTAAACTGTATTTTGCAGGGGAGAAAAAAACCCAGAAAACGTGCATTTGATGGGTATTGGGTATCTTATTTGAAATCAATATTTCCTACCCTGCAGCAGGAAGGCTGACTACAATGAGCTGTCCACCCATGCAAGCTTTATTTTTAACTTCTGAATAGATTTTTTATGTTATCTCTCCATTGACTAGTAAACCATTTCTCTGAATAGCTATTTATGCTGGGTGGCAGTTATTGCTATATTGATACATTATTAGGTTTGTACAAAGCTTTAATACCCCTGGGCTCACGGTTTATAGAGCACTCAGAGGAGCTCTCTGTGAATGTTAGTGATGTAAGGATTGTCCCCGTCATTTAATATGCTACATTACCAGCATTCACATATTACCCATGGGATGGATTGCTATAGATTTTTTACTTTTTTTAAATGGTGGTCTGAGTATTCAGGTGTTGATTATATTAATGGCTTGTTTCTCAGTCCTCTTTTTTTATTTTATATATATATTTTTTTTCTTCTTGGTGTTTGCATAGAAAGCCTAGTGAAACTGACAAGTCACAGTGTGTGAGCTTTGCAGGAAAAGTCCAATTCATTTGACTGATTAGCAATAAATGTAGACTAATGCCACAAAGAGGCACTTGACTCATGAAATGCCTAATGGCCACAAGTATAAAATTAGTTCATGTCACTCAGAAGGTAATTGTGTTTATTACTTCAGTCACTCCTTATCTAGATAGAGCGTGATATAGTAGTAGACCTAACAATACATAGCACAGGAAATTTCAGTGAAAAAAATCATTAGATAGCTATATTTAGAAAATAGCATAAACTGCCATGTTCAGATGCTTTATGTACAGTCACCATACATACATACATACATCATCATACATATAAATGATAAAGAATTACTGTAATGAAAATACAAATTTCAAGAGATTTAATTTTTTTAAATTTTCTTTTGATAATCTGTATTTTCTTCCTTCTACGAGCAAAAGGGTTTCATGAGTTTAAACAAGACCGGTCTTTCCTCCAGCTACTGTGATTTTTATCTATGAACAAGCCTTACAGGTTTTTAATTTTTTTTATATACTGCACTGTTAAGAGTGCACTTGGGGTTTTATTTTTATGGATTAAACAGTAGACTGTGCAAGATTTAAACTAAATATGTGATCTGGCAAGCATCTCTAACTCTGGCCCTACGGATGATGCTAAACTAAATCTCCCATGATACTCTAGGTGGGTGAGGGGGTGGGAGGGGCAGAGTTTGAGATCACTGTTCCAATGTATATAATGATGATTATACACTCTCTCATAGGCATGCGCACGGGGTGTACCAGGTGTGCCTGGGCACACCCTAATCCCCGCGGCAGGCCTATGGATTGATACCGGCAGGGGAGATCTCAGGATCTCCCGTCGGCTCATGCATAGCCGGCGGTACCCGAGCGCCGGCTCTGCTCTAAGCCTCCATGGGCCGGTGGGGAGATCAAAGATCTCTGTCACCGGCTCACAGCTGCAGGGAGGGAGGCTGGAGAGGACCCGGGGAGCTCTAGCCAGCAGCTCTGCCGGGTTCCTCTTGCAAGATCTGAGCGTTGCCGCGGCAACACACAGATCTCGCGAGAGTGAACTCTAGCCCCGCAGGCTAGAGTTCACTCTCCACTGGACCACCAGGGATGGCAGCAGCACAGTCCCATACAGCACCCTCACACACAGCACCCACACACATACAGCACACAAACAGCACCCACACACAGCACCTACACACATTCAGCACCCTCACACACACAGCACACAAACAACACCCACACACACAGCACCCACACACATACAGCACCCTAACACACACACAGCACCCTCACACACAGCACACTAACACCCTCACCCACATAGCACACTACCAGCACACTCACACACAGCACTCTTACACACACACACAGGGCCGGTGCTTGGATTTTTAGGTACATAGGCGAAGATGCATTTTTCCGCCACCCCCAAATCTTCACCTATGTGCCTCTTAACCAGCCCCTCTCCCCTCCCCGACCATTAGTGGTCCCTTCTGTTCCCTGTCCCTTAGTGTTCTTCTCCCCTCCCCCCTTTCCCCCTCCCCCCTTTTTTCCCTGTCTCTTGGTGTTTCTCTCCCATTCCCTCCCTGTCCCTTGGTGCACCCCCACCCCTTTAGTGGTCACACTTCCTGGTGTGTGCCTCCTACCTCTATTGTTGCATTGCCGAGCGGAGCAGATCCCCTAAAGGAGCTTCAGTTTTCTGTACCTGGACGGACTGACAGGGAGTGCTCTCTCTGTGAGCACCTCCTGTCAGTCTGGCCAGGTACAGGAAACAGAAGCTCCTGTACCGCGCTCTGCTCCACTACACTCTGTACACACTGACAGTCACACACTCAATGACAAACACACAGACGTCACTGACAGACACAGACTCATTGATCTGACACACACTCATTCATTGACACTGACAGACCCACACTGATTGACACTCATTGACAGACACACTGATAGTCACACACAGACTCAACGACAAACATACTCTCACTGATTTGACAGACACACACTCATACACTGACAAACACACTCATCATACACTGACAGACACACTCATACACTCACATGCACACACACTCATACAATCACTCACAGACACACAGACAGTCACTCACTCACAAACACACACTGTCACTCACAGACACACACCAAAGCACACAGTCACTCACAGACACACACACACACTGTCACTCACAGACACACGCTCAGTCACTCAGACACACACACTCATACAATCACTCACTCACACACACTCAGTCACTCAGACACACATGCTGTCACTCACAGACACACATGCTGTCACTCACAGACACACATGCTGTCACTCACAGATACACGCTCAGTCACTTAGACACACACACTCATACAATCACTCACACACACACACACACTGTCACTCACAGACACACGCTCAGTCACTCAGACACACACATGCACACACACTCATACAATCACATGCACACACACTCATACAATCACACACACACACTGTCACTCACAGACACACACGCTGTCACTCACAGACACACACAGAGACGCACCTAGTCATTCATGGACACACACACTGTCACTCACAGACACACGCTGTCACTCACAGACACACACGCTGTCACTCACAGACACACACAGAGACGCACACAGTCATTCATGGACACACACACTGTCACTCACAGACACACACAGACACACGCTCAGTCACTCACAGACACACACACTGTCACTCACAGACACACGCTCAGTCACTCACAGACACACGCTCAGTCACTCACAGACACACACACTGTCACTCACAGACACACACACTGTCACTCACACACACTGTCACTCACAGACACACGCTCAGTCACTCACAGACACATGCTCAGTCACTCACAGACACACACACTGTCACTCACAGACACACGCTCAGTCACTCACAGACACACACACTGTCACTCACAGACACACGCTCAGTCACTCACAGACACACACACTGTCACTCACAGACACACACACACTGTCACTCACTGGAGTGCTGGTGTGGATGCTGGATCGGTCCCTGAGGGCTGGGGCTGCTGAGAGGCGCGCGGCAGTGCTGTGATCAGGCGCGCGAGGGAGCTCTAATCTCCATCCTCTGCTCCCTCGCGGGCTGCCTACTGATGACGTCATATTCCGGCTCCCGCGGCATCAGCAGACAGCGCGCGAGGGAGCAGAGGGTGGAGATTAGAGCTCCCTCGCGCGCCTGATCACAGCACTGCCGCGCGCTCGAGATGGTGGCCTGGCAGGAGGGAGAGCTTCCCTCCTGCCGGTCACTGAAATGTTGCGCCCCCAGAGCCCGTGCGCCCTAAGGCGGCCACCTGTGCCGCCTTATGGACGCGCCGGCCCTGCTAGTACACCACTAAGCTCTTTTAATAACTTTGGGTGTATTCCATCAGGCCCCATTGACTTATTTGTCTTTACTTTTGACAGTTGAAATAAAACCTCTTCCTCTGTAAACTCACATGTAACAAATTACTTATATGTCCTTTTTTCTAACTGAGGCCCCTTTCCTTCATTTTCATCTGTAAATACTGAACAAAAATATTAATTGAGGCAGTCAGCTAGACCTTTATCCTCTTCTACATACCTTCCTTCTTTTGTTTTTAATCTAACTAATCCTTGTTTTACTTTTCTTTTCTCATTTATGTATCTAAAAATGTTTTGTCCCCCTTTTTTACTGACTGTGCTATTTTCTCTTCTGTGTGTGATTTGGAAGCTCTTATAACTTGCTTAGCCTCTTTCTGCCTAATCTTATAGATCATTTTGTCTTCCTCACTCTGTTTTTTTTTATAATTCCTAAATGCTAACTTTTTGTTTTTAACTATTTTGGCCACATCTGCAGAGTACCACAGTGGTTTCTTGATTTCTTTGCTTTTACTGACAAGCCTAATGCAATTTCCTGTTGTCTTCAGCAGTGCAACTTTTAAATAATCCCTTTTCCATTTAAATTGCGACACCATTCACCAAACCACAAGTTAAAGTCCCTAATACACTTCCGTTATGCACAGGCAGAACTTCAAAGAATAACGGTGTGGCAAAACCACAAAAAACTTCCTTTACCTCTGAAACCTCATTGCAAGCCAAGTAATTTGTCCCTAGTATGGCAAGTACATTCAATTCCCCTTTCTGCTTTGCTCGCTTAACAATATTACAAATACGTCTCCTGTCACTGTGAGCAGTAGTTCCGGGAAGGCATCTCACAAGACCACTATTGTCCAGCTACACACCCCTTATGATAGAATTCCCCAGCAACAACTGCTTTCTATTAGGCCTCACCATAGTCTCCAAGCCTGTCTCCATAATACCCGGCACCTGAGAATGTCTCCACAACACCACTACACTTGGTGCCTAAGCCTGTCTCCACAACACCACAACCCTCAGAGCCTGAGCCTGTCTCAACAACACCACTACACTTAGTGCCTGAGCCTGTCTCTATAACACCATTACACTCTGAAAGTGCTGAAAATGAATTATGTAGAGCAACAGACTGTGCAATATGCCTTTTATGCACAACTCTACCAGATCCTACAGTAATCCATCTGCCATTCCTAGTACATATCTGCGGCAGTGGCTTTGCAGCAGTTCCAGTCTGAGTTTGTTCACCAGATAATTTACAAATATCAGACTTCAAAAATACAATCTCCTGCCGCAAGATAGAGAACTGTCTACAGATTAGACAACAACCAAACCTCCAAAAAGTGGAACGTGAAACAAATGCATAGCAACTATAACACTGAACTAAGTCTGCCATTCCAATGAGGGGAATAACCTAAATCAAACAAATCTTAACTTTTTTTTTGTCCTCCTGAATACCTCAGATTACCTCCAGTTTATCTCCAGAATATCTCCAACCACACACTTAGAAACAGCACTCTCCAGAATATCTCCAACCACACACTTAGAAACAGCACTCTCCAGAATATCTCCAACCACACACTTAGAAACAGCACTCTACAAACTATCTCCAACTACACACTTAGAAACAGCACTTAGAAGTAGCACCAAGCTATATTAGCCAAGCTAATGACAACAACCCTTATATAACTCCTAAAACCACCGCCCACTAGGAATGTTTAACACCTGGGTAGGCCTCTGCTTATTTGCAAACAATAATTAACCAGCAATCAATAGCAAGTAACTAGCTTAATCAAATCAAATGCCTTATAATTACCAACAGGAATTCAAACCTTGGGCAATCAGTAACCTTTTCCTACAGATGAATCTTACCTGTAACAGTAGAAAAGAAAGCTCTTAGCACAACTCTTAGACAGTTGAAGCTTCTGTAAAACTCTCCAGAATATCTCCAACTACACACTTAGAAACAACACTTAGAAGTAGCACCAAGCTATAGAACAGGCCAAGGGGGAAAAAGGAAGGTCAAATTTGGTGGACTGACCACAGGAAACTTGGAGACTGAATTACAGAGACTAGGGGATTCAGATGCCAGGTAATACCATGTATGGAGTGTGGAATTTTTCTAAAATTAAAAAGTGGTGCTTCAAACTCCTTCAGGATAAGTTAAGCTTTACGCAAACATACAACTTGATTCAAATTACAATATATATACACAGAAATATTGTAAGATAAAATGCTAAGTAACCTACGGACGCCCAGAGAGGCCATGCATTTCTATTTTATTTCTTTAATTTGTTATCCCAAGACAACAAGTTGTTTTCTCAAGATAACAAGGAAGAAAAATATTAAAAATACACGTTTTCTCTGGGCTTCCGTAGAAACCATAATATTAAAGTAAATATTCATATTTTTAAATTTCACTCACTGCCAAAAATAAAAAATATTATTTGCCCATCATACATGTATGACCTCCCTTAAGGGCCCACATGCAAAATCACAGGGTAAATTTCTTCAGTGTATGGTTAGCAAATCCTATTAATGTGAGGATATTGAATACATGCGCATGTTCTTTAAACATATTTTATGTTTGTATTTTTTTTATAATTGCCTTTTGGCAAAGTTCTGGCATGGTCTGGCTGGGGTTGATGGGCGGTGTTTCCCACATCATGAATCTCCAGCTATAAATAATAATAGACATGCACAGCAACTTGCATTCAAGTGTGCAAATACTTAAAAAAATAAGGTACAAAAATACATGTTTACTCAAGTGTTAACTAGGTGTATATGAAGATAGCCATGATTATTTTCTATCAATACATACATGTATCTGTGTGTCAGATACATACGCACACACAGATACACACTAACACACAGATACACACACTGGCACATAAAAACACAGATACACACACACTGACACACACTGGCACATACAAACACAGATACACACACTTTGACACACAAGATACACACACTGGCATATAGTAGCACACAGATACAAACACTTTGACACACAAGGTGTGTGTATCTGTGTGTCAGATTCATACACACTGATACACAGATACACACACTGGCACATACACACACCTTGATACACAGAGAGACAGACACCAGCACACAAACTTTGACACACAGATACACACACTGGCACATACACACACCTTGATACACAGAGAGACAGACACCAGCACACACACTTTGACACACAGATACATACTTTGACACAGAAACACACACACAGATACATACATACACACACACACACAGATACACAAGGCACAAACAAAAAAAAGGTTTATGCAACGGCGTTATTTATTATTTATTTTTAAGGAGGGGGTGGGGAGTTTCTAGGGGGTTCCACAATGTTGATAAACTATGTCAAAGGGTTCCACAGGAAAAATTAATTGGGAACCACTGCACTAGATGGATTTTTTTTTTTTATTCTTTATTTTTGAAAGAGCAATCAAGTAGAGAGACAGATATCATACATTCCATTTTGTACATCATGCATTCAAGAAGTACAACGTGTATCTATGAGACATTTTGCACAGTGTTGCAATTGCTTTATATAAACAGTTGACATAAGTTGCATGCAGACAACATTCACTTTAAAGGGACACTCCAGCCACCCAGACCACTTCTGCCCGTTGGAGTGGTCTGGGTGCCAACTCCCACTACCCTTAACCCTGCAAGTGTAATTATTTCAGTTTTTTTATAAAACCTGTGCTAGAGCATTTTCAATGGTTTCCTATGGGGAGCTCTAATGCGCAATGCCGCGCATGTGCATTAGGTCTCCCCGGCCGGTGGGCGGGATCAGTCTCGCCCACCAGCCAACGTAATGACTGGGAGGAGCGGCGGCGAGAAGAACCCACCGCAGAGGGACATTGGCGGGGTCTCAGGTAAGTGACCTGAAGGGGTTTTCACCCCTTCAGCTACTGGGGATTGGGAGGTGGGAGGGGACCTGCAGTGCAAGGAAAATGGATTGTTTTCCCGGCACTGGAGTTTCCCTTTAATGTCACCATGCTTCGATACCGCATACAGATGTCGCCCCTGTTTCCTAGTTCTTTTTTCCTTTTTTTTCCTTTTTTTTTTTTTTAATAAACCTTTCCTATTTTCTAATTAAACCTTGGACAGTGGGTGGTACATAAATAAGCAAAATGTTGTCTTAACATCTCATTACAAAATGACAGTACTCAGATCTACTAATAATCTATTGGAAACTAAGTCTAAATCGGTCTCTTGGCATCTCAATATGGCACCCTTAGTTTGCATTAGAAGATGGTTAAGGATTGTTACTGTGATATACGCATTCGCGTATTCACTAGAGTGTGTTACATATTTAAGAGCATAAAATAGGAAGCGCCCTAGAAATCAATGATTTAGGAATCAGTGGGACCGTCAACGTATCTGTTATTATGTGGATGTGTGTGTGTCCACTCACTAAGGGTGTGTCTTATGGTGAGCCTAGCGAGCCGGGGGTTTAAAGCACATAGTTATAATGTGGAACAATCTTCCCAGTTTTGTTGTGGATATTCTATGTGTGTTGGCTGTTAGTGTATTGTTTTGTCATTGCCTGAATGACATTTTAATTACAAAAACAAATAAAAAAACATTTGAGTTCTTATGAATATAAAATAATAAATTGATAGATTTTGTATATTCGATAGTACATGTAAATCGTCTGTGATTAAATAATTATCCTAACTATTTGCTGTCAGTCACTGTTAAAGGAGAGTAAGAGAGCCAACATGTGTCGACATTGAATAAAATAACTGCTAAAACAGAGTTACTTTTGGCATAATAAATGGCTGATATACACAATGATCTCGTTTAAGACAAATGTAAGAATTTTCTCTTCATTATTATTGAAGGCAAATGTACTGAAATTTTCATTTACAATGCAAGTTACATTAAACGAACACTTCAACGGAAAATGTTTTTTGTTTTTTTTAAACAATTTAATAGGTATTCACCAAATTAAAACTTGCATGCATTTATTAATGCTTTTTTCGTGAGGGTTTGGGGGGGTTAACTAAAACCCATTTGCAAAAGCTGCAGAACTATTATTGTCTGCAGCCTTTGCGAGCCCTCCCCTTTTAATCCCGCCTGGACTTCCCAATGCAGCTCAACGAATTGGTCAGTATGTGAGTATGTGCTAGAGAGCAGGTGTAGGTTTGGCGAATTCCCCTGAACATAGAAAAGTTCACTAGCGCAGGTAATCCTGCGAATCTATATTCAGGAAAAATTCCCAGAACATAGATTTGCTCACTAGCGCAGGGAATCTATGACATCTATAGACCAGAAAATTCCCCGAACATAGATTTTCTCACTAGCACAGAGAATCTCTAAAATCTATAGACCAGAAAATTCCCGGAACATAGATTTACTCTCTATCATGGGGAATCCCTTGAATCCCCACGTTAGAGAGCTAATCGTAAGTCCAAGCCATCGTAAAGCAGGTAGGTCGCAAAGTAAGGACCACCTGTATATAATAGATTAACGTAGGGTGTTCCACATATGGAGTCATTAGGAGGTCCATGCTAATATATTCACAGGCCAAGAAATCATAACATTTTTTAAAACATGACACCCCATTACAGGTAACTTATCGTGGGTTTGGTAAGTCTACTATATTGTGTGCTGTATTTATTATGTAAAATCATGGCATGAAATGCAGTTATTGAGGGTACATATATATACAGTTGCAAGAAAAAGTATGTGAACCCTTTGGAATGATATGGATTTCTGCACAAATTGGTCATAAAATGTGATCTGATCATCATCTAAGTCACAACAATAGACAATCACAGTCTGCTTAAACTAATAACACACAAAAATGAAATGTTGCCATGTTTTTATTGAACACACCATGTAAACATTCACAGTGCAGGTGGAAAAAGTATGTGAACCCCTAGACTAATGACATCTCCAAGAGCTAATTGGAGTGAGATGTCAGCCAACTGGAGTCCAATCAATGAGATGAGATTGGAGGTGTTGGTTACAGCTGCCCTGCCCTATAAAAAACACACACCAGTTCTGGGTTTGCTTTTCACAAGAAGCATTGCCTGATGTGAATGATGCCTCACACAAAAGAGCTCTCAGAAGACCTACGATTAAGAATTGTTGACTTGCATAAAGCTGGAAAGGGTTATAAAAGTATCTCCAAAAGCCTTGCTGTTCATCAGTCCACGGTAAGACAAATTGTCTATAAATGGAGAAAGTTCAGCACTGCTGCTACTCTCCCTAGGAGTGGCCGTCCTGTAAAGATGACTGCAAGAGCACAGTGCAGATTGCTCAATGAGGTGAAGAAGAATCCTAGAGTGTCAGCTAAAGACTTTTAAAAGTCACTAGCAAATGCTAACATCCCTGTTAGCCAATCTACAATATGTAAAACACTAAACAAGAATAGATTTCATGGATACCACAGAGGAAGCCACTGCTGTCCAAACAAAACATTGCTGCACGTTTACAGTTTGCACAGGAGCACCTGGATGTTCCACAGCAGTACTGGCAAAATATTCTGTGGACAGATGAAACCAAAGTGGAGTTGTTTGGAAGAAACACACAACACTATGTGTGGTGAAAAAAAGCACAGCACACCAACATCAAAACCTCATCCCAACTGTGAAGTATGGTGGTGGGGGCATCATGGTTTGGGGCTGCTTTGCTGCGTCAGGGCCTGGACGGATTGCTATCATCGAAGGAAAAATGAATTACCAAGTTTATCAAGACATTTTGCAGGAAAACTTAAGGCCATCTGTCTACCAGCTGAAGCTCAACAGAAGATGGGTGTTGCAACAGGACAATGACCCAAAGCATAGAAGTAAATCAACAAAAGAATGGCTTAAACAGAAGAAAATATGCCTTCTGAAGTGGCCCAGTCAGAGTCCTGACCTCAACCTGATTGAGATGCTGGGGCATGACCTCAAGAAAGCAATTCACACCAGACATCCCAAGAATATTGCTGAACTGAAACAGTTCTGTAAAGAGGAATGGTCAAGAATTACTCCTGACCGTTGTGCACGTCCGATCTGCAACTACAGGAAACGTTTGGTTGAAGTTATTGCTGCCAAAGGAGGTTCAACCAGTTATTAAATCCAAAGGTTCACATACTTTTTCCACCTGCACTGTGAATGTTTACATGGTGTGTTCAATAAAAACATGGCAACATTTCATTCTTTGTGTGTTATTAGTTTAAGCAGACTGTGATTGTCTATTGTTGTGACTTAGATGATGATCAGATCACATTTTATGACCAATTTGTGCAGAAATCCATATCATTCCAAAGGGTTCACATACTTTTTCTTGCAACTATATATATATAAAACATCCTTTGCTGTAGAATCATGTTGCATTCTAGAACAACGTACATTATTCATTTCTGAATTTCATCCCTAAACTAATCCAATTACTGGGCTCATAAACTGCAAATTTCAAAAGTGATTAATATTAGTGTAGTCATTCGATTGCCAAATTATTTATTGGTTTTTCATTTACCATGCGGAATATGAAGTATGGGTTACATTACAAGTTGTTTTCTTCTTAGTTTTTTGTATTGTAGAGATCTCCTTTGCCTACATACAGAAAATGTTTGATAATATTCATCTATTTCACATTTCGTTATTATTGAGACCGAACATGTCCTACTATCTGCCTTGTGCTCTTTGAGTGACTTGTATAATACTAACCCATCATCATGTGTAACCATAAATCCACATACAATCGTTCTGTTACTCCAACTATGTTGTGATCACTTACTGTTCTTGTGCTATGGACACTATAGCTTTATGTATCTACAAGTCTTAGTACCCAAGCATTATACAACACCATCCAAGGAACCGGCACAATGGAGGCTGCTAGTGGTATTGGTTACATTATTATTAATACTGGTATTTATTCATCACCAACATATTCCGCAACACTGAACACAGGGAAAATAGAACGCATAGTACAGGAAAGCCAAAACATAATAAATAGACAATACTGACCATGAGCTGAGATCAAGCATTTACAACACTTTTATACAGAGTATTAAACTAATTGGCAAATGAGCTTACAATCTAGAGGCTGTAATGGGCACTTCAGACAAAGAATGAGGTAATTTGGGAAGATACCAAACACCTGGAAGATATGCGATATAGGAAGGAGAACCAGGGTGGATGGGATGAGGTAGTGTTTCGGTAAAATGAAGGATACTGCTTGCAGTGGGTTTGGTGTACGTGAGGCCTTTAGATGGGATATAATTAAGAGATATCAGTCAGGTGGAGGTATGTACTAAATAGACCATTTATAAAAATTATACCAAGAAATCTGAATCATTTAAACCGACTCTTACAAACTGAATACATATACTGGTAAAAAAAAAATCTCTAGACACAAAACCAGACACACTCTTTACCCGATGAGTCCAAATCTAATAATAATGTGAGTGTCTAATGAGGACTACAGAGTTAGTGAAGCTCTATAGCAACGCTGAATAAAACCATAAGACAAAAAAAAGAATACCCCAAAACAAACCGCAACAACAAGGTCTGCCGTTGTTTCCATATATTACGTTACCTGCCTTATTATACCATACACAGCCAGTCAGTGAGCTATACATTCTACAATATGTTAACCACACATTATTTACCCACTTCATCAGTCACCAAAACCCATCACCCTCTCCTTCATGAATGGCAGTAAACATACGGAGTTGTCAGTCCTGCAACGATGAGCGGTGAGGTGCCAGACAGTTATTAAACATGCAGGTACCCAGTCAGAGAGCACTACTGGAGCAGCAGTATCAGTGCAGTACCCCAAATACTGTCATCCCGATACTATATGTTAAAGAAAGACAATCTCAATAGACTGGGCTTCTTCCAATCTAGTGAGGGAATTAAAAATAAAATCTATGCAATAAAATTACGCTTGAGAATTTTATCCAAATATTTTTGTATCACAGGCGTGCGCAGCCTATTGCATTAGGGTGTGCACCCTAAAGCACAAACACACGCCGCGTGTATATGTATGTGTGTGTATATACACACATACATACACTGCTGTGTGTATGTGTATGTGTGCTGTGTGAGGGTGGTTTGAGGGTGTTGTGTGTGTAAGGCTGCTGTGTGTGAGGGTGCTGTTAGTGTGATGTGTGTGTGAGGGTGCTGTTTGTGTGCTGTGTGTGTGTGTTTGTTAGGGTCCTGTTAGTGTGCTGTGTGTGTGTGTTTGTGAGGGTGCTGTTTGTGTGTTTGTGAGGGTGCTGTTTGTGTGCTGTGTGTGAGAGGGTGCTGTGTGTGTGAGGGTGCTGTATGTGTATGTGTGAGGGTGCTGTGTGTGTGAAGGTGCTGTGTGTATGTGGGTGCTGTGTATGTGGGTGCTGTGTGTATGTGCGTGTGTATGTGTGTGCTGTATGTGTGTGTGTGTGTATGTGTGCGCTGTATGTGTATGTGTGCTGTGTGTGTGAAGGTGCTGTATGTGTGTGGGTGCTGTGTGGGTGCTGTATGTGTGTGTGTGTAGGTGCTGTGTGAGTGCTGTATGTGTGGGTGATTGTGGGGGGGTGGAGGTACATTACTTAATATCCCCCCTCCCTTATTACCTTATGTAGGGAGGGGGGATCGTGCTGCTGCCATTCCTGGTGGTCCAGTGGAGAGTGAACTCTAGCCTGTGTGGCTAGAGTTCACTCGAGAGAGATCTGAACGTTGCCACGGTAACGCTCAGATCTCATGAAAGGAACCCGGCGGAACTGCTGGTTGAGCTCCCCGGGTCCTCTCCTGCCTCCCTCCATGCTGCAGTGGAGAGGGAGGCTGAGAGCAGTCTCAATACACAGGCGTGCCGCAGGGATTAGGGTGTGCCCAGGCCTATGTTTGGTATAAAATTCCCTTCTCAATTCCCCAACACATGCAACAATTCTTAATATACTCGCAGAATTTTTCATGAAAGTGTCAATGATCCAGAATTGAAAATGTATCTTAAATTAATTTTACAATTCAGACCAAAGTTTGAATTTGGCCCAAAATGTGATATTTACTTGGAATTATAAACAATTCATACATTAGTGAATAACTCTATCTACGCACAATATTCCACTATAGCTTATTTTGTCATGGTTATGGTGCAATGATTGTTTGATGTATTATAATCTGTAGCAGTTATGGTTCTTTACATCATGCAATGAATTAAATTAAAAGGACTTGACGCAATGGTGCATCTGCCACTAGTGCGTATATATTATTGTAAGACAGCTTTTCCCTTTATACTTTGTCTACTATTTAAACTAAATATGAGCGTGATTAATTTAAGCCATTATGAAATAATTGTATCTGCGCTTGTCATTTTTGCTTCCATGTCTTTTGTAAGAACTATTTTACTCTCTTTAAATTGGATATTAGACATGTTTTCATTTAGACTAATTCTATTTCTTTGTGCTGTAACCACATGCATAAACTGATTAGACTTGGAGAGATCGCTAATGTATCTATGAAAATGTAACGTTGCATCAGACCTTGCAATCAATCTTCCTTTTCTAATGACCAACACAGTTAACTTGAAAAAAGGCCTGGAACTGTCTCCCCATCCATCATAACTCTATTGTATCTAGCAGGATGTTCTGTTGCTCGTCCGCAAGGCTTTCTTTTTCCCAGTATTATATAGTTACGCACAATATAGTACCCCATGTTATTTCATAAGAAGAATGAATCCATCCGTGACCGATTTCTTCCTCATTCCTTAGACATCCATTGATGTTTCCCTACTTCCTTTCATATTTATTTTTATTTTTTTCTTAGAATTTAGTTATACCCTTAGTACTGGAAATACACAAAGAGGTGATATCGACAATCTGCTATCTTCTAACTGTACCTTCGAACAGTCACTGTAATCTTTCTCTTCTTAATCCGTCAAGTTTCACGCTCAATGTTTCTGTCCATTTTTCTCGACAATGAGAGCGTCTATCACTCAAACAGGGTTTTTTACTAACGTAAGAATTGTTGAGAATTCATAATGAATTCAAAGCGAATTTCAAATTTAAGCACTAATTGCTAAACTGGAAAGATTTTCCCAAAAAATCAATTTTGCATTTCTCAAAAATCTGCTCACTTCAAAGTCCAATATTCTTTTCCCCACTATCACTGAAATAAATATTTCACATATTTAAAGGGACACTATAGTCACCTGAACAACTTCAGCTTAATGAGGTTGTTCAGGTGAGAACTATAGCTCCCTGCAGCCTTTCTCATATAAACACTGTATTTTCCAAGAAAATACAGTGTTTACATTGAAAGCTAGGAACACCTCCAGTTGCAGTCACTCAGAGTGAACCAGAGGGACTTCTGAGTTGATGGAGGCATAATATGCCTACATCCACTCAGATCTGCTGTGCACGAGCATCCTGTGATTCAGTATCTCCTCCCACTGCATGCAGACACTGAACTTTCCTCATAGAGATTCATTGATTCAATGAGGAGCATAGTCATTATCACACAAAGCCAGGGTGAATAGCATTTTCACAACTATGGTGTCAGGAGTACATGTTTGTATTCCTGACACTATAGTGTTCCTTTAAGCAAATTAAAGGAACATTCTGGTCACCATAACAACTTCATCTAAATGAAAATGCTATGATGCCAGGAAGCCCCTGGGTGCTCGCTTTCCTTTAAGGGGTTAAATCGCTCTCAAATGGTTTAACCCCAAAGGCTTCCTCCAGCTCCAGGTCGCTCAGTGGTATTCGGCTTCTGAAACGGAGTGTCAGAAAGTGCAGATTGACATCCAGAATAAAGTGGAGGGTTCACTTCACTTGTCCTTCCTGCTCCAATCTCCTTTTCTTCTCCTTCATTTGACACAGTCTTTTTTTTCTTCTGACACTTCTCCTTGGCTCCTTCACCTTTCTGCTACTTTCTGCTTATTGTGCTCCCCCTTCTGCTCCTGTTTCTCTCTGATTTTTCTGCTCCTTGCAGACCCTTTCTGCTCCTTGCAGACCCTTTCTGCTCCTCTCCTACTTTACCTTTGTGCTCCTTGCTGTCCCTTTCTGCTCCTTGCTACCCTTTTCTGCTCCTTCTCCTACTTTACACTTGTGCTCCTTCTGATTCTTTCTGCTCCTTTATCTTTGTGCTCCTTCTGTCCCTTTCTGCTCTTTGTAGTAGACCCTTCCTTCTCCTTGCAGACCCTCCCTACTCCTTGCTGCCCCTTGCAGACCCTTCCTTCTCCTTGCAGACCCTTCCTGCTCATTTCTGTTCCTTCGCCTACTTCACCTTTGTGCTCCTTCTGTCCCTTCCTGCTCCTTGCTGCTATTTTCAGCTCCTTGCTGACCCTTTCTGCTCCTTCTACTTTACCTTTGTGCTGCTTTACATTCCAGCTCCTTGCTGACCCTTCCTGCTCCTTTTTGACCCTTCCTGCTCCTTGCAGACCCTTCCTTCTTCTTGTTGACCCTACCTGCTCCTTGCAGACCCTTTCTGCTCCTTGCTGCCCCTTCCTGCTCATTTATGCTCCTTCTCCTACTTTACCTGTTGTGGTCCTTGCTGCCCCTTCCAGATCCTTGCTGCCTCTTTCTGCTAATTTCTATTCCTTCTAATTTCTGCTCCTTCCTTCTCCTTTCTGCTCCTTCTCTTACTTTACCTCCCCCATCCCTCACTTACTTGATCTATGGGCTGTCTCCCCCCATCCCTCATTTACTTGATCTATGGGCTGTCTCCCCCCACCCCTCACTTACCTGATCTATGGGCGGTCTCCCCCCACCCCTCACTTACCTGATCTATGGGCTGTCTGCCCTCCACCCCTCACTTACCTGATCTATGGGCTGTCTCCCCTCACTTACCTGATCTATAGGCTATCTGTGCCTCCCCATCATGCCTCACTTCCTTGATCTATAGGCTCTCTGCCCCCCCTCACTTCCCTGATCTGCCTCTGCCCCCATATGCCTCACTTCCCTGATCTATAGGCTCTCTCTGCCCCCATATGCCTCACTTCCCTGATCGGTAGGCTATCTCTGCCCCCCCATATGCCTCACTTCCCTGATCTCTAGGCTATCTCTGCCCCCCATATGCCTCACTTCCGATCTCTAGGCTATCTCTGCCCCCCATATGCCTCACGCCCTGATCTCTAGGGCTATCTCTCTGTCCCCCCATATGCCTCAGTTACCTGATCTGTAGGCTATCTCTGCCTTCCACCATATACCTCACTTCCCCTGATCTCTAGGGCTATCTCTGCCCCCATATGCCTTTTACCCCTGATCTGTAGGCTATCTCTGCCCCCCCCATGCCTCACTTCTGATCTGTAGGCTATCTCTGCCCCCATATGCCTCACGTCCCTGATCTCTAGGCTATCTCTGCCCCCATGTGCCTCACGTCCTGATTTCTAGGCAATCTCTGCCCCCCATATGCCTCACATCCTGATCTCTAGGCTATCCTGCCCCCTCCATATGCCTCTGATCTCTAGGCTATCTCTGCCTCCCCATATGCCTCACTTCCCTGATCTGTAGGCTATCTCTGCCCCCCTCCATGCCTCACTTACCTGATCTTTAGGCTATCTCTGCCCCCTCCCCATATGCCTCACGTCCCTGATATCTAGGCTATCTCTGCCCCCCCTCCATATGCCTCACGTCTCTGATCTCTAGGCTATCTCTGCCTCCCCATATGCCTCACTTCCCTGATCTGTAGGCTGTCTCTGCTGGCTGCATGTGTTGCTCCCCTGCGGATGCAGCTTCCTATCCCTGTCTCTCTCCATACACAGCGGTATTGCACTGTATTTTTAATCTCACACGAAAATTAGCAGAACAAGCTGAAAAATGCAGGGGGGGGCAAGGGCCCCTCTTTACCTCTCCTCCCATGGACGCCCATGCCTCCAATGCCTCTTTGCCATCTTTCCTACTTTCAGCACTGCAGCCATGGGCAGATTCAGCATCTGATGTCAGGAGGGGCACTGGTAGGTAATCCATGCACAATAAGCACCACCGCTCTCTGTAGTGGTTATGGTGCCAGGAATGTCGTGAAAAAAAATCATATTTTCCAGCACACACAGACTGGAAGCATGGCAGCTCGGGAGGTACTACACCGAGTGACTGGGCTAATTCCAGTGCCCCCAGCACCAAAAAAAAAAGAAGCATATTTTCTTTGTGGGTATATCTACTAAATTGTTAAAAAAACATCAGTGGAATGTTTCCTTTAGTGATTAAACTTGTGACACGATGGAACTATCTCAAGAGGGGGCACCAAATACGTCTTTGCCTACGGTGGCAGAATTCCTTGCACCGGGTGCAGTGTGTGTGAGAGGAGTACTGTGTTTGTGAGGGGTGCAGTGTGTGAGATGGGTGCTGTGTGTGTGGGGGGGTGCAGTGTGTGTGAGAGGTGTGCTGTGTGTGTGAGGGGTGCAGTGTGTATGAGGTGTAAGGTGTGTGTATGGGCGGTGGTGTGTATGTGAGGAGTGCAGTGTGTGTGAGGGGTGCTGTGTGTGTGTGAGGGGTGCAGTGTGCATGTGAGGGGTGCAGTGTGTGTGAGAGGGGTGCTGTGTGTGAGAGGGGTGCAGTGTGTGTGAGGGGTGCTTTGTGTGTGAGGGGTGCAGTGTGTGTGAGGGGTGCAGTGTGTGTGTGAGGGGTACTGTGTGTGTGAGGGGTGCAATGTGTGTATGAGAGTTGGTGTGTATGTGAGGGGTGCTGTGTGTGAGAGGGGTGCTGTGTGTGAGAGGGGTGCTGTGTGTGAGTGGGATGCTGTGTGTGTGAGGGGTGCTGTGTGTGAGAGGGGTGCTTTGTGTGTGAGGAGTGCAGTGTGTGTTAGAGGGGTGTAGTGTGTGTGAGAGGGGTGCTGTGTGTGTGAGGGGTGCAATGTGTGTATGAGAGTTGGTGTGTATGTGAGGGGTGGTGCAGTGTGTGTGAGGGGTGCAGTGTGTGTGAGAGGGGTTCTGTGTGTGTGAGAGGGGTGCAGTGTGTATGAGTGGGATGCTGTGTGTGAGAGGGGTGCTTTGTGTGTGAGGGGTGCAGTGTGTGTGAGAGGGGTGCAGTGTGTATGAGTGGGATGCTGTGTGTGTGAGGGGTGCAGTGTGTGTTAGAGGGGTGTAGTGTGTGTGAGAGGGGTGCAGTGTGTGTGAGGGGTGCAATGTGTGTATGAGAGTTGGTGTGTATGTGAGGGGTGGTGCAGTGTGTGAGAGGGGTGCCCTAGAACTTACCAGTCTTTTTGTTGTTGGACATCTTGCCAAATGTTTGACTGAATGCCAATCTACACATTTCTTTTCAAATTCGGTTTTACTTCAGTTTTTTGTGCAGCCACACCTCCCCTGGTTGTGATTCACTCAGCCTCCACGAAAAAATAGGTTTAATCTTTAATCAGATGTCTTTGCATTAAAAGTTCATATCCCTTGTTCTATTAATTGAACTTTAATCACAGGAGGCTGTTGCAGACTCTAGAGGGCTATTAGCAGAGAAGGAGATAAATTCCACATTAAAGAGACTGTGCAATAAAGGAAATTTAAATATTATAGCACTCTTTACATGAAATGTGTAGGGAGACCTTGTGAGTCACAGCCGGCAAAGGTGCAATCACTGCAGCATTAACAATATGTTAGGGCCAAAACACTCCTAAATGGCAGAGAATTGTGCAGTGCATGATCTATACAAAACAAAACAAAAAAACACTTAACTAAACTATAGCTCTCTGGGTGCTTAGAGTCCCCCTTTAAAGGCTCATTGGCAGCTGCTAAATGTAGCTAATTATCAACCCACAGATTGTAATTTATCCCCATATACTATTTTACAATAAAAATGGATTAGCAGAAAAAATATTGCACAGTTATGTTGTAATAATAGCACTGAAATGACCCAGTCTATGCTTACTCTATGGCTGCATTTTACTGAAACCTATAGCAATATATAGAGCTAGATTATACAGATAGTTTGTGTAACCGTTTATGTTCCACTTCAGTCAGTACGACAATTCCTCTATTTGCCTTTAATTGGAACCTTGGTTAGAAGATGGAACCATGGGACGATATGTGACCAAAGTAGGGTAGAAAGTGAGAGGAAAGTAGGACAGAATCCCACAGCTCTACTTCTGACGCATGGTCCGAGGGGATTTGGCAAATTCCACTCAAATCCAGATTTACTGCTGCAAGAAATTCTACACAAATTGGATTTCTTTATTTTTCATATTAGTTCAAGTTTTCAAAAGGTAAGTGTGAAATGTTGAAATGGATGGCCCTTCTTGACAGTTGGTTATTGTATAAAGTTTTTCTCTCCGAGACTTCGACCCAGAATCACCCATCAAACGTAAAGGCCTTATTGAATTTTTAATAAAGCCAACATCAAATTTAAATATATTTTTATATCTTAATTTCTGCCCCATGATAATTTTAAAAAGACACTCTAAGTTCCATAATCACTGGAATTTATTTTAGTGGGACTAGGGCAAAGAGTCTTTGGGCATTGGTCAATTGGTGTTGGTGCAATCTGATCACCCAATCCCAAAACCATCTGTTGCAGCTCAGCTAATGCAGAAGTGAACTTGACCTAGCCCTCTAAATGTGATTAACACAAAGTTCAATTCCACATTAATCGAGTTCCACTTGCAGCAGAGGTCCTGGGATTCAGATTCCTGGAGAGTATGAGATCGTGTCCCCCAAAAAATCATTGCCCAATAGCCACTAAAAAGAAATGTTGATGTGGTCAATCAGTGATGGGATAGGGGACATTAATTAGTATCCCCTAGTTTAGGGGACCCTCAGTACTGCACATATATCATGTCATAGCCAAAGGGGTGAGTAGCAGGTTAGTTAATCAACTCTCATGTTGTTATCACGCTGTCTTTATACTTTTCACAAGTCATTTTTACAATTATGGCATGATTCAGAAATTTTTGGAGACTTTAGAAATAAGCAACTCCAAAATTATTTGATCCAATTTCAGGGTACTTTAAGAGTATTTCTGTGGCAATTTAAAATTATGTAAATGGGCCCTAAATCAGAGTTTATTGGGATCAATGATGGGGAGATTTGCAAATTTTGGAAAGTAATGAATTTAGTAATAGACTTCAGCATTTTACATTCAAACTGCCTAGAACAGCTCACATTTGTTTATTCATGAACTTAGAAAAATACACTGTTAATAATTTTGCTTATAATTGAAAAAAGCTATTTTTTTTCGTGAAGTCTAAGCAAGTTCCCCCCCCTCTCCAAAATGCACCTTCACCTGTGTATCTCATAACCCCTTTAGTGTATTTTATCCCCCCTTTATTGTGTCTTACACCCCATTGTGTGTCTCTTACTTACCCCAGCCTCTTTGTTTGTCTCTTTCTTTTTTCCAGCCTTACAGACATACATAGAGACATACAGACACCGTTAGGGTCTATAGTAGAAGATAAGGGCTGCATGTGGGGTGATAGAGGCTGTAGTTGGAGGGATGTGTAGCAGGGGAGTTAGGGATTGTAGGGGGGCAAGAGGTGTAGAAGGGGGGACAGGGCTGAGAGGGGTTTGGGACCCCCTTATCCCTGGTGGTCAGGGGCTGTAAAGGGGGGCACAGGGGCTTCAGAAGGTGGGCAAGGGTTGAGGTGTGGAAACAGGGGATGTAGAGAGGGGGTCAGGGGCTCTAGAGGTTGGCGACAGGGGCAGTAGAGGTGGGGAACAGGGGCTGTATGGGTAGACTGTAGAAGGGGGGCAAGAGATGCAGAGGGGACACACAGGGGTTGTGGGGGGGCACTGTAACTGCAGAGAGGGGACACAGGAGCTGTAGAGGGGAGAACACATGGGCTGTAGAGGGGGACACAGGTGTTGTAGAGGGAGGCAGGGGTTGAGGTAGGGGGACATGGGATGTAGAGGTTGGTGACAGGTACAGTAGAGAAGGGAACAGGGGCTGGATAAGGGGAGGCAAGGGATGCAGAAGGGGGGACACAGGAGGTGTAGAGGGGGCATAGGGGCTGTAGAGGGGGGGGACACATGTGTTGTAGAGGGAGGCAGGGGTTGAGATGGGGGGATATGGGATGTAGAGGTTGGTGACCTGTACAGTAGAGAGTGGAACATGGGCTGTATAAGGGGAGGCAAGGGATGCAGAAGGGGGAACAGAGGGGTTGTAGAGGGGGCACAGGGGCTGAGAGGGGGCACAGGGGCTATAGACGCTGAGCACAGGGGGTATAGAAAGGAGACAGTGGCTGTGGTGGGGGCACAGGAGCTGAGAGAGGGCACAGGGGCTATAGAAGCGGTTAGTGGCTATAGAAAGGAGGAGCAGGGGCCGTAGAAAGGGAGCAGGGGCTGATGAGGAGTTACAAGGGCTGTAAAGGGGATTTATGGGGGTACAGGGGCTGAGAGGGGGCTGAGACCATCTTATCCGTGGTCATCATGGACTATATGGTACAGGGGGGGTTAGGGACTGTAAAGAGGGGGCAGAGGCTGCTTTGAAGTAAAAAAAAAGTGTATTCCCCCTTCCCTGAGTCTTACCTTGGACCAAGGAGGGGGAAGCCTTGTCCCTGGTGGTCAGGTGGGACAGGAACAGCCAGCAGCCAGCACAGAGAAGCATCCAGGAAAGTCAGTCGGCCGGCCTCTCCTGATGATTCCGCTGGGGAGTATGGGAGAAGAGCCAAGAAAGTCACGCCCCCTCCTCCTGACATCATCAGGAGGGACTGGCTGACTGCGCTGGCTGCTGGGAGAGAGAGTCGCCAGCCAGAGGCAAGGCCAGAGTCAGAGCCAGGGGATTCGGATTTTTGCGCCCCCCTGCTCTAGCGCCCTAAGGCCTTATGGACGCGCCGGCCCTGATGCCAAGAGTATAGTTTTGAGTTAGCATCAAACTAGCCAGCTGAGTATTAATGAGCAATAAACTATTTTGCATGATATTTAGAATCCTTGGGAAGTGAGCGACTTAAGTTTGTTTTGTAGTCAACAAATTCACTTGGGGTGACTGCTCTCAAGCTACATGAAAAAAATGCTGTCACTATAGTAATATAGATATAGATATCTGACAAATCCCTGTCAAAATGTGTATAATACACCTGTTAACCTAATGAACATGGCTAGAACATTTGGAATGCCCTCAAAATATGCATTATAAAAATCTGCATTATATTATTAATGCATTCCATAGTTTAGGACTACTATTAGTGATGGTTTTCCAGAATATGAGATGATAGATAGATAGATAGATAGATAGATAGATAGATAGATAGATAGATAGATAGATAGATAGATAGATAGACAAATAGATATTGATAGATACACAGACAGACAGATATGGATAGATAGATAGATAGATAGATAGATAGATAGATAGATAGATAGATAGATAGACAGACAGATAGATATGGATAGATAGACAGACAGACAGACAGACAGATAGATAGATAGATAGATAGATAGATAGATAGACAGACAATTATGGAAGGGGTTAATATCACTGCCCTTCGCCTTACTCCATCATAGAAACATACATGTATCATAACAATAGTTGTTTGTTTTTTGTTTTCATTCTATGAATTTTTTTTAGTATATTACACAAAGTGGACTTACCAAGCCATCCTGAACCAGAATTAGGAATGCACATATCAGTCTCCGCACTGGGCAACACAAATCCAACCACAAACACTTCTACACCATCAGCCATTAATGCCATTCCAAGGACGAAGAAGAGAGTCCATTGAAAACGGCCGTGTCCACATTCTTGTATAATTAGTTCATACTGTTGGGCCAGTTCTTCTTCATCAGCTTTTCTTTCACTTTCTAACTCATGGCGGTCTTTATATTCATCAGGGACTGGCTGGCCTAAAGCAACCATACCTTCTTTACCTTGGCCCATTCCTGGAATTCCTTGATACTCTCCTTCATACATCTCATCATCTTCATCATGTCCTTCAGTGGCATCACTAGAGCCTTCATCCTCATTTGCTTCTTCGTTATAGTTTCCATGTGAGTATTGTATGTCTCTTTCTTCATCAGGGTATTGATTGTGGGATCTGTGCGTGTATCCATCATGATCTACATCTACTGCTCGGTGAGAACTTTTTGAAGTATGCCTCCTTGCTTCCTTAGCAATATCTTTAGCCCCTTTCACTAGTGAAGTCCTGTCTCGATAGGAGTCTTCCATTGTATACAATTACCAAAATATTTACGGTCAGCTGTCTTGCTTTCTGGTGGATTAAGTACCTCTTCTATGCAGTGTATAATGTAGCAAATACTCAAGAACGCATCTATAAGGTGAACAAGAAAAGTGGATTTTAGCAAATTGATTGTCATTGAGAAATAAGACATTTTTGCCTTGATTTAATATTGATAGATAAGCTTTTCAAATGTTTTAATATTTTTTTTTAAAACTTTTAAAATACTTTTAAATTATGAAAACATATTTTCATGTTGTCATATTTAAATTTTTTTGATATACTTACATTTATTTTCTACTTAATATATTTTTGATATTTTATTATTTTGAAAAAATAATTTTAAAAGTTAATCCAAACATATTAAATCGAGGTCTTAGTGAGGATAATACCAAACTGTGCTCAGCTATTCAATACGGTTTCATATAGAGTTTAATAGAGACAGAATTTAGAATTATGATTTTTAGATCTGTCTCAATTACAGTCAGAAATACAAAGCATTGTTTTGTTACATGTTTTATCCCCCTGTTTATCAATATCTTATATTTTTTATTACACCCCCTTTTTTTTTGTAAATGCTACGTCATTCTTTTGACTATACCCCATACCACTCTATGATATGGAAAGCACAACTTGTCAATAGTCAATTTGCATCAAACGTATTCAGTATTATACAAGTGGTTTGCTCATTTCACATACCCAATAGAATGTATTTAGCTTTAGAGGGGCACTCCTCACACCTAAACCACTTTAGCTCACTGCTCAAATGCTTTATGTGTGAAAAAGTGCAGATATCAATATATCCCAGAGCACCTTCCTTGCAAAGATTTCTCATTGAGCTGCATTGAGATATCTGTGATTGGACAACCACAAAACGGGTTACAAAGGGAGGGCTCGCAAAGGCTGCAGACAAAAGATCTGCAGCTTTTGCAAGCTGTTTTTGATACCCCAGGGGAAAAAAAACTCATAAATATATTCATTCATGTTTTTAAAGGGGGAACATCTACTAACACAATGGTCTGGGTTTTTTTTTTAATTCGGGCAGTGGAGTGTCTCTTTAATAACATCTGCAGTGCTGACCATCAGACATTTGTGTGGGGAGATGTTGACTTGTGTTGTAGAGTTGTTCACAGACATCTTTAGGCTTGTTTAGCCTATATAAATCTTACTAGGTGTAAATTGAGGCTATTGTATTTTATATTAACAGGAAAATAGTTTGTCCTATTTGAAACATTCATAGTGAGTCACAATATCTGATACATTCGTTTTTCTGTGTATGTATATGTACCCAGACCACCTCATCTCAATGAAATCATCTGGGTGCTATGTCCCCAGGGCCGGACTGGCCCACCGGGATACCGGGAAATTTCCCGGTGGGCCGCGGCACCTGGGGGCCGGCCGCGTTCCTGGGCCGGCCCTTTAAATAATGCAGCCGCCCGAGCGCTCTGTTAAGAGCCTCAGGCAGCTGCAGCTTCTCACCTCCCCTCCCCTGTAGCGTGGCCGAGCTGCACTCCGGTCCGCGGTGGCCGGCCGGAGTGATAAGAAAGTGCACACTGAGTGTGCACTTCCTGTCAGTCCGGCCGGTTACAGGAAACAGAAACTCCTGTTCCGCGCGGAGTTTCTGCTTCCTGTAACCGGCCGGACTGACAGAATACACACCCGAAATTGCACCTTTCTATCGATCGGCGAACACAGGAGGGTAAAGAGGTAGGGGAATAAAAAGAGGGAGGGAATTGCAGAACAGGGAGGGTAGAAGAGGGGAATAAGAAGAGGGGGAGGGAATAAGAAGGGGGGTTAAAAGAGGGGGCAAGAAGAGAGGGAGGGAGGGAATAGAAGAGGGAGGGAGGGAATAAGATGGGGGATAAAGAGGGGAGGGAATAAGAAGAGGGGGAGGGAGGGCAGAAGGGGAGGGTAAGATGAGGGGAAGGGGAGTAAGATGGGGGATAAGGGGAGGGAGGGGAATAAAAGGGGAGGGAGGGAATAAGATGAGGGAGGGAGGGAATAAGGGGAGGAGGAATAAGAAGAGGGAGGGGGAGGGAGGGATAAGAAGAGGGGGGGGAAAGAGGGGAGGGGGGAAATAAGATGAGGGGGGAATAAGAAGAGGGGAGGGGGGGAATAAGAAGAGGGGAGGGGGGGAATAAGAAGAGGGGAGGGAGGGATAAGAAGAGGGGATACATACACAGAAACACAACATGCTTCCCTTACACACAGAGAAACACACAATGCATCCATTACACACACACACACAATGCAACCCTTACACACAAAGACAATGCATCCTTTGCACACATACACAGAAACAGACAATGCAAACCCGTACACACGCATGCAAACACACACACTTCTTTTCTTACATACACACAGAAACACAATGCATCTCATGCACACACATACAGACACACACCTTGCATCCCTTATGCATACAAACACAGATTCACACAATGCATCCCTTACACACAACCAGAAACACATAATACATCCCTTATACACAAATACACACTACTTCCACTACACACAAACACACTGCATCACCTGCACAAACTGGTAACCCTAAACACTACATACCATAAGCACACATATTAGATCCTCTACAATAACACATAACACATCCCCTACACACTCCACTCCCTGTGAGCGAACTCATGGGTGGGTGGAACTTATGAGTGGGCCTTATGGGCATACTCACCGTCAGGCCCTGGGGCCCAGACCTTGAGCTGTGTAAGGGGCCCCCAAAAAATTGAGCTGCTTCCAATTCTCCCAGAACATTGAATTTTGTGACCACAGTTGCAAACAGCCTCCAGAGATCCTGTTCTACACCAGACCAGTGGAGCCAAACTGCAGCCCATCATCATCCTCATCTGCTTGTAAGTAGGCAATCTAGTATATTATTAGTGACACTAATCTATAATTTACCTCACATTAAAGGGACACTATAGCTTAATGAAGTGGTTCTGGTGTCTATAGCTGGTCCCTGCAGGCTTTTTAATGTAAACACACACTGTGTGCAGCACTGGCGTTAGTTCATATGGCAGATCATATGGGTGGGGCATTGTGATGTGACATGTGGGGGCAGCAAATTTTTATTTTGTCTAGGGCGGCAAAAATCCTTGCACCGGCTCTGATCCTGGGCAGGTGCACCAGTCTACTTGACTGGTTTTGCCCCCCAGGCCTAAGGCTGCCAGCCCTCCCCTGGCCGCTGGGGAGGTCTTTTGGCGGCCGCTGGCGGACTTCTCCTGGCAGCCGCTGAGGGAGCTGCGCGAGCTGCGCTGGCTCTGCTCCCCAGCACGCAGCTGAATGAGACCGGCGCCGGAATATGACGTCATATTCCGGCGCCAGTCTCATTCACCAGCGCGGGAGGGCACTAACACAGGAAGCACCTCTAGTGACCGTCTGAGTGATATCACTTCTAAGAGGATGACACGCAAATCTGTCTTTCCTCCCGTGATCTCTCCCTGCCCCCCTTGACTAGTGTCTCTGACTGCCTCTCTGCTATTTCTAACTGGATGGCTGCCCAGTTCCTTAAGCTCAACTTGTCCAAAACAGAACTTCTTGTCTTTTCTCACTCAAAATGTTGCTACTCCCTGTAGCGGAGAGCTGATTTCTCACAGCTTAACTCCACCAAGTACTTTAAGAGGATGCATGAACAAGTAGTCAATCCAAGAGAATATCCAGCACAATCCGCAATACACTCCAATAATATCCCATCACTTGACGACACACAGTATCAGGAGTAGAACTGAACTTTTAATCACACAACCTTCTTTTAAAGCATTCTCCCATGCAAGGGAGGGATTTACAGTAATTACACAATACACCAATCATACACGAGTTGCCACCCACACATCCCCTCCCCTTAGTGTGACACATAATCCCATTATGTAGGACACAGTTCCCCTGGTTTTCTGGATGTACCCCTAAACCTAGGAGTACCCCTTTAAATATTACATCCCCTGGTAGCCCTGATCTGGGTGAGACACATATCCAAAAATCACCCAGATCAGATCAGGGGTTCAGGAGTTATGGCGGTTTAAAGTTTTGTTGAGGTCCCTTTAGGCCCACTGAAGCATGGCTTTCCAGCCCAAACCAGTTGCAAGTAGTCTGGCAGTGTGCCTGGGACAACGCCCTGCTTGAGAACAATGGGACAGGAAACGGGGGAGGGGTACACCTTCCTATACACAGTCTATACACAGTCTAATAGAAGTCCATACACTGTGCTTAAAGGGCCAGTAGCCGCATAATAAAAATCCATCATTTCTTTAAAGGGCAATACCCCCAGGGCCATAGTCACATGGCAGGAGGCAGGCAAGCAAGCCCCTCCAAAAGCTCATGGCAAACTCTCTTAAAGCGGTGAGTTTGCTACACTCCCATTTCTGTCTCCCTCCACATTAATGGTGCTACCATCCGCCCCTACTTAATGCCAGATGCAGCTAAGGTGCTGTTCCATGCCACTTTCCTCTCTCGCCTTGACTACTGCAATCTGCTTCTCAGTGGTCTTACATGCTCCCAACTTTCCCCATTGAAGTCTATAATGAATGCGGCAGCCAGGCTCATCTTCCTGTCCGCCCGCACCTCCCACGCCTCACCCTTCTGTCAGTCCCTATATTGGCTTCTTGTAAGATATAGGGCTCAATATAAAAATCTCGTTCTTGCTTTCAAATCTCTACATAATGCTGCTCCCACCCTTCTATCCTCCCCAATACGCAAGTATGTCCTGTCTAGGCCCCTACACTCTGCCGAAGACCTGCGTCTATCCTCTGTTCATACTCCCACCTCTGATGGTCGGATTCAAGACTTCTCTGGGGCTGCACCATTCCTGTGGAACTCACTTCCCTTTTCCGTTAGACGCTCATCCAGTCTCCACTGCTTCAAAAAATCATTAAAAAAATCACTTTTTCACAAAAGCATTGTAGCGGAGCGGCAATATTAAATCCCACGAACTCCGCTGGTAAAGAAGGTAATCCACAGTCAAGCGCTGAAAAGTAAGGCAATATCCCAAATCTCCCAGTAACCGTACGAAACACAGTTCTGGGAGTCAACTGAGGTCTTTATTCACAGCTCCAGTATTTATGCAAGTCCCCATGCAAGGGGTTTCCCTACTGACATTGCAGGGGTAACACAGTAGGGGACTACATGGGGGACTTAACATTCTGGGCATTTCTCCCATCAGGCACTGCTGCACGAGAGGGATACTCCCACTGGAATATACTGTTAAGTGGATTATCCCTCCGTGCAGCAGAACCGACAATTCATTTTTAAATACATAACTTTTCGAATACTTGGCAGATTTAAACGAATGGACGTTTGGTAGATAGCTGGGGTCTGAGTGCACAGTTAGTGAGAATACCGCTCAGATCCCAGCTAAAACAACCGAATGCCATACGAAATAAACTTTGCCATAGAGTTCGCCCCAAAATACCGAACACCGATGGGGACCCTAATGGCGAAAGACCGGAGCTCCCGAACGGCCTGGAAGTCCAGCGGTGTTCGCGCCGTCAAGTAGCCGTTTTCAGTTCCACACACTCGACGACCAAACACCGCTGGGGAGACAAAGGATCCAAGATGGCCGACCGAACGGCGGCCACCTAGGAGAGCCTCTAATTACCGACTGCAACATTGTGTGTGGGCTATTAGGGGGTAGCTCATTCTGTTCACGAACAGCCCGCAATGGTGCTGTTCGTGAAAAGAAACACATGAATGCTAGCGGCTTACGGCAGCTAGCATACGAATTCAATACAGCATATATTAACACACATATATTAACATACAGCCAGGCAATACAAAAGTTACAGGAATAATACAGGCAACCTTTTTATATACATAGTCCAGATTAGTACAAGTGGCTAGGTTTGCCACAAGCATATCAATTAAACTGTTAATGGTTGAAAAAAAAAAAACACACTAAGTCTTTATTGAATACTATTCTACATATCTACTTCCCTAATATTTCCCTAACCTTTTGTTTTACTTTACCCCACTCCCTCTAGCATGCAAGTTCATAGAGCAGGGCCCTCAACCCCTCTGTTTCTGTGCGTCAAACTTGTCTGGTTACAACTACATGTTTGTTTGTCCACCCACTGTAAAGATCTATGGAATTAGTTGGCGCTATATAAATATTATAATAATAATAATAATAATAATAATGAGAAGTTTTATTACATAACAAATATGTTTCATTAAAATTTGCATTCTCTTTGCCAGTAATAATGTTATATCTCCTGCAGAAAGAGATAACAGGTTTCTTTTTTTGAGCAGCTTAAAGGAGGAATGCTTAACCTTTTATATTAGGGACCCAAATTGTGTTCACGTCATTAGCTTGGTGAGTTATTCTTCAGTTGGAACATTCGTCAGTGACCCACTCTTCAAATATAACACAACTGACATTAAAATACATTTTCTGAAGGGAAATAAATGAACACAGAGTCTATCTAAACTTAGTGGCCTGGGTACATTGGCCCTGGCGTTTTAACCCTGAAATCTAAAACATTACAGTTTAGTAGATATAGAAATGTAATGTTTCCTGGGTTAACACACGTCTAGTGGCTGTCTTAGTGACAGCCACTAGAGGCACTACCCCTGTGAGAACAGAGTCAGACTTGGTTCTTGCATGTCACCTCCTCTGAATGCTTCTCATAGGGACAATTGGAAAGGAGGAGTGCAGTGCTAGTCGCTCATGCACTTCTCATGTCCAATGCTCTTCCACTAGAAGCATTGGATTGGATGAGAATCCAAGGAAGCGATGCCTGCTGGATGACAGCACGGGAGGAGGAGCTAGTGGCAGCAACGAGTGAGTCTCGGCACTGAAAAAAAAGCTATGCAAAAACCTTTCTTTTTATATAAATTTAGGAGTGCCCAGACATTTAACTAGCCAGGAGAACACTATAACGCTAGGAATACATGTTTGGATCCGTAATGCTCTAGTGTTCCTTTAAGTACTCTCTTCTTCATATTAAGGGTGTCTTCACTGCAGTAGGAAAAGCGTTACCGCTAAAGTAAACAACATATAATGCACAGCTCTCTAGGTAATAAATAAAATATTGTGACTGTTCCAATGGGACCCTCAAAAATGATATAAGGACCAATTCGGCTCTTAGCTTAAATATACACTCTGCCCTCAGTCCCTTCAACCCCTGTATAATTTAAATAAATGTGTCTTTTAATCCCTTAATTAATCCCTTAATCTGATATTGAAGGTTAGCTGTCTTTGACTGATGATTATTACTATTGAAGCCTATCATTGACTATCATTGATGTTGTAACTATGAATGAAGCATTAACAGTTTGACCTCATCTGATTTACTCCCACACATTCATAAGATATACAGTATGTCCATGGAGAAATGACTGTAGAAATTTTGACAACCATCTTTGATTTAGATAGCAAGATATTCTAAACCCACGGTGTGACAATGTGCTACTTCAGGTCTTCAAGATACACTACAGATCATAAATATTCATCACAAAGAGAGAAAAGTGTTATATATCGAGCAGGATATGGTCAATCCATTTCATTTTTCAGATCATTCAAAGGACACATTCCCCTGAAACTTATCTATCGGCGTGTTATTTGTTTTGGGTTTTTTTATTGTTATTTAGGCAGCAAACAAGAAGATCCATTTCCCAGCTGATTGAGTAACAGTGTACGACACTTCTGCAGAGAAGACGAGTCACATTGATTTATAGACTGCTTCAACGAATGTTTCCAAACACCGATCTGCCCTAATGAAATGACTTCACTATAACACTGCATTCTCTAGTGGGATCTAAGCAGATGTAAAATAATGGTGGATCTAACTGGTTGTGTGGTGAGTGTGATACATTTAGACACAGCACAGACATGACAGCCTTGCAGCCACACATTTATTACATTCAGGAAGAGGTTCTATTAGTGACAAGCTGCTTTCATTGTTCGTGTGATAATTAGCTGCTTCTATCCTGGATGCTAATTGAAGATACATTTGTGGTTCCATTTTTTTATTTTTCAAACACAGTAATAATAAATAATACATAAAACAGACATTAAGATGAACGTCTGTAGAAACCACTTTAGGCTGGGTGGTGAGTAAATCATTAAAGGTTTCGACCAGGTCAGCTCCACACATGATAGGGTCTGAACATTACATACACCTACTCAATATATTGAAGGAACTTCTCAGGGTAAAAAGAGATAAATAGTACATTATGTAACACTTTTGGCACCATAACCACTTAATCTCAAAGCAAGCCAGGTGTTTTGTTTTTTTTCCTAAACAGAATATTCAAGGATATAATTTATATGTATGTAAACATGTTGCTGAGCCAAAGAAATCTGATTGTCATTATGGAGTCAAGAAGGATCGTTTCCCTTTTGTTGGCTACAATTGGGTACTTTGCCTTCTTTTGGATCAACAGCATAAAATAATGGGTTTCATGGTTGAACTTGATGGACTTTACTCTATTTTTCAACCTAGATTACTATGTAACTATGTATCTATGTGCTAAAAAGGAGCAGTCGCCATAGTAACCAACGGAATGTCTCTGAACATTTTGAAGTCTGCACCCGATTTCTTTGTCTCCTGATATTTTCAGGAAGCATCTTCCAATATAACAGGAAAATAATTAATGTACTCTATTACATGAGTTCGTTCCCTACCAAGTACTGACCTAAAAAAAACGTAATCACCGGGTTTCCTCCACTCTCAGAACTACAAAATAACACCAGATTTGGCTTGATAAACCTACCTTAAAGGACCACTATAGTGCCAGGAAAACAAACTTGTTTTTCTGGCACTATGTAGTCCCCCACCCTCATGGCCCCCCTCCCGGTGGGCTGAAGGGGTGAAATCCCCTTCAGCCACTTACCTTTCTCCAGCGCCAGGCTCCCTCGGCGCTGGTGACCTCTCCTCCTCCTGTCGACGTCAGCGCAGAATGTGCATGCACGGCAAGAGCAGCGCACGCATTCAAACCACCCATAGGAAAGCATTACTCAATGCTTTCCTATAGACGTACAGCATCTTCTCACTGTGATTTTCACAGTGAGAATCGTAGAAGTGGCCTCTAGCGGCTGTCAGTGAGACACCAACTAGAGGCTGGATTAACCCTCAGTGAAACACAGCAGTTTCTTTGAACTGCTATGTTTTCAGCTGCAGGGTTAAAACTAGGAGGACCTGGCACTTCACTGAGCTGAAGTGGTCTGGGTGCCTATAGTGGTCCTTTAATGCCTATCCTAAAAGTGGGCCTTCACATAAGTAAATTAGAATTGTAGTTCTCATGTCTAATCCCAGTCAGTCAGTTTTTTGCATTTGGTATATATGATCTACAACTACTTCTAAAAATCATTTTCCACTGTCTGCCACGTTCCCGTGCTCCTATCCTTTTTTTATTTATATTATTTAGCTGTTTCATGACAATCCTGCTCCGACTCGACTTGTGCATTCAGTTTAGGCCAAATTTCAAAACATGAGCGATGGTTAGGGGACAACCACTACATCAATTAAATAAAGTTAAATAATAACCAAAAAATATACCAGGGACCAGATGGACCGAATGCCTAAAATTCACGACCAAATACTAAAAAGTCATCGATTGCTCCAAAAACTAATTTATACCCAGAATTAGCTTCAATAAATAAAGAATTAGATTACTTCATATACCTGGGTATATTTCAAATTAATTTACTCTCACCACAACCCCCACCCCCTCTTGCAGGACTGTACTATAATCAACCTGGTTCCAGTGTATATTTTCGAGTATATATATATATAATCTACTTCAATAGGACAAGATATTCCATTATTACCATTTTTTCGTACCCTCCAGCCAGCTGAGGCTGCACTACTTTACTCCTGGAGCAAGTCAGGAGGATATCTTACCTATATCCCTGTGTTGGATAGTTTTAATTGATATTAATAAAAGTTATATTTTAGAATTCTCATGTTATGGAGCCTCACCACACCTGATTTATTATGACTATGTATGAATAATGGTGTAGGTTTTTGTAATTGAACGCATGTCTGTAAGTGTGTGTATCTGTGTTTGTGGTGCTGTCTGTGTCCACTTTCTAAATTCTGCCTCAAAATCCAGCAGTTCCCTTCCCTAGTTCAGACTCTGGATCCACCCATGTATATATGTACATGTATTTATAACGGTCTGCATATATACATGGGCAGGGTAGAGTATGATGACCTGTATGTATGGGAATGGTAAGTCTGCATACACATTCTAATGGAATGTGAGGCATATGTCAATGATTATAATAAATACAATTTATGAAGACTGGAGCGGCAAGGGATAATTGTTGCTATTTTGGAGTTTATTCTACAGTCACGCAGTAACTGCATTTCATTTTACTCTCTGCATTGTTAGCATGTGCCAACATTCATAGAATGTAATATTACTTGTCCAGTCCAGTTTACACACAGACAAGAATAGTCTAATAATCAGATAATTGGATAAAAAGCATTAGACACAAGACAGAACTCGGGGTCAATGGTAATAGCCCAGACTCCTCAGAGATAACCTTTAGCCTCTTGTTGGTGGGTTTTGTTTGTGGATCGTAGCTTGCTGCTTTGAGTTACTGCTATGATTTATTTATAGTGTATTGATATGAAAAAAAACATTTAGTTGAGATAAGTCTTGCATAATATAGTGAATTATGAATAATTAATATTTGAACTTTTCATTAAATATACATTACTGTCACACTGACACAATGTTGTGTTACGTGTTTTCTGGTTTGTGTGAATAATTCGATGTATATGTTTTATTAAATACTAGCAGCGTGACGGTGATATTTAGTGACACTAAAAGGCATCACTTAAGCACTTATCCCTTATTAATGGTTAAAACAATTTGATTTGTGTCTTGATTTATGAATCTTTCCCTGTTAAGATCCACATATATGATTCTTCTCACATGTTCATCTCTAACTGATGGCACAGAATTTTTGGAATCCATGTGGAGAGAATCCTTAGAAATGATACCCAGGTCTGGCCTGCTCAGTAGAGTCAGGTATACACTGTAAACATTTTACTTGTATATGATTTACCTACATTCATGTTTTCCAGCATTTTCTCATCTTTTTTCCTCTTTCAATCAAGTACAGGGCTCCCAACTGTCCCTCTTTCTGGGAGACAGTCCCTATTTTGGGGTCCTGTTCCGCCATCCAAATTAAGTTCCCTTGTGTCCCACAGGAGGCACTGGGAACATGCTGATGGTGCTTCATCTCTGCAAGGTCCAGTATGTTGGTGTCCGGCCTGGAAGCTGTTTGGCAGACTGGCATGCTTCCAGGGTGAGTCTCTCCATTAAGGGTTTTGCCAGTTTGTCAGACTGACGTGCTTCCAGGGTGAGTCTGCCCATTAAGGGTTTTGCCAGTTTGTCAGACTGGCATGCTTCCAGTGTGAGCCTGCCCATTAAGGGTTTTGCCATTTTGGTAGACTGGTGAGCTTCCAGGTTGAGCCTGCCCATTAAGGGTTTTGCCAGTTTGTCAGACTGGCATGCTTCCAGGGTGAGTCTGCCCATTAAGTGTTTTGCCAGTTTGTCAGACTGGTGTGCTCCCAGTGTGAGCCTGCCCATTAAGGGTTTAGCCATTTTGGTAGACTGGTGTCCTTCCAGGGTGAGTCTGCCCATTAAGGGTTTTGCCAGTTTGTCAGACTGGCGTGCTTCCAGGGTGAGTCTGCCCATTAAGGGTTTTGCCAGTTTGTCAGACTGGTGTGCTTCCAGGGTGAGTCTGCCCATTAAGGGTTTCGCCAGTTTGTCAGACTGGTGTGCTTCCAGGGTGAGTCTGCCCATTAAGGGTTTCGCCAGTTTGTCAGACTGGCATGCTTCCAGGGTGAGCCTGCCCAGTATGGGTTTTACTAGTGATTAAAATTGCGTCACTGGGGATGCCCCCTTGAAGACTCGCCCCCTGTCCTAATTCCAATGTTAAGAGGTATTTAAGTGTGTACATATGGCAAAGCAATGGGACAGTTTCCTCCCACCATGTCAGCTGTGTTGCAGGATATCAAACATTGTCAGGGTGTATTGTACTCAGCCTGCCTGTGCAATTACAAAGTAACCAGTAGTTGACCACAACATTGAGCAATGTCACTTGACATACACCATTGCCACCTGTCCAAGATGGTACTCTGCGATGTCCTTGGGAATATGACCTTCTTCAGTGTTCTTGCTGTCACACTTTATTCACCTTTGCAGCCAGTGGCACGTTTTCCATTCTATCTCATTCACAGGCCTGAGACCACCAGGAGTGGTATGACTGTCACAACCCATCAATCCCAGCCAGTGCTAATGTTTAACTATGGGAACACAGGGAATGATCAATATTACTGAGTATAAACTTGAAGAAATAATAAATATATATTTTTTTAAATAACCATAACTTTTATCCTGCCCATGTGTCAATACATTTTATTGCAATAAAGAATTATTTACGGTGGCCATTGTGGTCTGTTATTGCACTCTGATACAGCCAAAAATCTGTGCACAAATCCAATTAGTAACTTTTCATATATTTTCGAAATCTAGATCAAGTTAGTGATTTCGCAGTAAATAAAACCCCAAAACACGGTACGGCATTAATAAAATCACAACGTCTGTACTTACTGTACATAGTGTCCACTGAAATGCAAAATGAATTATTGAATGCTTTGAATTATAGATCTTTACATGGATTGCTGCATTTCAAATGCTTTAATTTTACATCCACTTATGTGGGAACTTCATAATGATAGCAAAAAAAAAATGTAAATGTCAAACTCTCTAAAGAGTTAAGTGTATTTTTTTTAAATAAAATATTACTTTTCTCTTGCCATTTTTCAAATCTCTAGTCCGAGGACTGATGCTATGTGCAGGATCATATCACCTTAATTGTAAAGCCGGCAGATGGTGAATCAAAGGTGGAAGCCTTTTATTGTAAGATACATTTTCATAGCCCAGGGGGAGGGTTAAGTCAAGCTACAGGACATCATCTCCTGCTGTGCTAGAGTCCAATCACTTAATGAAATTCAGATAATCTGCTTTTACTAACAAATGTGTTTCCCAGCAGCGCAGCCTGTGACAAAAATTCCTCTAAGTCTGGACAGCGTTTTCCATTTCCATAAACAGGATTTGTTGTAGCGAAGTGGAAATCCTGAACAGTAACATTCTCAATTTCACAACCTTCTGTTATCCAGACAGACACAATGTGTCTCTCGGATGCTGGTAAAAGGAGTCATTTCTTTCTGTAGACTCATTTTATTTTCAGGGCTGGGATCATTTCTATTCAACACTAATTATTGGGCTATGTGGTCATGGACATCTTAAAGGACCACTACAGTGCCAGGAAAACATACTCGTTTTCCTGGCACTATAGTGCCCTGAGGGTGCCCCCACCCTCAGGGTCCCCCTCCCGCCCGGCTCTGGAAGGGGGAAAGGGGTTAAACTTACCTTTTTCCAGCACTGGGCGGGGAGCTCTCCTCCTCCGATCCTCCTCCGTTCCTCCTCGGGCTGAATGCGCACGCGCGGCAAGAGCTGCGCGCGCATTCAGCCGGTCGCATAGGAAAGCATTTACAATGAAAATCACAGTGAGAAGCACGCAAGCGCCTCTAGTGGCTGTCAATGAGACAACCACTAGAGGATTAGGGGGAAGGCTTAACCCATTCATAAACATAGCAGTTTCTCTAAAACTGCTATGTTTATAAAAAAAATGGGTTAACCCTAGAAGGACCTGGCACCCAGACCACTTCATTAAGCTGAAGTGGTCTGGGTGCCTAGAGTGGTCCTTTAATTAGGTCACATGTTCGAAAACATACATTTTTAATATAGGTAATAGGAAAGTAAAGTTCTTTCCCTGTAGGGCGCATGGTCTGAGCGGAAATGAGAGGCCTACTGATGCACGTTGGAGAAGGATGAAGGACCATTTATGAAAGCTCTTTTATTTCAGCAATCATCACATGATTGAGGTGATTAAAGTAGCTGTAAATATGTTATTATTCCATGCAAAACAAAATATACTATAATAAACACACACAGTTTGCCTCTGCACCAGTGCTTGCCCCCATCTGACTGAGCAAAAAAAACCTGTCAATTCTTCTCCTTCTAACAAATATTCTACCCTTCTCCCTCCCCTCCAGTACTGTAAATGTCCCTCCATGGGTCAGCATGTGCAGGTCTCCACAGCATCTCCGGGAAGGTGGAGGGAGGTGGGCTCTATAGACATACAAGGCATTTAAGCTGGTTGCTATAAAAATCCATTTAGAAATATTGATATCAGGTATTAGAAATTAAACTGTAATTCATGTGAAATTTTGTATTCTCTTAGCTGCTTGGAAATTTGTATACGAAGCAAGTCAGCCCTCCTCTGTTTCAAAAAATGCCATTTGTGGATTTATGGTTATTTGTGTAGACTTATAAAGACTGAAAGAAAAGATATAATCTTCTACCCCCCGAAATATGCATCCATATAAAGACCCTCGCATACAATAGGTGACTGTGCTTGAATAGGAAACCAATCACTATTCACAACTCTTTAAACTGTCAGCTGTGGTGCAACATAACTATTAATACATTTCTTTGCAAATTTGCAATTCCCTGGTAAATTGCCCAACATTTTTATTTTTGTGTATAATCCTGTAGGCCAGTGGTTCCTAAGCCAGTCCTCAAGTATCCCCTAACAGTACAGGGTTTTGGGATTACCCTGTTGTGTTTAAGGTGTGATAGAAAGAAAGAAGAAAAACTCTTTAGACACAACAGGGTAATCCATAAATCCTGGACCGGTAGGGGGTACGTGAGGACTGGGTTGGAAAGCCCTGCTGTAGGCAGCGAACTGAATTCAAGCAAAAAAAGCTATCTGGGAATCCCTCATGAATGAATAAAATGTGTAAATCATTATTTTTGGCCAACATTTTCCGATTAATTTTTCCACTAATTTGGATTCTCTATTCACTAGACTGTATTGCAATTCTTCCGAAATTAGGCTAATGGACACTTTGGCTGAATTATCCAGGGCGCCATGCTGTCTTATGGCCAAGCAAATGACTGGAGCAAGGATGAGCATGTTCGTTTGCTTTGAAATTCGGAGTTCAGCCTGTGGCTCCAAAAAAACAGATGATTAATTGGAAACACAATGATTGATAGCAAGGAGAACAGACACTAAATGATGTTATTCACAGATCGAGTGAGAAGTGACCAATAGAGGAAAAAAAGAGGAGCAAAATCTAAATGTATTAATCAGTATATATATTGTACTACTCCTCCACTTTTTCTCACTTGATCTATGAACCAAAAGGCAGGAAACTCACCTGTCAATGTACTGCAAAATAGCTACGTAATATTTATATATGTATACATTTTGCAGTACACTGATTGGCACACTTTGCCCCTTCTCTGTTCATCCAAATTATTTTCCAGAATATTTTTCATGAACGATAATTGGATGAGCTGAGCCATCAAATAAATGCATGCTGGAGGTCCTGAACTAAATGTAATTATTGGGAAAAAAAAGGGTTCGGCTGCACCAAATGTTTCTACCATGCGGAAGTCTGTTATTCACTGAGTCACCCCTTTGTAAACAGGATTAGACAAATCCGTCTATTGAGATAATCATACCAACACATGTAATCTGATGGAGCTCAGTAAGACCGACACGTCTGCTTGGGCTTTTTGATTAACAGAAAAGTATCCTAAACATTCCAAACAGTGGCGTACACACACACACAAGGGAGTCCAGCGCTGGAGAAAGGTAAGTGCTGAAGACACACACACTCTCTCACGAACAGACGCATACACACTAGCAAACAGACACACACACACACTCTCACGAACAGACACATACACACTAGCTAACAGACACACACATTTACTGACAGACACACACTCAGTGACAGACATACATACACACTCACTTACAAAACACACACTCACTAACAGACACCAAACAGACTCACTAACACACTCAGTAACACACACACACTGACACAAAAACTAACACTAACACACACACACACACACACTCTAACACTAACACACACTCTAACACACACACACATACACACACACACATTAACACACACACTGACACAAAAACACTAACACACACACACACACTATAACACACACACACACTAACACTGACACACACTAACACTAACACACTAACACACACACTAACACACACACTCTAACACTAACACACACACTAAAACACACACACACTGACACAAAAACACTAACACACACACACTCTAACACACACACTAACACTAATACACACACACTACAACTAACACACACACACTAACACACACACTCTAACACTAACACACACACTCTAACACTAACTCACACACACTCTAACACACACACTAACACAAACACAAAAACACTAACACACACTAACATTAACACACACACACACTAACACACACACACACTAACACTAACACACACACACTAACACACACTAACACACACACACACACTTTTTTTTTTAAATGTAATCCCCCAGCCTCCCTACCCTGGGGTCCCGTGGTGTTGCTGGGCGGCTGGTCACCGGGCAGGCTGGCGCAGGCGTGAAGGAGCACTCTCCCCTGAGTGCTCCCTCTTCAGCTCCCTCGCGCGCCGCGTACTGATGCCGGAGCCGGAATGTCATCATATTCTGGCTCCGGCATCAGTGTGGCGCGTGAGGGTGTTCCCTTCTGCGCCCGCCAGCCAGCCTGCCAGCCTCGGGGGGCCCTGAGGTGGCCAGCTCCTGGGCCCCCCAGGAGAAGTGGCTGGCCACACTGGGTACATACCGGGTCGCGACCCCTGTGACCCCGGTATGTATGCCACTGATTCCAAAAATCACTTCCAGATCAAGTCATATCAAAGACCAAGAGGTTTATTCAGTGCACACTGAACTGTCATGAATTGAAAACTGAAATATAGGCAAAAATTCTGATCTAAACAATATTCTGCAACACAGCTGTAAGAAAAATGTTCCATTAACTTATTGATTCATTACCGTTTCATGTTTAGTGAATAAATACTTGAATGTTTTTAGTGTTATTTTTAACAGACATTTTTTTCTGCATCCAGGTAAAAGCTTTTTTAAACCCTTCATTTGTATCTAGGCCACTCTGTATAATGCAGTGAGTCACTGTCAGGATTATTGAACGCTCTAATGGGATATGAGAAGCACATAAAAAAATTCTATAACAAATTACTTCTTTCACCGGTGACTCCTCTTTCGGGACCTACCTAGACTTGTTTAAGGGTCACCATAGGTCACCTTTAGCATCCTGGCAGTTCTTGAAAAAATCTAAAGAAGAATTCTAACTTTCGATCATAGTATTTAACGTATTATTTTTTTGTTTCAGAATTTTTATTATGTGCCATTAAACTTGCCCTTTCCAATTGTATGTTTCCTTCCAGCATGTTAATAACACAGGAAATGTAATTATTTTACATACTGTAACACCTCATAATTAACTACATGATCATCGTTCCGTGAAATTTAAGGCTCAATAGATTTATTATCCGGTTTTTAGGCTCACAGCAACCTGCAAAGCCAGTTGCTCGTAGCTTAGTAATTGATTGGGTTTTGAGACTCTCGCAGCTCACTGTCCAATGAGATTTCATGACACTATGGGTGATTTGTAGTAAAATAAAAAAGCTTTAAATGGAGTATTCATATAAAATGAAATGTTTTATCCGTTATATTTTTGTGTTTGGGATTTTAGTGGCAACATTTAAAACAGCAAATATAATTGAACATGAAAAATGGTAAATAAAAATGCACGCCAAAAATATCAAGAAATAGTACATTAAGAGAGCATCAGGTCCTACATCTACAGTTATTCTGAGAATTATCAGAAATTTCACATTTAAGGCTGAAATATATGAAGTGTAAAAATTCCAGGTTTACCTCCAGTTTGGCTAATTTGACCTCAAATTTGAAATTCACTTTGAAATTACTTTAAATCCATGACGATTCTCACCTTAGTAAATTAGGCTGTTAGTGTGAGAGCAGCTAACGTGGTAACTACATTCTATTTTATAGCAATTGTGGATTTTATAAACAAATCATGATTTTATCAATAATTTGCTATTGGTCCAAAAAAATCCTTCATTTCCAATACTTATTTTTAACGCCATACAGAACATTTACACCCAAGAGCTTTTTATTATTATTTTTGAGCTATCAGAGAGTCATTTATTTTATTTTTATGTAGAGGCAACTCTCCATTTCCCTCAATAACCCCACACAGATCTACCAGGCAGTATTTTCTTTTTTTCCGAGTCGTCCTTGAATAAAATCAATCCCTCTCATCTACATTAAGTCCTCCAGTGGCCAAACATCCATTGCATATGTAGACATTACAAGACGAATGCTTAGAAAACACAATTATCTTTTTGTGTAACTAAAGACATTAATGATTAGATGTACTCTGGGGAAAAGACACATCTTACTGGGCTGGCGATAAGGTTCCACAGTATTCTTATCAACACCTTATACAAATACCCAGGATGTGTTTACTAGCCTCCTGCTTCTATTGTCTCAAGGATTTTTTTATTATTATTTCCCTGTTGGTTTTAAATTTCTTTTTATGTTTACCGAATGTATCTCGTCAAACAGTAAATAAAACGTGTAATAAAACACGAGTGTGTTTCGTGTTTGGTTTTGTGATGGTTTGGCAAACCAGATATGATATCCTATATAAAAGAGCATTAATAAATATTTTCAAGAAGTCTCATTTAGATTATGCTGTATAGTAGCATTTTTATTTTAAATTACAGTGATTGTAGAAGGTATGTTAATCCCTTTATATAATCCACAATTCATGTTCCCCCGAAATGAAGCAGAAAACTACATACAGCAAATGTGATTAAACAAACGACATAAAAAGACAATTTTCAATGTCTTCATTTAATTAATCCATTAATTAATGGCTTTGTTAAAAGAAGAATACAAACCTCAAGGATTATCTTATTTTACTCGATTAAGAAGAAAATGAGAGCAAAATGTTAAATTCAGATGACAATCTGATGTGAGTTTGATAGCCTCTTAATCTCAAACACAAATTTAGTTTTTTGCACTCAAAAGACTTAAGTCTTTTAAGATTAAATCGAGGCCATATATTTCTGAGGATGCCTCCTAGCATCAAAGAACATTCTATGTTTAGGAAACTAGAAACGGTCACAAAATCATCACTAAAGATTTAATCACATCAAACCACAGTCAAGCAGACAAGAGTACGGACAACGGAATTTTGATGCCATGTTATGGTACTCCCTGAGAATTAATTAACACAGGCAAAATGCTGTTCCACATTTAAAAATGAGACGTTTACACAGCACAACCTAGAATTCTTACCAACATGAAAAAGTTCTGTAAGTAGGAAGTATCCCGATGCCTCAAAGGTAACATGATTAACTGGTCAAAAGGAGACAACATGTTTGGTTGAATTTGTTGCTGCTAGAGAATGTACCACCAACTACCCAAATTTATAGGTTTTCTGGCATTTTCCAATATAGGTAATGAATGTTGGTCTAATGTGTTCAATGATTACATAAAAATAAACTAATTTTAGCTATATTATTTTATTCAGGTTTTTTTACGTGTTATAATGGCATGGATGAAAACCAAGTCAAATTTAAATTAAAGTAATGCAGGAATATAGATAAGTTTATCTAAGTGTTGGGACTTTTTCAACTCAGTTTTTTGATTGGATTGGATGTTCCATATTGCACAATGCAATCTGTTAGGAAGTAGCGAAGTAAAAGAAACATTGGGTATTTATTGATGCAATGCACCATGTGTGTTCTTGGAGCCTTTAAATTTCCATTGGAGTAAAGTGGGAAGTCGTTATATAATGGCAATGCTCCAGAGTTCAATTGTACTAATTAAAATTAACAAAGGGCATTAGTATTTAGTTGTGATGTCAAGACGGAAATGATATTAGTCACATGACTTGCAGTTCAATTACCATAGATTTTCTGTCAAAGCCTGAAAGCCTGTCTCTATAGCCTTCCTTCATAGATAAATTGAACTGCGCTGTATGTGAATGCTGAAGATACAATACTTTCAACAGAAAGGACCGAACATTAAGTAATAAACTCTACATCGTGAGTTGACTGTTTAATGTTTCCTAGAGATGGACTGTGTACGTGCATGTATATATATATATAGTGGGGTGAAAAGTAATTGAAAACCACCCAAATTTATAGGTTTTCTGGCATTTTCTAATATAGGTAATGAATGTCAGTGTATAGTCATTGTTATATTGTTAAACACAGATTTTCAGTCAATTAAATAAAACTTGCTTTTCCCACAGAAATTTCACATTTGCAGCATTGTTATCCTGTGTAGGCATAGGCAAATGAGTTCAACAAAGAACCACCACCATCCATGTATAAAGTGAAATAATGAGGCAAAAAGATGGTTCTATTTAACTATATATATATATATATATATTAAACTGGTTTCGATCGTATGTATCGGATCGCTCGCCATATGTGTCCATTTCTGACAGTGACTCCCTCCCTCTCCCAGTCACGTGTGGTGTTCCCCAGGGTTCCATTCTCGGCCCCCTACTATTTACATTATTTATAAATGATCTGCCTAATGTCTGCAAATCCTCAAATGTACACATGTACGCAGATGACACGGTAATCTATGCGAGCAAATCCAATCTACCGCAACTTGAGGCTTTGCTCCAAGACCAGTTTACAGAGGTAGAAAAGTGGATCGCAAAAAACAAACTGTTCCTGAACACTGACAAAACTGTCACAATGATCTTTGGAACAGTACCTAAATTACACAAATTACAAATTCAAATGGCACACTGACCGCAGTCCACTCTTTCAAATACTTGGGTATGATGTTAAACCCCAATCTATCTTTTGGCCTGCATATAGAAAAGCTTGCATCTAAACTTTATCCAAAATTAGGTGCCCAGTACAGAAACAAATCCTGCCTAAGCCCTACAGTAAAGGTAAAGATTGTACAGCAAATGCTGATGCCAATCATTGATTATGGGGATGTAGTATCTGCATCGCAATCCCACATTAATAAACTCAACACATTGTATAACTCGTTCTCCCGATTTGTGCTACAATGTAATTACAGGACCCACCATTGTGACATGCTAAAAGAACTAAACTGGCTGTCGCTGGAATCCAGACGCACCCTTCATCTTTCCAGCCTTGTTTAAGAGCTTTTCTGGGAAGCTCCCACCCTACCTGAACAAAATGCTTTCCCCAGCTGTTCACGCTTCCTATAAACTCCGATCCAGTACCAACACTTTACTTAGTCTACCTCAATACAAAAAGAAAGCGGCTCGATCCTCCTTTTCCTACAGAGCGCCGCAATTGTGGAACGACCTCCCGCACAATTTAAAATCTTCCCTAAACCTAAAGTCATTTAAGAGATCCCTCTCTACTTACCTCAAAACAGAATGCACGTGTCATGGTTGATTATATATTTCCTGCCTGTTCTATGTTAAATTTTGTATATATTGTGTATTAATATTGTTTTTGTATTTTGTTGTACCTAATGTAACAATGCAATGATTTGTGGACCCAGGACATACTTGAAAACGAGAGAAATCTCAATGTATCTTTCCTGGTAAAATATTTTATAAATAAATAAATAATATATATATATATATATATATGTATATATATATATATATATATATATATATATTTGTGTTCGGGGCATTCTCATATGATATAGAATAAGATGAGTTGTAGAGATGTAGCTTTAGGAATAATCAGTTGAGATGTGCCGAAACCGACATATGCTGTAGGACGGTAAAAAGTGGGCAAAAAGAGACATATTAATGCAAAACATTATACAGGATCATAGTGTATTTGTTAACCATCAGGTAGATATTTTAATGAAAGCTTCCTAATTCCTGAATTGGCTGTGGTATGTAAGTCGCAGAAGCCTATGATTCCCAGCGGCCCCGTGTCTTAACGTGCGGGGATGTCTTGGCTAAAGGCCGTGGAGGCTGCTTCTATCCTAAAGGAGTGCCCTGAGTAGTCGCTAGGTTTTAGTTCGAGCCCTGTGGTAGGGGCAGTATCGTACAGCGACAGTAATGGTTCAGTGGTGCGTATGGTGGCGTGACCAAGAACATAACCAGTACCTTAACCGGGCACCCAGCATTGCTTGTAAGGTAGTAGGTTAGATGCACTGTCTCGCCCATCTGACTCGTCTTAGTTTTAGGAAGGGACAGGACATAGTGGTCTGTGTGTTTTAGAAGATAAGAGGTCAACAGGCACTCTTGTTTATGATGTTGGCCGCTGATAGTGAGTTATTTTTTTGGCCTGAGAAAGCCGTTAAAGGCTAGATATGGGAATGTTATGAGGGGAATAACCATATGTATGAAACGCCTGTAGTATACCGTTTGACCGTCAGGAGTCAGTATAAAAGCGAAAATGCTGTAGTTAGTTTGTTTGCTTATGAAGTGAAATAAAGTCTGAGAAGCCTGTAGTATACCGATTGACCGGTAGAGGTCAGCATGTAGGCGAAAATGCTGTGGTTCGTTGGTTTGTACATTGTGACGGAACGCTGGCACTCCGACTGAGTACCTCCGCCAATCGATGCTCCTAGTGCTCGCTGAGGACTCCAAGCACTCCAACCGACACCATCAGCACTGCAGACCCCACTTCCAGCGATGCAACTGCGCCGGGGTCTCTGCTGCTTCCACCCACCCTGGACCCAAGGCCAGGATCCAGCTTCCAGTGGGTGAACCTCTCTTTCCCCAGAGAGCAGGAACAGGAACAAATCAAGCTATTGCAAGAGCTTCCTCTGGGGAGTAAGTGATTATAGCAATCCCCAGAGTGTAGGTATCCCTTCCCCCAAACATGAGCCAAGGCTTAATGCTGGAACAAGACTGATTTACTGGCACACAGAACTCACAATTTATGCAACACAAAACTCCTCCTCTGGGCCAGGCTAGATAATTGAGTTTCTACAATACACAAAGCTCAATTATCTGCTGGCCAGAAATTATACAGTTTCATAAAACACACAGGGACCCCAAAACATGCAATAACCCCATAAAAAGTATATCCTTGGAACTGGGGGATCTGGGTGAACCACATATCCAAAATTCACCCAGATCCGTTCAGTACTTTGGAAAATACAGTTTAATGCAGATTCTGCAGAACATATACAGGCTAAATGAAAAACAATCACTGTATAATGTGTCCCCTGCTGTATAGTCCAAAACCACTGCACGATGTCTCTGTGCACCAAATACTGGCGAGATGGCACCGTGTTGAAAAGTCCAAACAGTGTCTGTGAGTTAAAATGGCCGCCATCCATTGTTCTCACCATGTGCTTCTGATACAGGAAATGGTGGCCACCCAGTAACTCCACAGTATGTCCCCAGATGGTTCTTAAAGGGCCAGCAGCAGCACAACACAAATCCATTATGCCCAAATCATGTCTTTAAAGGGCAATACATCCCAGGGGCCATAGTCACAGGGCAAGAGGCGGGCAAGCAGTCTTCTCCAGGCACAAGTGGCGAAGGGCACTTCGTCACATACATGAATTGCAATAATGTCTGAGAAACCTGTAGTACACCAAAAGACCAGTAGGGGGCAGTGTGTAGGCGTAAATGCAGTGGTTCGTTGGTTTGTACATGAAATGCAATAATGTCTAAGAAGCCTGTAGTACACCAAAAGACCGGTAGGGGGCAGTGTGTAGTCGAAAATGCAGTGGTTCATTGGTTTGTACATGAAATGCGATAATGTCTGAGAAACCTGTAGTACACCAAATGACCGGCAGGGATCAGTGTGTAGGCGCAAATGCAGTGGTTCGTTGGTTTGTACATGAAATGCAATAATGTCTGAGATGCCTGTAGTACACTGAATGACCGGTAGTGGTCAGCGTGTAGGTGAAAATGCAGTGGTTTATTGGTTTGTACATGAAATGCAAAAATGTATAAGAAGCCTATAGTACACTGAATGACTGATAGGGGTCAGTGTGGAGGTGAAAAATGCAGTGGTTCGTTGGTTTGTACATGAAATGCAATAATGTCTGAGAAGCCTGTAGTACACCGAATGACCGATAGGGGTCAGTGTGTAGGCGCAAATGTAGTGGTTAGTTGATTTGTACATGAAATGCAATAATGTCTGAGAAGCCTGTAGTACACCAAAAGACCGGTAGGGGTCAGTGTGTAGGCGAAAATGCAGTGGTTCGTTGGTTTGTACATGAAATGCGATAATGTCTAAGCAGCCTGTAGTACACCAAAAAAACAGTAGGGGTCAGTGTGTAGGCGAAAATTTTTATTTCGTTTGTAGTTTTAACCGAACAGATTTTAACCAAAACAGATTTTAAACAACAGATTTTTACATGAACAGCTAGGTGAGTATAAGGTAACGAAATAACCATGCAAAACGAAAGGGAACCGTAAAGTGAGGACCCATGCTGTGCTGAACGCCGTGGGAACTAATCCTGGCATGACAGGTGGGTCAACTTATGGTTTGAGAGTCCCTGAGACACCAAATGCGATGCTGACTGGAGAGAAAGCCACTGGATTAACGGAAAGCCTTGCTGCAGGATTCCTGGACACAGCATGGAGTAGGAGACCTCATGGAGCAAAGGTGAAACCAAAATGGCGTCTTGCATGACCTGGAAGTGGATCTCATGCAAATGCTGACCTCGAACAGTCTATTCGTCTGACCAACAAAAGGTAAGTAGGGAAAGGGGGGAATCCCTTTTATAGGTCTATAGCCCCTCCCACAACTTCAGGCCATGCCTTCCAATATATCTCAATATATGGAAATCAAAGTGATGGTCCGCACTCACGGTGTTCTTAAAACTTAGTTTTTAATATTTACATAAAAGTACAAATGTGATGCCGAATAGCGTCAACGTTTCAGTCCCGGTCCGGGACTTTCCTCAGGACAGCAGGAAAGTCCCGAACCGGGACTGAAACGTTGATGGTTGGAGATGAGCAGTACGGGTTAGCAAGGTTTGTACAGCAAGAGCAATCTGGTCCATACGATGATCCAGTTCCTCAAACTGATTGTCAGGTTCTGGCCCAAGAGCGTTAAAACCTGTAGGGTCCATGGCCCTAGTGTTATGTCACGACAGTGACCCCTTCACACAGAGTATAACCCAGAGGAAGACGTATACCGGACCTTAGAGTGGCCAGACTACCATCTGAGAGTAGTCAAAGGGATAGCCAGAGGTCAAGGGAGTATAGAAGACGGACGATATAACCAAGCCAAAATACGGAGAACCAGAGAGCAGAATAGTCAAAACAGAAAGCCAATAGTCAAATACCAGGAAAAACACTCAAGATATCAAAAAGCACTAGAGGAACCAACAAGAACCACACTAGGGCGCCTGACAACTGACAGGGGTGCCCTTATATAGTGTAGGGTTTATAGCTTTAAAACCACGCCCCCAAAAGGTCCAGGAGTGTGGTGGCGTTTGAGCTACGTCGACATTATATTGCCGACTATGGTGTGCATGTGCCACTTCATAAATGTGGGCATGTTGTGAGTGGATGGCGTCAGAAGGGCTGTGCTGCTCACCAGAAGCGAGTGGAGTGAACGCCGTGTTGCATAGGTCCGAAGAGGAAAGGTAAGGTATTGTTACAGGTATCATCAGTGAGGTATAGCCAATATACCTCTAGGCACCGTGACCAGGGGGTCCACATCTGGATTGCCCTTAAAACTTAAGGAGAGAAAAAACAAGTAGCAAGAGAGGTGAGAATGGGCAACAGCTCAATTAGCCTGCCCTTTGGTGGGTCCCCGCTCAGATCTCAAGCTGGTTTTAGCTCAACTTGTGCCATTACAAAGAAAACATATCTGAAACATATCAGACTGGTCCCACCTGTATGTGCAGTCCAGAACCGAAATGCCAGCAAGTTCCCTCTGCACGAGAGATACAGTAACACCAGACGATCGTTTCAACCTTGTAAGGTATCATCAGTGAGATATAGCCAATATCCCTCTAGGCATCATGAGCAAGGGGTCCACGTCTGGATTGCCGTTCAAACTTAAGGAGAGTAAAACAAGTAGTAAGAGAGGTGAGAACGGGCAACAGCTCAATTAGCCTGCCCTTCGGTGGGTGCCTGCTCAGATCTCAAGCTGGTTTTATCTCAACTTGTGCCATTACAGAGAGAACATATCTAAAGAATATCGGACTGGTCCCACCCATACGGGCAGTTCAGATCCAAAATGCCAGCAAGTTCCCTCTGCATGAGAGAGTACATGCCACTAAAGGTAAAAAAGAAAATAATTATAGGTTCCTGTACAGCATCTTAGCTGTTCCTAGACCTGCACTCTTCTAGACATTGATCTCAGACATCCCATCTGGAAGCTTCACAGCCTTAATCATAGCCCCAAATGCTTGTATCTCAACTGGGACTACCACTGCCTTCGCTTCTCACATCCTTTCTAGTTCTTTCAGTCATTGGTATTTTTCCATCTTCTAATGTTCCTTCTACCTGATGTTATAGTCACTGGTTATTGTCACATCTACCACACTGCAGTCTTCCATTCCTTATCTACCACCACACTGTCAGCTTGGTTGGCCACTACTTGCTTGTCTGTCTGGATCTGAAAGTCCTACATGATCTTAGCCCTGTCATTCTCTACTACCCTTTGTGGAAGACCCCTGCTTCTATCAATGTGGTGTCTGCAAAGCTTCTAGTATTAGTGCCTCAGTGCTGTCTAATAGTCCTGCATTTTCTAACCACTGGTAGGATTTTGTCATGTTAGCCACATCCATTTTCTGCCAGTGGCACATCCCATGGAGAGATATTTGTTCTTGTCTCAGGCACTCTCTTAACAGTTCATCTTTGGGAGCCATCTTCGTGATATACTTTTGGATGCTCTGTTTCATCCACTTGACACTCATCAGGCCCCATGACCTCCTCCCTTCTGACTGGTGTACAGTTTATAGGTACTCAATTTCAGTTGTAATCCCCTATTCATAGTTAGTAGTTTCCAGGTTTTTACATCCATGGTGACCAGCTATTCTCTTGGCCAAGTTAGTATGTACCTAATAACTTGTAGGACACATGTGTTGATGGCTTGGATCTTGTTCTTGCCATTGAGCTGGGATTCAGGTCTGACTTTCTGGAGTTACTTGGATTTTGCTATCCTCTTTGCCTCTTCCTCGTGGTTGCCTTGTGTTTATGATACCCCCAGGTACTTATAGCTGTTCTCTACATCTATTTGGCTTTCCGGTACTTGAACTACTTCTGTTCTGATCATCTTCCCTCTTTTTACTATCATCTAGTCCACACGACATTCCGATGTCCTTGCTGTATATCCTAGTTAGGTGGATCAGTGAGTCAATGTCCCGCTCATTCTTGGCATACAGCTTGATGTCGTCCAAGTAGAGTAGGTGCAAGGTAATATATATATATATATATAATCTTTCACAGTGTATAACACAGGGAATAAGGGATAAGGAGTGTTGTCACCAAAGAGCAGTTCCAATCATCACATGAAGTGACTGGAACTGTTTAATAAACTGACAGCAGTTATATTGTATACCACAGTTGCTATCAGTTTATATACAGTCCAGTTCACTGTTTATTGTACCAGGCCATGTTTTAGTATTAGTAAAGCTACAGACCATGGGTAAGAGAGAGAGAGAGAGACGTTCCATGCACTATAAGGACACACTTAACACTGGTAACTCTTAACTGTATGTTACAGTCTTTCTGAACACAGATAGAAGGCTGTCTTCACAGGGAGAGGGAGGACGTCCTCCTTGGACATCACGTAGGATTGCGGTGTGTCTCAAGCGGAGATAGATTCATTCTATAGATGTAGAGTCCTGTTTTTCTATATGCGCTACTTCGTCTTGGTGTGTTTTTTAAATTCTTTCTTTAATTCTTTCAAAGAATTTACAAACAAGGTGATAGACTATTTCAGCAGTAGAGCAGAAAGCCAAAAATAAAACAAACAGAAATGATTTTACTAGTACAAGTGCCATATTAGCTGTGCTTTGTGACATTTACAAGGCTGCTCAATTTGTAGGTTTAAACACTTAGTGTTTCACTTAGTTAGCAATACATTCTACTCAAACTTCATTGTTGGGAAGGATGAACTGGTGCTACTTTGTTTTTAACAAGAGTTTTTCATCTTTTTGTTTAATAAAGTCCCATCCAATATTACACTTTAGGATTGTCCCTGCCTTTCTATCTCTACGTAATGTGCAGTACATATAGGGACCTGGATTCCAGTAGCGGTCTCCCCTCTCCGTCTGCACCTATGTACTTAGTTTGTTGCACTATTTTGTTGTTGCACTATTTTGTTGTTTTTATGTTTTAGGATATTTGGGGGATATTCAATGTATGTTACAGTAAGATTTTTTACATTTATCACATTTTATTTATAATAGGAGCGCAGCTATATTTTATGTTTTGTTTGTTTTTTTCGCTTGTGTTTTTGTGTAAATGTAACACCTAGACTATCTTACTACTTGGTTCCTGATTGGCAGCCCTGGTGGGCTGTCTCATAGTTGTGAAAATGCCATACTGTTAAGTGTTCAAAAGATAGATGCAGTTAAGAGAGAAAAGAAAGGAAAACGTTAAAAAGTAAAGCGAATTTGTGGAGACAAAATGAATCAGTGATGTGTCAACACTTGTTTAAAGGGGCAGTCTCAGCACTATAATCAATGCTGGCATCGAGGTTAGGGAGCTAATAGACTGCAGACGCCAGACCCTGATTCTTTTCATATATTTTCAAGCAGTTCCACTTCCCCCTTTTTTTTTTATTATTATTATTATTATTATTATTATTATTATAATTTAAAAGGCACAACACATAATATATTTTGTAAACAGAACAGAGACCACCTTTAAGAATAATTTAGCTCTTTATAAATTAAAGTTAAGATTCCCCGAGCAATATATAGTGCGGTTTTTGGGAACCATGTCTTTCCAAGCATAGGAAAGAACTAAGAATTATTTAGAGGTGGGCTAGAAAATGTGAAGGCTACAAACACTGCATCTGTTTCCAATAGAAAAGGCTAATTCTAACAGCACTCCTGGGACCTGTTTGCCAACAGGGCAAGAGGTCATTCGACTAAGCTTAATACTTGAGGAAATGAGATTCCCCCTGCAGCAGATAAACGTTTTCTTCATTGAAAGAACATCGGAGAGCTGGGATTCACTGCCTGGGGATGCGGTGCTCTCGGAATCTTGACGTGGCTTTTACAAAAGAGTCTTGGTGACTTGTTAGCAAAGCAACATATAAATACTTAGAGTGCCATTATCACTAACAGATTATCGCTCCCGGGAGAAATCCCCATCAGAGTCAATATTTATTTTTCCCATTTCTAGGACAAAATTTGAAATCACTTCAATGTATTCATGAGGTGGGGGGGGGGGGGTTGTGTGTTTTTTTCGATCAGAAACTGGGGCATGTTAAAGGTTGAACTTGGAGTTATTACGAACTGGAAATCATATCACTATTTTAGTTTTTAGTATAAATAGATTTTTTTTAATCAGAGTAAATGAATGAATGTAGTGGTTTTGGTGCACAGATGTCCCTCTTACCCAGGATGTTACCGTTCGTTGAGAACACACCTTTAGTTACTGTCGTAGTGCCGTTTGACTTTTGTAAAACAAAGGTCTTTATATTCATCATAATCATACCCGGCAGACAAAGACAAATATTGTTAATGCTTCTCGTAGAGCATTCCGATATATGAGGCATCTGACTGGCAGACACTGTTATTGTCACGCATGCAGCATATGAGAAGCATTGCATTAGACAAAGGCCTGGCACCCAATTACAGGTACGTTTTAAGGTGATTTGTAATGTATTTACTAAAAAAAAATAAACCAGACATACTATTCACAAAGCACACTAACCTATATTGTACTATTTATTATGGAATGCAGTTGGATCTAAGCATAGCTGAAGCATCACATTCTCTAAGTATAAAGCTCCTCCCTCACAGACCCTATCCAACCCCACAAATTAACACAGTGTTCACCTCACACCCACTACATACACTGCACACACTACACACCCTGCACAACATATATACACATTGTATACACTACATACACTACACACACTGCACATACTACACACACTGCATACACTACACACAATGAATACACTATATTTATACACACATTACATACACTATATACACTGCATTCACTTTATACACACAATGAATACACTATACTTATACACACTGCACACACTACACACACACTGCACACACTACACACACACACTGCACAACATATATACACATTGTAAACACTACATACACTATATACACACACAACTTATACACTACATACACACAATTAATACACTATATTTATACACACTACATACACCACACACTGCACACACTACATACACACTGTATATACTATATACACACAATTAATACACTATATTTATACACACTACATACACTATTTACACACACAATGAATACACTATACTTATACACACTGCATACACTATATACACACACTGTATACACTTTGTATACACATTGGATATATACACACACACTACATAGACTATAAATACAGACAAAATACGTTATATATACACAATGAATATACAATGTGTATACAAACACTGCATACACTTTACAAACATTGCATAAAATACATACACACAATAAATACACTATATTTATAAAAACACAACATACAAAAACAAACATTGCATACATTATTTACACAGAATGAATACACTATATATATACACACTACATAGACTATGCAAACACTATATACACTATATACACAAACAATGAATACACTATATGTATACAAACGCTGCATACACTATACAAACACTGCATTCAGTATAGACACACAATGAATACACTATATGTATACACACATTACATACACTATACATATGTTATGTAGCGGAGAGGCAGTATAATCCACAATATCTCCGCTGGGTAACAGGAACAACAAAGGATAATCCAGGGGAATCAGCATGCAGTAATCCAAGTAGCGCTGTAGTACTCTTTCCCTCCCAAGAACTAGACGACACATAGGCTGGGAGTCAACTGAGGTCTTTATTCACAGCTCCACAATTTATACAAGTCCCCATGCAAGGGGTTTCCTGAGTCCCCTCCCAGAGGCATTCCCAGAGGGGACTACATGGGGAACTTATTGTACAGGACATTTCTACCATCAGGCACTGCTGCACTAGAGGGATCCTCCCACTGGAATATACCGTTAAGTGGATTATCCCTCCGTGCAGCAGAACCGAAAATTCACATTAAAATCTATAACTTTTCACATACTTGACAGATTTAAACGAATGGACATTCGGTAGATAGCTGGGTAGATAGTCTGAGCACACCGTTCGTGTGAATACCGCTCAGATCTAAGCTAAATCAACCGAACGCCATACGAAAAACACTTTATTCATAATACAAGTTAAAAATACCGATTGATATAAATGAAGAAGATTACTGAATGTCCCGGGACTCCCGAACGCTCTGGAAGCCCAGCAGTGTTCTCGCCGTCGAGTAGCCATTTTCAGTTCCATGCGCTCGATGACCAAACACCGCTGGGGGAACAAAGGACCCAAGATGGCCGACCGCCGCATGGTCGGTAGTCGAATGGCGGCCACCTAGGATAGCCTCTAATTACCGATTGCAACATTGTTGCAATCGGTTAACAAGTGCCACACGCCTCTTAGTGTGTGAGCTATTGAAAGATAGTTAATTCGGTTCACGAACGGCTCGCAAAAGTGCCGTTCGTGAAACGAAATAGAAAATGACTATCAGCGTTCGGCAGATAGCCAATACAAGTAATACAGCAGGCAGGATACAGCAGATGCAAGCATTTACATACACAACATATACCGGCAACCCTTAAAGGCATATTGTCCCTGTTTAGTCCAAGTGGCTAGGTTTGCCACATGTTATATACACACATTGAATACACTATATTTATACATACTGCATACACTATACACACACACAGTGAATACACTATATTTATACACACTGCATACACTACACACACACAGTGAATACACTATATTTATACACACTGCATACACTACACACACACAGTGAATACACTATATTTATACACACTGCATACACTATACACACACACAGTGAATACACTATATTTATACACACTGCATACACTATACACACACACCTGCTCTGGTTCTGGGTTCTTCTAGTCTTGTCTCATTTTCTTGTTTGGTGCATGTTCTAGTCTTGCCTTGTTTCTAGTACTGGATACATATCTGCTGTAGATTCACAAAGCACACTAACCTATATTGTACTATTTATTATGGAATGCAGTTGGACCTCCTTATCCAGATCCTGGGAGGTCTGCTTAATATCAACTCCTGGGATCCGCAGTAGCTGCATCAGGGCTCTGGTATGTGGCCGCACAAACCCTAGTGATCAACACCTAGGGGCGTGTGGTTACCCTGCACCAGACCCTGATTGTCCATTTCCACGCTGAGACTCCCATCATCCTCATAAGGCACACAGGGGTTCCGGTCTTCGGACCGCCACCCGTGACATCAGGTTGATACAATAAGTCGTAAAGTCTAACGTACAAAAGTTGCTGAAGAGTAGGAAGTGGGGCCATCATTTACAGTCCCTTTGTACGCATCTGAACACCCTAAGCATGTCCATATTTATAGAGGCAGAAACGTATACTTTTACTTCAAAGTAAATGGCCCAAGCAGTCAATAGCCAAAGTAGTCAATGGCTCAAGAAGTCAATGGCCCAAATAGTCATTGGCCCAAGTAGTCAATGGCCCAAATAGTCAATGGCCCAAGAAGTCAATGGCCCAAGAAGTCAATGGCCCAAGTAATCATGGATTGGGTTACGGAATATCTAACAGAATGTCTAAGTGAAGCTTGGCATAAAAACCAAGAAGCAATAGTATATAATATCAGAATACAATTCATTGATCCTTTAGTGATTATTTAACCTCACACTGATTAGATGGGTGTTGTTCAAATATTGTATTTTTTTATATATTTTTATTGTCTTTTTTATCTTTGTTTTCATATGTTTCTACAAGGAATTAGCAGTGCTGGTTAGTGTGATGTGTGTCAGAGCTTTTGCAGAGTCCAGGAAACTCACAGCTTTGACATCCCTAGCTGATTTCAATTTCACAATCAAGAAACTGAGAAAAAAACTGCTAGCCATAAAGAAGACTGCTTTAATTGCTAAGCAGCTTTGTGGGGTGTTGACATGCATGAAATGCGTCCAAAATAAAGATAAAATGGAGATTGCTCCCAACTTGCTATTTTGGTTTTGATGAATGCATGCCTCCCAACTGTCCCAATTTTGGGGTGCTGTCCTGTCATCCCACTTTAATTCCATGGTGTCCCACATCTAGGGACACCAGGGAACTGTCCCCAGGCAGCCCAGTGCATCATTAGATGCGATTGCACTATGCAGAGTGGACGAGGACCACCCATTTTTGGATGCTCCGTCCCTTTTTTGATGGCCTCCCATTATGGGTGTCACTATTTCACGTGACGCTCTTCACTGATGATGCCACCTTAGGACTCCTCTCACACATCTTGACTTCCCAAGTACAGAAGTTGGGAGGTATGTGACTGTAACAACTCACATGTCATCACGCCACTGCTTACTGTTCAATTCTGGTGTTTTTTGACAACTACCATGTCATGCTTTGAGTTCTATTCTCCACTACTTACTACTACTTACTCACTCCTTCATTTTCACAGCACCAGCTAATTTTCACAGTGTGGCTGCCATCCACCTATTCAGCTAACAGGAAAAGAAGGGAAACTTTGTATTTACTAAGCACTACCCGCCCAGCCACCCGGGTTTCGCCGATGATTGACATCTCACTCAATAACCTCCTCATTTTCTTTACATGTTACAATAATTATTTAATTCCCTCTCAGAATTACCACCATATTCTACTTCTTCCTGTCTAAACTCCGCATTTTAAGCTTTAGATTGTAAGCTCATGGGCTATCTAGCTAAGTACTTCATATATGACAGTTTTAATAGCAAAATCTCAGGGGCCTTGTGACCTTTGGTACCGTATATTTCCCTGATTAGTTTATACAAAAAATAAAAAAATTTCAGTAAGCCTGTGTTGGGCAAAATCAAATTGCAAAATGCAAAAAGGTATTTTTTGTCCCATTCATGCACCAAGGACATTTGAAAAATAACCATCTCTTCCCAACATTTCTTTATTTATTTCTTTTTTTGCACTAACTCATTTATTCACTTAGTGAATAAACTTCAGGTTACATTTTCGAGAAAAATAAATACATAAAAGGTTATAAACATTGAACCTCATATTGCGTTCATCCTTTCTTTACCATCGTAACCACTCCCTTTCTTGGCACTCCCTAAAAGAACTCATTCAAAGCACTGCACCACAAGTCAATGACGCAAAGAAATACTAATTCGGAAATGACTCATCACCACCACCCAGACACAGCTACGGTTTATAGGTATGGGACAAGGACATAGAGATCGCCATTGCTATAAAGAAAACAGCCACTTTGTCTAGACCTGTCGGAGCAACCTATCCCAAAGATTCATTAAACTAATTTCACTTCACACTAATCCTACAGTGTGTGCCATTTTAGTATAGGTAATCATTTAGAAGAATCTTGCAATTTGTTCACAATTCAACAAATTGCATAGCTTTCTTTCTTAACGGTCACTTGTTTTATTTTGAATATCTGTTATTGATTGGCATGTAGAAAGGATAATAGTAACTCTGCCAAACCTCTGAATTAATGTGCATGTACTGCTGTAAGCGATTCCGACAATGCTACCAGAACGACTGGTTTCTGTGCTTGCAGTAACTCAGCCGCAGCAACATATGTGGTTACTGGCTTCATGTTAGTGTGTTTGCAAACAGATATATTGTAATTGGATCAGTTGTCTAGCTTTGTGCTTTCAGTTGTAAGAACGTGCATTTAAACACACTTCTGCGTAATGAGATGAAATGCATTTTTATGTGCATCCTATTAAAAGTATATGTAAGTAGAAATATTTGATCAAAAAATAAATGAATAAGATGCATAAAAAAATCTCTAGAATATTTCCACTTTTGTATGCTAATATCTCTCTGTGCATCTAACTCACAAATGTTCAATTTTTAGTGATTTTGAATTTGTGTATTGATTCATATAAATAATTCGTTATTAGTTATATCACTTTAAGAGTGTACAGGGCCCTACACAAAGGATTAAATTAAAATCCTTTATTTAAATGTAAACATATATTGTGCAATCATGGTTCTTTTTTCTTAAATTATTTCAGAGTAATTTATTTTTTCACCATTGATTACATTCATTTGTAGTACCTGAGGTGTATCCTATCAAATAAATCCTCATCTGGTGGTCGTTATGCTGTTTTTTTTAACTTAATTAAAATAAATAAATACTTAAATAAATATTCAAAATGTTAACCTTTCTCGTGCCCTGTTCCCTTGATAGTAAAAAGGTTAAATTGTGAAGAATAATCAAATATTTGCTCACTTGATAATACACAAAGTGGAATCTATATATAGCATCACGAGAAAAATATAGAAGCTGTAAAATATATAAATATAGCTAACAAAACAAATCCAGATATGCCAATAGCTTTCACGATAATAAATCATTTTGTTTAATGTGTGATTGGTCATATTGGAACTTTCCGAGTGGGTAGTTTAACGCATTGCAGAGAGGAAGGTACTCAAGCAATCAATGACAAGTAGTAAATAATGTCTGCACAATATAATTTGGAATATGACGTAAGAACACAAGCGTATACAGGATCTAGCGTTTAACCCACAGAACCTAGCATTGTCATAGTGGAGGAGGGAGGGTGACATGCACTCACATAGATCTACTACATGCGGTAGAGTCATGCATAAAACTCATGCAATTATAAAAGTTATAAAACAAAATTAAAACAAATCTAACATTTAAAAAAAATGTAAAGAAATAAAAAAGACTTGAGTTACGAAGGGGTATGTGAGAATGAATGCATATGTGAATGTGTGTGCATGTGTATGTATGTGTGTGCATTCATGTGTGGAGGTTGGCGTACATGTTTGTGAATGTGTTGGGGGGTTGGCGTGTGTATAATATTTTTATACAACAATGGCGAGATGGTAGGAGGGTGACAGTAATAATATGTGAACTTTTTGAAAGAGTCACTGAACCTAAAAAGGCAGTAATAGTCTGAAATCCCAAGGTTTGCCAAATGTAGCCTGTGAGTCGGGCATTATTGTAACAGTGTAAGATGGTACAGGAGTCCTATTTTTATATACTTGATTTAGAAGAGAGAGCAATGGATGTGGCACTGGTAATATATTAGCGTAAAATAATATCTGGATTAAATAATATATGGTCACCACGTAGATTATCTTTTTAGATTAAGGGACGTTCCCATGTTTATTTTTGTACATGTTAGTACGTACATTGTGATGTAAATGAAGAGCTGTACTTTAGAGGTTACAAACCTGTGTCACTTGGAAAGCAATGCCGCCACCAACTTTACTCTTGATTAATCTCCCAAGGAAATCCCCCAGATCTAGACATTAATTAGGTGTTTCCAATCCCGATTCCTGCACTGCAGCTCAATGCAGATTAGTGATTTTAAAGAACACAAGTCTGACACATTGTGTTTTCTCTGAGCCATTCATTCCAATTTTTTCCTCCCAAGCCACCAGGCTATTGTGAATTCCCATTTGGGAGGGGGTGCGGGGGAAGGGGGGTACTTGTATCAATCACAGAGCTCCCTTTGACGCACACTGATTCTGGTAATGAGATTTGGCTGGTGCTGACAGTCTGCATTTGCCTCAGTGTGCAGTTACTTGACATATTGCTGATATTGGGGATGACTCAGTCTTATCAGAGAAACAGCAGGTTTTATCTAACCTCCTGTTCACAGGGGATGGGACCTGAATTACAGGGCACTGCAGAGTCTTTATGTAGTGTGGAGCAAATAGATATAGAGTGAGGGGATAGGAACAGGCAGGAAGAGAGGGGGAGAGAGAAGGGGAGAGAGGGGGAGAGAAAGAATGAGATTGGGAGAGAGAGAATGGGAGAGGAGGAGTGTGTGAGAGAGAGAATGAGATAGGAGAGAAGGGGAGAAAGGGAGGGGGAGGGGGAGAGAGAAGGGGGGAGTGAGGAACAGAGATGGGGAGAGACCTCTTGGTTTGGGGGAGAGGGCATGGGGAAAGGGAAAAGGTAGGAAGGAGAAATTGGGAAATACATGGGGAGAAAGATGGGGAGAGGGGTGAGAGAAGGGGAGAGAGATGGGGAGAGGGGCAGAGAGATAGGGAGAGAGAGAGGGGGGGCAGAGAGATGGGGAGAGAGATGGGGGGAAGAGATGGGGAGAGGGGGGAGAAATGAGGGGCAGCTGTGGTTCTGCAGCATGCTTTCTGCACTTTTAGCCAACTACAGGACCGCAATAAGTTTATACACTCAGACATTTTCTAAATGAGAAGCAGCCACACAATGAATACAAATATCAACCACAGCACTAAAAAAAAACTTCACACAAAGTCCTTCACCCGCCAGAGTGAGAATCCATCCTGTGTTACAATGTTTGCCATAAGATCCAATGTATACACTGAGCCTGTGGGGATTCCCTCATCATTACTGTGCTAAGGTGACATTTAAACAATGAACTGTAAAACAAATAGAAATATAGTCAGCAATGAAATAAAATATACAATTTTTCTCTCTGATTCTTTATATTTCAATCATTTTTTTACCTATGAGATTTTTCTTTTACTGGTTTGAAATATTGCTCCAGATTTGGTGAGATTTAGGGAGAACACTAACATTCCACTGAAACACAATCTATAAGTTTCCATGAGTGATAAATAGTGATAAATGTCCCATATCCTCATTTAAACCAGCACTGCCACATCTTGGTAAAAAGTTGCTAAGACCATGTGATCCCATTGCCTTACATTACCTCTGGCAGCACAGAACAATCTCCAGTCATTAAAGTATATATGTGAATGTAACAATAAGCCTGCTTGTTGATTCCCACTTACCTCTCCTCTTGGGCTGCCCACTGTTGGAGTAAGTCTTGGTAAATCCCACCACCTCTGTACAGTTGCCTCCCCTGGGCTCATCAGCCAGCAGCAGAACTCAGTGCAAGGGAGCTGTCCGCATCTTAGTGCTGAAGGGCCAGTAAGGAAGGGCTATCACATTGGGAGGATCTCACTCTGCAGTTCAATTCTGCTGCAGTGCTGAATGGGAAAAGCTAAAGAGAGAAAGAAAGTCTCTCAATCACACACACAGAAACACACACACACACTGCCACCGACATGGGGAGAAGGAGAGGCACAGGGTGTCCACATGAAATGAACAGGGAGGGGAGATTTGTGTGTAATCAATAATTGAAAAGCTGGGAGTGGAATGGGTAAGAGCTGTTCATCATAGTATGTAACAGCTTGGGAGGAGGAGAGGATTGTAACATCCAGGGTTATCAGATTTGCTTGAATAATTATATATTATTCCGCCTGCTGTTTCTAGTGAAATCTCTGTTCTAGCTGTGCATGGGTTAAGGGGAAATGGAGCAGGGATAGGACACTGTAAGACAACATTTTCCTAACCTTGATGCTCCATATGGTATGGAATTTCTACTCTCATGACACTTAGCCAGCCTCAGGCTGGGATAAAGTATTTGGTGTGCCAGCATTGGCCGGCAATTCGATAGGAGAATTGACTGGCAAAATCAATGGCACAAAAATATAATTAAAGCATTGTATCGGTTGTATATGTATCTGACTTTTGTTGGCACTTTGAAAAAAAACTGGAAAACTTATTTTAAAAAATAAATTTAAAAAAAAATCCCTGATTTATTCTAATCACTGCACTGACCAGAAAAAAAAAAGAAAGAAAAAAATCCCACAGACTGCAGTAGAAAAGAAAAGGAGCCAGTATGACATGAATGATTTATGTTTCAGCATTAAAATATGACCCGTGGATTTAGAATTTATGCTACAGTGGCAAAAACAGTTACCTATGGAGGAAAAAAGAAAAAAGAATTACAAAAAAAAGAAAAAAAAAGATAAGTGTGGTGCCAATTGTTTTTATTTATTTATTTTTTACATTATTTACACGTTTTCTACATTCCTGCAAACAGAATACTTATGTGCTGACAAAGTTTTCTACCAGGAAGAATAAACAGATTTTACTTGTGTTCCTGCGTTTTTTGGGCGACTTGTACAAACACATTGTTTAATAATTAAAGTGGTTTCTTTTTTTAACGTATCTTGATTTAGGAAATAACCTGGCATACAATACATACCGTGTGAATGCCATGGTGTCATGGCTGGGATGCCCAGTGTGGGCGAATGTGCAAGGAGAACGCAGATCATGGTAATGTGAGAGTGCCAGTTCTGAGTGTTTTAGTATGATAATGAACACCTTGCTCAGCAAATGATGGAATAACTTTCCAGAGGTGAGAGGAAGCTAGAACTGTGAGTTTCAGGCTGTGACAATTCTTGGTTCACATGGGATTGCAAGATGTCCGACTGTGTGAGAAGGGCTGTGACTATTAATGGTCAATTCTACATATCACAATGACTATATAGGGGCTAGTTGTAGGCTGTGACTCCCACCAATCACACAGGCTTCACCCTACTCCTGTGGTAGTGAGGGTGCTCTAGGCAGGGGCAGAGTTGAGTGTGATTGGAGGGCCGTCAGTAATGTATGGAGCTCATGTTCTCATGGTTACAAAGCTGCCAACTTTCATTGCTCTCCACTCCTCCTCTATCATTCACTAACACTATAACTGCCAATCCCATTAGTCCTATCCATCTCTTCGCTGGCTCTCATTCAGCCCTCATTGTTGCCACCACTTTCCATTATCTCAGTAACTCCCATTATCCAAATGCCATCTCCCACTGACATATGTTACCAGAAATAATCACTATCTCCATGATTGCAACTCTTATTACTCCTCCTCTTCTCAATATATCTTACTTTTATCCACTACCTACGTCCATAACTGAAACTCATACTACCAGTAGCCTAATGCTCCGTCATTTACTGCCTCCCCCCTCCCCTTCCGGCCTGTCACTACTGCTTTCCATTATTCAGTGTAATCCTTGTAGAAGCACCATCATGGGTAGATTTCTGTTACTTTTACAATTGTATTTTCTCTCCACAACTATTTGCCTTAATGCAATTTTTCCTATAGAGTGTAAGCTCATGGGCCTTCTTGCATAGTACCATGTAGAAGGTTGATGCACATGCAGGGTTCTCTTTTGTATTGGTGTGCCTGAATATTCCCTATGCTGACGAGTTTCCAATGTCCAACACTGGACCACCATTTACACAGTTATGCACTAAGATCCAATTTCCGATGGTCTAGACCAGGGATAGGCAACCTTCTGCACTCCAGATGTTGTGGACTACATCCCCTATAATGCTCTTACTCCCATAATGATGGCAAAGCATCATGGGAGGTGTAGTCCAAAACTTCTGAAGTGCCAAATGTTGCCTATGCCTGGTCTGGACCAGATGATGGCAACCTTAGCCACTCCAGATGTTGTGAACTACACCTCCCATAATGCTTTGCCTGCATTTTACTGCCCATCAGGTGGGAAATTCAATGAAATACAGACCAAGCAGCATTAGTGGTCTGTAATACCGATAGTAGAGGGGGAACCTGACACTCATCCTTCATTTAAATTACAACCAATTAGCACAGGTTGGGGTGTTAATAATAAATAATGGAGGAAGGGGCCTACCATTGGTCCTCCCCCCAGGTCCTCATAGAAACATAGAATGTGACGGCAGATAAGAACCATTCGGCCCATCTAGTCTGCCCAATTTTCTAAATACTTTCATTAGTCCCTGGCCTTATCTTATAGTTAGGACAGCCTTATGCCTATCCCACGCATGCTTAAACTCCTTTACTTCTTAACCTCTACCACTTCAGCTGGAAGGCTATTCCATGCATCCACTACCCTCTCAGTAACGTAATACTTCCTGATATTATTTTTAAACCTTTGTCCCTCTAATTTAAGACTATGTCCTCTTGTTGTGGTAGTTTTTCTTCTTTTAAATATAGTCTCCTCCTTTACTGTGTTGATTCCGTTTATATATTTAAATGTTTCTATCATATCCCCCCTGTCTCGTCTTTCCTCCAAGCTATACATGTTAAGATCCTTTAAACTTTCCTTGTAAGTTTTATCCTGCAATCCATGAACCAGTTTAGTAGCCCTTCTCTGAACTCTCTCTAAAGTATCAATATCCTTCTGGAGATACGGTCTCCAGTACTGCGTACAATACTCCAAGTCTCACCTTTGCTCTGTACAATGGCATGAGCACTTCCCTTTTTCTACTGCTAATACCTCTCCCTATACAACCAATCATTCTGCTAGCATTTCCTGCTACTCTATTACATTGTCTGCCTACCTTTAAGCCATCAGAAATAATCACCCCTAAATCCCTTTCCTCATATGTTGAGGTTAGGACTCTATCAAATATTCTGTACTCTGCCCTTGGGTTTTTACGTCCAAGATGCATTATCTTGCACTTATCTACATTAAATGTCAGCTGACCATTTTTCTAGTTTACCTAAATCATTTGCCATTTGGCTTATCCCTCCTGGAACATCAACCCTCCAATTAGGTATGCAACCCAGTACTAGGGAGTGGGACCTGACACTATTGGCAAATGTATCTACGTCCTTATACCTTATGTGGTCTTAGGGGGTGACTTCCATAAGCTTTTAGGTACAGCCAAATAATATTAATAATAACATAGTGTTTAACCAGGAAAGGTACATTCAGATATTCTCTGGTTTCCAGGTACATTCACTCTTCTCTTCCACTCTCTTGTTTTGAAAGCTTAAAAGGAATCTGATGTGCCCCAAACAACGTTCTCATTAGATTGGTCATAAACCTCTGTCTATACTTCGTGTTGACTGTTTTGATAGCAAATGTATAGATATTAATAAAATAACTTTTCTCCCAGCTGTTAGTCAATGCTTAAATTCTACAAAAAGAGATTCTATCTCTTATTGTGTTACTTGAACGCAGTATCTCAGTGTGTGTTACTACGTAGCATGCTAACCCACCTCATTCATAGTTAACATTGTATGTGCAAAACAGTAATTTAATATGGAATATTATATATAACTAGCTCATAATAAGAGGATCACCCAGTCCAACCATTAATTTATACTAGCAAACATAGGAAATAGACACTATAGTTCTCTCCTGCTCTCATACAAAATGACATGAAGGTTAAACATGTAATGGACGCCCACCTGTCATTAACCACCCATAGATAATTCAATTAATATGCATTTCACCCTGTGTGCCATGAGTGGGGTTAACTAATGAATGGTGAAACAACCAGTTAATTAGCCTACCTGCCTGCTGATCTATCGGTGGGAGAGGCAGATGGTCAGCAAGGATTCTCACCACTGGATTTGAGGTAAGTTGATACTTTATGTCAGCGTACGGGGGGACAATAATCTAAATTGTCACTATCACACTCTAACGATACAAATAAAGGTATTTATTCATAAGACTGGAATGTTATTAAGGGATCTCATGTAAACCTTAATCTCTTCCTCTGTAAATTGATTGTTTAATTTTTATAACTGTTCTGAGATTAAGGGATACTATTACTGCTTTATTTAAATACTCATTCAGATATCACACACGGAAATGATAGAATACCACACAGAAATGTTTAAACACATTTATAATCAGAGAGCTAATTATCTAATTGTATTAAATCCATCTGTAAGCAGTTTATCAACTCTATTACACCTCGAGTGCCAAATCTGCTTCAATCGTATGGATTAAATGTGTCAACAGAGAACATTGACTTTCTCGGAGGGGATTTTGTCTTTTTTATTATGAGTATCAGTTTTGTTGTTTTTTGGTTTTACTTTTAATAAAAGTTAAGTGTCATTGGCGTCTCTGGGGTGAAGCTCACCTCCTGCTCACCTACAATTATTGCTTTATTTCCTTCTTCCTTTCCTCCCTTCTCCACTTCCTTTCTTTTCTAATCTCTCCTCTCTGCTCCCTAGATCTATTCTTGTTTTCTGAGTTGTTGCTCTCCTCGTACCTCCTGGATAGAATATCGGGGTTGAAATATGCTCTTTTTGGGTGGTTTTCTGGAATGTAGGAATACATGACTCTTATTTTTATAGTCACCATTTCTGTATTGGAAAAACCTTAAATAAATACTTTAATTACAGAAAAGTAAAATGTTATTGTTACCTGGCACCTATGATGGAGATTCTGGATTAGAAGGTTTTTCAGTTTGTTCATTAAATCTGGTTTTGATGCTGATTATTCCGTATGGCTTAAAATTCCGATAACTCAATCATCTTCCATGAAAAGTGACTCTGAGTTGGGACATTTTACAATCTTTTAATTTTTTTTTTATTACATGGCAACAGTTATACAACTATGTAGTTTTGGCAATGCAGTTTTGTTGTTTGTTTGTTTGTTTGTTTGTTCTTTTAAATTAAGAAATCCTTCCAGAGAAGAAAAGTGTGTCCGTTAGAAAATCGTCTTCACTATTCATTTCTGATAATAAATTCTGTTCCAAAAACCTTGACATTAATTTAAATAGAATTATAATCAGTTAATATAACTATAAATGAGTTTCATGCTGTAGCAATATGAGGCACCTACTTAATCTGCTTTAAAATATCAACTGTGACAATGTTGAATGAACATGTCTAATATTCGGTGCTTTCAAAGTAATTGACCAAATCATCTGGGATTTCTTCCTACTTGATTGAGCCTATTGACATTAAAATATATTCATAGTTGTATCTTCTTTTTCACTACCAGAACATGTGCCTTAATTTTCCTTTATGAAACTATTTGCAAAAACTTTTTGGGTTTATGGCAAATCTAAGATGTTGAGAAGATATTATCAGTGATAATCAGGGCTTCAATGGTCCTAACGTGTGTATTAAGACTTGTCAGTTTTAATTAACATGACTGAATTCATCTACAGGACTCTAAAAACTTTACAAAATTAACATCTCATGCTCATAAAACTGGTAAACCATGATTTTTTTTTCTTGAGGTTTAACAAGAGACATCTTCCAAAAGATGCAGATCTCTTGTCTGCAGCGTTTGCAGCCCCCCTTTCTAACCCCGCCCAGACTTTTTATGGCTGTCCAATCACAGACTTTCCAATGCAGCTCAATGAAGTCTTTGCAAGGCAGGTGCTCTGGGCAATTGCTGCCTCTTGCGTTTAGTTCCACTGAGCTAACCAAACCAGGAAGTAACAGGAATTTCTGTTTGATTGATTAATTGATTCATTGTGTAACAAAGTTAATTTTTAAAAGCACAAAGTCCTATTAAAATCAGAACTTTTTAAAAATAAAAAAGAGGACACACTCAGCAAGCTAAACTGATTATGGTGTTCAGTGTTCCTTTAATACAGTCCTCTATTATGAAAAGATTTGTTCCTTTGAATACATACGTACGGATGTACCCCCTCCTTTGACAGCAGTTCCATAGTTTTCTGACAAATAATGGACATCTTTGGAATAAGACTCAAAGTCATGGTATATATATATATATACAGTGAGGGAAAAAAGGATTTGAACCCCTGCTGATTTTGAACATGTGCCCACTGACAAAAAAAAGATCAGTCTATAATTTTAATGATAGGTGTATTTTAACAGTGAGAGACAGAATAACAAAAACAAAATCCAGAAAAACACGTCAAAAAAGTTATAAATTGATTTGCATCAATGAGTAAAATTAGTATTTGATCCCCTATCAATCAGCAAGATTTCATGCTCCCAGGTGTCTCTTAAAGGGAGTGCTCCTAATCTCAGCTCGTTACCTGTATAAAAGACACCTGTCCACAGAAGCAATCAATCAGATTCCAAACTCTCCACCATGGCCAAGACCAAAGAGCTGTCCAAGGATGTCAGGGACAAGATTGGAATGGGCTACAAGACCATCGCCAAGCAGCTTGGTGAGAAGGTGACAACAGTTGGTGCGATTATTTGCAAATTAAAGAAACACAAAATAACTGTCAGTCTCCCTCGGGCTGGTGCTCCATGCAAGATCTCATCTCATGAAGTTTCAATGATGATAAAGGTGAGGAATCAGCCCAGAACTACACAGGAGGATATTGGTAATGATCTCAAGGCAGTTGGGACCATAGTCACCAAGAAAACAATTGGTAACACACTACGCCGTGAGGGACTGAAATCCTGAAGCACCCGCAAGGTCCCCCTGCTCAAGAAAGTACATGTACAGGCCCATCTGGCGTTTGCCAATGAACATCTGAATGATTCAGAGGTGAACTGAAAGTGTTGTGGTCAGATGAGACCAAAGTCGAGCTCCTTGGCATCAACTCAGCTCGCCATGTTTGGAGGAGGAGGAATGCTGCCTATGATCCCAAGAACACCATCCCCACCGTCAAACATGGAGGTGGAAATGTGCTTTGGGGGTGTTTTTCTGAGGACAGGACAACTGCACGGCATCAAAGGGATGATGGATGGGGCCATGTACTGCTGCCCCCCCTGCAACAAAATGGATGTAGTGTGTGTGTTTGTTTAGTGGAAGCAGTGGATGCAGTGTGTGTGTATTGCATTGTGTGTGTGTGTGTGTGTGTGTATAATGGATGCACAGTGTGTGTGTATAGAAGTGGATGCAGCGTGTGGATAGAGGATGCAGTGTGTATGTGTATTGTGAATGGTGTGTGTGTGTGTGTATAGTGGATGTAGTGTGTGTGTGTAGTGGATGCAGTGTGTGTGTTTGTGTAGTGGATGCAGTGTCTGTGTGTGTGTGTGTGTTTGTGTAGTGGATGCAGTGTGTGTGTATAGATGATGTAGTGTGTATGTGTGTGTGTAGTGGATGCAGTGTGTGTTGTGGATGCAGTGTGTGTGTATAGTGAATGCAGTGTGTGTGTGTATAGTGGATGCAGTGACTGTGTTAGTGAAATGCATGCAGTGTGTGTTTGTGGTGATAAGTAAATTTGTGGGGGTGAGCAGTTTTTTATTTTTTTTATTTTAACTTATTCCCCCTCCCTGCACTTACTTATTCCCTCCCCTGCACTTACTTATTGCCCCCTCCATGCACTTATTCCCCCTCCCTGCACTCACTTATTCCCCCCTCCCTGTACTTACTTATTTCCCCCTCCCTGCACTTATTCCCCCCCCCTCCCTGCACCTATCCCCCTCTGCCTGCACCTATTCCCCCCTCCCTGCCTCTTACCGGTTGGCAGGGAGGTGGGATACATGATTCTAATGTGGTCCAGTGGAGCTGTAGGACAGTGAAGAGGGAGGCCTGAGAGTGATCTTACAATCCCCAGCAAGGGCAAATACTCTTCTCTCGCGAGCCACAAGAGCGTTACCACGGGCTGCCATGGCAACGCTCCGAATGGCACACAATTTGCCAGAGCGTTGCCATGGCAACCCGTGGTAACGCTCTCGTGGCTCGCGAGAGAAGAATACCTGCTGCTGCTGCTGGGGATTGTAAGATCACTCTCAGGGCTCCCTCTTCACTGTACACAGCAGCAGGGCCTGGAACAGCACATATATACGTATAGTGGTACTCTCTATATATATATGTGCAAATAGGCAACCTGGGCCCTGTCACAGTGCCACCGGGAGCAATTGCCCCACTGGGGCCAATGGACGGGCCAGTCCTGACTGGGTGGCAGGTATTTTTATGACCACCATGTTTTTTTCTGACCACCATGTTTTTGTACAATTAATTATCTCAATAACTATTGGTTTTCTGATGTCCTGTTACAAATGTTACCACCACTGATAACAAAGTAACCAACCATCAATTTCCACGTGTTCCACATGAGAATGATGTTGCAGTTAGCCTAGAATAGGGGGCCTGTGTGAACTACACATCACACACCGACATGGACACTTTGTAAAACCAGACATAGCTAAACAATGTGAACGACTAAAATAAACATTAACAATGGGAATGTAACGCATCTCCTAGTGTAACATCACTTGAACTCTACCAGCACTCCCCCAGTCCACTGAGTGCTTCACCAAACAAATGGGGGTATAACTGGAAGATAACGTCCTCCCGAACCACATAGGCAGCAGTAACAGATCCCAGTAGGAGCAGCGGAAACCAGACAATGAATTAAACAGCAGCAGAGAGCATGGATATCTAGCTGTATAATAAAACTATCTACTTAGTGATGATGTAAATCAAGTAATTTATAAACTGTGTTTATAGGGGTTACCGCATTAACGGGACTCTTAGGCACTGTAACTGAAGTGGTTCTAGACCCCTGGCACTGTCGTTCCATTCAGCATCAAAACAGTTTTTAATGTGTTAATACTAAAGGAACTCATCAACTGCCCATCCCCTCTCTGTGCTGCTTTGGTTAATAAGGAAGCACGAGCCTGAGCAGTAATAAGCACCTGTGATTGGATGAGAGTGTCAGCTGATCATTTTCAGCGTATCACAGTGCCTATTGCTTGTATGAATTGGTATAACTAGAAGGAAGTGACAATGACTGCATCAGCCACACCCCCAGTGAGGACTGGGCTGCAGATGGCCAGGGATCCCCAGGAGTTTATTCACAAAATAGCAAATTATACAGCAATTAAAAATCAGAACTAGAATTTTCAGGTTAAATTAGCCAAGCTGTGACTGATACACAAAAATATGTCCTGGGCTCAGACTCCCACTATTCCTAGGCAGCAGCAATGACCATAGAACACATACAACCCCAATACATACAATAAAAAAAATCAAATAATAGAGTTACAGTACATGCACTCTATCCAACATCCCTATTCATATTTGCCCATTAGGTGTAAAAACCCACCTGCCATGTCAAGGCAAACTTAGGTGTAGGTGGCTCCTACATTAACAAGTCACCAAATCTCTGAGACAGAGAGGGGCTGTGACTAAAGCTTAGTTTAAATATTTTGTGCCCACATTTTGCAACTTTAGATCACTGTTTAGTAAATAAACCTCAGATATTCTTCTATAAAAGCGATGTCCAATAGTATATATAGAATGTAATATATTAAGTCTCAGGAGTGGCGTAATATATTCTATTCAACATCAAGCAGTGCATTATGGAAAGCCCTGTAAGACTTGTGCTAAAACGAAATATATCATCTTATTTTATTCTATGAATTAACAGACTCTCACTGCAGATACGAATGTGTGTTTAACTCATAAAACACATTGTCAGAGGGGAAAGTGTGTTTCTTATTTATCTTTGGGGACTGAGTATTGCATCCAGCAAAACATAATAATCTGCATGCTTCCATTCTACAAATTAGATTTAGGACAACACAGGTTCGTTCAGACCATCAGGGTAATGAAGGGTGAAATTAATTTTTCATGTCTTGCAAACAATGAAAGTGTCTTTAAACCCATACACTGCTCGTGGTGAGACTCTGTATAAAAGCTACAGGTAAAATGAAGAAATCTGAGTAAAGATCAGTGTATAAATTGGGGGGGGGGGGAGGAGTGTTCTGATATTTAGTGTTCTTTAATTTTTCTACTTTACATACATCTATTATTCACTATAGGCCCTTTAAAAAAAAAAATGAAAATTGGAGAAATTTGGAGGTGAGGTTTCAGGGCATATTCTTTAAATATATTATTGTACCAATTTTGCAAACTGATGTCCATTTATATACATATGATCAGATTTCCCTTTCTCTCCTCTCCCCCTCCCCCCAAACACTGAAATGCAGGAAAGAGGGTGTACAACCACATTTTGGGTGAACTGTATGTGACAGAGTGACAATGGGGCACTGCTGCGTCCGGCCCAGCCGTGGGTTTTCCTGTCGCTGTTTGCATGTTTATTACAACAAAAGCCCGCGTTGGGCCATGCTATCCCTGACATTTAACATGTATTCGCCCCATGTTAAGCCTTTCACTAACTAGGGAGGCATTTGCAGTTCAATCCATATTCTGCCCTCATTTGGATATGGCGATTTTCACTACTAACGTGAGTTTGGCCTATTTTAATCATACATAGCATCATAGTGATACCTCAATTAGTTTCATGCTGTAGTGGAGATCTAGTATTCCACAAGTTATCTCCGCTTAAGATCCCAGTGAGGCTCAGGAACAAGTAATTATAAATCCACAGGCAAGGTTTCCAGCAGGTAAAATAATCCAGCAATATCCCAACAGCAATCCCAATAACTGGACGACACACAGCATCAGGAGCAGAACTGAAAACCTTTATTTCACAGTGGCCTTATAAAGCATGCTCCCATGCAAGGGAGGGATTTCCATTAATTATTACAGTATCCAATCCGGCAATAGTAACCTCCCACACATCTCCTCCCCTCAGCCTGACTCATAATCCCCTTATACTGTACACAAATTCCCCCAGTTTCTGGATGTACCCCTAAACCTAGGGGTACCCCTTTAAATGGCACATCCGCTGGTAGCCCTGATCTGGGTGAGCAACATATTCAAAAATCACCCAGATCGGACCAGGGGTTCGGGAAATTCGTGGAGGTAATAAAAAGACCGACCGCACTGGAGAGTATAGCCAAATTGGGTTCCATGCGATGGGGCCCTGCGGTCGGTCACAGTATAAGGGAATAAATTTCACGAAAGGCTAAGGCTACAGAGATCAGGTAGGGTTCGCATGAATCCCCTCGTTCTGTTGTTTCTGTCTACCGAACGAGGGGCCGTTCGGTAGTTTGGAACCGAACGGACCGGGCTTGTGGAGATCTCAGCGGTGTTCGCCTAGTCGAGTGTCCGATTTGGGTTCCAGACACTCGACGGCAAAACACAGCTGTTTGGGAGTTTTAAAATGGCCGCCGCCACGTGTGCGTTTCCCGAATGGTGGCCACCCCGAGAACAAAGGACCTACTGCACAGCTTGTTAATTACCCATTCGCAACATTGTTGCAACGGGTAATTGAAGGCACACTTCACACAGGGGAGGTCTGACTGTTCGGTAGTTTCATTCCCTTAGTTTGTTCGAATGATTCTACCGAACAATCAGACGAATACACGTTATTTAAACACATATAAACCAGCAATTTACCCGAATACAGTTATACACATGCAATTTTCACACATGCATTCTGCTTACTGTATTCGGCCCTCATTTGGCCATATCAATTTTATCATATGCAATTAATTTAGTCACTCTGCATTTTAATGTTTAATTAATGCTATGCCATATATTTAGTTTCTCATATTTGCAGGTTATTATTTTCGGCCCATAGGTCCTTGGTTATACTTGTCAGCTTTGAGCAGATCAGCATTTGTTACTTGTGTTCACCCAGCCTCCTGCAGCCTAAGTTCCTATATTTATTCTATATGTCTGCCATCTGGGTATTCAGGCACTCATTGGGCCTACACTGTTTGATAATTTTATCACATGACAGGAGGCTTCCTATTTTGCATAACTCTCTTTACTAAACTCCATAGCAGTAAAGAAAGTGAAACATTTAAACCAATCAAAATGCAAATAGGGAGTATATCATCCCAGCAAATAGGCTCCTCCTCCTCTTTCTTTACTGCTCCATCGCAGACAGGTCAGAGTTTTTGGCTCTTCCCTATTTACCTCATAAGATAGTTTTTCTGTACATTAATAATTGTCACTTTTGTCTATTTACTTTGTTTACTTTATTTCTTCTTACTATCTTTCCTTGATATCTCTGTATTTTAAACTTTCCCTTACTGGGACTCTTTATTTTGTTCCCCTAGTCCCAGTGGCTTACTCCGTTTTCCCGCTCTTTTTCCCGCTCGTTTCCCGCCCTTGGGCGGTCCCCCGAGTTTAGGCAGGTTCCCTGTCTTTGCCCCTGCTTGCCGCCCTTGCCGGCTTCCTCTCACTCATTTCCCGCGGCTCGGCGCCAGCCGCGGCTACACTCGCGGCGGCCATCTTTAAAACCGCATCTCGCGAGATTACGGACGCCATCTTGAAAGTGCCGCGAGTGCCGCCAGTACCGCAAGGGACACACACGGACGGACTTTCTAACCGCAAAATACTCCACAGAGGTCAGTTAAAGTGAATGCTGTGTAAAGCACATAAGGTATTAACCTGTGCTTACTTGGGGTGCTGCCCTTAACTGTGCTGCTATAGAGGTCGCTTTGTGGCCACCTCTACAACCCTGGGTGAGGCCCAGAACAAAAATCCCAACTAGTGGTGTTGTATTCTGCCCTGCTGGGGCCATATATATATTATTATTTTGCCACCATTGGCACTATATACCCTGCTTACCACTATATACCCTGCTGGGGTATCACATATATATTTACAACCCTGCTGGGGTTATTTGTTTTTTTCTCCTCAAACCAATTTCATTCCTTGTATAAGCCCTGCTGGGGTAATTTTGTACTCTGTACAACAAAACACGTTATTGCACCCTGCTGGGGTCTGCATAACAATATAAAACAGCTTAGTACTGTCTACACAGCTTACTGACCTCTATAATACGCCCTGTGCCAACACATATTCAGGCATTATGGAGACCTCTCAGACTACAGAGCTCCAAACCATGGTAAATGAGGCTGTATCCGCCTCCATGGAGAAAGTTCTCTCCAAAATGATGGCCTCTAATCCCGACAGGAAGAAACCATCAAAAACCCACACAGCCCGCCATGACTCAGATTCTGACGAACCAGAATCACGCAAGAGCCCAGAAACCTTCACGGGCAAACGCCATTGGAAAGGCGAAAAGGGTCACCAAAACCCTAACAAAGTCAAAGACCCGGCTAAACGCACTAAACCCGCTATAGCCGCCACCCCGAACCCGCCACACGAGTACTCTTCGGAAGAAGAAGACTCTCACGCCAAATCCATGGCCATCTTAGACGAATGGCAAGCGGACGAGTCAGATTCCAACGAAGACGTTTGGGGCTCAGATTCAGGATCCCAATCCTTCTTTCCACAACAAGCGTTCACGGGAGAACCCCAAGAACCAGACACGGAAACCCCGCTGGAAGATGAAGACACCATTTTCGACCCGTTGGGGCAAAAACTTTTGATCCACGAAAAATAAGACACCCACGCTCAAGCGACTGGACACCACCCGACCACTTAGCGAGGTTCATGCACCTCTGGTTACGGAAGTCCATGGACAAGACAGTCCGCAACCGCTTGAGGTCGGAATGCCCACGACCTTTTCTACCTGACCATGTTGCGGACACTCCAGAATTCGACCAGGTGATGACCACCTTTATGTCGCGAGGTGGCCGCGACCCACGCAAAGGTGTGGAGAAAGGGTTCAAAGGGGTACAGGATAAACTTCTGGACACTGTGGGACCATTATCCAGAATTATGTACTTGGCCGACGACGCCCTAGCTAAAGCCGATCAATTTGACGCTACTATGGTGCGAGAATGGGCGCATGATGTGCGGGAATGGGCACAAAGGTGCTTTTGTTTTGTGGGTAATGCCAATGTCGCCTTATCATCCGAGCGACGTAAAGCAGCACTTCTCCGCATTGATGGGAAATTGGTGGAGTTGGGCACCAAAGAACTAGGTCCTATGGCACAGGGCAAGCTCTTTGGAGAACTTTTCCTAAAAGAGCTAAGTAGACATGTCTACACATCCTTAAACAAGGCTCAGACATCAATGCGTAGAGTCTTCAGACAAAACCCCTCCAGGCCATCAGGCCCCCGCTCTACGAGACCTCAACCTTTCTACCCAGAGGTGGGATACCGCCCGTACTCCTACACTCGAGGTGCAGACAGAGGTCGAGGACCACGCACCCGAGGCAGAGCTCGATTTTCCTCAGGTAAGCAACCATTTTACTCACTTCTCACTCCCAATGCATACAGCAGGTCGCATATCTCTTTTCTTCCAGGAATGGACCTCCATCTCCACGGATGCATGGATCCTACAGACGGTACAAGGTTACGTCATAGACTTCGTAGACCAACCACGACAGACAGAACTACCACGTCCTATCCACTGCTCAAGGATAGACACCTCTCTCATCGACGACGAACTTCAAACCCTATACTCGAAAGGGGCGATCGAACCCGCCTCCGACCCTCAAGGTTTCTTCAGCAACATCTTCTTGGTAAAGAAGAAAACGGGAGACCTACGACCCGTCATAAACCTACGACAACTCAACGAATACGTCACTTACAATCACTTCAAGATGGAAGGCATACATCTTCTACGAGACCTGCTACAAGACAAGGATTGGTTCACGAGACTAGACCTCAAGGACGCTTACTTATCAGTACCCGTCCACCAATCCTGCAGACAATACCTTCGTTTCCACTGGCAAGGCCTTCCTTGGCAATTCACGTGCCTCCCCTTCGGCCTCAGTTCGGCCCCATGGTGTTTCACCAAACTGATGAAACCCGTGGTCGCACATCTTCGAGCGCAAGGAATTCGTTGCATCATATACCTGGACGACCTCCTGCTGTTCTGCTCAGACAGACACCGACTGGTACGTCACACACGGTATACCACGGATCTCCTGTCATCCCTGGGCTTCATAGTGAACTTTCAGAAATCGGCTACTTCCCCATCACAAACAGTGCAATTTCTGGGATTCGAGATAGATTCCATCTCCAGCACCCTATGGCTACCGTCAGCAAAAATCTCAGCCATTCGCAAGGAATTACGCAGGGCCATCCGCTGCCACACCATTCCACTCCGCGCCCTCGCACGCATTGTGGGACTTCTCTCGGCTTCCATACAAGCTATATTCCCCGGTCCCCTCCACTACAGGGCGATGCAGCGCCTCAAAGCTTCCTTCCTCTGGAAAAACCCCTCATACGATCAGCCAATCCCGATGACAGAAGAAGTCAGAGACGAACTCAGATGGTGGCTAGACAGCATGGAGGCATGGAACGGCCGAGCCATCTTCGGAAGGGCTCCCGATATGATATTGGAATCAGACGCCAGCCTCTGGGGATGGGGCGCGACGAGCGAAAATACATCGACAGGAGGAACCTGGACATCCCAAGACCTCAACATGCATATAAACTGCTTGGAACTCCTAGCAGGGTCATTCGCCATCCGAAGCCTAGCGAAGGACAAGTCGGATTGCTGCATCCTCCTCAGGATGGACAACATCTCTGCAGTCCGCTACATCAACCGCCTAGGCGGAGCCCGTTCCCGCCTCCTGTCAGAAATCACGAAGGAGATCTTCGATTTCTGCCTACCCCGCAACATCTCTCTCATGGCAGAATATCTCCCAGGAGAGACAAACCTCACAGCAGACTGGTTCTCACGTCACTGGCGGGACACCAGCGACTGGAAACTAGATCCACAAATCTTCAACCACATTGCGGATCGCCGAGGACCACTCCACCTGGATCTATTTGCGTCCCGCAACAACAGACAAACGGAACTGTACTTCAGCTGGCTCCCGGATCCGGAGAGCGCTGCAGTGGACGCATTCCTACAACCATGGCCGATCACGGGAGCCTACGCCTTTCCCCCCTTTGCCATGATAGCGAGGACCATACACTACCTGAAGAATCAACAAACCTCTCTAGTGCTCATCACTCCACTATGGAGAGGACAACCTTGGTTCCCGGACCTCCTAGCTCTTTCATACAAGGATCCTCTTCTATTACCCCATCATCAGTACATTCTCACAGATCCAAGAGGACACCCTCATCCACTCATCCTGGAAGAGCGTCTCCATCTGGTGGCTTGGACACTTTCAGGGGCTCCTGGCAAGTCGGCGAACTATCGCAGGCTGCTAAAGAGCTACTATGGGACTCATGGGCCCCTGGAACCAGAAGATGCTACCTATCCGCTTGGAACTCCTGGTCCACTTGGTGTTTGGAATGGAACATCGATCCATTTACGGCCCCTATTTCAGCCATTTTGAACTTCCTATCCCACCTATTCTCATTAGGTCGGTCTTACAGATCAATCAACGTAATTCGTTCAGCTATTTCAGCAGCTCATGTCCCCATACTAGGGATTCCGGTTGGCAAGGACCCACTGGTGTGTCGACTTCTGAGGGGCATTCGATTACAACGCCCTCCAGGCCCGAAATATTCTCGATTCTGGGACGTCGACGTAATCCTCCGATTCCTGAGAGACTGGCCAACTAACGACAGACTCTCCCTCCGACAACTCTCAGCAAAACTCACAGTCTTGCTTTGCCTGGTCTCCTTCCGCAGAGTTTCAGACATTCGAGCGCTGGACATAGACGCTTTTTCTACCTCCCCAGAAGGAGTAACATTCAGGATATCTCGTCGCACTAAGACGGACTCCACATCTGTATTTTATCCATTCTTCCCCACGGATCCACAACTCTGTGTCGTCTCCGCTCTACATCAGTATGTAGAAACTACCCTACCACTCAGGTCTACGCCCTCAGTTCAACTCTTAGTATCATACGTTAGACCACATGTTCCTATTACAACAACCACCCTAGCAAGATGGGTTCGATGGTTACTATCGCTAGCCGGCGTGGACACTACATTCGGAGCCCACTCCGTACGCGGAGCAGCAGCATCCTCAGCCTTCATGGCGGGTGCCTCCATAACGGATATCCTACACTCCGCGGATTGGTCTAGAGAATCTACGTTCCGCACCTTCTACTTCCGACCGAACTCCGGTGCAGCCATGTCTCTTATACAACAGCGTTAAAAATGCAAAATAGGAAGCCTCCTGTCATGTGATAAAATTGAAGATTATGCTAGCGTTAGTGTACTTATAATCTTAATTTTAGTAATGACAGGAGGCGAGTATTTTCCCACCCTTCCCACCCGGAGAGGAGGGGAACTACTCTATTCATACAGCTACTACTGTCTCCTTTTTTCTTCCTTCTTTTTCAGTCAACCAACATGTTGGCATATTGTATCCTCTATTACCATCAGCCTATCTATCTACTGTTAGACTATTCTCTGAATTCATAATATACACTGTTTCAATGCTATCCGATGGATCAATACCTATATCACAAACAGTTGCCAGACCGGTGCCTAACCTTCTCACATTCTCATTTCAGTTTAACTTCGTTTCATCCTGCAACTTCTGCGGCATAATCATTGGACTACGGTTCTTCAGATAAAGACCACGCCTTCTATCGGACGACTTCCATCACCCGTTGGTGCCGGTTCCCACTCATGCCGAGAAGTTCATCTTTCCAGTTGGATACCACAGTTGATGTTTACTACAGACTTTATCGCTACCTTCTTCCCTGTTCCGATGTCGCTTCCGAAAGAGGAGGAGGAGCCTATTTGCTGGGATGATATACTCCCTATTTGCATTTTGATTGGTTTAAATGTTTCACTTTCTTTACTGCTATGGAGTTTAGTAAAGAGAGTTATGCAAAATACTCGCCTCCTGTCATTACTAAAATTAAGATTATAAGTACACTAACGCTAGCATAATCTTCAATTATATCGCTAGGTGTTGCTACTGACTGTCTAAATTTATGTCAGGCCCAAACTTGGGCCTATACATGCGGTTAGCATTTATGGTACTGCCTGTTAATAATCTTATTTCACTGTCCATCCCTACTTACATTGCTTAAGTCCTTTCTGGGCTCCTCAACGGCCTTCGTCAAGTGTACTGTAACATAATGTTTTTCATAATTATGTCTGTTCTATGGTTATATGGACATATTCATGGCCCTCATCTAAATGTTATTTTACACTTCAAATCAAGACATGCCACGAACTAGGTCTGCCACTTGGGTGTCACCAATAACATACTACATTGCAACTGGTCTACTCATATATTTTCAACATTAATTGTGTCATTATGCACCTGTAACTTCTCATTTGGCCACCCTGCATCTAGGTATAGTTATGGTGGGCCTTCATTTGGTCTTCACTAACGTAGGAAAGTGAAGGGTGTGCTAAACAGTGTGAAAACAATATGTATACTTATCAATAGAGTGGTAACTGCATAAATGTAGAGAATTTTAAAAAAGCACAACTATTCATGAAAAAAAGGCACAGCCTATCATAAAAAAACAACAACCTTTCATAGAAAAAAAGGCACAACTTTTCATGAAAAAGTATGTAAAGTGGATGCAGTGTGTATGTGTGTTTGTGTGTAAAGTGGATGCAGTGTGTCTGTGTGTTTGTGTAAACTGGATGCAGTGTGTATGTGTGTGTAAAGTGGATACAGTGTGTCTGTGTGTTTGTGTGTAAAGTGGATGCAGTGTGTATGTGTGTTTGTGTATAAAGTGGATGCAGTGTGTCTGTGTGTTTGCGTGTAAAGTGGATGCAGTGTGTATGTGTGTTTGTGTATAAAGTGGATGCAGTGTGTCTGTGTGTTTGCGTGTAAAGTGGATGCAGTGTGTATGTGTGTTTGTGTGTAAAGTGGATGCAGTGTGTCTGTGTGTTTGCGTGTAAAGTGGATGCAGTGTGTATGTGTATAAAGTGGATGCAGTGTGTCTGTGTGTTTGCGTGTAAAGTGGATGCAGTGTGTATGTGTGTTTGTGTGTAAAGTGGATGTCTGTGTGTTTGTGTGTAAAGTGGATGCAGAGTGTGTGTGTCACATTCAGAACCCACAGCTAAAAGGTAGCTATGGGTTGTATACAAAGTTATTTTTTTTTGTTCTTTATATTTTAAGCAACATAATTCCAGCCAATTCCAGTATGTACATTATTTAACTCCAGCAGTGCCTTACACATGGCGAATTCATCTGTACAAAGAGAATTCCGAGCCTGCATTTGTGCATATTTAATATTATGTATATATTATGTAGTACACTGACAGGAGCATTTTCCTGCCATTTGGTTCTCAGGTCAAGTGCGAGAAAGTAATCAATATAGGGGAAACCAGGAGGGGCAGTAAACAATATGTATTTATATATTATATACTTAGTAAAGATATACTATATACAGTTGCAAGAAAAAGTATGTGAACCCTTTGGAGTGATATGGATTTCTGCACAAATTGGTCATAAAATGTGATCTGATCATCATCTAAGTCACAACAATAGACAATCACAGTCTGCTTAAACTAATAACACACAAAGAATGAAATGTTGCCATGTTTTTATTGAACACACCATGTAAACATTCACAGTGCAGGTGGAAAAAGTATGTGAACCCCTAGACTAATGACATCTCCAAGAGCTAATTGGAGTGAGATGTCAGCCAACTGGAGTCCAATCAATGAGATGAGATTGGAGGTGTTGGTTACAGCTGCCCTGCCCTATAAAAAATACACACCAGTTCTGGGTTTGCTTTTCACAAGAAACATTGCCTGATGTGAAAGATGCCTCGCACAAAAGAGCTCTCAGAAGACCTACGATTAAGAATTGTTGACTTGCATAAAGCTGGAAAGGGTTATAAAAGTATCTCCAAAAGCCTTGCGGTTCATCAGTCCACGGTAAGACAAATTGTCTATAAATGGAGAAAGTTCAGCACTGCTGCTACTCTCCCTAGGAGTGGCCGTCCTGTAAAGATGACTGCAAGAGCACAGCGCAGACTGCTCAATGAGGTGAAGAAGAATCCTAGAGTGTCAGCTAAAGACTTACAAAAGTTACTGGCAAATGCTAACATCCCTGTTAGCGAATCTACAATACGTAAAACACTAAACAAGAATGGATTTCATGGGAGAATACCACAGAGGAAGCCACTGCTGTCCAAACAAAACATTGCTGCACAGTTTGCACAAGAGCACTTGGATGTTCCACAGCAGTACTGGCAAAATATTCTGTGGACAGATGAAACCAAAGTTGAGTTGTTTGGAAGAAACACACAACACTATGTGTGGCGAAAAAAAGGCACAGCACACCAACATCAAAACCTCATCCCAACTGTGAAGTATGGTGGTGGGGGCATTATGGTTTGGGGCTGCTTTGCTGCGTCAGGGCCTGGACAGATTGCTATCATCGAAGGAAAAATTAATTCCCAAGTTTATCAAGACATTTTGCAGGAGAACTTAAGGCCATTTGTCTACCAGCTGAAGCTCAACAGAAGATGGGTGTTGCAACAGGACAATGACCCAAAGCATAGTAAATCAACAACAGAATGGCTTAAACAGAAGAAAATACGCCTTCTGAAGTGGCCCAGTCAGAGTCCTGACCTCAGCCTGATTGAGATGCTGTGGCATGACCTCAAGAAAGCGATTCACACCAGACATCCCAAGAATATTGCTGAACTGAAACAGTTCTGTAAAGAGGAATGGTCAAGAATTACTCCTGACCGTTGTGCATGTCTGATCTGCAAAAGGAAACGTTTGGTTGAAGTTATTGCTGCCAAAGGAGGTTCAACAAGTTATTAAATCCAAGGGTTCACATACTTTGTCCACCTGCACTGTGAATGTTTACATGGTGTGTTCAATAAAAACATGGCAACATTTCATTCTTTGTGTGTTATTAGTTTAAGCAGACTGATTGTCTATTGTTGTGACTTAGATGATGATCAGATCACATTTTATGACCAATTTGTGCAGAAATCCATATCATTCCAAAGGGTTCACATACATTTTCTTGCAACTGTACTGTGGTTCGGAAGATCTAATGTTATCAAAATAATTATTATCCCAATAATCTTGTATATTATGTAAACTCTTAATATTGAAGTACCAAAAAATAAATTTTCTACATATAAAGGGATTATAGGAAAATTCCTACGGAGGATAAAAAACCTTGTTTAGGTGATGCTTATCTAACTAGGCCAAAAAATAAGGGAGGTTTGGATCTTTCAGATACAGCAAAGTGCTACAAAGCCGTCCATTTATCCCGTGTTATATCTTGGAATCATTCAAATTAAGATTGGACTGAACTAGAACAAGCTTCATTTTCTTTTCCTGTAAAGGCTGCTCTTGGCTTGGCTTTGTAATCATCAATCAAGTTTAATAGATAAAAAAATCATACCGTAACCTGTACGTGTAAAATAATTTAAAGAGATGGGTAGGGAAAAACGAAATTATCCAGAAAAATGCATTACTGACGCCTTTAACGTTCAATAAAGAATTCCTTCCAGGCTTACAGAAAAATATTTTCCCAAGAAATTTTAAACCCAGAATAGGACATTTTCTGGTCGACTATAAAAATGCTCTACATATAAGACACAGTGTATATAATTTCTAACCATAATATGTAGACTGACAGATTAGTCATTATATATCCTCTTTGAAAAGAAGTGGTAACTTCGTAGACTCATTATCACAATTCGAAAAAATCTGTCAGAAGTGGTGGCCTGATCCCATAGGATTGGCTGAGACTGACAAAGAGGCAGATCAGGGGCAGAGCCAGCACGATTCAAACACAGCCCTGGCCAATCAGCATCTCCTCATAGAGATGAATTGAATCAATGAATCTCTATGAGGAAAGTTCAGTGTCTGCATGCAGAGGGAGGAGATACTGAATGTTTGGATGCATTTTAGGCAGCCATGACCCAGGAAGGATCTCGAACAGCAACCTGAGGAGTGGCCAGTGAAGTTATCACTAGGGTGTAATGTAAACACTGCATTTTCTCTGAAAAGACAGTGTTTACAGCAAAAAGCCTGAAGGTAATGATTCTACCCACCAGAACAAATTCAATTAGCTGTAGTTGTTCTGGTGACTATAGTGTCCCTTTAAAAGAAGAATATACACACCTACACATAAGGTGGATGGTGGTCCTGCTGACTCATGTCTTTATTTTTCTGTGTCTTGCATGAATATTGGACTTTTTTTATGCAATATATCAAATATTTTTATTTCTTATTTTATTAAAAATTAACAATAAAGAGACATTAAATCAAAAGCTTACACTCTAGTTGCCACTGGAGTGATTCTAAAAACCTCCAGGTATTTAAATGTGGATAGGGATTTGGGAAGAGCGCAAGTAACTCTTTTCTTTGGTTTTTATTGCATGTTGGGGCTGATGTGTACTATAGTCATTGCTGCCGCCCAGGAGTAATGGGAGTTAGAGAGTAGGATATATTTTTGTATATTAATACAAGATTGCAAAAGGAAAAACAATCAATACAACGTTCTCACTTCATTTATTTATTTTAATAGAGATATAATAATAATATAAGTATGACAAGTTGACAATTCAGAATTGCATTGCAAAAATGGCCGATATTGCCTAGTCATTATATTCCAATTAAGAAATGGACTGGGTACAGGTCCGAACTACCGGCAGGTTTATTGGATGAAGATCTGGCTCCTAACAGAGCCTTTATCAAGCTCATTAGGCTGGGCCATATTGAAGCCATTTTTGCATTGCAGCACAATAATAGGCAATGTTTTCCCATTTTTGCAGCCTGTCTGAATCATTATCATAGTTTTTTATTTTTTTATTAATAACATTCTTTATTGAGTGGTAATTATATATTACATTTGTAAATAGTGAACAAGAGTATAAAGCGTGAGCACATATAAATTAACGCTGTTTAAACAAGTTGACACTATTTTTAATTTTTAGTACTGAAATTGAGTTAACACATAACGTCATCCCACGTGGAAGAATTTCAGACAGGTTAAAAAAACGGTTACTGAGAGATTAGTAAGAGGGAACACGTTATTGGGTTTATGTTGGACACTAAACCATGCCAGGAGACATATAATGATGGTAGAATAAAGCATATAAAAGGCTTTCTGTCTATGGTTTGAAACAGGCTAATGAAAATAGCAATAGTGCCACTGGGTGCTAACGGCAAAGATAGAAAAACAAACATACAATACTATATAAAACAATACAGCCGCCCGTTAGAAAGTAAGAGACTATTAATAAGCTCCTCCTCCAATACTGTAACTCGTCCTATGCCCATCACACAGTATGTTCTGCCTCGGTATGATAAATAGCTTGAGACCCAGCGCGAACTGTGACCAGGATTTGATCTTGGGGTCTTCCATCAGACAGCAGGTTTCCATTTTCCTCCATTTTCTTATTCTTGCACCATAGCCATTTGTCACGTGAGTATTTGATGAGGAAAAGCCAGGATCCTTAGATGCTGTTTTCACATTCATCCAACTAGCATGGCAGTCCGGCCCCGTAATTTTTTTTACAATATTGAAGTTCAGTCAGTGGGATGGAGACATGAACCATCTTCTGAGATCTCTTTCTCAATTTCAGGAACATTCACTTAGCTTCGTCGTTTGAGACTCATTCGTGTTAATCTATCCACATACTTGCGCAGTCGTCCTCCGCTGCGGCTTCGCTCTCCATGCTGCTGCTCATACTGCGCCGTCCATCCTCTTGATCAATAATCTCTTCTGATTTCCCATCGGTGGAACCCTTCACTTTTTTTGCTTTCTTTGGGAAACAGCAGCACTGAGGTCGAAACATCTGTCACAGGCGGCATCCTTTCTTCTTTGTCTTCTCTACCCTCTACCCTTCATCTGAGTTACTCTTGTTCTCCTTGGCGCTCTCGTCCGATATTTCCCTCTCACTCTGACTTGGTCTTTCTTGGATGTCAGTATCTCTAGCCTGCGTGTAAAAAGAAAAATATCAGAATTAATTTAAGGAGATCATTGTACATTGCTCTCCATCAGCACTGACGGAAAGATGTGCAGCCTATATTGGATCTATAAAGAGAGACTCTAAATAGAAAGTACACACCATGTAACAAGTCAACACAATGTTCTACGCAATGTGCGGTTACAGTGTGCATAGTGTGTCACAGTGACACACGTGGTGAGGAGGTAACTCACACACTCAGTACCGAAATGATCAAACAGTAAGTAAATTAATGTAATATTTACTATAAATAAGAACTTTATCTCCATTACTCATGGTCCATAGTATTAAACAGTATTAAGATCTTTCTTTCTGTATGGGGGAGAGGTTTGTCATCTTTATTTCTCTGCTATAAGAAAGTCAGAGAATCGTTCCCTTGTAAAATCTCTGCCTCTAGTCCGTAACTAGTGACCCTAAACCTTAAAGACCCACCTAGCACATTGTGTACATCCTTACCTCGTCTTGGATCTCCATCTCGGCTGGTGGGGGGATCTCGAGCGGTCCCAGGGGCTCATCTTCAGTTCGGATGGATATTTCGCTGATTATACCCATCTTGTTTGCCAATTAAACAGCATGTGCATGCTACACATCAAAAGAAATATACAGACATCAGAATGTATTTATTTAATGACTTCTTTTACCATTGTCCTGTATCTCCAATCATAGAAAGAATATGTGATATACTGTGTATTTTATTTTATACAAAGAGATGTAGAAAATGAAAGTAGCTGATAAACAGTTAGAAGGAGCCCCGATAATGATGGATACAGGGTGCTATGTGATATGCACTCAATGTCTGAATATACAGTGCAGGGCCGCCATCAAGGGGTGACAACCATGTGGGGCCCATCGGGTGGCCCACACACTTACGGCCACCCGATGGGTCCCCTCCTTCAGGGGCCCGGCCACCCGACAGGCCCCTTTAAAAAAAAAAAAAAAAGCAGCAAGTGCTGCTGGGAGGAAGTGGTTACTTCCTCCCAGCTCACTCCGCGCACCAGTGAAAATGGAGAGCCAGGCAGTGAAGAGGGAGCCGTGCCGACTCCCATCATCCCCAGCCACCCTCCTGTAAGAGACAGGAGGGTGACTGGAAAATTAGCTGTGTGTGTCTGTCTGCATGTCTGTCTGTATGTCTGTCTGTCTGTATGTCTATGTCTGTCTCTATGTCTATGTCTGTCTGTATGTGTATGTCTGTATGTCTGTCTGTCTGTATGTATGCATGAATGAATGTCTGTATGCATGCATGTCTGTCTGTAAGTATGTCTGTCTGTGTGCATGCATGCTTATGTTTGTCTGTGTCTGTGTGCATGCATGCTTATGTCTGTCTGTCTGTCTGTCTATCTATCTATGTCTATGTCTGTCTGTCTGTCTGCCTATTGTTGTCTGCATGTATGTCTATGTATGTATGTCTATGTATATGTCTGTATGTATGTATGTCTGTGTGTATGTCTATGTATGTCTGACTGCATGCATGTATGTCTATGTATGTCTGTCTGTCTGCATGCATGCCTATGGATGTATGTATGCATGTATGCCTGTATATATACATGCATATATATACATACATGGGTAATTTTTTGATTATTGTTTTTTGATTATTGTTAGGTTGGAGTGCAGGAGCTTACTACATTTATATATATATATATATATATATGTATGTCAGTATGAATGTATGTATGCATATCATTATGAACATATGTCTGCGTGTATGTGTGTATGGATGTCTGTATGCATGTATGTCTGTCAGTATATATGCATGTATGTCAGTCTGTATGTATGTATGTATGTCTGTATGCCATTATGAATGTATGTGTGTATGTCTGTCAGTATGTCTGTATGTATGAATGTATGTATGTCGGTGTCTGTATGTATGTATGTGTCTTTATGTCCTCATGCATGTGTGTCTGTATGTATGTTAGTATGTGTCTGTCTGTCACTATGTATGCCTGTGTGAATGTCTCAGTATGTGTGTCAGTATGTCTGCGTGTATGTCTGTTTCAGTATGTGTGTCTGTTAGTATGTATCTGTGTCCTTTTGTATCAGTGTGTGTTTGTGTGTGTGTGTGTATTCCTGTGGGCGGTATTTGGAGGCGGGCCCCAGGGAGCCCAGACCCTGAGCTGAGTTAGGGGCCCCAAAATTTCTGGTGGCGGCCCTGATACAGTGTATTAAGGTGGCACACAAAGGAAGTAGCTGTGAGTTCACTGGAAGCCAACACTCACTAGTTTCAGAAGTCTCTCCCCATATTCTTTTATCTTCTTCAGTGAACCTTCTACTTCCTGAGGTGTTTTATGGTCCTCATTCTGATCCTCGGTGCCCCTTTCTGGTGGTAACTGACACTTATTGCTGTAATATATTATATAGAGTAAAAATAATAATCGGGAGAAATGCCCCGTATTTGCTCCGTCATGTATACAAACTTGCATTTTCTTAATTTATTCTAGGAATTTGTTCTTAGAAGTCCTCCTAAGATAAACTACTTTTATGGGCTCTGGGAAATGAAGGAATATTTTAATTGGTTTTCTTTTTCATTTAAGAGTAAGGTGGGGAACTGTCAAAGTACACTGCAGGATGCGTGACAACCCAGTAGCTTTTCACAGGTTTGGTGGAAATCATAAAGTGAGACCAGAGTGAGAGGACTTTGTTATCAACCTCCAGCTCTGTTAATGGGTGAGGGATATGGGGGGACCATTGGCTAAGTTCTAATCACTAAACATGGAAAAACAGAATATTCAATAGATCGTATTAATATGGAAGTAAACAGGTTATTGATCCAAGCAGAAATCTGATTGCTATTATGGGGAAAAGAAGGATAGTTTCCCTTTTTGGTAGCAAAATTGACCATCGCTTCAATTAATTTTTGGGGGGGGTTTTGCCCTCTTTTAGATCTTAAGCATAAAAAGAAGTGTTTTAAGGTTGAACTTGGTGGAGTGGTCTTTTTTCTTCCAGGATTACTATGTAATAGATTCTCACCTGCTGTTCGCAGAGCTCCATGGTCTGACGGCAGGGATTTACATTGGGAAAAGAGAGAGAAGAACAGGGGGATGAGATGATATGAAAAAGAAAAATGTCATATAGAGAAAAAAAAAGTTAAAAATATTTTGAAGAAATGAACGAGTGAAAGTGATGGAAGGATGGGAACAAATGAGGGGAAGAAAAAATATATAAAAATATTAGATATAAGGAAAAAAACACAAAAATAAAAAATTGATGGATAAAAACATCCAATGACTGAGGATTAAATGATTTTAGCTGCTTCTGAGAAGCTACAAGGAGGGCACTTTCACTAAACATTCTCCAGCTGTTTAAAGGGAATCATATTCTCTCAATCCTTTTTAATCCTATAAATGCAGAAAGTGGCTACAAAGGTTACACTGAGACACCAAAGTTATAGCTCACAAGAAAACCGCTTTAGGCTGATGCACCATCCAACATGGGGAGTTAACAGCTAGAATGTTGGAGGTTACCTGTACAATATCTAGAAATTCTATATATTCTATGAAATATATCTCCTATGTTCTCTGTCCCATTCCAAGGGAAATGACGTACTATGAGCTCCGCGAGAAGTGCTCTAGATGAGCCATTGTGATGAAGGCATGGCTGAGAGTTCCCATGGGAGTTATCCTCTTCTTTGGATCCATAGTGAGCATCTGCTTTATCAGGTCCAGACACTGCCACATGTCTGCCATCTCCACCAGTATGTCACTGCTCGCTTTCTCTGATGGTAAATTTATCTGAAAAGAAAAGATGAGTTTTTGAGTGGGGTATATATCATTGCCATGGGATCCCCAGAAAGAGTATAGGTGGTATAGTAAGTGGCCTGGCTGCTTCTCGGTTCTAGCAAGCACCTGTTGTGATTTCAGGGCAAGAGGGGGCTAAAAACAATAAGAATGGGGTACTCATATAAAGACAAGAGATGTCTATGCTTGTCTAAGATATTGAAATGATAGTTCCACATTTTAGAAATGAATATTAAAGAGGACGTTTTAATCCTTTATTTTGAGGTGATTGTGTGATCCCCAGGAATGCCGTACCTGCATCATGTCATCAAGAGAGCTGAAGATATATTTCCTGTTTTTCGACAGAATACACTCCAGTCTCACGACTGTACTCTCTGGCAGTCTAGAAAAGAGGAAAAACAAAATATTAATTTCAGGAATGAGACAACCATCCAATGTAACGTTCTTTAGAATCCCAATGGGTTTCCAGGTACTGGAAGGATGGGACCAACACCTCATCCAGCATTTAGATTGTTTAATTAGCATTATGCTGTGAAAACTTGCTCCGAAAACTGTCTGAGAAAGAGGTAGAGTAATTAAGTCTTTAACGAGATCAACAGTTATTTATCTAAGCTTTATCACATCTAAACTTCCAAAGTAACTGAATGTTAGTGGATGAAACTTCATTTGGTTTAACAGAATAAAAGGCCTGGCATGTCGCTTTAATCACTGCCAGCGCTGTCATGATATCACAGGATTTGTTTAATCCTTTAGTCCTGACGCGGTTGAATATAATTTTTCAATTTTAATAACGTTGGTATTTAAGGTCCCACCTTCAATCTCCATGATGAGTGTGAAGAATCCGTGTCTCTATTAAAGTAATAATCGGTCTTTGTTCCTCTGCTCAGCATGTGTTCAGCTGGCAATCCCTGAGTGTGGCTGATGAATCGGATCTGCAGGGAGAAAGCGAGAGATTATAACTATTAATACAAGTACCGGCACCTTCCAATAAAACACAGGCCGAATCAACAGCTTCTGCTCTATCTGATTACCTGCGATTCAACAACCCACCAATAACTAACAGTTTGCGAAGTTACACTTCAGAAATGAGGTAAATGATTGGAAACTGTCAATCTACAATGAATATATGAATAATTTAACTATACAAAGACAGGCAGAATATGTGATGGTATGTTATATAATAATATAATAACCAGAACTGCTGGGTTCCTCATTGTGTTGCTGGCCACACTTACATCAGAAGGGTTTTTCCTTTTCTTTATTATCAAGTTTAAAAACTGGAGTGTAATTACCTTTTATAATAAACTGTATGGAATAGGCTGTGACTAGAGCTGGATTTCTGACTATGATCTTATTATCAGACATAGGTATCTATTGGATTTGAACTCACCAGATCATATTCGCTTGCTCCGGGATATAACATCCATCCTGTAATCAGCTCTGCCGTGATGCAGCCCAAAGACCACATGTCTATAGCCTCCCAGAATGGTAATCCTAGGATAATTTCGGGAGCTCTGTAAATTATTAACAGGGGAGAAAGAGAAGGAAGGGTTAATTAAATAATTCAGATTTTATTGGTACAAAAAAGGATACTACTTTTGGACTTTTTATGCTAATATACAGCTGTTATTATAGTCCATTTGTTATTTTTATTTATTTTATTTTATTTTTTAATTTTGTGTACCTCCATTTTGGGATCTCTCTCTACTTTCATCTGGAGACCCAGCCATTACTTCATTATGGAGATATGCTGTCTTACTTCTGATTTCTTGTAAGTGCAATATTTGGAATAAATCTTTTTATTTTTATACAATCTGCACTATCTATATTTTTTCTTTTGTTCCTGAGCTGAAGGAAAAAGGGATATTTTATTCCTGAGCTGAAGAAAAAGTGATATTGTCAGTCCTCGCCAGATTTTATTGGTATTAATCAACCTAGAGTTTGGCATAAATATATCAGATGTTTTTCTTAGGAGAGTAAAGGAGGCTGTGGTTTTAATCTTACTAATATGGACATCTCACTATGCACTACCTGGCTGCCTAGGAGTTATCAGATAAAGTGTTTTACCACTACTCCCAAAACACTCGGCACAAGCACATCTGACCTGACAGCACCCAACAATAACCCCATTCTGCCCTACCATTTCCTCCAGCACAATGAAAGGCCCTGGACAGTCTACAAACATTTGCCAGTTTCAACGAGATCTGTATTTATTAACTAAGAATCATGATAAAGATCTACCCGGTTGGCATGCTCCTTCAGTGGGCCGGCCTGCCCATTATAGGTGTCACCTGTGGCGCAAAATTGTATCACTGATGACATCTTCTAGTACCCATCCCCATCATAACTTCCAATGCTGGAAAGTGTAATGTTGCTTTGGAGTTTAGCTGAAATTGCAGTATATTCCATAGATTACCATGGATCTTACAAGCCATGACTTTACTCTGTGCACAGGTGAGAATATCTGTGAAGATCCTGTGGAACCAGGTTGTGTAATATTTTCTACAAAGAATTCATCAGTGACATGTCTTCTGACAGCTTGATTTGCAAAGCTTTGAAGAATAATAAGAAGAAAGGGCTGAGGTGAATACATATACCCACTTCCCGTCTTCATAGGAGACCTCTGGCATCAGCCGTGTGACTTGCGAATATTATAAATAAAATGTGTTCCTCTTACAAGCGCAGTGTGCAATGTATGGAGCTAGCTGACTGATTGCTCCTCCAAAAGCTTTAAACTAACCTTTAGTTCACTAATGGAACTAAATATCAACAAACATTACTCTTTATAATGATTGTATCAGTGTAAAGGATATCAATGTACTGACAAGTTCATCTTAAGTGTCAATTATACAGAATAAATTACCTATAAGGTCTTGTTTGCAGATAACTGGAACATTCTGCACCGGACACGTGGAATGCACTCCCAAAGTCGATAATTTTGACCTTGAATGGGTGCCTAGACGTTTAGGGAATAATTTGTTATCACTTTGCAAACATAGAATGGTTTGACTTCTTACCTAGGGCCTGCGAGGGGATGCTCCCTGCCATCACTACTGAGAAGCTGCCTGAGCTAAGACTTACAGTACAGGGCTGAGCTGATTGGCTGAGAGCAATCAGCTGACACTCTCAGCCAATGAGCTGGCCCTGCATTTCATTGTTTAGGAGTTTCCTGCTCTCCTTCACAAGTAGTGGAGTAGAGGAGTTAGGGAATACAGAATACACAAAAAGCCGAGCTCTGACACGGAAGACGTTATAACATCCAGGGTCACAACAAAAATATTGGACATTGAAACAATAAGCAACTACACAAAAATAACCTGTTATATTAAATGTATCTGGACAGCGCCATTTAAATATATATATATATTTTAAACTTCCATACAAATATATACCAAGGGATTCACTTTCTCCCAATATTATTACATTATAATATATCAAACTAATCATATAGAAGAATACATCGCATTCACACATACAGGAATCATATCACTGCTGATCACATACACATATTTCAGACTTTTTCCATTTCTCTATTGTCTGTCCTTCAAATAATTGACATTATCCAGTTCGAGCTATCAAATGGTTCACTTTCTGACATTATTATTACATTAGTGAAATATAAAACAACTATTTCTGAATAAACTTGTGATCGGACCAGACTGGCTAGCCTTAGCTTCCCACTGGCTGGGAGTGTTGGAATTCACCTCCAGGCTGGCCAATACTGATACTGGCTTGGAGTACAGGGATTCACTTCCAGGATGGACAATACTGATACTCTATTGGAGGCTGGGATTCACCCTCCAGGCTGGTCCATAATGATATTGGCTCGGAGTGCTGGGATTCACTTCCAGGATGGACAATACTGATACTCTATTGGAGGCTGGGATTCACCCTCCAGGCTGGTCCATAATGATATTGGCTCGGAGTGCTGGGATTCACTCTCCAGGCTGACCAATACTGATACTGGCTTGGGGGGCAGAAGAAACACTACCTAGGAAAAACTAAGCTAGACCAAATTAGATCTGTTGTCCTGTGAGAGCCCTGTGATGCCTACATGAGCAGGTGGACTGCTAGGGATGGAAGACTAAAAGTCTGAGTTACTTACGTGACGACCAAAAGACTTGAAATGTCTGTGAGCTTAGTGAAAGCAGTAACTTGTTGCTTTAAATGCATGGACTAGAAGGCCTGAGAATCTACAGGGAGTGTGACTGAATACAATGTAACTGTGCATCGGGGCCCAGGGTTCTATAATTCCAATCATTCAAAAATAGGGGGAAAATGTAAAATATTCTTTGTTCGTACTGCAAATATAATTCCTCCTACTCCCAGCAAGATTTCAGAAAATCCTTAGGGTGTATCACAGTAATCACCCAAAACCACTGACTCACCAATGAATAGTCATTCAAGGGAACATATTTAAAATAAAAAAGTAGGAATTGGTGTTTATAACGAATCCATCATTCTTTGTTATAAATATTTTTAAAAACTTTACTCCAAAACTTGCAATGAAATAAAAAATATGACAACATTAATTATAGGAAGTAGTATTAAGGACCTCTGAACCAAACTGAGAACCCACTGTACCATAATGAAAGATCTTCTATTGGCTTAGACTCGAAAGAGACTTCCTTCTAGCTGAGGTCAGAGCCACCAACAATACTGTCTTCAATTTGAGAAAATAATCAGAAGTATCTTGAAATGGATCAAAAGGAGGTGAAGATGTAAATTTGAGTGTTAATGAATGATCCCAAGGAGGTGACCAGAATCTCAATGGAGGCCTCACCTTCATGACTGCCATTATAAAACATCCTACTACCAGTACCAAGGCCCAATTGACACCCATAAGGGCAGACAAGGCTGAGTATTTGAGACAATGGATACAAAGACTCAATCCCTTATCCTGGCCTTTCTGGAGAAACTTTAAACTGTCAGAACAAGAAGGAGACAATATATAACAATTATTGGACTGTGGCCATTCTACAAAAAATGTCCAAATTCTATGATAAGTGGTGTCAGGATTACTAGTTGATCCAGCACAAAGTTATCCTTAGTCCTCAATAATATTGAGGACTAAGGATAACGTTTAACCAGACCTTAGAATGGCCGGACTTAACGTATCCAAGAATAGTTAGAATACTTGGTCAGGGACACAGAATGAGACACAAAGATGAGGGAAAGCCAAAAGTCAAGGATACCAGAAATCAGGAAAGTCAAAACAAAGCCAAAGTCAAATACCAGAAATAATATGATCAGGAGCGTTTCTCTTTTTGCTTCATTAGAAATGCCAGTATCTTAGATACCTAAGGAAGATCAGAAAAGGATAATACTCCTCTGGTTTCTTCTTTTTTTGGACAATATTTTATCTAGAGAGCACTTAGCTCTCAGTTTTTCACTAATCTATTTTGTTGTGTGTTTAGTGTTTGTTTGTCATTTACACTTATTTACACTAGGTGACAATTTATATTTTGGGTGTTTGAATATATTTTTCATTTTATTTTATTCTATGGTAACGAATAAATGTTAAGTTAGAAACATAGAATGTGACGGCAGATAAGAACCATTCGGCCCATCTAGTCTGCCCAATTTTCTAAATACTTTCATTAGTCCCTAGCCTTATCTTATAGTTAGGATAGCCTTATGCCTATCCCACGCATGCTTAAACTCCCTGACTGTGTTAACCTCTACCACTTCAGCTGGAAGGCTATTCCATGCATCCACTACCCTCTCAGTAAAGTAATACTTCCTGATATTATTTTTAAACCTTTGTCCCTCTAATTTAAGACTATGTCCTCTTGTTGTGGTAGTTTTTCTTCTTTTAAATATAGTCTCCTCCTTTACTGTGTTGATTCCCTTTATATATTTAAATGTTTCTATCATATCCCCCCTGTCTCGTCTTTCCTCCAAGCTATACATGTTAAGATCCTTTAACCTTTCCTGGTAAGTTTTATCCCGCAATCCATGAACCAGTTTAGTAGCCCTTCTCTGAACCCTCTCTAAGGTATCAATATCCTTCTGAAGATACGGTCTCCAGTACTGTGTACAATACTCCAAGTGAGGTCTCACCAGTGCTCTGTACAATGGCATGAGCACTTCCCTCTTTCTACTGCTAATACCTCTCCCTATACAACCAAGCATTCTGCTAGCATTTTCTGCTGCTCTATTACATTGTCTGCCTACCTTTAAGTCATCAGAAATAATCACCCCTAAATCCCTTTCCTCATATGTTGAGGTTAGGACTCTATCAAATATTCTGTACTCTGCCCTTGGGTTTTTACGTCCAAGATGCATTATCTTGCACTTATCCACATTAAATGTCAGTTGCCACAATTCTGACCATTTTTCTAGTTTACCTAATTTTTATGATATATACATTTTTTAAGAACTCCTGATAATTAGGGACAAATGGCTGTACACTTACAAACTCCTGATTTTGTTCGCTTAAATATTAATACGATCAGTAACACTCTCTGGGATAACCAGCAAAGGGAAAACATGACAGGGCAATGAGTGAAAGGAGAAATAAGTGTAAATAAGCCTCCTGCAGATCCAATTGGCCATAACCGGCCTTTGACCCCAAAACGTGCATGCGCCTCTTTTACGTGAACTCACATGCACGTCGATGCCGCCATTACCGTGGGCAGACATGGGGCTACAATATGGCGTGGATCCGCAGCTGCCAGTGTCCACGGACATTCTGCAGAAGTCAGGCATACTGGCGCAGGACCGGTAAGCAACACCTGCTAGGAAGGCAATTTCCACTGCAAACACCATAAGGTGAGGATGAATGCGTGACAAGTGGTAGGTGTTGACTTTTTATTGGCTTGGAGAATGTTTGCTACTACTACCTCTGATTGTCTTAATAGCTCTTTTAAAGATTTCTGCTCACCTTCCAAGCCATTAAACGCAATTCTGAATTCAGGAGAAATTGGATGCTGTCACGTAAAAGATGTTGCTGCATCCTGAAACCATCTTCCCTGAGCATGTCCATTTTCTAGGTGCACACTCCAACCTAGACCACATGCATCCATGGTGAGTGTTACCCAGTGCAAATCCTCCAATGGTAAACCAATTTCTTGGTTACCTTGTGACATATATCACTTCCAAATGTGTTCACCTCTCTAAATAAGGCCCGTACCTCCATGCGCAGAGTCTTTAGAGGCAACCCATCCAGGGGTGTTTTTTCCAGGGCTGGTCGGCAAAAGGGGCCATGCCACCAGCCAATTTTGGCCATTGTGCCCCCGTATGGGACACCCACAACAATTCTACCCGGAAGTGGGTTCAAGATCCCTACTACCGGGGATCGGACAGAGGCCATGGAGGACGTGAACATGCCTGCGCCAGATTCCCTACAGGTAAGCGACCATTGTGTATATGTGCCTACTTTAACCATTACCGCCGGCCGTATTTCTCTTTTTTTCCAGAATTGGGAAAAACTGTCTGCAGATGCATGGGTGTTGCAGACCGTCAAAGTTTATCACATCAAATTTCAGAAGTTCCCTATGCAGACCCATCCCCCTCTCCCTCTATGCCTCTCGGACATGGACCCTCATCTCATAGAAGTGGAGCTCTGCGAATTACACATGAAAGATGTGATCAAACCCATGCTCTGACAAGGGGGCTTCTTCAGCAACATGTTTCTCGTCCGCAAGAAAACCAGCGACTTCAGACCAGTGATCAATTTAAAGAATCTAAATGTACATGTTATATACTGTCACTTCAAGATGGAGGGAATCCACCTCCTCCGGGACCTCCTACAGGAAGGGAACTGGTTGACGCGTCTGGGCCTCAAAGAAGCATAGCTGTCAGTACCAATCCATGAAGACAGTCGCCCTTTCCTCCGGTTCCTATGGCACGACATCCTGTGGCAGTTTACTTGCCTCCCTTTCGGGCTCAGCTTTGCATGAAGATGCTAAAGCCGGTGGTGGCCCATCTCAGAGCACGAGGGATCCGATGCATTATATATTTGGATGACATCCTACTGTTCTACAGGACGAGCGACCTACTATCACAACATACCGACTATACGGTACATTTGTTGGAATCTCTGAGATTTATAGTCAACAGGGCCAAGTCTGCAGTGACTCCCGCTCAGACAATTCAATTTTTGGGCTTTGAGATAGACTCCCGGTCCTGCACGCTTCACCTTTTGTCTACAAAAGTGACGGCCATTTGGAGGTGCCACGGGAGGTGCAGGGACAACCCAGGAACTCGCGATGCATATCAACTGCCAGATCCTTCGCCATTCACAGCCTGGCAAAGGGACAATCCAACTGCTGTATTCTCCTTCGGATGGACAAGGTTTCTCCCGTACGTTACATCAACCACCTGGAAGGTACTCGTTCACAGACACTGACAGAGTTAATGAAGGAAAGCTTCGACAATTGCCTTTCTTGCAACATCACAATCATGGCAAAACATTTACTGGGGAAGTCGAACCTTACAGCGGACTGGTATTCCCAGCATTGGAGAGATTCCAGCGACTGGCAATTAAACCCTGAGGTATTTGCAATCCTGAACAACTGGAGAGGTCCACTCCTACTGGACCTGTTTGCCTCACGCAACAACCATAAGCTGGCTTCCAGACACGGAATGCACGGTGGTAGATGCCTTCATCCAACACTGGCCATTCGCAATGATTGCACGAGTCCTCCACCAAATACTGTGACGAGAAGTGATGATTCTCCTCCTGGCACCATTATGGCCAAGCCAACCCTTGTTCCCAGATCTCCTCAACATGTCTTGTGAGGATCCAATTCTCCTTCCAGACGACCCAACGCTACTCCGGGACACAGTAAGAAACCCACATCCTATGCTCCTGGACGGACGTCTATCCTTAGTGGCCTGGACTCTTTCAGGGGTGCATGGTGTACCACCGACTTATTGTCAGCATATAGAGAATTACTGTAGGACTCCTAGGTCCCAGGAACCTATCTGCCTGGTGATCTTGGACCCATTGGTGTCTGGAACGGGACCTTGATCCCTTTACAGCACCTATTTCCATGATCATGAATTTCCTCTCTTTACTCATCGAGTAAGGCAAGTCATACCGCACCATCAATGTCATCAGGTCCGCTATATCGGCAGCCCATGTACCTGTTCAAAGGAGGGCTGTTGGCCAACATCCCCTTATCTGTCGACTAATATGAGGCATCAAACTCCGGCGACCTCCAGCTCCCAAATATCAACATCTGTGGGAATGGCCATCTAATGAACTTCTTACCTTATGACAATTGACGGCCAAATTTACGTTTCTACTGTGCCTCATCTTCTTTCGACGAGTTTCAGATGTATGCGTTTTCGACATGGACACTTTTCCGGTCACTCCGGGAGTCACGTTCCGTATTTCACAACAAACTAAATCGCATTCATCGACATCTTCTACTCGTTCTATGTTTCTGACCACTCTATCCAGATGGCCGAGATAGACCTGTCCTTCGGGGCTCACTCCGTTCGAGGAGCAGCGGCATCATTGGCTTTTCTGTCATCCAACACCGCGTTCTCTCTTCTTACTAAGCGTTAAAATTGCAAAATATGAAGCCTCCTGTCATGTAGTAAAATTGAAGATTATACTAGCGTAGGGTAATAATCTTAATTTTAATAATAACAGGAAGCGAATACCCCCCCACCCCCTTTTGTTTTTCTTCCCAGCCCTGGTTTAAGGAAAGTTATAGGGTCTCAGGACATTTAGGGTTTGTAGTACTATATATATATATATATTACGTGTATTAGATTAATTATCATGAGTGGAATTTTAATTCTCGCAGGCTTAGCATATTTCTAGTTATATTAACTGATAACATAAGCTCACTGTTATATATTCATACGGTCAGTTCCGTATCACTGAAACTAGTCTCGTTTCCTTCAGCTTAACCTGTTGTCATGGTCTATGGGAGGAATTCATAGTTACATAGTTACATAGCTGAAAAGAGACTTGCATCCATCAAGTTCAGCCTTCCTCACATTTGTTTTTTGCTGTTGATCCAAAAGAAGGCAAAAAAAACCCAAAAAACTGTTTGAAGCTCTTTCCAATTGTGCAACAAATTAAGAAATAAATTCCTTCTTGATCCCAGAATGGCAGTCAGTTGTCTCCTTGGATCTGTTTCCCTTATTGTTTTCAAGGCTGAAGTTGGATTTTCCACAATTAAATTTTAGAAGCTGTGTTGGTGTTGAAATACCAGAATACTGAGGCTGGCTTCATTACTTTGACTAAACATTTTCTTCCTTTTCATTTATTTTTTGTTATGTACAGTATAACAGCAACAATCAGAGTGAGTAATATTAAATATATGTTCATGAACACACAGTCCTCATTATGACTTATAATCATATTGACGTGCTTCATAATCACATTTCTGTTTTCCATGATCACTGTAACAAAGATTCCAAACCTTAATGCGTATTAGTATCAGTTAAATTAATAAAACCAGTGTTAACCCTTTCCATGTCCTTTAATCACTGCTGGCAGTAATCAGAGTTCAGGTCACAGTCCTTTACTGTGATGTGTTGGGGGGTTTTTCCCCTTAGGGGTGATTTTTTTATTTATTTATTTATTTATTTATTTAACCCTAAGGAGTTAAATGTTTCTATATTATTCATTTTAAGTTGGAAATTTAGTTAGCTAGGGTGGGTGAACGATAGTGAGAAATTGGGAAATTTAGTGTTAGGTTAGTTAGTGGTTAAAAAAAAAAGTTTAAAAAAGGCAAAACAATTTTTTTTAAGTAGTTAAGTTGTAGTGAAAGTTTAGTCTCAAAAAGCTTAGTACATTTAATGCCGAGGAGGCTTATATAATTTTAACCGCTGATTCAGAGGCTACAGATAGCCTCTGAATCAGAGTGTGACGCAGGTAACAGCAAATGTGTTCCAGAGCTAGAAGCAAGTGCTGATTCCCCTGATGCTGCCAAGGTCACAGATGACTGGGTACCCCCAAATTATTTTACACCTGACAACCCTATCTTTACTGAAACTCCAGGCATATAGGCTGGCCTGTTCAGTTATATTTCATGGAAGGTCGCAACTAAAACCACTCTCTATGCTGAGCAGTATCTTGCCCAGAACCCTGTTTCATTTACTGCCAGGAATGTGTAATGGTACCTGTAACGAACACTTGTATTTCAGGTACCCGTTCATTCGTTCCTCCCGAACTGCTAGATACTTTGTGATTATAGCTTGCAGTTCGGGTGTCGATTTGCACGTTCTTCAGAGTAAAATACAGCATACAAATAAAAATCCAACGGGTAATCAGACACATACCCAAATATCAGCCTAGACTAGATGAAGGGAACAACAGGAATGTTTTTATTCAGGCCAAGTGGCCGGCTTTTATGCAAGTCAAGGGTACATTATACACGCTCACAGAAACTCCCACAACACACACCTTAAATTAATGAGTCACAATGACTCGACATAAAATACAAAATATAAAAAGTACATAATAATTCATATAAATATTTTAAATGTCATATCCCCGTATAGCTTGGATGTAAGTGCTCAAGATGTCCAAATAGTGCTTATATCCCACGAATACAACCGAATCGCCACCGGGGTAAAGTTTTGACTGACCGCTCACGAGGCGCTTGCCCCAAATAATTCCACAGTTTCAAGGGTAGCAGTCGGTTAATTTCGTGAGTCCCAAACTGAACAAATGCATGAACTGTTCCCCTGGCTCATTGGTAGCCTTTGTTCACCCATTCGTGCGAACAAACCTGCCAAACAGTGCTCTCCTGGCTTGCCTGTGAAAAGAAGCAGGCGTTCGCCAAGTTGACCGGTGTTAGCGGAGTCGAGTGTCCGATTTGGGGCTCCAGACACTCGACGACCAGGTCCCGCTACCTCCTTTCATGCGACAAGATGGCCACCGTTTTCTCCAGCACGTGCTGTTCAGTTGCACGAACGACCACCACATAGGGAGAGTGCTAATTCCTGCGGTTTTCTTGAACTTAATGAGATTTATCTACCGAACCAAAAAAAAAAATTATGAATGGGAAACAAAGTATGTATTTGTAACGGATCGCCTGGCACCCCGACTGGGTACCTCCGTTGAAAGATGCTCCTAGCGCTTCCTGAGGACTCCAAGCACTGCAGCAGACACCACAATCACCGAACCAGAGAAGCGTATACCTTCTCTCAAGCATAAGAATGCTGTAGACAGTTGAATAGGAACCATACGAATAGGTTTACTCTCCTAGCAGTCAAACTGGAACAGCATACCATAAATCCTTCCCCCAATAATGAGACGACACTTCACTTTGAGGGTTAAAACAGGAACTCCGGTGCTGGCACACCCAGCCTGGTTTTTATTACAGTCTTGCAAATACAGGACCGCCCACAGGGAGGTATAAAACAACCAATCCCATCACAGTTACATCCCACATATTCCCTCCCCTTATCCTGAGAGGAAACTCAATTATACATACAGTTAAAACATACTTTCTACCCAACTTTCATAACTCCAAAACCATACATCACATTCACATAAAATTACATATTCACAATCAATCCATTCAGGGGAACAACATATTCAAAAATGGCACAAATCAGACAAGGGGTTCAAAAGTTAGTAAAAAGTCCTTTGTGACTAAATGAAGCATGGCTTTCTGGCCCAAACCAGTTTCAGAGTCTTCTATCCTGGAGATAAGTAATTCAATTATCTCCCAGGACAGACACAAGACTCCATTAAGCACATGGTTGCAAAAAGACACAAAACACTTTAAAATACATAAAGTCACATTTACACATAACACACAGACATTTCACATATCCCCAGATAGCTGGGATCTGAGCGCACAAAACTACTGAAGAGTGCTCAGATCCTATTCACACAGTTCAATTGCTATGGAGCCGAAGTCTTTAACTACACAAATGGGCTCCATGGCATAGCTATCTGGGTTAACACATTCTCATAAAGTCTGGTCCATAGTCCAAAGGCAAGAGGCGGGCAAGCAGCCCCCTCCAAGGACACGTGGCGAGGCCGGTTTCGCCACAGTATTTTCTTCACAGTACCCCACTAGTGTCCCTGAATTAAAACAATTCCGGGCACTCACAATGTTAATGGGGGAAATTACTATATCCTCTACCATAAGACAAATGCTGAACCGAATCTAAATTCACATTCCTAACATTTCAGCTTCATCTTATTTCAGGGCTGTTGGCAGAGTGTAAAACTGGGGTTCCATCTGTAGATTTGGCAAGTGAACAGATTGGGGCAGCTCAATTTTGCTTTAGGATTCCGTCAACCTCCTAAAAACCCTTAAGAGATGAAGGGACTGTTATCAGAGGGGCATAAGAACGTAAACCTGCAAAACCCTGGTTGCCCATCTCGACCCAGCCTGCTCCATGGTAACTATTTTAAGGTGTACCACACACAGGGCAATTAAAAAACATAGGTCGGGGCCTAATTTAGCCAACATCATCTGACAGGATGTATGACCTTCCTTGACCTTAGGATGTTCCTGTCTCGTCTTTATCCAAATGTTTATCTTTTTCATGTCCGACAAGTATGTACTATTAACTACAAGGACACTATAGATCTCACTGCTTGCATGACAAACTGTGTATAAATGCTAGCCCTGAAAATATACTCATTGAGAACTTGTTAAGCACTCTTTCGTGTCTATGTGTCTTATTTGCTAAACAAGAACTCCCATCAATTGATGTGGTGACCGGAGGATCGAGAATCGAGGGGAGTTGAGTCCAGAACAGCATTAACCCTTTCAAGGACCAAACTTCTGGAATAAAAGGGAATCATGACATGTCACACATGTTATGTGTCCTTAAGGGGTTAGGTAAAGTCCTTCTGTTTAAAAGAATTAGAATGCTGAGAAAGTTCAGCCTAAGAGGTCTATACAATTATGATCGCTGACTCTGACTATTTTATTATTTTGGTGGTTTCTTTTTTTGGGGGGGGGAGGGTGGCAGTTAGTAGGAAAGTGTGGAGTATAGTGTTGAAATTTAAAAAAAAAAAAAAAAAACCCTCTGAAAAACAGAAAAATGTAACAAAAAGTTTATCATGTAATTTAATTAAAGTTCTTGTGTAAAACGCTCAAACTTCTTAGTAAATTCATTACCGAGGAGAGTTATAGAATTCAGACAGTGCACTCACAGGTGACAGATAGTGCCTCAAAGTTTAATGAAACTAAATGCAACTGAAATTATTTACCTGAACCTGCAGAGTCCACATCAGAAAGACATGATTCCCCTAGTGCTGCCCGTGACGCAGATGACTGGGTACTCCCTGATAATTTTTATGCCAAATATCCCCCTTTCACAGAAAATAGTGTGCGCTTGTTCATGACTTGAATGGATGAGCTGTTTATATATAAACAGACGTAGCTTGTGTGTGGTAATTTACAATCATGGGCTGCTCAAATGCTTTAAATGTTACAAAAGCACTTAATCCTGATACACTTGTGTGATGAGACCAATCTCTCCACTGTGCATTGGAGGAGCCTGGTTGCCCACCTGCTGCCTTTAGACTATGGCCCCATGTTGAAACACTTGATTTTCCCCTGCGAAGACACAAAAGCCGGGTCATTCGGTGCTTGCCCTGTTTGAATGATGATACCCCAGATAGCTATGCCATGGAGCCCATTCGTATAATGAAAGACTATGGGAAAGACTTTGGCTCCATGGCAATTGAACTGTATGTGTGTGCTCTGAGCGCCATTCAGTAATAATGTACGCTCAGACCTAAGCTATCTGGGCATATGTTGAATGTACCTGTTTTGTGCAATGGCTGCACAGTTATATATTTTTGTGTGTTTTATTGTCTTTTGCTGCCATGTGTTCAATGGAGTTTTGCCTCTGTCATTTGGGCAGAAAAGCCATGCTTCATTTGGTCACAAAGGACTTTGATCTATCTTTTGAACCAATGGACCAATTTGGATGATTTTGACATATGTTTGTATTTGGAGTATGCTGATTCTGAAAATGAATGTGATGCATGATATGAATAATGTGGAAAAACTGTATTTCTCTGGCTGTGATAATTACATTACCCATTGTGTAAGGTAATTATATCACAGGCAGAGGGGAGGATTTTGTGTGGGAGTGTCTGAGTGTATTGGTTGTTTTCCAAAACCCTGTGGGTAGTACTAATGTGTAAGAATGTGTACATAAGAACAATAAACCCACAGCTCTGTCTGTTCACTGCTTGACCCTCAACACGGAGCTTTGTCTCGTTCTTGGGGGGTTTATAGTATGCTGTTCCAGTTTGACTGCTAGGAGTGTAAACCTAATCGTATGTTTTTTCCTATTCGGCTGTTTACAGCATTCGTATGGTTCCGGTTCAGCTGTTTACAGCATTCATATGCTTCTCCAGTTCGGGAGATTGGTGCTTACAGTAGCTGTCAGGGCATCTGGAAAGGGGAATATCGCCTAAACGTTTTTTAACCTCTTGTGTGCAAAACGGTCCGTTACAACTTGGTACAAACTAGTGAAAAAATTGCCTCGTGATAAGGATCCAATTATGCCATTTGAGATACCCTGAGGTGTCTTCATTAAGAAATGGTAAACCTTTGTGGGGTAGTTTAAACAAGCAACCTCCTGTAATGCTCAAAAATGAGGCATGGACCCAGTATCAAAATTCTAAGTTTGGAAAAACGTAAATGGCTACGTCTGATATTCATCCCTTAAACATTCACATATACCTAGCAAAGGTACACATGGGAGTATTGCTGTACTCAGAAGACATAGCTGAGAGACATATTAGGTGTAATACTGCTGTAGCACATGTATGGATTACAAAATATGCAAGAAAAGCTCAATGTGTATGTGTGTCAAAAAGACAGAATCAATGCTTATTTTTACTACACTTGGTACAAAAAATAGCCCCATGATAAGAATCAAAATATGCTATTTGAGATACTCTGTGGTGTCTTCTTTTAAAAAATGGTAGGCCTTTGTGAGGTAGTTTGAACTAGCAATATGCTAGAATGCTCAAAAATGAGACATTGCTCCATTTAATCCATCCATGAAAATTCACTCTTTATAGGCTAAAATTATCACATCTCTTATGGCACTGCTCTAGCACAAAATAGTGACAAATCCATACATTGAGGAAATTGTTGTACTCAAAAGATATAGCTGAGCATAATTTGTTTTATCAAAGTGAAACACATCATATTCACAAAATATCCAGAAAAAAATAAAATGTGCATGTCAAAAAATGCTAAAGAAACGCTAAAACAGTTTCTACAAACTTTGCCATAAACTGGTGAAAAAATGGCAACACTTTAAGGCACAATATATGCAACGTGTAGTATCCTGGAATGTCTGCTTTCACAAATGGAAGGCCTTCATAGGGTAATTTGAACAGTCAAATAACTACAATGCCCCAAAATTAAACATAGACCCATCAAATCCATCTATGAAAATTCACACCTAAAAAGCTGAAACAATGTGGTCTCTTATATGGCACTGTAACTTCACAAGATTGTGTCTATGGCACACAGAGTATCGCTGTACTCAGAAGATATAGCTGAGCATAATTTTATCACAGTGGCACATATCAGATTTACAAAATACCTAGCAAAAATGCAACATGTTTCTAAAAAACACAAAATAATTTTATTTTACAAACTTTGCCATAAACTGTGCGAAACTGGCAACATGTTAAGGCACAATATACACCATGTGTAATACACTGAAGTGTCTACTTTCAAAAATGGAAGGCCTTTGTAGGGTAATTTGAACAATCAAACTGCTATAATTCCCCAAAATTAGACATAGACCCATCAACTTAATTAATCAGAATTCTAACTGTAACATTTGAAATGGTCATGTCTCTTATATGGCTTTGTAGCTTCACAGGATAGTGTATAACATTGGAGCTAACATTGTACTCAGAAGATGTAGCTGAACAAACTATTGGATTTTGCATAGGAGTAGCATACATCAAGTTTACGAAATACACATTTAAAAAACCTTGTTATATGTGTGTATGTTAAAAATCATAAAAAACATTGGCAGAGATTGGCAGTTAAATGTCTGTGTCAAAAGTGTCAAAATACCCTTAGCTTCACCCACAATAACTAACCAGATACAAGGAAACATGGAAGGCCACTTCTTTCTTAAGAATGATAAACTCTCGAGTTATAATGAGATCCGATCTCAGTGGTTTTCATTCATTGTGGATAATGAAATCCCTTAATGGGATTGTGCTTACTGCATCTTGTTGATTTATATTGAACCTCTTTTTACTTTTCCTTTCAAGAATTGTAGAGTTTAGACTATTTGGCATTGCCCCAATACTCAGGATATTACAATGTTGAGGAGTGTGAGTGGATAGTAGGATTTGGGTGTTTATGAATTTTTTTTTGTATTATAATGGAATGTATGTTTGATGTATGTTTTTGTATTTTATAATGATAGTTATGTTTTTGAAATTTTAATAAAATTATTTTTGCAAAATAATACCCTTAGGTAAATAGTTGTGTTATCTACTTTGTATAAATATTTATTTTTTGTGTGACGATTTTGTTTTCAGGGATTGCTATTAAACTTACAAAAAAACATACCTAATTCTAAAATTGTTAAAGGACCACTATAGGCACCCAGACCACTTGAGCTTAATGAAGTGGTCTGGGTGCCAGGTCCACCTAGGATTAACCATTTCTGCTGTAATCATAGCAGTTTCAGAGAAACTGCTATGTTTACAAATGGGTTAATCCAGCCTCTAGTGGCTGTCTCATTGACAGCCGCTATAGGCGCTTCCGCGCTAAGACACCAGCGTCCATAGGAAAGCATTGAGAATGCTTTCCTATGAGACTGGCTGAATGCGCGCGGCTCTTGCCGCGCATGCGCATTCAGCCGATGACGGGGAAAGGAGGAGGATAGTTCCCCACGCCGAGGGAGCCCGGCACTGGAAAAAAGGTAAGATTTAACCCCTTCCTCTCCATCCAGCCCGGCGGGAGGGGGACCCTGAGGGTGGGGCACAATCAGGGCACTATAGTGCCAGGAAAACGAGTATGTTTTCCTGGTACTATAGCGTTCCTTTAACCCCTTAAGGACACATGACATGTGTGACATGTCATGATTCCCTTTTATTCCAGAAGTTTGGTCCTTAAGGGGTTAAAGATTGAAATTGTATTTGTTCTCATTGTATTTTGTGATCTGTAACTACCAAAAAGTAACTGAAATCCTAGGCATATGATGTACTTTGTAAACCAGGACAAAATTTTTTATTTATTTTGAACTTATTTTCGTAAGCTAAGCAAAAAACAAGTTACAAAAGAGTACAAAAAGAAGCTATGCAATTTGTATATCTGACTGATCCCACCCAAAATAACAAAAAAGATCCAAATTGCAGGCTGGCTCTCTCTGATTGATAAATACAGCAACCCGGACGACCGTTTTAACCTTGTTAGGCATCGTCAGTGAGGTATTGCCAATATCCCTCTAGGCACTGTGAGCAAGGGGTCCAAGTCTGGATTACCCTTTAAACTTAGGGAGAGCAAAAAACAAGTTGCAAAAGATCTGTTCTGCCATTTTGGGTGAGATTGGTCTGATATGCAAATGGCCCTGGTTCTTTTTGTAATGTCACAAGTTGAGCTTAAACCAGCTTGAGATCTGAGCGGGGACCCACTGAGCTGTTGTCCGTACTCTCTTGCAACTTGTTTTTTGGTCTCCCGTATAGAACTGATTCTGGTACGTTTGCCTGTAGAGAATTAAATTACCCTTGGCCAACAAGGCATATGTTAAAGGACCACTCTAGGCACCCAGACCACTTCAGCTTAATGAAGTGGTCTGGGTGCCAGGTCCAGCTAGGGTTAACCCATTTTTTAATAGACATAGCAGTTTCAGAGAAACTGCTATGTTTATTAATGGGTTAAGCCTTCCCCCAAAGCCTCTAGTGGCGCTTGCGTGCTTCTCACTGTGATTTTCACAGTGAGAGCACGCCAGCGTCCATAGGAAAGCATTGTAAATGCTTTCCTATGCGACCGGCTGAATACGCGCGCACCTCTTGCCGCGCGTGCGCATTCAGCCGACGGGGCGGAATGGAGGAGGAGAGAAGGAGGAGAGCTCTCCGCCCAGTGCTGGAAAAAGGTAAGTTTAAACCCCTTTCCAGAGCCGGGCGGGAGGGGGACCCTGAGGGTGGGGGCACCCTAAGGGCACTATAGTGCCAGGAAAACGAGTATATTTTCCTTGCACTATAGTGGTCCTTTAAGAACCTATATCTAGTCAATAAACTTGCAATGTGTTAAAATAATAGCACGCAGGAATTAGCGCAAGCAACGCACACTCTCTAAAAAAAAAGGCCACACCAAGGTTACTTGCATTTCCTGGCATTAAGATGAAAATATACAATTCTTTAAATATTCCAAGCATAAAGACTAATCCCTGGTAGAAGATCACAGCAATGCAATGATCAATACTTCCTCACAATGAAAAAGTACTCTGTGTAAGGTATAATTAGAACTACATTAAAAGAGAGGAAATGACGTTCGTGTAGCAGAAACAAATGATCCCAGTTAACTAAATTAGATGTACTTGGGTGAGATTTTCTATAATGAAATCAGATTCCTAGGAATTAAACCAAACTAAGTTAAAACAACACTATGTTTTGAATATAATGAATTCGTAATAAACAGGGAACTACAGTTCTCTTTTGTCTCAACCAAAATACATTCCAGAGTTGTCTAGATTCTGGAATTCAATTTCACAGCGTGAAATATTTGATCTGTAGATGAGCCGTGTGTATTTCATAGTTCTCAAACAGCTATGATGGATTTGTAACACAATTTGTCACAGTGCGTTGCTAAATTACAATGGTATTCATTACCAATCCCCCCAGCTAATCAAGTAACAGGGGAATCATTTCTTTCTCAGTTGGGAGGTTTCTTAGAAGGAAGAAACGATAGTTTTTGTTTCTCAAAAAGGATAAATTAAATGGAAGGGTTAATTTTTTTTTCTTTGTTTAGTTTTTGTTTTAAGTTCAATTAATTAATCAATTTTAATTTTTTGTGAAACATATGTTAACATTCTCTTTATTAATTTTCTTTATCTCTAAAATGTTTGCCTATTGATTGGAAACGTGTTCAACTGATAACCTTTTTTCAAACTACTAATTCCATAAACGGCTAGCAGAATATCATACGAGAAAGAGCTTTTCATTAATCTAAAAGTACATTAAAGGGACACTCCACTGCCCAAATAAAAAAAGAAAAAGTAGATATATCCCCATTTTTTTATTGGGAGTATATGTAAAAACAGCTTGCAAAAGCTGCAGATCTCTTTTCTGTAGCCTTTGCAAGCCCTCCTCTTCTAACCCCGCCCAGACTTTCTGTGGCTGTCCAATTACAAACTTTCTAATGCAGCTCAATGAGGTGCATTACAAGGCAGGTGCTCTGTGCAATTACTGTCTCCTGAGCTCAACAACCAGGAAGTAACATGACCTGTTGTCTGATTGACAGCCAGGGGGGTGTAACATGGTTAATGTATAAAAGTTCCAATATCTATTGAAATTTGCACTTTTGTAAAATGAAAAGAAGAGGACACACTCTTCATATATAAAGTACTTTAATAAGCTAAAGTGCTTCATGTGTTTGCAGTGTCCTTTAAATGGGATTTTGTCCTTTTAAAGGGGATTTTGATACCAATACACATGTGCTAACCCCGATTTCTTTAGAAATATATTTATGTTAGTATTTCGTATGTTCGAAAAGGATGTTTGTGAAGCTCTCTATTATTAGAAAGCCAAACATCCACAGACGATTTACTACATTTAGTTACTCATTGGAATTTTCTAACAGAGAAGGCTAAACAAAAAGGCATCAACAGAAAAAATAATAAACTATGACACCCAATCCCAACTAATTGGGTTGGGGACATAGAGGTCTTGGTGGTGGTACCACGTCCACCAGAATGCTTGGACCCTAAAATGCAATACGTGCAAACAAAAAACAAAAGGAGAGTACACCCCAAAACAGGAGGGGGGAGCAGGGGACGCTATACTGGTATGTTAAAAAAGAAGGAAAGACACATTATATTGTTTTGAATATATTTAATTGGAGTTGCAAAATATATAAGCAGACATTGTATGAATTGATAGGAATAGCATATGGGTGCCTGCGCAGAGGCATATAAGTCAGAGTAAACAAGCAATGATGTAAATTGGGTATACATAGACTTTGCGAGATTAGATACATCAAGGGCATTCGACAAGCATGATAACGCATTGTGCAGGCTTTATATTCATCTGAGCGGTTCCTAATCTTATGAGGCTCATTTTGCATAGGAGTTATATCTGCCGGGTAGCATGAGTCAACTCACTAAATCTTACATGGTGCAGTATAACAGTGCCTGAATGAGTCTAGACAGGTATGACCGCTGAGTTCTTGCTAAGTTCAAAAAAGGGCTTCATATTTTACTGCGCGGTTGTGTTATGTCTAACTAAGTATGCGATGGCGCTTTCAGCTTGTGTATCCTTATTTGTAGTTAAGTAAGCAGTGCCTTTCTATTGTAGACAGGCAAATGTGCTTTTAGGCGTGATCTTACTATAATGTGCAGTCTGGTCTAGGCTGTAGCTAACGATGCGGTATTTGTAAAGGGATACAGAAACATACACATTACATTGAATGAAGTAGCGCCTAGTAGGGTATGTCTCTAACATGCAAAATTAACGATTGTGTAAAAGATAATATGCAGTGGTAGGGATAGTAAGCAAACATCAGACATAGATTTAGGCATTGCTGCGTGGTCTGGAGCGTTGTTGTGACAAGACCAATCTCGCCACTGTGCATTGGAGGAGCCTGGTTGCCCGCCTGCTGCCTTTGGACTATGGCCCCATGTTGAAATGCTTGATTTTCCCCTGCAAAGACATGAAAGCCGGGTCATTGGGTGCTTGCCCTGTTTGAGCAGTGATACCCAAGATAGCTATGCCATGGAGCCCATTCGTATAATGAAAGACTTTGGCTCCATGGCAATTGAACTGTATGTGTGTGATCTGAGCACCATTCAGTAATAATGTGCGCTCAGATCTGAGCTATCTGGGGATATGTTGAATGTACCTGTTTTATGCAATGGCTGCATAGTTATATATTTCTATGTATTTTATTGTCTTTTGCTGCCATGTGTTCAATGGAGTTTTGCCTCTGTCCTTGGAGATAATTGGATTACTTCCCAATTATCTCCAGGATAGAAGACTCTGTGGAACTGGTTTTGGGCAGAAAAGCCATGCTTCCTTTGGTCACAAAGGACTTCGATCTATCTTTTGAACCAATGGACCAAGTTGGATGATTTTAACGTATGTTTGTATTTGGAGTATGCTGATTCTGAAAATGTAAGTTTTATGTGAATGTGATGCATACTTTTAGTTATGAATTTAGTGGAAAAACTGTATTTCTCTGCCTGTGATAATTACATTACCCATTGTGTAAGGTAATTGTATCACAGGTAGAGGGGAGGGTTTTGTGTGGGAGTGTCTGAGTGTATTGTACATGTTTATTGGTTGTTTTCCAAAACCCTGTGGGTGGTACTAATGTGTATATAAGAACAATAAACCCACAGCTCTGTCTGTTCCTGCTTGACCCCCAAAACTGAGCCTTGTCTCGTTCTTTGGGGGATTTATTGTATGCTGTTCCAGTTTGACTGCTAGGAGTGTAAACCTATTTGTATGGTTTTTCCTATTTAGCTGTTTACATTCATATATTTACATTCATATATATATTCATATATTTGAGAGCATTCAAATGCTTCTCCGGTTCGGTGGATTGGTGTCTACAGTAGCTGCCTGTGTCTCTGGAAGGGGAAGATCTTCTAAACGGCAGTTTAACCCTTTTATGCCTGGGGTGCCGTTACAGTTGTAATCAGTGGTCTAAACATATTATATAGGGGGGCGGGGCCTGACAGCCGATCGAGCAGGTCGCACATGGCTGGAGCTCCTCAGCTTTAGACCTTAAAATCTCTAATACGCCAGCAAAGTCACCCCAAATTTCGCTGTGACAACTCCCATCACTAGAAGCATCCTTTGAACTGCACCTGACTGGGGTTCTGGCAGCTCACGCGGGTGCTGACCGCGCCGGGCTGGCTTGGAGCCTGCGAGCGGATTGAAGGCAGAGGAGGCGGCCGATCCTCTGCTGCAGTCTGATCCCGGCCTCATCTGGGCCCTCTCCCCCCCACCCACTTTGGACCGCTGCAAACTTGAGGCCTACTTCCCAACAGAAGAGCAGCAGCCACACTACCTGGGGACACAAAATCCCCACGACCGCCGAAAAACACAGTATGAGCAGGGAGGCTGCGGAGGCTGGCTACATGGCAAGGTAAATCAACCGGCAGACCCCATCACTGCGCCCGCACTCAGCACCCCAGAGGGGGCACATCTGCACGAGCACTCCAAGCACCCAGAAGTGTTACACTACTTGGGGTGATTTGGATTGGAACTCAACTGCAGCTTGTAAACTCCCTAATTACGATAGTGAAGAAACGGAGAATCCTTAAAGTATCAATACTGTCGCTTTAGGAAAAGAGAGAATCACTGGTAACTTGATTCAACCAAAGTTTTAATAAGTGTTAAACTTGAATTGCATTTAGGCAATTATCCAATAAGAAGAAGGGCAAGTAATCAACAACACAAAGTTCATTATTAAGTATTTCCGCATATCCTGTCATTCATCATAACATAAAATTGTTCAACATAATCTAAATGTAGAAACGTAACAGCACCCAATGTTTATAACTCTAGCATGTTTCTATAACTAATCACATGTATTTGCATTAAGCGGAGTGCTCATAGCATAGTTATTGCACCGCCATAACTTAATGGTATGCTCAATCTACGTTTGAATCCAACTGTTTAAGCCTGTTTAAACAAAAAATGTGTGCCTGTTATCCATGTGCTCCGCATGTTAAGCGTGGGAAAAGCCAGATGACTGCTATTGGGGCACCTCTCGCCAGTTTGTATTGTATATTTGCACTGCAAAAATAAAGAATAATAAAAAATAAAAAAAACGTATTATATAAAATGCGGTAGTAGCGCCTAGTAAGTTATGTCTCAAACATGCGATATTAAAGAATGCGTATAGAATAAAAGTATTAATAACAACTTTAACAATGTGATAGCAGGGCTGTTCTTAATATCGGCCCGATGAGGGCCTCCCATGGCTTACCTGCGGTGCTATTCCCGAGACGCCGAATCTCCGTCTGTCCCCCATGGGACTGTCCCAGCCCAGTATCTGAGTACTCATTGGCGCTGTGGGCACTCGGGAGCAGGGACAGACCCCCACACCTAGAGTCCGCGGGCCTCCTACTCCCTGCACCTCCTCAAGGGGCTAGTGAAAATACTAAGTGTTACTTTCCTTTACCAAAGGTTCCTAACCAGTCTGTGCTCCTAAATTAACAGTAACACTGTATGACTTGCTGAGGTAGTCTTTATAATTCTCTAAATGCAGGTCTTAAGCCCATAATGTGGACATGGGTAGCAGATTGCTTCCAGTGCTTATTCAATTTAATCTAGAAATCAGTCATCTATGAAATCTGAGGTCCACTGCTGCAAATAAAAAAAATGCTATAATCAGAGCTTGTTTAAAAATTACAGACCTTGCAATTTGTCATCAAATGGCCTTCAGACATCGGCTAAATTCCAATTTTACAGACGTTTTGTTAAGTTACATTGATAGTTAGGAGTCTCAGCACCTGATTTAATTAGGGTTTTTCTACACAGAGTATGGATTAGAGCTAGTTCTAAACATTGTAGTCTACATTGCTGTGTCGGAGGGTTTCCATGTATGACAATGTCAGAAAGCTACTTGCTCACTTGGGTGCAGGAATTCATTCTGCAAAAAAAAAATATAAAAAATATATAAAGCTTCGATATGACTTTATGCAGTTGGCTGCATGTTCTTTTAGACATGGAATCGCCAAACTATAACTTGTTTTCTTGCAGCCTGTTGTCTCATGCACCACATTTCACAATGTGAAACACTATAGACAAAACGCGTTGTGACAAGGCTCAACATAAGAACTTTTAAATGGAATACAGAAATTTAAATTAATGTGCACATTTTATTTTGTTTCACAATATAATGCATTGATGGATTTAGAGTATTCATTTTCCTCTTTTTATATATGAAAAAAAAAGCAGAATATACTCTTAAAGAACACTGTAGCGCTAGGAACATACTATAGCACCCTGTGGTCAATTAGTTTACTGCCCCCTCCTAGTGCATGAAAAGGTAGTTAACACATTATTCTCATACCACAGGGCTCTCTCCATGGCTGAGATGATCTTTTCATAAACTCCTTCTCTCTGTTTACCTGTTCTGATCCCTTCCATTTATCCCCACCTCCTCGCCTGTATAGCTATCATCATGATCAATACCTACCCAGCTGTAACTCAATATATTCATATTCTGTGTGACTATATTGCTCTAATATTGTTCTATAATATATTCTATTCTATGATCCATAATATGGAATTATGTAACCTGAAAGGACCATTATAGGCACCCAGACAACCCACTTCATCTCAATGAAATGGTCTGCGTGCAGTGGGCCTTTAGTTTTAGTCCTAAAATGAAAACATTTAGTAGAGGGGTGTCCAATAGATAGGTCCCCAGATGTTGTAAGACTACAATTCCCATGATGCTTTGCATACCTTTAGAATGACAAAGCATCGTGGCAGCTGTAGTTTTAACACATATGGGGATCGACCTTTTGGGCACCCCTGATATAGTAGATATGGCAATGTTTCCATTGCAGAGCTAAACACACCGCTAACAGCAGTCTTCCTGACAACCGCTAGAGGGTGCTTCCACTGCGACGACCAAGTTAGATTCAGTCATGTGACATTTATCGCCCTCACACATTGTCCAACGTCTTCAAATGTTCATCACAGCAAATAATTGGATTTTCAATGCTTTTCTATGATAAGCATTTGATTGGAGGAGTACACCACTCGCCATGCATGTGCTCTATGAGAAGCATTTGATTGGAGGAGTACAGCACTCGCCATGCATGTGCTCCATGATAAGCATTGGAGTGGACGAGAAGACAAAGAGTCTGCTGCCTTTAGGATGGAAGTGAAGTGGGTGACTGAACCAGGTGAGTCTCCATGCTGGAAACCTTTTGTGACGGAACGCTGGCACTCCGACTGAGTACCTCCGCCAATCGATGCTCCTAGTGCTCGCTGAGGACTCCAAGCACTCCAACCGACACCATCAGCACTGCAGACCCCACTTCCAGCGATGCAACTGCGCCGGGGTCTCTGCTGTTTCCACCCACCCTGGACCCAAGGCCAGGATCCAGCTTCCAGTGGGTGAACCTCTCTTTCCCCAGAGAGCAGGAACAGGAACAAATCAAGCTATTGAAAGAGCTTCATCTGGGGAGTAAGTGATTATAGCAATCCCCAGAGTGTAGGTATCCCTTCCCCCAAACATGAGCCAAGGCTTAATGCTGGAACAAGACTGATTTACTGGCACACAGAACTCACAATTTATGCAACACAAAACTCCTCCTCTGGGCCAGGCTAGATAATTGAGTTTCTACAATACACAAAGCTCAATTATCTGCTGGCCAGAAACATTACAATTTTTACAGCATTCATAACTTCTAAAATATACATCACAGGGACCCCAAAACATGCAATAACCCCATAAAAAGTATATCCTTGGAACCGGGGATCTGGGTGAACCACATATCCAAAATTCACCCAGATCCGTTCAGTACTTTGGAAAATACAGTTTAATGCAGATTCTGCAGAACATATACAGGCTAAATGAAAAACAATTACTGTATAATGTGTCCCCTGCTGTATAGTCCAAAACCACTGCACAATGTCTCTGTGCACCAAATACTGGCGAGATGGCACCGTGTTGAAAAGTCCAAACAGTGTCTGTGAGTTAAAATGGCCGCCATCCATTGTTCTCACCATGTGCTTCTGATACAGGAAATGGTGGCCACCCAGTAACTCCACAGTATGTCCCCAGATGGTTCTTAAAGGGCCAGCAGCAGCACAACACAAATCCATTATGCCCAAATCATGTCTTTAAAGGGCAATACATCCCAGGGGCCATAGTCACAGGGCAAGAGGCGGGCAAGCAGTCCTCTCCAGGCACAAGTGGCGAAGGGCACTTCGTCACACCTTTATTTCCTGCTTTTTAAAAAATCCTTTTGGGGTGTCCCTTAATCTAAATAGGGAGTAGAAAAATACAGTGACTCGAAACGTGTCTGCTGAAAATACTTACTGTATTATCTTTTTTCCTGCATTCTGGTCCTGGGTTACTATTTTAGGTGGTAAGGGCTATTATATTTTGTACAGTTTTTCAGACCTATACCCATCCCATAAGTACGCAGTGTGACGAAATGCCTTTTGTCACTGGATTGTTAGGTGACAAGCTGCCCTTTGCCCCCGGCTGTTGGAGGAGCCTGATTGCCAGCCTCCTTCCTCATGACTATGGCCCTGGGGTGTATTGTCATTTAAAAAGACTATTTGGGGCTTATTGGCTTCTAAAGACTGTTTCTGCCCATTTGAATCTATGGGAAGGTGTGTATCTTCCCCTCTCCCGTTTCCTGTCTATTGTTCTCCAGCAGGGCGTTGTCCCAGGCACACTGTCAAACCAGTTGGAACTGACTGCTTTTGTCCCTCCTTGGTTTCTCAACAGCCCTTGCTATGCTTTAGCCCGTGGAAAATCTACTCTGTTCATGGGATCTGAGCGCTGTTCACCCAGATTGGGCGCTCAGATCCGAGCTATCTGGGGATAGGTTAAATGTGGGGGGTCTGTGTTATGTAATAAGAATTATGTATTTTCATGTACTTTTACGTATTTTTGCTGTTAGTGTAAAATGTAGCTATTTTCTGTACCTGGAGATAATTGAGTTTACTGCAGTGCCTTAAGCCAATTATCTCCAGGATGGAGAGGAGGGATGTCATTGTGTATGTGGGAGTGTTATTATGTTAATTAGTGTTCCCATTGGTTTGTGTCCCTTTTGTCACAGTTTACCACCAGGTCCAGGGGGTGTGCCTGTGGCCTGAAAACTTGTATATAAGGAATAATAAACGCTCATTGGAGTCAGATCATCTTGCACCTTCATGAAGTTTCGGCTCATGTTTGGGGGATTGGAGAACTACACTCTGGGGATTGCTATAATCACTATACTCCCCAGGGTATGATCACTGAGCTCTGCTAAGAGCTTGTTCCTGTTCCTGCTCTCTGGAATTCGGAGAGGTTGACCTACTGGAAGCTGGACCCTGGTCCAGAGTGGGTGGAGACGGCGAGACCCCAACCAAGCTGCGGCGGTTCGTGGGAGTGTACAGTTGTTATGGTGTCTGGCGGAGTGCTTGGAGTCCTCGGGAAGCACTAGGAGCATCCATCAACGATCCCGATCGGGGTGCAAGCGGTTCCGTTACACCCAGTGATTTATGAAGTGGTTTATTTATATATTTATGTTTTAATATTAATATATATTTTTGTGGGCTCATCTGAATTTTCCATCTTCCATCCTGGACCCAGTAGCCTTGTGAAGCACCCTAGAGCCTTTTATACAGCGCTCCGGGCCATCTGAGTAATATTCTTACCTTGAGCTTCATTCATGTACGCAGTTCACACAATGTGTCTTTTTAATTTAGATTTTTAGGTATCTTGTTACCAGTATTTTAAGCTAAGTATACATTGATATTTTGTTATGTGTGTATATACACTGCTCAAAAAAATAAAGGGAACACTTAAACAACACAATGTAACTCCAAGTCAATCACACTTCTGTGAAATCAAACTGTCCACTTAGAAAGCAACACTGAGTGACAATCAATTTCACATGCTGTTGTGCAAATGGGATAGACAACAGGTGGAAGCAAGAAACCCCCAATAAAGGAGTGGTTCTGCAGGTGGTGACCACAGACCACTTCTCAGTTCCTATGCTTCCCGGCTGATGTTTTGGTCACTTTTGAATGCTGGTGGTGCTTTCACTCTAGTAGTAGCATGAGACGGAGTCTACAACCCACACAAGTGGCTCAGGTAGTGCACATCAATGCGGGCTGTGGCAAGAAGGTTTGCTATGTCTGTCAGCGTAGTGTCCAGAGCATGGAGGCGCTACCAGGAGATAGGCCAGTACATCAGGAGACATGGAGGAGGCCGTAGGAGGGCAACAACCCAGCAGCAGGACCGCTACCTCCGCCTTTGTGCAAGGAGGAACAGGAGGAGCACTGCCAGAGCCCTGGAAAATGACCTCCAGCAGGCCACAAATGTGCATGTGTCTGCTCAAACGTTCAGAAACAGACTCCATGAGGGTGGTATGAGGGCCCGACTTCCACAGGTGGGGGTTGTGCTTACAGTCCAACACCATGCAGGACGTTTGGCATTTGCCAGAGAACACCAAGATTGGCAAATTTGCCACTGGCACCCTGTGCTCTTCACAGATGAAAGCAGGTTCACACTGAGCAGATGTGACAAACGTGACAGAGTCTGGAGATGCCGTGGAGAATGTTCTGCTGCCTGCAACATCCTCCAGCATGACCGGTTTGGCAGTGGGTCAGTAATGGTTTGGGGTGGCATTTCTTTGGCGGGCCGCACAGCCCTCCATGTGCTCGCCAGAGGTAGCCTGACTGCCATTAGGTACCGAGATGAGATCCTCAGACCCCTTGTGAGACCATATGCTGGTGCGGTTGGCCCTGGGTTCCTCCTAATGCAAGACAATGCTAGGCCTCATGTGGTTGGAGTGTGACAGCAGTTCCTGCAAGACAAAGGCATTGATGCTATGGACTGGCCCTCCCGTTCCCCAGACCTGAATCCAATTGAGCACATCTGGGACATCATGTCTCGCTCCATCCACCAACGTCACATTGCACCACAGACTGTCCAGGAGCTGGCAGATGCTTTAGTCAAGGTCTGGGAGGAGATCCCTCAGGAGACCATGCGCCACCTCATTAGGAGCATGCACAGGTGTTGTAGGGAGGCCACACACACTACTGAGCCTCATTTTGACTTGTTTTAAGGACATTACATCAAAGTTGGATCAGCCTGTAGTGTGTTTTTCCACTTTAATTTTGAGTGTGACTCCAAATCCAGACCTCCATGGGTTGAAATATTTGATTTCCATTATTTTAGTGTGATTTTGTTGTCAGCACATTCAACTATGTAAAGAACAAAGTATTTCAGAAGAATATTTAATTCATTCAGATCTAGGATGTGTTATTTTTGTGTTCCCTTTATTTTTTTGAGCAGTGTACAAAGTTTTTATATTTTATTTTTTTAATATTGTATCCTATTGTATCAATGTAATGTTTTGTGGACAGAGGACATACTTGAAAACAATAGAAATCTCAATGTATTCATCCGGGTAAAGTATTTTATATATAAATAATGTATATTCTGCATTGTTTTTGCACTGACACAATAAGGGTTGATAACACTGGTATATTTTATGTTTTAGAGTTTTATCATTCATTTTGGCCACCTCCCATCACATGCGCGGAGAGGGACTGGGGATATATAACAAAGAGTAGCCAGCAATTTTCCATCTAATTATCTGTGTTATTATGTGGATATTTGGCACATTATTAAATCTGTCAAATGATTTCATAAATTCCTTTTTCTGCATCCCAACCTTCATTTGGGAATACGCACTATTTTTTCAACAACACAAACTATTTTGAAGCAATTTTGACAATTTTTCTGACAGTAGGGTGGCAGAATTTTTCCACCAATATAAATTTGGGCGGCTTTGAAAATGGAAATACCTGTAACAATTGGCATAATTATCTATGTAGATCTTATTCATAAATACACTCGTAATAATTATGGAATTTTAGGGCAACATTACTGCAAGACTAGCTTTTGGTTATATTATTGTAACTACTGTGGAGTAAAATGAAAAGAATCAGAACTAATTTAAAAAATACCAAAATGTCCTTTTCATTTAATTAACTCTGCATTTTATACATAATGTAATGCTTAATATAACTGTTAGTTTCTATAAATGTTGCTGTTTACAATTTAAAATTATCTTGAGATCAGTGGGAAAGATTCACAAAGTAGTCATTAAACTCTCGTTAGAGATGGTTGTCCAGCTGTCACGTGGAGAGTCTGGGTGGCACAGGAGTAGGGAGAGAGGACATTTTAGTAAAAAGCTAGCTGTAATGGTGGGAGAGAGAGCACAATGGGTGGGAGGGAAGGGTAAGCATAGCATTATCTCTTTACCTTTGGCTCCAACACGCTGTGCGGGCTGACAACGGTTTTAAAATCTGCACAAAATTAACATTAGGCAATGCCAAACAGCATTCCAGGCTGCCTAGGTCACGTGGGCCAGGAGACAACTAGCCCCCAGCACACAAGTGCAAATTACTCTGGATGTGCCACCTTTCAAGCATAAACCCTGCACATCCAGACTCCTAACACCATAACCACTTCAAAACACTGAAGTGGTCATGATGGTTGGAATAACCCTTTAAGCAAATGTTTCGTAGTTAATGTTAACCCCTTAAGGACACATGACGGAAATATTCTGTCATGATTCCCTTTTATTTCAGAAGCTGCGTCCTTAAGGGGTTAATATATAAATTATAATACATAAAACGTGTTAAATATATTTTACTTATAGAACCATTTCGGGATGACAGCTGGTTACACTTTGAATGGTCGTACTCTGGCATTCGGTGGAACCTTTCTTGTTTGCAATCAAGGTCAGATTTCCCATTAGGCAGAGTAGGTACCTGACCAGGGCCAGCGCAACTGGATTAGGAGTCTGTCTAGGGCGTACCAGCCCAGGAGGCGCAGTCTCCAGGTGACCGTCAGGTTTTCACCACCAATACACACACCAGCCTCTATTCATCTTCACACACACACCAGCCCCTATTCACCTCACAAACTACAGCTCCTTCCCCCACACACACACACACTACAACCCCAATTTATCTCTCAACACACTCCACAGCTCCTTATCCTACAGACACTCTTCATCCCCAATTTGCCCACCATACACACTAGAGCCCCTATTCACTGCCCATTCACTAAAGCTCTATTTGCCCGCGCACACTACAGCATTATCAAAAACATGCAAAACCACGACCAGCATTCAAACACATAATAGCGCAAGCAATCTCAACATACACAACACTCAGGCAGCCTACCTCTACATATACAAAACCACAAATAGTCATGCCTATCTGCCTACTCTGTCCAAATACACTGATGATTGGGTATGGACAGTGAGGGAGATTTTTAAACACTGTGTTCTCCTTGCTCAGCTCCCTCACACGCTCTGTATTGTGCCAGCAGCCAGGAAGGGACGCCATCCTAGCATTGGCATCACTACAAGAAGAGGATGGGAGCTCTGCAGGACCAATTCTATGACCCCGGGGCAACCTCTGGACACCAGGAAGAGGATCCATGCCAGCCCTCCCAGGCACAGGGATGGAGACTGTGTGGAACTATTTCAATAAATAAAGTGTCTGTGTCTAATAAAGCTCCCGAATTTGGTATCCTTCAATCTGGCAATTCCACATAAAGATAACAAATTGGGGAGCAATCTACTATTATAATCTTTTTTTTCCCTTCAACTATACAGAAGATGGGCCTCTGTCCATTTACAGACATGGCATCCTGCCCTTGTGCGAAAAAAACTTACAGTATCGCTCTCTCAGCTCTCCTCCCACCATATCATCCAACCAAGGTAAATCTCACTAATCTCAGGCAAGGAAATGTGTGTCCCAAAGCCGTCCTGAGATTAGTGGTCCTCGTACTGCTTCTGTCTGTTTCCTTATCATTTTTAGTTAGATTATATGAATGTATATTTTCTCTCACACACAGATACACCATGTGTATCATTGTGATTTTGGGGGAATGTGGGAAGTGAAGCCCAGCATTGGCATATTAAAGAAACAGATTACAGATCACAAATTTTACTGTTATATCTTCGTCACTACAAAGGTCTGACGCAAATCGTCCCCCTAGCACGACTGCATATAAAATACCCACAATCTCGTTAACCAGGCTTTTCCATTAGCTGATTATAGAAGCTAATACAGAAAGTGTTTGATGTGCACATTTTTGGAGATTAACCTCTTCCAAGCTGAAAGGTTATTTGATGGATTGATTTGCAATTAAATGTTAGTCACTTAGGAAAGAAAGATCCATTCGGATTGGCCGTGATCCAGCTGAGCCTTCCATTGAAGATGTAGATTAACATAACATCCTAAACTAACACAGTCAGTCTAATTAACAGAAATGGAATACGGAAATTTAGCTCAAGGTCCAACAGGACGATTTCGGTTTTAATAGCTAAAAGCACAAATTGTAAAAAAAAAAAAAAAAACCCACAGGTAAATGGTGATTGCAAAAAAAAAAAAAATCTGGACTTTAGATTCACTAGTTCTCAAGGAATTGCAGTATATGCATAAAAATTCCAACTGCTACCTGTGTCTTTTTCCCCAGAGTCTGGGGGAAAAAATGAAATAAATTGCACTGAAAATTTACAGATACCCATCACTGTCTTATGAAACTCCCAGTGACACCTCCTACAGCTCAGACAGATGACCTTAGCATTCTATTAGGTGACCTCTTGGAAATCAACATATACAACTCACCCATCACTCTACATTCCTCTCTGGAATTTTAATGAGCTCTTATACAATATATATAAAAAACAAAAAGCCCAAATTAAGATGTGAACACAAAAAGTTCTGCAAAACACTAGCACAAATAATGTATCTAGCAAATTGTAGAATATGGGCAATCCATGGGCAAAACAAAAAAAATATTTAGCTAGGAAGAGAAATCTCTAGTAAAGGGACACGATAGTTATCAGAACAACAACAACTTATTGCATTTGTACTGGTGAGTGTAATCAATCCCTTCAGGTGTTTTGCTGTAAACACTGTCTTTTCATAGAATACGCCATTTTTACATTACAGCCTAGGGATACCTCCACTGACCACTCCTTAGATGGCTGCTAGAGGTGATTCCTGGGGCAGTGCAACATGTTTAGCAGCACTGCCATTCAGTGTCTCCTTCCTCTGCATGTAGACACTGAACTTTCTTCATAGAGATACATTGATTCAATTAATCTCTATGAGGAGATGCTGATTGGCCAGGGTTGTGTTTGACTTGTGCTGGCCCTGTCCCTGATCTGCCCCTTGACAGTCTCAGCCAATCCTATGGGGAAGCATTGTGATTGTCTCAGACCACTACTTCTGATGGACAGCAGGCAGGTCAGAGGCAGCAGCTGAAGACTTGAATACAAATAACATTTTACTATATTTAGGGAGGCAAGAGGGGTCAGGGGGACTAGATTGTGTTCCTGACCCTATAGTGTTCCATTAATATGTTTCTCCTATAGTGCGATTACAGCAAATTTATTATGAGAACATTTTTAGAAAGGTTATATTTATGCAGGTACTGTCCCTGTCCTTGGTGTCACATATTCATTCAACTATATAAAAATGTGGTTAATGGCATTTTTGTGTACACACATGAAAAGTTGTGCCGAGCAGCAACCAAATCCACAGAAGGGTTAATGCTGAGCAGCAATTATGCAAATGGAAACCTGGTAACTGCCTTTGGGGTCAAAGGCCGGTTACAGCCTATCAGATCTAGAGGAGGGGTATTTAGGCCCAGTTCTCATCTTGCTCAGTGCCCTGTCGTGGTTTCCCTTGTGGTTGTCCGAGAGCGCGTTATTGATTCTGGTTATTCTGGTTATTTGAATTTGGCATTGTTTTTTCACTTCCCTGTTTTCTGGCATCCCTGACCCCTGGCTTTTCCTTATCGTTGTGTCTCTTTCTGTATCCCTTGACCTCGGCTATTCCTGACTATTCTTTGGTATGTTAGTCCAGCCATTCTAAGGTTCTGTATACGTTACCTATCAGTCCTCTGTGTTACACAATTCTACGTGCTGGATCATACTGTAATCCTGACACTTGGCCACCAAGCTCAGTTGTGGAGTGAGATCCACATTTTATCTCTGCAGTTCTGTGGTAGCAGCAGAGAAAAAGCCACGGATTGAAGTGATGTGATTTTCTATACCCTGTCTCCAAGGCACAAATGGCGTATAATGGAGCATGCACTTTTGTCCAAATCTAAATAGGAAAGAATTTGCATTCAGCATCGATACGGATCATAAATGTTGCAAATGACAGAAAAATATGTCATATGCGATCACAACTATTTCTGACTGTAAGATTGGACACATAAATGGATACAGCTAATGTCTCCAGCTTTTAATAGAGCTTAGAAATAACAACTTTATAAATTCCATTAGCACACCTTCCACTTAGATTCTACAAAAATATATATAAATATAAATGCACAATGCATACATTATTTTTATGCGGATGGGAGGCAGTTTTTTTCTGAGTATTTTTATTTCCTCACATGATGCCAGGTGGGCACACTAGGTTATTCAATAATATGTCAGTAAGTTAAAGTGAATTGCCAGTGAATTTCAATTTTGAGGTTGAACGACAAACATAGCTGACTGACATACCAGTAATCCACATTGGAACAGACAGAGCACAGCATATAGCCAGCACTAGGCACTTTGATGGTGAGCGGATTGAAGGTAAGCAGTCCCAGAAACAGAAGGAGTGAGAATCAATGTCAGCTCTGAGTGAGACACAAGTGACTATACACAACCCCTGTGTTAGGAATGAGTTCACCATAGGGTCTAAAACCCTTATGCTGCCTTGGACTTACGCACTAACACGTTTCGGCTTTCTGCCATCTCTATAATCAGCGCTGGGAATACTTAAAGAATCACACTACACAGATATTGTATCAATAAGCATTCGAACATGTATTGCATGGAACATTATATAGATATAGGGCACAGTTGTCTAGGGGTATATACATTAACAGCATTATCAAACAATAGCAATTTGTACACACACTAAAATCAGAAATAACTGCAATATTTCTGTAGACATATTGAAACAGAAAAGTTGCCAGTTTAAAGCGGGAAACATAAGGCTGTGGTTAAACTGTAATTTACAACAGGTCAAAAGGAAATGTCAGACAGAGTAAAATAGTTCAACACTTGCATATCAATTTTATTCAGGCCTATCAACCTTAATGCTTTCAACCCTCTTTGTTCACAATGGTAAAGACAAAAGTAAGCAAATATGGATTATGGGTAGGTGAGTGGGAATAGATTCATCTGGATACAACCGAGAAGACCAAACGCTCCTAGGAGACCGGCATTAGATGTTCATATAAGTCTAAGGGGTTGCAGTAAGCACTTAACTACTAAATATCCCATTTACCATGAATACAGAGTGAAAAACAAACAAGTGTGCAACAATGTTTCAGTCAATATTGCCCAGCCAAATACCAATATAATTTCTTGCAGAATTTCATTATTAGAAATAATGGCAACAAGTATAATAAGAATTTCCGATAGTACCTTCTTTGCTATTCCACCCAACTAATATGAATGCCCAATCATATATAATTAAATACATGCATGCTTTCACTGGGACATATGTGTTAAAATTCAATTTTTTTATTGCATTTGAGCAGTGGTGTCATTTAACTAATCATCAATAATCATTATTTATTAGTATTAATTGGATATTCAGCAAATAATTAAAGGTACTCTAGAGAGTAAACAACATCTCACTTTGAAGCAGCCACACTGATAACTGGCTGCTGTAATGTCACACTTACATCCTTCTATTTTGGGTACCAAGGATATGCAATAAACTGGCCTCCAGCCCTCATTGATAAATATGATAACTGTCCCTGAATCTAGACTGGGCATCTCAGGAGAATGGAGCTGTGTAGTAAGAATGCACAGGGGATAAACCTAATTAGAGAAGAGGTTTGAGGGGTTTTTATGGCATTGTCCTCATTTTAATACGTTTTCCAATTGATTTATCTGCATCAGTCACCGTGAAAGTCTATGGGAATTTTTTTGTAGATACATTTTGGAATTTTTTTGTAATAGTATTGAATCATTTGGAAAACGTATTAAATTGAAGGCCTTTATTATAATTAGACATTTTAGATTGCCAACATATTCTGCGGTGCTTTACAATTACAGAATGGGGATATTTGACAAGTAGTTGACATACAGAATATAAAAGAGACAAGAGGTGAAGAAGACCCTGCTCAAACGAGCTTACACTCGAAATACAAAATGTAGAACACATCAGAGGGGAGGAGGGACTGATGGATAAAATGCTGGTGTCAAAATCAGCTGTGTACTGACCATTTGACCCTTGTTGACACAATGCACGAAAACACCAGAGAATATCCGTGGCAAGTTTGAGACACACCTCACCTGTCCTAACTTCACAGAGCCATGCAAGGAACTCTAGTGGTATAGGAAATAAGGAAAAAGGAGGTACACATTAGGTTTGTCAGGATCTTACCTGATGTGGAGTCCGACGTGCAAAGTTATACACTCAACCTTGCAAATAAACACAGACCAAGGTGACCAGGTAAGAAGTCATCTGGGCTGTGAGTCTGTGTACCGGGGCTGTGCAAGAACATAGTTCCAATTCGTAGTACAGGCAAGGACAAGCAGAAGAGTAGTCATGGAAAGCCAAAGTCAGGGGAAGCCAGAGGTCAGAGTGAACGATGAGATAAGCCAAGGTCAGGAGCCGTCTGGAGAACACTGGATCAAAATACCTAATAACAGGAACCAGCATCAATGAACTGACCCTCAGAGAGAGGCAGTGTTTTATACTTGGCTAATTAGCAATATGCTTCAGGTGAACCGAGATAAACAGGAGCAGCCACAGGAAAAGTCCTCTGTAAAGTCCCCAGTGCTGGAGACAAGGCAAGGATAAATATCAGGCTGAAACAAGAACTGAAGTGTGGCTCAGAGGCAAGACAGCAGGCCCAGGACACAGAAGGATCCAGGTTGGGCACTTCTTGGGCAACCACGTCTGGCCGTCTGGATAAGAACTATGACAATGTTGTAGGTGAACCTTTCTAGATGACAGTCAACCAAACACCAAAAACTGGCAACAAATACCATTGTAGATTGTGATTACTAAATGTCATTTGTATCTGAAACATTTAGTAATACAGAGGAAAAAAATACAGTGTTATTCTAGTCCTTTATAAAAACAAACAGAGATATGAAGATTGATTTATATAATAAGCAAAAACCTAAATAAATATATTTGATCACAAAAACATGAAGTCGAAATAATAGGCTTTTGTATTTAAATTCATTTCGAAAAACTAATCAAAATACCATTAAAAAAAACACATTTCTGCATTCATTAGATTGGATTCCTATAACTGCCTTGCCAGGAACTCTATTGATTAACCAACATATTTTTATAGCCATTCTCCATGTAATTAACTATTGAAGCATAAACACATTAATTGAAAGGATGTGTTCAATAAATGTTCAGAAACCTTTTATGAGTTACATATCTGAGTAATTGCTTTGAGGATATTATTTTATTTTCATGTAATAATATGCATTATTACAGTTCTTCCGTTTTTCTAAAATGTATTTGCATTGATCACAGCATTTTTTTCCTGGAAGTATCTATCCCAGAAAATAGAATCCTTCAATTATTTGTAGTTATGATGTAGTTTTCCTTTGACTTTCCAAATGCTCTTCCATAAGAAGCATGGAGATAAACATCTCTGGTGGCACAGATCTCCCTATTGATAGCACGGACAAGCAAAGATGTTTGAACATTTTTACCATGGTTACCATGAATGTTGGTCTCTAGATTAGGCATTTTAAGCTCTGCCCTCTCTCAGGAAATGCTAACAGAATGCTTGGTTGTATAGGGAGAGGTATAAGCAGTAGGAAGAGGGAAGTGCTCATGCCATTGTACAGAACACTGGTGAGACCTCACTTGGAGTATTGTACGCAGTACTGGAGACCATATCTCCAGAGGGATATTGATACTTTGTGTTAAATGGTTTTTTATTACACATGCAAATTTATGGCGTACATGGAACAGGTTTGAACAAGTACTGCATCATTGCCTAAGCAGAGGCTCTGTAAGTCTAGCAGGCATAGTGGTGCATAAGCCTACGTAGAGGCTACGGAAAGCGTTACATTGCAGAATCATAGGCTTGTTTGTAGGGAGCATGCAATAACCGGGTCTCTTTCATGAAAAGCCTTTTTTTTTTTTTTTGCAATAAAACATATATAATCACACGTAAAGCAAACGTCCAATGTGTGGGAGTTACACACTAGTGATTAAACATTTGTAGGAAAGCGTAGCCGTCTTGGGCATGGGCATGCGATGGGCATGGGCATATGAGCTTGGTACCTTTAAGGGATAACCTATGCGGGTGGTGAAGCAAACCAGGGTATCACTTCAGTCTGGTGTTTTGCACAGTTTGAGTTGGCTTGGGGGTTCTGAATAACGGCTGTGCTATTCATCCTGGTGTTTCATTTGTCGTTTGTAATCGACTTAATATCAGTAGGCATTGGCACCCGGGGTATTCCTGGGTAGGTACCTGTAGTAGGACGTGTGGGTCTCATCGTCCTACCTGTAGAGTCCTGTCTAGATTACCATGTGATTGGGAGGAATTTATTTGTGTGTGTGACTTCTCAGCGTCTCAATGTTGAGGTCGCTACGGGTATAGTCATCTGAAACTATCGTATGCGGTGTGTTCATTTCTGGCTTCGGTAGAAACCGATCTGTGCCAGGAATGTCAGGGAGTAACGTGTCCGCGTGAGTACTATTCATGTGTCAGCTCCCTTGTCGAAGGGGAGGTCGAAAAAACCAAGGTTAGTCCTATTGTGTGTCGGTTTCCCCTTAGCTGCCCTTTGAGGTGTGTCCTAACGGGTAATTTTCCGTCTCTCTGTGTTGTCGTCATGTAGGTCACCGAAAGTGTGTCGGGTAGTTAGGTAGGAACTAGTTTGGATGCGTTGCTGTGAGTAGCTGTAGGTCTTGTTTCTCGTCTCGAGGTGGTGGTGTTGTGTAGGTTTTCTCCAGGTGAAGTGGTGCCACCCGGCTGAGTGCCCGGGTTCTCGTGGTGTGGAATTAGATTTTTTTGTTGGGTCCGGGCTACAGTTGGAGCCCGTGGTTGCTTGTCCATGTGTGGTGTCTTGGATGGGGCGGGAGGGGAGTTGGGGGGAAGGAGGGGGCCCGTGGGGAGCGCCAGGAGATATCTGTTTGTGACGTTGTCGGAGTATATATGAGATATGGCGAGGGGTGGTTCAAGGTCTTGTGTGCAGAGAAGTTCAAATTGCATTGGTTCTCTCAGTAGGGAAGGCTTTTGGGGGATTGCTCGGGCGTATTGTATGATTTTCCTCGGGTGTGTGTGAACGTATGTGGTCGGTCGGGAAGAGTTCGGTCAGCGGGCAGATGTCGAACGGGTGTTGGAGGACGTCTTTTATGTAGAGGATTGGTTTATGCCTGGTCAGGCCCGTAATTGGTCCCCGGTCCCCCGCCAGGAAGTCTGGGTTGCCTCTCAAGGGGTGTAGCGGGCCCCGGTCGGTCGTTAGATACTGTTTCACAAACTGTCTATGCCAGATCTGCATGGTCGCTGCTACAAATGGGTTGGGTATGTGTTTGCGTCTATATGCTTCTTTGGTGATCCATGGCAGGGTCCTTAGGTCACAGATGGTTGTGTCCTATTTTAGCTGGGTCCATGGTTTTATGCCGCTGGCTACCGACCAGCTGATGACTCTGGTAAGCTGTGTCGCATGGTAGTATTTCTTGTAATCCGGGAGCGCTAGGCCTCCCAGAGTTTGTGTAGTATCAGTTGGGAGTGTGCTATGCGCGGTGTGATCCTTGTCTGCAGTTAGCACAGTCCTTTTGGGTACAAACATGCACAGTCTTTAAAAGTAACTTAAGTCCAGGCACTTTATTGTTGAGCTTCTCCACAAAGACAGCAGCACATGAAAAACAAAAATGTAACAAAACCCTATAAACAAAAACCTAGCTCGGTCTGAGCACTAACTAACAGCAAGTTCCCACTCTCTCAAGGGTTTAATCTATAACAAAACAAGAAATGGTTTCACCAACCTAGTGTCTTTGTCAGCTCTCAGCACTCCAGTGTTTTAGACAGCCTGCTGCTTCCAGCCCTTCAAGAGAGAAACAAACATTCTCATTTACCTGCCTAGCAAGGAGGGGTTTATTCCCACTGCTGCAGCTGATTACCTGCAGCTGAGCAGTGGGTTGGAGACAGTCCAAAGCCTGGTCTGGACATAGTCTCCCAAGAGAAAACAATAAATAGCGGAGTGGAGCACTGGCCCACCCTTCTCTCCAAATGCTCCACCCCAGGGGCCCATAACTAAATATGCATTTAAGTTACATACATACACACACACCCCTGGGGTTAAAGATCATATGTCTCTCTGAACAATGCAGATGAAATATAAACTCCCTCACAGACCACCCCATTCACCTTATCACAGCGGGGACCTGCCTTTCCATATGAATTCGTGTACCTCCATCTTCAGGGCGGAGAAGAACGATTGTACGGCCAGAATCGGCACTCTTTGGAATATGAAGAGGAGTTTGGGTAGCAGCATCATCTTGACTGCGTTCACCCTGCCCAGCCATGAGATGTAGTAGGAATTCCAGGCGTGTAGTTCCTCCGTGGCCTTTTTCAGTATTGGGAGGTAGTTGTGGGTGTAGAGGTCTGCCGGGTTTGGTGTGAGCCAGGCCCCCAGGTATCTCATGCGTTGGTCACACCACCGGTACGGGTATTGACGTTGGATCATCTGTCTGCGTGTGTGGTTGATTGAGAGGCCCAGTATCTCTGATTTTGAGTAATTGATTTGGAGGTTCGAGACTTGGCCATATGTTGTGAATTCTGATTGTATTGCCTGTAGGGAGGTCTCCAAGTCTGTGACTATGTATAGGAGGTTGTCCGCATATGCCAGGTTTTTCCAATTTTATTCCCTGTATGTTATCACTGATCCTGTTGAGGAAGGGTTCCAACATCAGTGCGAAGAGTAAGGGTGAGAGCGGGCAGCCCTGCCTGGTCCCATTGTGTATGCGGAACGGATCAGTCACTGCACCATTAATCAGGATGTGAGCTGTTGGGCAGGAGTATAGCGCCTTCACCCAGGAGAGGAATTTTAGTCCAATGCCGAGGTTCCGGAGTGTTCCGAACATTAGGTCCCAGTCCACCCTGTTGAACGCTTTTTCTGCGTCTGTGGACAGGAGAAGGACTGGGGTCTTCAGTGATCTTGTTTGTCCAATAATGTTCAGGGCCCTGATAGTGTTGTCCCTCACCTTTCTTCCCGGGATGAATCCCGTTTGGTCCGGGTGTATTGTTGCGGGTAGTAGTGGTGCTAGGCGTGTCACCAGGACACTTGCCAGGAGCTTGAGATCCGTGTTCAGCATGGAGATTGGGCGGTAGCTTGAGCACTGTGTTGGATCTTTACCCTCCATAAGGAGAAGAGTAATATTTGCCGATGTGAATTGGGCTGTTGGTGTGACCCCGGGATATTGATACTTTGGAAAGAGTTCAGAGAAGGGCTACTAAACTGGTTCATGGATTACAGGATAAAACGTACCAGGTTAAAGAAACTTAACATGTATCGCTTGGAGGAAAGACGAGACGGGGGGATATGATAGAAACATTTAAATACATAAAGGCAATCAACACAGTGAAGGTGGAGATATTATTTAAAAGAAGAAAAGCTACCACAACAAGAGGACATGGTCTTAAATTAGAGGGGAAAAGGTTTAAAAATAATATCAGGAAGTATTACTTTACTGAGAGGGTAGTGGATGCATGGAATAGCCTTTCAGCTGAAGTGGTAGAGGTTAACACAGTAAAGGAGTTCAAGCATGCAAGGGATAGGCATAAGTCTATCCTAACTATAAGATAAGGCCAGGCACTAATGAAAGTATTTAGAAAATTGGGCAGACTAGATGGGCCGAATGGTTCTTATCTGCTGTCACATTCTGTGCTTCTATGTTTCTCTCCAGATGTTGCTGGACTACAACTCCCATGATTCTCTGACTATCTCTTTCATTCAAATAATTATGGGAGTTGTAGGCCATGAACATCAGTGAGGCCAGAGTTTGAGATCACTGTGTCAGGATAAACTATGACCCAATACGCAGTTAGTATATTAAAGGGTTAGGAGACTTACCGTGCCTTAGAGTGGCTGGATGCAATGCAAAATAGAATAGTCTGATACAAGCCAAGGTCAGGGATACAGAATGAGATCAATACAATAAGAAAAGCCAAAGGTCAAAGACAATTGAAAAGAATAGTCAAAAAACAAGCCAAGGTCTGTAAAGCAAATGAATAACACAAGATAAACATACGCTCTGATTACCAGTAAATTGATATCACGGCTGGCACAGAAGAAAAGCTATTTAGGAAATTAGTGTAAATAGCCCTAGGAGGCCAGTAATTGGTCAGTTCAGTCCATGTGGTGCCAAAATGTGCATGCGCGTCGTCGACATGATGATCAAAGCATTTTCATATTACTAATGTGACTGGAGGAGGCGGAGCTATAATGGAGCTATGGTGTGAAACAGCTGGCGTCCAATAGAATGCCAAAAGGAAATGAGGCAGCATGGGAGGCGGTCCAAGTTGGCATCCACGGTAAGAGACTATGGGGATGTGTCTGGCGTAACCACACCGTGACACCCTGCACTATACCTCTAGAAGGAAGTGTTGAGGATACCAAGTATCAACAGACAAATTTACCTCACTACATGGTTATGCCACAAATTATCTTTTGTCACAGATATATTAATAACATACATTTTTAAACAAATGATCAAACTTTTTTCAAACAACCACAAAGTAAGATAATTGGTAGAAGATTGTCAGCTGCAACCAACTCATTACATTTCAAACCTTTATCCTGATCATTTCCTTGTGCATGGTTATTGAAACTGAGAATATATAATATAACGGAAAGGATTACATTTAGAAGGTATAGTTAGGAGATATATTTCCTCATACAGGTATTAAACAGTATATATAAATATGTATATTTATATATATGCCCTCTTTACCAAAGAACCACCCAAGGTGTATGCACAGCTACAGGGTAACCACAACATCTCCTGGCAAGACCCACCCAGAACTGAGACTGAACAGTACTGGAAGAATATCTGGGAGAAAGAAGCATCTCATAACACCGAGGCCCAGTGGCTACTAAACCTGAAAGCAGACCACTGCATGCTGTCAGAACAGTCGAAGATATCCAACAGAGAGCAGCACACATGAAGAGCTGGTCAGCCCCAGGACCTGACATGATCCACAACTACTGGATAAAGAAGTTAACAGCGCTGCATGAACACCTAGCAGCACAAATGAACCAGTTACTGGCAACAGGCTCCCACCCTGACTGGCTAACACAAGGCAGAACAATACTGGTCATGAAGGACCCTCACAAGGGAACAACACCATCCAACTATCGACCAATAACCTGCCTCCCCACAACATGGAAACTCCTGCCAGGCATCATAGCCTCCAAGATCCAAGGGTATATGAGTCAATATTCGAGCAATACTCAGAAGGGGATTGGAAACAACACCAGAGGATCAAAACACTAACTACTGGTAGACCAAGCAGTCCCAAGAGATTCTAAGACCAGATAGACAAATCTGTGCACGGCCTGGATTGACTACAAGAAAGCCTATGACACAATGCCACACACATGGGTACTGGAATGCTTGACTCTCTACAATGTCAGCAAGACAATAAGAGCCTTCATCAAGAGCTTGATGGGCAAGTGGAAAACAACTCTAGAAGCCAATTCCAGGACAATAACTCAAGTGAACATCAAATGTGGCATAAGCAAAGGTGATGCGCTATTCCCTAAAGCTGTTCTGCATAGGCCTCAACCCCCTTAGCCAGATCATCAAGAAGAGTGGATACGGATACAGGTCCAACAGTGGAGCTACCATCAACCACCTACTCTACATGGATGACATCAAGCTGCATGCCAAGAATGAGCGGGCTATTGACTCACTGATCCACCTAACTAGGATATACAGCAAGGACATCAGAATGTCGTTCGGACTAGAGAAGTGTTCGCAGATGATCACAAAAAGAGGGAAGATGATCAGGACAGAACGAGTTGAAGTTCCAGAAGAATATGTAGAGAATAGCTACAAATACCTGGGGGTACCACAAACGCATGGCAACCAAGTACCTCCAAAGAGTCAGACAGGTCCTGAAGTCCCAGCTCAATGGCAAGAATGAGATCCAAGCCATCAACACAAATTCCCTACCTGCCATCAGGTACCCGGTTGGAAAAATAACCTGGCCAAGAGAAGAACTGGTCACCATGGATGTCAAGACCAGAAAACTACTCACCATGAATGGAGGAATCCACCTGAAATCCAGCACCCAGAGACTGTACACCTGTCAGAAGGAAGGAGGTCAGGGCCTATAGTGAATTAAGATATTTTATACACTGAAATTTTAACATATTTATCTGACATATTAATCAAAGCCACAATCCTGGATGAAACACAGAGCATCCACAAGCACATCACAAAGATGGCTCCCAAAGATGAACTGCTAAGGGAATGCCTGAGACTTCAACAAATAGAGGATCTAGAAAAAGAGGAGCTTCCTGTGGCAAGACAAACCTCTCCATGGGGTGTACCACCGGCAGATAGTGGGTGTGGCTCACATGACAAAATCCTAAAAGTGGTTGGAAAGGGCAGGACCGAAAGACAGCACGGAGGCACTAATTCTAGAAGCACAGGAACAGGCACTCTGCACCAGATCAACAGAAGCTGGAGTCTACTACACCAGGCAAGATCAAGGTGCAGACTGTGCAAAGAGGCCTCTGAGACAGTCCAGCACCAAGTAGCCGGATGCAAGATGTTAACAGGAACAGCATACACAGAGACACAACCAAGTTATTGGGATTGTGTACCAAAATATCTGCAAAGGATGGATTGGACCTGCCTAAGTCCAGATGGGAGATACCACAAAGGGTAGTTGAGAATGACAGAGCTAAGATCATGTGGGACTTCAAGATCCAGACAGACAAGCAAGTGATGGCCAACCAGCCCAACATTGTGGTGGTAGACAAGGAACGGAAGACTGCAGTCATGGTGGATATGTGGCAATACCCAGTGACTATAACATCAGTAAGAAGGAACATGAGAAGGTGGAGAAATACCAAAGGCTGAAAGAAGACCTAGAAAGAATGTGGAAAGTGAAGGCAGTAGTAGTCCCAGTTGTGATAGGACTTGGGGCTGTGACTCCCAAGTTGGGGGAGTGGCTTCAACAGATTCCAAGTGGGACATCTGAGTTTGCCCTCCAGGAGAGTGCAGTTCTAGGAATACTGCAGTTCAGTAGAGGACCCGAGAATGAGGAATAAACAAACCACCCAGGAGGGGTGAGAAAATAATTTTTATATATATATTTTCTGGGATGGCATGGAAACCATTAGAAATGCATAAAGCTTTGATCCTTGATAAATACCCTCTAAGCTAAGGTAACAGAACAAGATTCATTTTATTCAGATTCTAATTTGATTGTCTGTGCTTGCCAGGATAGAACATTACCAATTAGAATGATGATTCAATTAATATAAAACTTTACAGTTACCAATAACTCCACCACAAACAACCTGCCTGTTCATTCGCTCTGTAAACTTCCCGAGATAAATAAATAACAGTATTTAAACTCCTTCTATGCACAAGAATACAGTTCCTCTCTGGACACTAAATCACTAGAGAGATTTTCTGCCGCAGTTTAAAATAAACCAAAAAATCTACTGCAGATGGAAAATGGAAATATCTAAGGAACGTTATTATTTTTTATTGTTCCGTGGGCAAAGAGTTTTTATATTTTTTCTAATTAGTATTTTCTAAAATTTTATAAAAAGTAAAGTAGTGTTTCTGGAATACCCATAAGAAATGACATAACAGACTTAAAAATGATTTAATTAAATTAAATTAATGAATTAGAAACTGACAGGCACAGGGCTGTCTAAACTGTACGTGTATCACCAAAAACTATTAACTTATAGCTGAATTATTTATGTATAGCTATATTTTGTTTGTTTTTTTCTCTGTCTTTGTTAGATTATAGAAGGGGAATGTAATGAATTAAGATATTTTATACACTGAAATTTTAACATATTTATCTGACATATTAATAAGAACAATAAACCCTTACATAATATGGCTATAGGGAGCTGGAAACTCAAAAAAAGCCAAAGATTTGGTGCCAAAAATCATAATTTAACGTGAATCTTTCACCTAATTAGCTTTTCAGATTCACAATTAAATGTCTTTCTATTCCTGTATAGATTAATTATATAACCGATATATAATTAAAAAAACACCCTAGAGCACATTTTGTTCAGTACAGGCATTTAAAAAAAAAAAATAACACATTACCAATTCTCTTGTTTAATGTCTCATTAATATTTATATTTACTATTTGTTAGTGATACAAATCTTAGTATGTGACACAGCAAACAATACAGAAGTAAAATAAAATGATGTATGCTGAAACTGCGAGCAGATATAAAGACCGTTAATGATCTATAATTCAAAATATAATCATAAATCGTAAAGGGATACTTTAACCCCTTTGGGACTGAGCCAAATGTACACGTTTTGATCAAAATAAAACGTAAACAAAACTTGGAATTTGCGCTATATGTCTGTCCAACTGTAATTCACCTCTTTCATATTAAGTGCACCCACACTTGTTGTATATCATTTTATTCAGGATAAATAGGGCTTTCATTTAACATCAAATATCTAGCTAGGAAACATAATTTAATTTGAATAAAATATATATTTTTAAATTTGAGACTTTAAGAAAAAAATATATATTTTTTAGTTCTACATGACATTTTAACTGTGAATGTCATAATACTGTTTGCTTTTACTGCAATAAAATACACATATTTGTATTCAGCAAAGTCTCACGTGTAAAACAGTGCCCCCTATGTACAGGTTTTATGGTGTTTTGGGAAGTTACAGGGTCAAATATAGCACGTTACATTTTTCAGTCCGCCAGATTGGTTACGTTGCCTTTGAGACCGTATGGTAGCCCAGGGATGAGAATCTATAATCTATTTTGAGAATTCTAGTGAATCTATTTTGAGAAAATAAATGATTAAATGTAAAACTGAAGAACAAAAGTTGTATTTTTCCATTTCTTAATTTTTGATTCATATTTAATGCTGTGCTATGTGTGCAAATATGGCATCAAACAATCCCCATTTCTCCTTTAAAAAAAATTATGGCATACCATTTGCAAAAGTAGACAACCCAAGGTATTGCAAATGGGGTATGTCCAGTCTTTTTTAGTAGCCACTTAGTCACAAACACACAGACCAGCAGGCATGGATTAAATGCCCAAACAGCCTGGTACAAACCTGGGCTTTAAATGCTATTTCAGATTATCATTATTTAATGTCTTGCTGTGTAGCTCTGTCTGCTCACTGTACATCATGACTAATTTTTATTTGGTGTGCATTGAAAGAGGGGTAGTCTTATACGGCGAGTATATCCCAAACTCTATATTCTAACTGGAAAAGTTGGGGGTCGTCTTATATGACCAGTCGTCTTATACGCCGGAAAATACGGTACTTCTTGTTTATACTCTGCATATAATTCTATTGGACATTGTTTAAGTATTCAAATAAGGATCTGCATACTAATGATTGAATTGCTACTAAAACTTATTCTGTAATATCAAGACCTAAGCAATAAAACAATTACTTTAAATATTCTTAAAGTGACAGAATTTCTTTATTTCTAAATCTGCAATTGAGTTCCAACCAACTTTTATTCCTAAGTATTACATAATCCAACCACCAACCATAAGGGTTTCCCTCTGCTAATATCAGTACTGTTATCAGCAGAGGGATTTTCAATCTCAAACAGCAGAGAGCGGTCTGTGACCGCCATCTAATGACTGTTTTCAGTATGACAGGGAGATTTACATGTAATGCTAAAGCTCTGGCATGCTGCATCTGAAAATCACACATTTTATCTCAATCAGCAGGAGGGCATTTATATGCATTATAGGGCTGTATGCTGCGCTCACTTTGAGTGCTGCCTACAGCTTGTCTATGGACGCTAAATATGGTCCCAGCTCCCAGAAAGGAGGCCTAGATATCGACTGATAGATGGGTCTCCCTGGCATGAACATGTTTAAAATGTTGCATAGAATTTTTTTAATAAATCCCAAATCATTAAAAAAAAAAAAACATTCTTGATCAGCTAGTTAAAGTTGATTAAAGTGGCTCTGACAGTGGTTAGGCATTTGCCTCACCATTCACACTTGGATCAAGGACACAGGATATCTCCCACCAAGGAAAAAGCAATGAAGATGGTCTGTCTCCCACCACAGCTGGAAGAATCCTGCTTGGAAATTTTATTTTATTTTTCCTCTTTCTACTGGTCATTTTCCAATGTGAATAAAACTAGCATGTAGTGACTGTATCCTAACCACCAATCATCATTTTTTCCTCCTTCCCCCAAAATGGTGTGTCTATTGTACATTTTGTTTACTTTGTAATTTGTTTAAATTCTGAATAATTCCCAGTGCTCAAAATTTATATAAATCACAATTAGTTTCAAACTGAATGCACGAGTCCAGAAACCTTTAATACATTCGAAGAACTTTGCTATTCTCTAAACACTATAGAACCTGACTCCCCTAATACTCCATGAACGAGCCTCCTGTCACTGGCAGCTGGTAACGTTTTAAGATGTTAATGCGCTATCGAATTTGACTCTACTATCTCTCTCTCTGGAAACTCAAACCTCCTGATGTATTTGACTCATTAGATCTACCGGTATTAAAAGTTTTAATAGCGTAACACTATACATTGTCTCTTTTTTTTTCCTTTTTTCTTACTTCCAAGTTCTGCTCTGTTAATTCCCTTAAATCATATAGATTCTAGCAGATTGTAGTTGATGGACAGTCACAGGAAAACTCCCGTTAATCTTATCATCCTTGGCTCAGGCAGAGGATAGAGCAAGGGGCAGGTTGGTAGGTTCCTTTCCACTCTACCCACTACCTTATTATCTCATTTACATAATGGATGAAAATGGGTGAACCAAAGGAGATGTCCATTTTATTTATTTCTATTTCACTTTACTTTATGTTTCAACCCCTCTGGATAAATCACTTTAAACAAATCACAGAATCCGCCGCCCTAAATGTTCAAATTTATATCACTTCATAAGCAATTCAGTATCTGATAAATATCAACATTTTTATACGTTACATAAAATCTTTTTACTAAACTATTGTCTAAATTGCAGTATTGGGTGTAATTCATGGCTTTCTCTGATACTATTAACCTATTAACCTTTGCCTTTCGACCCAAGTGAAGGGTCAGGATCCTCATAGAACATGTGACTGACACAGGGATTATTTATTTATTTATAAAATATTTTACCAGGAAAGATACATTGAGGTTTCTCTCGTTTTCAAGTATGTCCTGCGTCCACAAAACATTGCATTGTTACATTAGGGTACAATATTACAAAAATACAAAATACAATATACAAACAATATATATATATATAAATCCATGTAGGTTATGGTGGGGAAAAATTGTGATTGAAAACCCCTTCCACCTGAAGTCTGCGGATAATTAATACAATGTTTCTGTGGGAAAAGCAAGTCTTATGGCTTGACTGGTGTGCAGATTTTTGTTTAACATTATATATATATATATAAATGTAACACATAACAGGTAATAAATATATTCAACCATGACAGGTGAATTCTGTGCTGAGGTATATTGCCATAGATCTCTTAACAGATTTTAGATTGAATGAAAATTTGATTGTGTCCCTGAGGTTATTCCATAATTGCGGTACTCTGTAGGAAAGGAGGTAGACTAAATAAAGTGCTGGTACTGGATCGGAGGTTATAGGAGGTGGGAACAGCCGTGGAGAGCATTCTGCTCAGGTAGGGTGGGATCTTCCCAGAAAAGCTCTTAAACACAAGGCTGGAAAGATGAAGAGTGCGACAGCCAGTTTAGTTCTTTAAACATGTTACAGTGGTGGGTAAAGTAATTACATTCTAATACAAAGCAGCAGAACAAATTATATAACATATTTAGTTTATGAAGGTTGGTTTGCGGTACGGGTGCATACACTACATCCCCATAATCAATGACAAGTGGACTTTCAGTAGGGACCGTGTCCCCGATAATATGAGGATATCGTCCAGATATATAATAAGCCGGACCCTGTGTAGCCTGAGAAAAGCAACCACTGGCTTCAGAACCTTTGTGAAGCACTAGGGAGTGGAGGACAGACCAAAGGGAAGGCATGTGAAATGCCATTTCTTTATCCATCGCAGGAATTGAAGCAGATCCCTGTGATCCGCCGCTATCGGGACCGTCAGATACGCGTCTTGCAAATCGAGTTTGACCATCTATTCCCCAGGGAGAAGTAAGTCTCGGAGGCAGTGAATGCCCTCCATCTTGACGTATCGATATTGGACGAAGGCATTTAAGGGTCGCAGGTTTATAACCGGGCGAATGCCTCCTCCCTTTTTTGGCACTAAAAACAGGTTGCTCACAAAACCTGGGGTATCTAGAGGGATTTCCTCTATAGCATTTTTGGCCTGCAGATCCCTGATCTCCGAGGAGATGAGATCGCGGTGTGACTCTGGTATGTGGAGCACCCGTGGAGGGGTGTCCTGAATGGAAAGGGCTGTTAATTCTAGGCGGTAACCCTCTATGGTCTGCAACACCCAACTGTCGGATGTGATCATAGCCCAAGCCTGAGAGAACAATCTGCCCCCCACATTTATATGGGAAAAATTTGGAAAAACTGTACTCACCATAAGGAAGTTTTCCTGTGGAGGTTCCTCGACCGCTGCGGGTATTCCAAGGTTGTCTTCGGGAGGGGAAGAATGGAGTATAGGAATGCTCCTGGTTCTGTCTTTGAGGATTGAAGGAGCCTCTGCCCGGTCTGAAGAAACCTCGGGAGTTGCGGCCGGATAGACGGCTCCTACCTCTGCCGGCCCCACCGAAAACCTTTTGGTTGAAGACTCATTTGATAGAGGTTTGGGCCTTGTCCATAGCCGTGAAGGTTTTCACGTATGAGCCCATATCCTTCACGAAAGACTCTCCAAACAACAAGCACTTAGCAGAAGCTCCTGGTTCATTGGAAGCCCTGCTAGCCAGTTTGGGCTCGATCTTGAGCAGGATAGCTTTCCTGTGCTCGGTAGACATGGCCGTATTGGCATTGCCAATCATACAGACCAGGCGTTGGAGCCAGCCAAACGCCACATCAAAATCCAAATGGGCGTCACCCGACTGCGCGGCTTCAAGCATTTCATATAACTTCATGACTGGGCCCAGAGTGTCCAGGAACTTGTCCTGACAATTACGAAGCGAGTAGTCCAGACCCTTCTTAGGTTTCCAACCGGTCTTTGCCAAAAATTGGACAATTTGTGGGTCCACTTCAGGGATTTTTTTTGCCACTGCATCAGGTATAATGGGTCGGGGGCATTCCACTCTTAGCTTGTTACGACCCTCCTGGGAGAGGGATTTATGTATTCTCAAAGATAGGTATTGAGCAATATGCTCGGAGGGCTCCCATTCGGCGGAGCGAGGGTGCCGTAAATTGTCCGGGTCGAACAAGGGTGTCTCCTTTGTGTCACAGACTGCGTCTGTCCCAAGCACCTCCGACTGTGTCGTAGCATGAGCTGTGCAAGTCGGTGCAGATGGGAATTGTTTTCCCGGGAGGTCCTCGCCTCCTGAAGACTCGTCCCCGTAGGGATCAGAGTATTGGTCATCCGACCCCTCATCCCCATCATCGTCTGAATCAGACATTATATCTTGGGCCTGCGCCCGTTTCCAATCTCTGGCTGCCTTTGCCCGGCCAGTGGCTCTAACGCGCGGTTGTTGCGCACCATCACAGACAGCCTGATGCATGTCAATCAAACCAGATTTAACCTGGGTGGGGTGGTCATCAGCATGTTTACACTTGTTCAGCGCTTTGCGTCCTGGCAAAACCCCCTCCAACAGGCTCTGGAAGTCTTCTGAGCCTAGTAGGCCAGGTTCAGAATGAGGGCCAGGGGTAAGGGCTCCCAGGGAGGGAACAGGGTGGCCAGATGTGCCATCTCCAGCAGACTGCATGGTGGTTCAAACTAACAAAAGCAAAGTGAAAAATAAATGCAAAGATTGATTAACCCAAGCACCAGGACAGATGGGATATATGGAGAGGCAGACAGCAGGGTAATAATAAGAACAATACTTATAGAAATCCTCGGGTCTGGAGTGTGCAGCCGAGCAGCGATGTGTACCGTCCGATATCACTAAACTCACGCTGCCCAAGCGCTTAAAATGACCGTCGCCATAGGGTGGTGACAGGAAACCCAAAAAATGGCTGCCGCGAACGCACTGCGCATGTGCGGCGCTCGCGAGCGGCACAAGCGAAAACAAGAGTAATACAACCGCCGCGCAGATGAAAATAGAGTCGCCGACATGAACTGTAGGACAGGGCCGGGAACAGAGCGAGGGTTAGAGATTACTGGACCCCCGCTGCCGGTCCCTGCAGGCCGACAGGTAAATAAGTAATTATTTTCTCAGGCTTTAATTTAACCATTTCACTAGCGGTAATATGTATGAATTGTAATTCAATGAATCGCTCGTCGCAGTGTGCAGTTCCTCTGAAAGAATATTTTCTGATCTTGATGTAACTGCAGAATCCACAAAGGGTTAGGAAAAATTAAAACCACGACATGCTGCTGTTTTCACTGGGGAAGTTAATTGATCTATTAAGCTCTCTAAATCCTCTGACAATCCTGTTAAATAAGAGCTGGAAGGACGTTAGATACCTGGCATGCAAACACGTCCGTGTGTATACTCAGTGTGTGTGTGTATAAAGAATCAATGATATGAGAATTCATAAGGGTGAGTGCCTTTCTTTGTTCTATATTTTTTATTTGACGTTTAACTAACCTCAGGCTTAGCCCTTTCCATGTGCCCCTTAGGCTTAGACTGTTTGCCTGCTATGCAGAGCACTCAACACCGTTAACCTGGGGAGTTGGTATGTGGATGTCTCCAGAGGCCAAGTTTTCAATCAAAACAAGAAATTATGAACCTTTTAAACTTTATTAATGGAATGAGCTGTAATGATACAAAGAGCTGTAATTTAAAATATGTTGTAATGATACAAAGAGATGCAGTCGTACATTAAGCTGTAATGGTATCATACAATGATCTGTAATGATACTGAGAGGTGAAGTAGTACAATAAGCTGTAATGGTATCATACAATGAGCTGTAAAGATTTAATGAGCTGTAATGATACTGAGAGATGCAGTAGTACAATAAGCTGTAATGGTATCATACAATGAGCTGTAAAGATTTAATGAGCTGTAATGATACTGAGAGGTGCAGTAGTACAATAAGCTGTAATGGTATCATACAATGATCTGTAATGATACGGAGAGGTGCAGTAGTACAATAAGCTGTAATGGTATCATACAATGAGCTGTAATGATTCAATGAGCTGTAATGATACTGAGAGGTGAAGTAGTACAATAAGCTGTAATGGTATCATACAATGATCTGTAATAATACTGAGAGGTGCAGTAGTACAATAAGCTCTAATGGTATCATACAATGAGCTGTAATGATACGGAGAGGTGCAGTAGTACAATAAGCTGTAAAGGTATCATACAATGAGCTGTAATGATACAATAAGCTGTAATGATACGGAGAGGTGCAGTAGTACAATAAGCTGTAATGGTATCATACAATGAGCTGTAATGATACTATGAGCTGTAATGATACTGAGAGGTGCAGTAGTACAATAAGCTGTTATGGTATCATACAATGAGCTGTAATGATATGGAGAGGTGCAGTAGTACAATAAGCTGTAATGGTATCATACAATGAGCTGTAATGATACAATAAGCTGTAATGATACGGAGAGGTGCAGTAGTACAATAAGCTGTAATGGTATCATACAATGAGCTGTAATGATACTAATGTAATGATACTGCAGTAGTACAATAAGTACAATACAATGTGTATGTAATGTAATACAATGAGAGGTGCATTGACATTGTAATAGTATAATACAATGTGTAATGATACAATGAGCAATGATACAAAGAGGTGCATTATGTACAATGATAGTATAATACAATGAGCTGTAATGATACAATAAACTGCAGTGGTACAATATGTTGTAATGATACAATGAGATGGAATTGTAAAATATGTTACAATGATACAAACACTGATGCTCTGATAATGTTACAAGTCATGGTTAGGGAGTAAGTAAGATATTACCAGCTCTGAGAGCAATTTAGTATATTATTATTTTGTGTAATAAAGATATATTTTATGTTTTTACTGCTTTTTGCATCACAGTGAATCTGTCGTATCAGGTTTACGTTAAATGTTATTTTACAAATACAAAGAGGATTTATTTAAAGGAATGCCATGCAGGGTTTAGTTCAGCAGAACTATCGGACGTTCCTGTTGAGGAATTCTGGCTCTCGGGAAAAATAGTGGAGGCAGGGAGCGGTTCCCAGCAGATCCCATGTAAGAAGTCAAATAATTTAAAAAGCAGTTTGACTTATTACGAGGGGGAAGGGGCACCATGGTACCTGTGGCACCATATCCTCGGCAGCGAGCTGCAGTGTTTGGAGTTCCTTTAAAGTATATGTAGAACTTATATTTAAAAGAAGGTAAAAATCTCAGGCAAGAAAATATAGACAACTGTGGTTGGGGAATTATTTAGCGTTATTAAGGGATCATTGTGAATAACAGGTAGTAGGAATCAACATGGTTTAATGAAGATTAGGTCACGTCAGACTGAATTACTCGCATTCTGTGTAGAAGTCAGTAGAAGTAATGATCAGGGTATTGCAGTAAATGGAATCTAAGTGCACTACCATAACCACCACATCACAGCAATGCCCTGGCATCCACCCATTGTAAGTAGGCAGACCATTTTAAATCATACATGCACTGTGCTGATCACTAGCATTGATTTAACCTCTCTGCCTTCCAATCTTCATGTTTGCTACGTCAATCTGATGTTACATACAGTTCACTAATCACATGTACTGCATTAACTGCAATGCACTACTGGGGTCATGCATGCTGTAAAGCCTACTGGGATTATCATGAAGCATTTTATTTGTAATTAGCAATGCTATATCATTTATATGGCCCTGCCTCAGCTTTCTAAATTGATACAAATACAGATTTTGACGTTTTACTGTGTGTGTCTGGACCACAAAGATTATGCAACCATTAAATTCACAACCATCCACATAAAAGGTACTTAATGGCTTATTGCTGCCATCGTAATCAACAGAATATGCTAAAAAGCTGAACTTGTTAATGAAGATATCAATCCGTGCCCGTGATACCTTAATCTTGCTCCAAGTGAAAACTGGGCAGATATTTAATTACCTGCTTCTTAGATACATAGCGGTTTATTTAATTCATCCATGACATTGAAACAGCGAATAATGACACAGAAATAACTTCAGAGATATATCGAACCATCTGCCATATTGACAATGGACACTTCCCAACACACGCATCTAAACCATTAGACAAATATTAAGTATCTCGCAGTAATGTAGTAATCGCCATCTTCTCATGAGTGAGTGTCACAAGTCCTGAACAAAAGTCAAATTAATTGAATTCAGTTATCTCTACTCTGATGAGTCAACCATGAGTTTGGCGTATACATTTTACACTTTCATTAGGTTGCCATTCATATAGCTGATATAGTGCTCGATTTAATATTTTTAGATAAGCTTTTCAAATGACTTCATATTTTTGGATAAACTTAAAAAAAAAAAAATATCAAAATATTAAACTATCAAAAAATATACCATATATAAAAGAATATATCAACATGTAAAAATATTGTAATAGTAAATCATTTTCAAAGATTATATCCCAAAAAATTATCCAAAAATATTAAATGGAGCTCATAATTAGCCAAATCTTTACATACACTTTGTAATCTAAAAATTCACAAAGCTATTATATACATTTGAAATAACAGGAATCCATTCCAAACGGGGTGGTTTCAACATAGTTGACAGCAAATAACTTTTATACGAATTTTATCAGTCGAAATTACAGAGAATTGAGCCAAATTAAAAAGGCCAGCAAATTCAGCGTTAAGTCCAATGATTCATTTGTTATGCAAATGTCCTCATTCATTGCTAAATTTAAACACTGATCTCACCACTAGTAATGAGCAGAAACACGATTCGTTGTGCTTATTTTATCTTTAGACTTACAATACATTTCTTTTATGAAAGGTTGGATAAATCCAGTGCATCTGTTAAATATTTTTTAAAAACTCCTTGCTCAATGTTGAGTTGAATTATGGTCATTTTATTCAACAGAAAAATGATAGTTCTTACCTCGTCCTTCTAGACGAACAAAAATGTTTCTTTGTTATTAGAATTAAGATAGCCTCTAATTATGCACAGTTTGATATCCACGACATAAAGGCAATTTAGGAGCAATCACGTAACATATCATTATATACTACACAAGAAATGACGTGAACTACAGTTCAGGAATAAATGGTGGTTGCCACCAGTGGTAATTGCTGTAAATCTATACACTACAGTGGATGAAATAAACTACAGAACCTCCAAAGCCATTCTGTTTATTTCGGCACTGTAGATACTGTGTCTTATAGCTACATTATATATTGGAAGTAGACAGCTCTGTCTGGAGGGACACCTTGTGCAGTTAGGGAGACCCCGCAGTGCCTATGGTAAAAAGACTCAGAACAGCAGAATTTGCCTCGATTGGAACATATACAATTGAACCTTGCTCTGCATATCATTTGCCAGTCTCCTCTTACTTCTGAAAATTACTACAATTCAAAAAGTCAATCACTTATTACTGCTACTGTTATTCAAATTGAACACGCCACATGACTCCACTTCATGTGTCTGGAAAGCCGTGTTCGTGTAAAGAAATCCCTGCCCAGTAAAGAAAGGAAAATGAAAAAGAAAGAAAGGAAAATGATCTGCGCTGAAAATGAATATTCTTGACAATGGTCTTCTCTGATCACCAAAAATCAATTTGAAGTTGTGCCATCTGATTTCAATATAATTGATACAGTTAACTACTGATGTTACAATTGCAGTTGCAAATCTTGTAGTAATCAGGAGGAGGTTTTAGATAGTAATGTCATTTTTATTATAATTTTCCTGGAGCAGATATATAATTTGCATTGTGAGTATATACGTAAAAGCACTATCACTTTAAGTTTTGACACTGAATTTTTTTGTATTTTTTTTATTTTAAATTAATTAATTTTTTAAATTGCATTTATCACATTAATTTTGCATTATAAATATTCACAATGCTTTTACAAACAGATTATTTAAATACACTGCAGCTTATTTAGCACTAACACTATTTAATTTGTCTCCCATGTTGCAATTAGTGTAGGACCCACCGATAATGGGGTGCTGTCTAGTAGTAGTTAAGTTGAATTATGGTCATTTTATTCAACAGAAAAATTATAGTTTTTTAGCTTGTCCTTTTTAGAAGAGCAAAAAACGTTTCTTTGTTATTAGAATTAAGATAGCCTCTAATTATGCACAGTTTGATATCAAAGACAATTTTGGAGCAATCCCGTAACATATCATTATATACTACACAAGTTAATGTTGTGAACTACGTTAACGATATAAAGGCTATTCTGGATCCCCATATTTGTTTGCTCAAATATTTTAAGTAGTCGGATAGAATGTAGAAATGTTTTTTATGTGTGCGCTGTTCTTGATCTGTATTATGTATAAATTGTGGTCACTACGGCAGCACCATTCCTGTAAGATGCCTGTTCTTGGTGTTCCGCCAATTCCCTTTTGTTTCTACTCTAATCTTGCGTCCTGCCTCTGTCCATCCCCCATCTTAGCTTAGTAGTTTAAGAATGAGTGAGCATGTGCAGGACTTTGAAAACGGGCACACAAAGGCAAAATGCAAACATCCCCGGCAGTATTCTCTAAGATGGCGGCGGATTGGAACATGATCTGGCACTAAAAATTACATAGAATAAGTTTAGTAAAACTGGGTTAAATGCAAATAAATATACACATAGGGGAATATATACTTAGAGGAATATTAAAATATACAGATTTTACCCCATGACGGGACCACTTTAAAGGGAAACTATAATGCCAAGAAATCAAAGGGAAACTATACTGTCCCTCTCCGTCAAGGCCTCCCAATACCCCTCATCACCCTCGTGGTGCACCTCACATTGGGACTTCCCCCATAGGAATGAGGATTTGGGTGACACTGGATGTCCTCATACACCACATGAAGATGTCCAGCGTCAGGTAACCAAAAGTCGTCTAACAACTGGGAAGACCCTCTAGTGTCTGTCTGGTAGACAGCCACTAGAGGTGGAGTTAACCCTCAAAGGTAATTATTGTGCAATAAAAAATGCAATAATTACCTTTGCCGGGTTAACGGACCTGGGACTATGCACCCAGACCCCTTCAATGAGCTGAAGTGCTCTGGGTGCCTTTAGTGTCCCTTTAAGCTCAGTCATTAGAAGATCCAGCTATACTTGTTTGTCCTAGTTTGGCATGTAAGGAGTATATTAGCCATGAAACACATTTGTTCATTACACTGTAGATTAATACAATAAGAGTATGTATACAACTCAAATTCAGATTTTTTTTTTAAAAATTCTCTTTGTATCATAGTGCTGAACATTCCATCAGACTTGCGTTTTAATAACAGATTTTTACAGTCCTGGCCATAAGATTCACTTACAATTTTAATACAAAATAAAGAACATTGAGTCCGTATTGTTAACTGGGCTTGATCCAGAGGCAGCTGAGCAGTCATGCTATTTTTGTATCACTAAACACCGAACTGCCACAAGTCCGGTTTGCCACACAAATTGTAATTGTTGACTTTATCAGAACTTTTTGAAGCTTTCCTAATTGTAATTATCTGCTTTTGTCCTCTTGTAATAAATCATTTTAACTATATACATGGGCTTATTTTTAAATTAGAAATAATTGCCATCGAAGGATAGCCAAGTTATAGGCTCTAAATAAAGAATTTCTAAACTATGTGAAAATTTGAAATACTGGGAAGTGAAGATAATTACAAATCTAATAGAAAGCCAGTGTTGGAAAAGCCAACATTACTCTCAGCTATAGTTAGATGTAAATCGAGTTTGTGATCTCAATTGTTCATTTAAGAAGCATTGCAATCATTCGGCATTCCCTGCAGAGGGCAAATATCGTGCCAAAATCACGCTGAATTTAAATCTGAGATGTTACCCTAGACGACAAGGCCCGGATTCAACGTCTGTCCCAGATTAAACCAACCTAGATATATCGGCATTCTACAATAAGAAAAGCTTTACTTAAATTGCCATCGCTTGGGATATCAAGGTAATAAAGGCAAACACGTTTACAAGTGCCAATTCATTTTATAACTGCAGTACTGAATATTTTAAGTAAACATCTTCACAGCACAATCATTGTAGAAAATTATAGTAGAGTATTGCGTCCATGACTTCTCATGTACACCCTGTTCCAAATTATTATGCAAATTCTATTTAAGTGTCATAAAGATTAAATATTTTGTTTTTCAGTTTAACTCATGGATGGCATTGTGTCTCAGGGCTCTTTTGACCACTGAAAACAATCTCGGACTCCTGTGATAATTAGATTGCCAGGTGAGCCCAATTTAAGGTAAAACTACTAAAGGAGGGTGTTCCACATTATTAAGCAGAGCACCGTTTTCATGCAATATGGGGAAGAAAAAGGATCTCTCTGCTGCCGAAAAGAGTGAAATAGTTCAATGCCTTGGACGAGGTATGAAAACATTAGATATTTCACGAAAACGTATGCGTAATCATCGCACTATTAAGAGATTTGTGGCTGATTCAGAGCACAGACGGGTTCATGCAGATAAAAGCACATTGAGGAAGATTTCTGCCAGATCCATACTTCGGATCAAGAGAGTAGCTGCTAAAATACCATTACATAGCAGCAAACAGATATTTGAAGCTGCTGGTGCCTCTGGAGTCCCAGGGACATTAAGGTGTAGAGTCCTCCAGAGTCTTTCAACTGTGCATAAACCTTCTGTTCGGCCACCACTAACCAATGCTCACAAGCAGAAACGGCTGCATTGGGCAGAAAAATACATGAAGTCTAATTTTCAAACAGTCCTGTTCACTGATCAGTGCCGTGCAACCCTGGATTGTCCAGATGGATGGAGTAGTGGATGGTTGGTGGATGGCCACCCTGTTCCAACAAGGCTACAACATCAGCAAAGCGGTGGTGGAGTCTTGTTTTGGGCCAGAATCATGGGAAGAGAGCTGGTCGGCCCCTTTAGGGTCCCCAAAGGTGTAAAGATGACCTCTGCAAAGTATGTGGAGTTTCTGACTGACCACTTTCTTCCCTGGTACAGAAGGAAGAACTATGCTTTCCGTAATAAAATCATCCTATTGAGAACCTTTGGAGCATCCTCAAGCAAAAGATCTATGAGGGTGGAAGGCAGTTTACATCCAAGCAGCAGCTCTGGGAGGCTATTCTGACATCTTGCAAACAAATTCAAGCAGAAACTGTCCAAAAACCCACAAGTTCAATGGATGCAAGACTTGTGAAGCTCCTATCAAATAAGGGGTCCTATGTTAAAATGTAACGTGACCTGTTAAAATGTTTAAAAAGTTAAAATGTTGTTCTAAGTTTGATTGAAATAGCTTTTGATTTCAGCAAATATGCTGCAAACACAACAAATGGCAATTTTCAGTTCTTTACAACCTATAAAGTGTTTTGAAACTTACTGTGCGTAATAATTTGGAACAGTGCATTGTAAGTTTTTTTTTTTTTTATGTTTAAAAAAATACTGTTCTCATTAGGAGGTTTGTTCAATAAAATTTGAATTGTACTCTTAATAGCTGATAACATGATAATTATGCTGACTGTTATTTACATAAATTATTTATTTTTGCATAATAATTTTGGACAGGGTGTATATGATTAAGTTCTGTGACCCGGATGAAACGCGTTGGGCTGGGCGGGTAGATTCCTGTTTTGGAGGTTTCATGTCTGTCTAGGAAAGTTCATACTTTTTTATATTTTTCATTCTATTTTTTGATGTATCAATAAAGATGTTTAAAATCTAACAGGTTTACAGATGTAATGCAGTTTTTAAAATAAAGACCTACAGAACAGGAAACTGCAGACATCCTGGGCAGAGAAGAACAAAATGGAGGCACTCAGGTATTGAGCTCTGGTGCAAGGAAGAAAAGATAATAAATAGAACCGGAGGCAAGTGGTGCTTGTATAATCATTAAGGGGTAAAGAAAAGAAAACTGAAAGAAAAAAACCCCATGAAAATGCCACTTTAAATTTAAGGAGGCATCCATTAATTTGATCATTTACGTTTTGTAAAGAAGTGGTACTACAGCAAAGAAAGGTGTGTTGAGTGCCTCTGAGTTATCAGGTGACTGGAGCTCCGCCTTTTGGTGCCTCCCACGTCTACTGCTGGTCTGTTATGATGGAAAACCAGGAGATTTCCCAGTGGTTACTGTCAGCTGGCGATGATCTGATCGTGGGGCTTTCATTTTTTTGTTTCAAGATTTTCTTGGTGGTCAAGATATAACAGGGTGACCATACAAAATTAGTAGGCGTTCTTCGATTAAAAGAAAAATCACTGATAGCACTAATGGGGTACACCACTGTCAGTGCTCTTTCTTATAAGTTATGAACCATGAGGATAACACAACTGGCTCTGGTAGGAATGGAAACCACATCTCCCATTTTCTGCCTCTAAACTCTGCTCACCATACCACAGTGAGGCCTGCTTTCCTGGATGGATTTTAGAAGGTTAACCATCACAATGATTCCTTGTTTTGCAGAGTGCTGCCTTTCAGTGTTAATCACTCCTAGAAAGTAGAATCAATTAGTCAGGAGTCAGAATCAATTAGTCAGGACCACCCTATTTAAACAGAGCTTTCTGGGCTCACCTGGGCCCTTTATGGATCCAGAGTCCTTAGTGATATTTCATCCTGATCTTTCATTTTCTGTTATTTTGACACAACTTGACTGACTACGTTTCAGCTCTTCTGCCCTCATCTACTTGACTTGATCTGCTTATCTTCCTGCCTGATGTGTGTTCCAGTCCCTGACTTGTCTTAATAACCAGCCCGTGTACCTGTGCTTGACTTGTTCCTAACATTACTTTTCTCAGTGCTCGTGACCAATGCACGTGACCACTAACTACAAATTTTTTCTGTGTTCCTGTTACCTGCCTGTGTCTGGTATTGCGTGTTCTGTAGTTTGTTTGTTTTTTGTTTTGTTTTGCATTTTGTTTGTCTCCTGGCCTGTAGTCTTCTCTTAGTCTAGTCCTGTTCATAGTTCTACCTGTACGTTCTCTGGTTACATTTTATAGATGTCATTTCTGTTCCTTCACGAGGTTTGTGTGTCCTGCACTTATTTTATCACTTTACCTGTAACTGGGAAGTATTAATTAGAACTCCCAATTCTACAATCAGGGAAGAGATCTCTAACTTCTCTCCCTCCCCTTCCAATACATCTTCCAATACATCACCCAACCCCACTCACTCCACTGTTCTATGCTCATTCGCACCTACTACAACGGAAGAGGTTTCTGCTCTGCTCCGGTTCTCCCGCCCCACCACATGTTCCCTCATATCTCATCCGCACTCTGTCTCCCTCTCTTGCTCTTCCTCTCACTAAGATTTTCAATTTCTCCCTTTCCTCCGCCTTCACCCTTTAAGAATGCAACCCTAAGGCCGATTCTGAAAAAGCCCAACCTTGACCACAACTCCCCATCCAACTACCGCCCTATATCGCTACTGCCATTTACCTCCAATATCCTTGAGAGAGTTGTTTATGCGAGATTGACAGATTTCCTCGAATCCAACTCTCTGCTTGACCCCCTTCAGTCTGGATTCCACGCTCGTCACTCTGTTGAAACAGCTGTGACCAAAGTATCCAACTATTTAATCTCTGCTAAATCTCGCGGCCATTACACTATCCTAATTCTCCTTAATCTTTCTGCTGCCTTTGACACTGTTGATCATTGTAACGGACCGTTTTGCCCACAAGAGGTTAAAAACGGTTTAGGTGATATTCCCCTTTTTCAGATGCACAGACAGCTACTGCAAACCCACGAATTCACCAACTCCCGAACTGCAACCAAGGGAATACTCGAAACTCCCGAACTGCATATCAAGTAGTGCTCCAAACTCCCGAACTAGAGACACAAGAATAGCTGTTAGCAGACGAACAGGAAAAGCCCCCAAGCGGCTTACACTCCTGGCAATCAGTCTCTAACAGCATACAGTAAATCCCCCCAAAGACAAGACGACACTTCGGTTTGAGGGTCAAGCAGAATCTGGTTTACTGGGGCTAACTGCCCGGCTTTTATGCAGGTCTCCCACGTGGTGGACACTCCCCTAGGGGACCAAATGGGAAACATATTGGCTCTTAGCCAATCACAGACATACACCTTTAAACACTCCCACAATTACATCACAATCCCTCCTCTCTGTCCTGGAGATAATTGGGAAGTAATCCACTTATCTCCCAGGACAGAGGCGAAACTCCATTAACCACATGGCAGTAACAATACAGTAAAAGACATAAAATTACATACAGCCACATTTATTACCTAAAACATATACATTCTACATATCCCCAGATAGCTTAGATCTGAGCGCACATTACTACCGAATGGCGCTCAGATCACATACATACAGTCATTCGGTTCTGCTTACCGAATGGGAAGGTAAGGAGGCTGGCGGCTCAGCGGTGTTCGCGCCAATAAGTGTCCGTTTTCAGTTCCATAGTTTGGGCGCTGAACACCGCTGGCCGTTCGGGAGGTAAAATGGCCGCTGCCACGTGTTCGGCAGACGAACCAAGGCCACCCAGCGTTCATCAATTAAGCTGCGGTTAACCGCAGCTTCTGGGCGGTCAATTGACGGCACACTCGAGCTCCCAGGTGGTCCATCGTTCGGTAGTTTGTTCGGTAGATGGAATCTACCGAATACCCTGGCAGAAAGGCATGTATAAATCTTTCAGCAGGGAGAATAACAGCTCTGAACTGCAGGGCCATAATCTAAAGGGAGCAGGCGAGCAACCAGGCTTCTCCAGTGCACAGTGGCGAGGTTGGTTCCGCCACAATCATCAACAGCTTCTTCTAATCTCAGTTTACGAGATACTGCTTTCTCCTGGTGCTCCTCCTACCTCCTCCCAGTGCTTTTTCAGTGTTTCTTTCTCTGGCTCTGCCTCTTCTCCCCAACCCCTCTCTTTTGGCGTTCCCCAAGGTTCTGTCCTTGGTCCCCTACTGTTCTCCATCTATACTGCCTCCATTGGTAAACTCATCAGCTCCTTGGCTTCTGCAGATGACTCTACCTGCCTCTTCTCCCCAACCCTCTCTCTTTTGGCGTTCCCCAAGGTTCTGGTCCTTCAATTGTACCCCTACTGTTCTCACATCTAGGTACCTCCATTGGTAGTTTACACAGCTCCTCTGGCTTCATTGTAATGGTGCAGATGTCGTTCTTTCTCGCCTTGAAACTGCTAATCTGTCCACTCATCTCATCTGGTCTTAACTCGTGTCTATGACTGCCTCTCTGCGATTTCCAACTGGATGGCTGCTCACTTCCTTAAACTCAACTTGTCCAAAACAGAACTTCTGGTCTTTCCTCCCTCAATTGTTGCTACTCCCATGTCTGTCTGCCTCCAAGTCAATGGCACCACCACCTGCCTAGGTGTTCTCTTTTTTACTTCTGCCTCTCCTTCAACCCTCATGTACAGTTGAACGCCAAATCATGCCGCTTCCATTTTAAAAACATAGCTCGACTCCGCCCCTAGTTTACACCAGACGCAGCTAAGGTGCTGGTCCATGTTGTCGTTCTTTCTCGCCTTGACTACTGCAATCCACTTCTCAGTGGTCTTAAATGTTCCCAGAGTGCACCATTGCAATTTATAATGAATACGGTGGTGAGGCTCATTTTCCTGTTCCACTCGCACCTCTCACCCCTCCCCCCTATGTCAGTCCCTACATTGGCTTAAAGTTAGATATAGGACTCAATTTAAGATTCTGGTGCTTGCTTACAAGTCCCTACATAATGCTGCTCCAACCTACCTATCCTCCCTAATAAACAAGTATGTCCCGTCTAGGCCCCTGCGCTCTGCCGAAGACCTACATCTATCCTTTGTCCGTACTCCCACATCTGATGCTCGCCTCCAAGACTTCTCCAGGGCTGCACCTTTTCTGTGGAACTCCCTTCCCTTCTCCGTAAGACTTTCACCCAGTCTCCACTCTTTCAAAAAGTCTTTGAAAACACACTTCTTCAGAAAAGCATATCACTTAAACTGTTAGCGGGTTTTCCTTTACCCCTCCCCCCCCCCTATAAATCCTCTCCTGCAACTGTCAAAAATAAATTAAGTTCTCAGTGAATACTTTTCTAACAACCTACTTTGTTACTCCTACTTTTACCTTATGTGTCACTGTACCCCACTCCCTCTAGCATGTAAGCTCATTGAGCAGGGCCCTCAACTCCTCTGTTCCTGTGCGTCCATTTGTCTGGTGACAATTACGTGTCTGTTAGTCCACCCATTGTACAGCGCTACGGAATTTGCTGGCGCTATATAAAAAATTAAAATAATAATAATACAGCACATTATATAAAATATATGGCACAGCCTAATAACAAAGATGAATAAAAGACACAATAGTCAACAAAAATGTTGTGAAAGATCTCATGCTGAAACTATATTTACAGATATAATAAAGGATATTCAATGCAAACCATCGGCAGTATCAATTAATATGATCACTGATACATTGAAATAAATGACACTACAAAAGAAAAGGTCTGGGTTACCAAGCAACTGCTTCATCTATACAGCTATTGTCTATTCACTAATCTTTCTTCTAGTACAGACTATGAGAGAGCTGCTACGAGCCTGGAACATGAAATTCATTCATATTACTTGTTTCCGAAAGAGAAATCAATCACAATTTATTCATGTATATTCATTTATGGTTTTGTCTGGTACATTCTGTTGTCATTGTTTAAAATCGGATTATAGTCCATGCCTGAGTTTTAGAATAAACAAAGAAATTCAACGCTAAATTATAAAATACGTGTTAAAAATAATAAGTGGGGGAAATATTTATTGACATGGTAACCGCTGTCAATGAGCCTTTAAAATAACACCCTAAACACATAAAGTACTGCATCTTGCTGAAGTGCTTTATGTGTGAAGCGTACATCCTCTTTTTCAATTTTCATAAAAGTGCTGATTTCAATAGAAATTGACACTTTTATAATTGAGCCTTGTTACACCTTCCCGGCTGTCAATCAGAGAGCTGGTACTTTCACTTCCTGGTTTGTTTGGCTCAGTGGCAATAAACTCAAGGGGCAGCAATTACCCAGAACACCTGCCTTGCAAAGACTTCTCATTGAGCTACATTTGGAAGTCTGTGATTGGACAGCCATAGAAAGACTGGGCTGAGGAAGAACAGGAGGGCAGCTATTTCCAAGCCAACATTTCATATATCCACAAAGGAAGTATTTCTACTAAACTGTTGGTGAGGTTTTTTGTTCCTTTAACAATGTTGATGGAAGCACAAAACCACCATTTTATCTACGTGGAATCGGTGAACAAGAACCCTACACCTTAAACCCTATACCTGTTAACACTAAGACTACTTTAGCTTAATTAAGCAGTATTAGTATATAGATCATGCAGTCTCACTGCTCAATCCTCTGCCATTTAGGAGTTAAATCACTTTGTTTCTGTTTATACATCCCTAGCCACACCTCCCCTGACTGTGACTGACACAGCCGGCATGAAAAAATGGTTTCAATTTCTTTCAGATCTTAGAGCACAGTGTGTTTACTTCAGCAGTTTTTATCTCCTGCTCTGCTAATTAAACTTGAATCACACACAGGAGGCTACTGCACACAATTAATACAAATACACAAAAATGAGTCCTGCACTCCTTCTCCTACTACTCCTGGGCGGCATCAACGACTATAGTATAGTCGGTCTTGAACTGTGTGTAGTTTTTTTTTTTTATCAGTAATTTCGGCTTTCGTTTATCTCAGATTCTCTGCCAAACGTAAGTATTTTATTTATTTATTTTTAAATTCTTTATTTTCTCTTGTGCATGTTATAACAGTAGGCTTGGTCAGCCACAATAGCAGTCACAAGCGGTATAATAATGGACATATTAAACATAACGTGGCATATAGAAAGGCAGCACATTTTTTGTGTTTGTTGAGGGGAGATATAGACTGTGGGTAGACAGTGATGGAGTGTAAGCTTTTCTTACTGTCTGTGATAGTTGTGTAAGATAACGTTTTATGTTATAGTATGTGCTAGACAGATTATGAGGTTAGCGTACATATATATGAACAACAGTAGAAAGGCTGCACCAATAGAAGAATAAAATAGAGTAACTATAAGTAAAAAAGTCCAACGGGATAAATAAATACAAAAAAGGTCAACTTAAGTGTCCTTGCGGATAGTCTTTATAGCAAGAGGTGCAGCAGTGAAGTCTTCATAAGCTGTATAGGTTCCACTCATATAGAAGACAAAAAAAGAGAGAGAGAGGGACGACCAATAGTGCAGTATTGTATAATTCCAAAGGTGACGTATGGAAAGATAATATAGGAGAACTCACATTTAATAGAGCTTATGTCCAGCTCTAGGATAGAAGCGCATACGGCGGTATGATCCCCGCTTATGGGATATGCTGTGGGTTTCTCTCCGTCAATGGTGTCCAACTCTCAGATAAGGAAAAAGAGAGACAACCGATAGTGCTCACTGTTTTAGTAGTCTTAATATAAGTAGATAAAAACGTACTTACAAATGAGGAGCAGACCGACTGCTCTTGTGTATCAGCATAGGTGGATTGATCCCCACCTTAAGGATTTCTTGGAATGCAGGAGACTTCCGAAGTAGATGTTGGTATATAGTAGTAAAATACTAAAAATATACTAAAATATACTAAAAAGCCAGGTTAAAAAAAGGGAAGAATAATGAGTATATAGAACTAGAAAAAAGAATAGTTGGCACAAATAAATGACCGAAAATTACTTTAATATTAAAATACACAGTATAAAATATCCATAACGCGTTTCGTCAACAGACTTTATCAAATGGAATAACAAACAATACCTGGCTAGTTGTATTATATAAGAGTTCAGATGGTTTAAATTTGGCGCCTAAATTGATCCATCCAATCAAAATTAAGTTACATTTGGCAATATAAAAACTTTAAAATACATCAATAAAAACAAAATATAGGGTGTAAGGACACTCATGGTAGGCTTTAGTAACAAAAACGAAGGTTTTAAAAGCATAAATTGAACGATTAAAAATGCGCACGTGACGCGCGGCACTTCCGGTTTTCGGACTAAATGTCGCTATGCTTAATGGGAGATGTAGTCGGCAAGCCGCAAATGGCGGCTGGGAATTCAATATAGGCACGGCCATATATTAGGGGGCATAAAAACAAAAGCCCACATAGAGGGCAAAATCTAAGGTGTACAGACACTCAAGATTAACTTTACTAATAAAAACGAAGGTATTAAAAGCATAAATTAAGCAATTAAAATTGCGCACGTGACGCGCGGCACTTCCGGTATTCGGACTAAATGCCGCTATGCTTAATGGGAAATGTAGTCGGCTGGGGATTCAATATAGGCTCGGCCATATTTAAAGGGGCATGAAAACAAAAGTCCCCATAAAGAGGGGCTATACATGAAAAAATGGCCAAATTGAGAGGGGCATATAGTTAATGGGAGCCATATTAATAAAAAATGACCATAATATAAGTAAATGAGTGCAATTAATCATATACTAAAAGGGGCACATTTATATAAGATGAAAATAAGATAGAAATAAGAAATAGTAAAACATTACTATAAATACAAAAATAAATAATTCAGATAAAATATAAAAATGCAGTTAAAACAAGGTAGAAGGCATTAGTGTAAAACAGACATATAAAATACTTATTATGTTACAAAAAATTGTATAGATCAAAGTCTGCATTGAGGCCATGGGGTATAAGGGTCTTAAGGTTATACACCCATTCCATTTCTATTTTGCCAAGTAGTTTTTTTATGTCTCCTCCTCGCCAGGGGGTAGAACATTTTTTTATACCAATACATTTTAATAGTTTAGGATCTTTGTTATGCATAATAAAATGTTTGGATACTGTATGGTTTAAGTATCCATTTTTAATATTTCTGCAATGTTCGCTCAATCTTGTCTTTAAGCACCTTGTGGTCATCCCCACATATTGGAGACCACATGGGCATTCGAGCAGATAGATAACATTTTTAGTGTTGCAGCCGATAAAATCATAAATATTATACATTTTTTTAGTCATATTGGACATAAACTGGGTAACTTTAGATGGGGTGGATGGAACAGTAGTTCTACACACTATACATTGTTTGCATTTGTAAAAGCCTTTTGTTTGCGGAAAGAAAGAGAAACCCCTAACAGGCGATTCTCGAGTAAAATTAGTGGTTAGAATAGATTTAAAATTTGGTGCCCCTCTAAACACAATATTTGGCTGGTTGGGTAAAATTGAATTTAAAATATCGTCTTCTTTAAGTATGTGCCAATGTTTTTTTATAATTTTTTTGACATTATTACTTTTGCTATTGAAATTAAAAATAATAGGAAGGGATATTGATTCATCCTTTTCTTTATTTTTGTAAATCAGAAGGTCTTTTCGTTCTTTTTGTTTTACTGTATTAATTGTATTATTGAGCTCTGATTCCAAATATCTTTTTTCCATAAATTTATTTTTTAAGAGATTAGCTTGTTCATTAAAATCTGTTATTTCTGAACAGTTCCTACGAAGTCGTAGGAACTGACTCTTTGGAGCACTCTCAAGCCAGGGCTTGTAGTGACAACTAGTTTTGTCGATGGCCGTGTTAACACACACCTTTTTGAAGAAAGTTTTTGTGTGGAGTTGGCCTTCTTTGATAAAAATATTAAGGTCCAAGAAATTAATGGATTCTTTGCTATATTCATGTGTTAGAATAATGCCCCTATCATTAGTATTAAGATAATTAATAAAAACAATTAAGTCATCTTCTGGTCCTTCCCAGATAAAAAAAAGATCATCTATGTATCTAAAATATGAGACCAGGTTTGCCCGCCAAGCATGGTTGCCCCAGACAACTTCGGATTCCCAGTCTGCCATGAACAGATTAGCATAGCTTGGGGCAAACCTAGTACCCATAGCAGTGCCCCTCTTTTGGAGATAAAACGAGTCTAAAAACCAAAAATAATTGTTTTTTAAAATTATATTAATACCTTCTATTATAAAATCAATCTGGATGGAAGGAATATTATCTTCTAGAGTAAGGATCCTTTTTATGGCCTGGCATCCAATATCATGCGGAATGATTGTATAAAGTGACTGGACGTCGCAGGTAACTAGTATAAAATTAGGTTTCCAGCTAAAATTATTTAAAAAATTTAAAAGTGACATTGAGTCTTTCAAGTAAGATTTCATTAGTTTTACTGAAGGCTGAAGTAGGGTGTCGATGTATTGAGAAAGGTTGCATAAAAGAGACCCTATTCCAGAGACAATAGGTCTTCCTGGGGGTTGCTTTTCATCTTTATGAATTTTGGGAAGGAAATAAATAACAGGAGTAATAGGAAATTCTTTGTTTGAAAAATTAAATTCTTGTTTATTTAAAATGTTTAGATTAAACCCTTTATTTAAAAAAGTAGATAATGTAATTTGGATATTTTTTGTAGGATCAGATGGGAGTTTTTCGTATACTTTTTTGTCATCTAGTTGTCTTAAAGCTTCTTCGATATACATTTTGCTAGATTGAATAACTACTCCTCCACCTTTGTCGGCTGATTTTATAACGATATCTTTATCTTCTTGAAGTTCTTTAATTGCCTTCCTTTCAGCATTTGTTAGGTTATTTGCATCATATTTGTTATATTTGATTTTTTTCCAGATCTTTTTGGACAAATTTGTTTTTATGCCCCCTAATATATGGCCGTGCCTATATTGAATTCCCAGCCGCCATTTGCGGCTTGCCGACTACATCTCCCATTAAGCATAGCGGCATTTAGTCCGAAAACCGGAAGTGCCGCGCGTCACGTGCGCATTTTTAATCGTTCAATTTATGCTTTTAAAACCTTTGTTTTTGTTACTAAAGCCTACTATGAGTGTCCTTACACCCTATATTTTGTTTTTATTGATGTATTTTAAAGTTTTTATATTGCCAAATGTAACTTAATTTTGATTGGATGGATCAATTTTGGCGCCAAATTTAAACCATCTGAACTCTTATATAATACAACTAGCCAGGTATTGTTTGTTATTCCATTTGATAAAGTCTGTTGACGAAACGCGTTATGGATATTTTATACTGTGTATTTTAATATTAAAGTAATTTTTGGTCATTTATTTGTGCCAACTATTCTTTTTTCTAGTTCTATATACTCATTATTCTTCCCTTTTTTTTAACCTGGCTTTTTAGTATATTTTAGTATATTTTTAGTATTTTACTACTATATACCAACATCTACTTCGGAAGTCTCCTGCATTCCAAGAAATCCTTAAGGTGGGGATCAATCCACCTATGCTGATACACAAGAGCAGTCGGTCTGCTCCTCATTTGTAAGTACGTTTTTATCTACTTATATTAAGACTACTAAAACAGTGAGCACTATCGGTTGTCTCTCTTTTTCCTTATCTGAGAGTTGGACACCATTGACGGAGAGAAACCCACAGCATATCCCATAAGCGGGGATCATACCGCCGTATGCGCTTCTATCCTAGAGCTGGACATAAGCTCTATTAAATGTGAGTTCTCCTATATTATCTTTCCATACGTCACCTTTGGAATTATACAATACTGCACTATTGGTCGTCCCTCTCTCTCTCTTTTTTTGTCTTCTATATGAGTGGAACCTATACAGCTTATGAAGACTTCACTGCTGCACCTCTTGCTATAAAGACTATCCGCAAGGACACTTAAGTTGACCTTTTTTGTATTTATTTATCCCGTTGGACTTTTTTACTTATAGTTACTCTATTTTATTCTTCTATTGGCGCAGCCTTTTTACTGTTGTTTTTATTGTCTTGTTTTAAAAGGGCCTGGAGGGTTTCCCTTTTTAAGGTTGCTGCCTGTTAATTAATTAGCGCTGTCTCTCTTTTTTATATATTTGTACATATATATGAGTAGTCTTAGCTAATTCAATGTTTTTAGTATGTGTTAGACAGATTAACAATGCTTCATCTATATGTGCACAAGCGGAGACATAGTGTGTTGCATGCAGGATCACATCTTAGTGTGGTATAATGCTAGCGTTCAAACTTATTTACAGGTCGTTGCGCAGAAATTAAACAGCTTTAAACCAAAGAAAGTCCCGGGACCTCCTAGTTACTCCAGTCGCCCTAAGTGTGCTTAGGTACAGTTGCTTAGCGTTTAAAATAATAATCATGCTAAATTTACATGTACTACGATAAGTGAAAAGCGTGGTACAGGGAGATTGTCAGACATGTTAAGAGTAAGTTGAAATATACATGCTTAAGCGACCGAAGGGGGGGCGAGGGGGTTAATACCACTAATTCTTAATCGTCATTTGAGATTCAGCATACCATGACCCAACCATGACCCAAAATAATACAATTATAACGGTGATCATTGCCTGACCATGATGTAACCGCTAGGGTTCTGTTGGCCTATGGCCCCTTAGGGTTGCACACGAACCATACTTTCGATTAGGCTGGTGCAGGAAGATTCATTGCATTTTGGGCTCAAACAGTAATGGTTTATCCTGTGTCTCACCTATTTTTGGTATATAATATTTCAGTGTAAGTTCAGTGCTATTACTATATTACACATTTGTGATCTTTAAGAGTTTTCCAATCTCTTTATTTGTCTTTTCTTCATGTTCAGGGCCCCTGTTGTGTTTTTTTCACTGTGTTTCTGAAGTAATTTGTGGATTTATCCTTTGGATTTTACCCCTTTTAGGACCAGCCCTTCTCTTTCCCCAGTGTTTTTTTTTGTGTTCTATTTATTAGCCTACCCATTGTAACCTTACTAAATGCAAAGTCTTTTTATTCGCGACTCTTCCATGGCTGCGGCAATACCATCTCCTCTCCTTCGTGTGATGGCCTCTTGTCCTGGCGGTTTTGTCCCTTTGTGCCTTTTAGACTGTGTAGTTTTTTTTTTTTATCAGTAATTTCGGCTTTCGTTTACCTCAGATGCTCTGCCAAACGTAAGTATTTTATTTATTTTTTAAATTCTTTATTTTCTCTTGTGCATGTTATAACAGTAGGCTTGGTCAGCCACAATAGCAGTCACAAGCGGTATAATAATGGACATATTAAACATAACGTGGCATATAGAAAGGCAGCACATTTTTTGTGTTTGTTGAGGGGAGATATAGACTGTGGGTAGACAGTGATGGAGTGTAAGCTTTTCTTACTGTCTGTGATAGTTGTGTAAGATAACGTTTTATGTTATAGTATGTGCTAGACAGATTATGAGGTTAGCGTACATATATATGAACAACAGTAAAAAGGCTGCGCCAATAGAAGAATAAAATAGAGTAACTATAAGTAAAAAAGTCCAATGGGATAAATAAATAAATACAAAAAAGGTCAACTTAAGTGTCCTTGCGGATAGTCTTTATAGCAAGAGGTGCAGCAGTGAAGTCTTCATAAGCTGTATAGGTTCCACTCATATAGAAGACAAAAAAAGAGAGAGAGAGGGACGACCAATAGTGCAGTATTGTATAATTCCAAAGGTGACGTATGGAAAGATAATAAAGATAATATAGGAGAACTCACATTTAATAGAGCTTATGTCCAGCTCTAGGATAGAAGCGCATACGGCGGTATGATCCCCGCTTATGGGATATGCTGTGGGTTTCTCTCCGTCAATGGTGTCCAACTCTCAGATAAGGAAAAAGAGAGACAACCGATAGTGCTCACTGTTTTAGTAGTCTTAATATAAGTAGATAAAAACGTACTTACAAATGAGGAGCAGACCGACTGCTCTTGTGTATCAGCATAGGTGGATTGATCCCCACCTTAAGGATTTCTTGGAATGCAGGAGACTTCCGAAGTAGATGTTGGTATATAGTAGTAAAATACTAAAAATATACTAAAATATACTAAAAAGCCAGGTTAAAAAAAGGGAAGAATAATGAGTATATAGAACTAGAAAAAAGAATAGTTGGCACAAATAAATGACCGAAAATTACTTTAATATTAAAATACACAGTATAAAATATCCATAACGCGTTTCGTCAACAGACTTTATCAAATGGAATAACAAACAATACCTGGCTAGTTGTATTATATAAGAGTTCAGATAGGTTTAAATTTGGCGCCTAAATTGATCCATCCAATCAAAATTAAGTTACATTTGGCAATATAAAGAACTTTAAAATACATCAATAAAAACAAAATATAGGGTGTAAGCCAGACTAGAAAAAAGAATAGTTGGCACAAATAAATGACATGTATAAAATATCCATAACGCGTTTCGTCAACAGACTTTATCAAATGGAATAACTTGGCTAGTTGTATTACAGAAAATTTGGCGAAGATCCATCCAATCAAAATTAAGTTACATTTGGCAAATAGCACTCAAATTTTTAAAAGCATAAATTGAACGATTAAAAATGCGCACGTGACGCGCGGCACTTCCGGTTTTCGGACTAAATGTCGCTATGCTTAATGGGAGATGTAGTCGGCAAGCCGCAAATGGCGGCTGGGAATTCAATATAGGCACGGCCATATATTAGGGGGCATAAAAACAAAAGCCCACATAGAGGGCAAAATCTAAGGTGTACAGACACTCAAGATTAACTTTACTAATAAAAACGAAGGTATTAAAAGCATAAATTAAGCAATTAAAATTGCGCACGTGACGCGCGGCACTTCCGGTATTCGGACTAAATGCCGCTATGCTTAATGGGAAATGTAGTCGGCTGGGGATTCAATATAGGCTCGGCCATATTTAAAGGGGCATGAAAACAAAAGTCCCCATAAAGAGGGGCTATACATGAAAAAATGGCCAAATTGAGAGGGGCATATAGTTAATGGGAGCCATATTAATAAAAAATGACCATAATATAAGTAAATGAGTGCAATTAATCATATACTAAAAGGGGCACATTTATATAAGATGAAAATAAGATAGAAATAAGAAATAGTAAAACATTACTATAAATACAAAAATAAATAATTCAGATAAAATATAAAAATCCAGTTAAAACAAGGTAGAAGGCATTAGTGTAAAACAGACATATAAAATACTTATTATGTTACAAAAAATTGTATAGATCAAAGTCTGCATTGAGGCCATGGGGTATAAGGGTCTTAAGGTTATACACCCATTCCATTTCTATTTTGCCAAATAGTTTTTTTATGTCTCCTCCTCGCCAGGGGGTAGAACATTTTTTTATACCAATACATTTTAATAGTTTAGGATCTTTGTTATGCATAATAAAATGTTTGGATACTGTATGGTTTAAGTATCCATTTTTAATATTTCTGCAATGTTCGCTCAATCTTGTCTTTAAGCACCTTGTGGTCATCCCCACATATTGGAGACCACATGGGCATTCGAGCAGATAGATAACATTTTTAGTGTTGCAGCCGATAAAATCATAAATATTATACATTTTTTTAGTCATATTGGACATAAACTGGGTAACTTTAGATGGGGTGGATGGAACAGTAGTTCTACACACTATACATTGTTTGCATTTGTAAAAGCCTTTTGTTTGCGGAAAGAAAGAGAAACCCCTAACAGGCGATTCTCGAGTAAAATTAGTGGTTAGAATAGATTTAAAATTTGGTGCCCCTCTAAACACAATATTTGGCTGGTTGGGTAAAATTGAATTTAAAATATCGTCTTCTTTAAGTATGTGCCAATGTTTTTTTATAATTTTTTTGACATTATTACTTTTGCTATTGAAATTAAAAATAATAGGAAGGGATATTGATTCATCCTTTTCTTTATTTTTGTAAATCAGAAGGTCTTTTCGTTCTTTTTGTTTTACTGTATTAATTGTATTATTGAGCTCTGATTCCAAATATCTTTTTTCCATAAATTTATTTTTTAAGAGATTAGCTTGTTCATTAAAATCTGTTATTTCTGAACAGTTCCTACGAAGTCGTAGGAACTGACTCTTTGGAGCACTCTCAAGCCAGGGCTTGTAGTGACAACTAGTTTTGTCGATGGCCGTGTTAACACACACCTTTTTGAAGAAAGTTTTTGTGTGGAGTTGGCCTTCTTTGATAAAAATATTAAGGTCCAAGAAATTAATGGATTCTTTGCTATATTCATGTGTTAGAATAATGCCCCTATCATTAGTATTAAGATAATTAATAAAAACAATTAAGTCATCTTCTGGTCCTTCCCAGATAAAAAAAAGATCATCTATGTATCTAAAATATGAGACCAGGTTTGCCCGCCAAGCATGGTTGCCCCAGACAACTTCGGATTCCCAGTCTGCCATGAACAGATTAGCATAGCTTGGGGCAAACCTAGTACCCATAGCTGTGCCCCTCTTTTGGAGATAAAACGAGTCTAAAAACCAAAAATAATTGTTTTTTAAAATTATATTAATACCTTCTATTATAAAATCAATCTGGATGGAAGGAATATTATCTTCTAGAGTAAGGATCCTTTTTATGGCCTGGCATCCAATATCATGCGGAATGATTGTATAAAGTGACTGGACGTCGCAGGTAACTAGTATAAAATTAGGTTTCCAGCTAAAATTATTTTAAAAATTTAAAAGTGACATTGAGTCTTTCAAGTAAGATTTCATTAGTTTTACTGAAGGCTGAAGTAGGGTGTCGATGTATTGAGAAAGGTTGCATAAAAGAGACCCTATTCCAGAGACAATAGGTCTTCCTGGGGGGTGCTTTTCATCTTTATGAATTTTGGGAAGGAAATAAATAACAGGAGTAATAGGAAATTCTTTGTTTGAAAAATTAAATTCTTGTTTATTTAAAATGTTTAGATTAAACCCTTTATTTAAAAAAGTAGATAATGTAATTTGGATATTTTTTGTAGGATCAGATGGGAGTTTTTCGTATACTTTTTTGTCATCTAGTTGTCTTAAAGCTTCTTCGATATACATTTTGCTAGATTGAATAACTACTCCTCCACCTTTGTCGGCTGATTTTATAACGATATCTTTATCTTCTTGAAGTTCTTTAATTGCCTTCCTTTCAGCATTTGTTAGGTTATTTGCATCATATTTGTTATATCTCTTTTTGGACAAATTTGTTTTTATGCCCCCTAATATATGGCCGTGCCTATATTGAATTCCCAGCCGCCATTTGCGGCTTGCCGACTACATCTCCCATTAAGCACAGCGGCATTTAGTCCGAAAACCGGAAGTGCCGCGCGTCACGTGCGCATTTTTAATCGTTCAATTTATGCTTTTAAAACCTTCGTTTTTGTTACTAAAGCCTACTTACACCCTATATTTTGTTTTTATTGATGTATTTTAAAGTTTTTTTATTGCCAAATGTAACTTAATTTTGATTGGATGGATCAATTTTGGCGCCAAATTTAAACCATCTGAACTCTTATATAATACAACTAGCCAGGTATTGTTTGTTATTCCATTTGATAAAGTCTGTTGACGAAACGCGTTATGGATATTTTATACTGTGTATTTTAATATTAAAGTAATTTTTGGTCATTTATTTGTGCCAACTATTCTTTTTTCTAGTTCTATATACTCATTATTCTTCCCTTTTTTTTAACCTGGCTTTTTAGTATATTTTAGTATATTTTTAGTATTTTACTACTATATACCAACATCTACTTCGGAAGTCTCCTGTATTCCAAGAAATCCTTAAGGTGGGGATCAATCCACCTATGCTGATACACAAGAGCAGTCGGTCTGCTCCTCATTTGTAAGTACGTTTTTATCTACTTATATTAAGACTACTAAAACAGTGAGCACTATCGGTTGTCTCTCTTTTTCCTTATCTGAGAGTTGGACACCATTGACGGAGAGAAACCCACAGCATATCCCATACGCGGGGATCATACCGCCGTATGCGCTTCTATCCTAGAGCTGGACATAAGCTCTATTACATGTGAGTTCTCCTATATTATCTTTCCATACGTCACCTTTGGAATTATACAATACTGCACTATTGGTCGTCCCTCTCTCTCTCTTTTTTTGTCTTCTATATGAGTGGAACCTATACAGCTTATGAAGACTTCACTGCTGCACCTCTTGCTATAAAGACTATCCGCAAGGACACTTAAGTTGACCTTTTTTGTATTTATTTATCCCGGACTTTTTTACTTATAGTTACTCTATTTTATTCTTCTATTGGCGCAGCCTTTTTACTGTTGTTTTTATTGTCTTGTTTTAAAAGGGCCTGGAGGGTTTCCCTTTTTAAGGTTGCTGCCTGTTAATTAATTAGCGCTGTCTCTCTTTTTTATATATTTGTACATATATATGAGTAGTCTTAGCTAATTCAATGTTTTTAGTATGTGCTAGACAGATTAACAATGCTTCATCTATATGTGCACAAGCGGAGACATAGTGTGTTGCATGCAGGATCACATCTTAGTGTGGTATAATGCTAGCGTTCAAACTTATTTACAGGTCGTTGCGCAGAAATTAAACAGCTTTAAACCAAAGAAAGTCCAGGGACCTCCTAGTTACTCCAGTCGCCCTAAGTGTGCTTAGGTACAGTTGCTTAGCGTTTAAAATAATAATCATGCTAAATTTACATGTACTACGATAAGTGAAAAGCGTGGTACAGGGAGATTGTCAGACATGTTAAGAGTAAGTTGAAATATACATGCTTAAGCGACCGAAGGGGGGGCGAGGGGGTTAATACCGCTAATTCTTAATCGTCATTTGAGATTCAGCATACCATGACCCAACCATGACCCAAAATAATACAATTATAACGGTGATCATTGCCTGACCATGATGTAACCGCTAGGGTTCTGTTGGCCTATGGCCCCTTAGGGTTGCACACGAACCATACTTTCGATTAGGCTGGTGCAGGAAGATTAATTGCATTTTGGGCTCAAACAGTAATGGTTTATCCTGTGTCTCACCTATTTTTGGTATATAATATTTCAGTGTAAGTTCAGTGCTATTATTATATTACACATTTGTGATCTTTAAGAGTTTTCCAATCTCTTTATGTGTCTTTTCTTCATGTTCAGGGCTCCTGTTGTGTTTTTTTCACTGTGTTTCTGAATAATTTGTGGATTTATCCTTTGGATTTTACCCCTTTTAGGACCAGCCCTTCTCTTTCCCCAGTGTTTTTTTTTTTTGTTTCTATTTATTAGCCTACCCATTGTAACCTTACTAAAGGTGCAAAGTCTTTTTATTCCTGCGACTCTTCCATGGCTGCGGCTCGAGTGTATCTCCTCTCTCCTTCGTGTCGATGGCCATCTTGTTCTGCGGTTTGTCCGTTTTGTGCACTTTTTGAACTGTGTGTAGTTTTTTTTTTTTATCAGTAATTTCGGCTTTCGTTTACCTCAGATGCTCTGCCAAACGTAAGTATTTTATTTATTTTTTAAATTCTTTATTTTCTCTTGTGCATGTTATAACAGTAGGCTTGGTCAGCCACAATAGCAGTCACAAGCGGTATAATAATGGACATATTAAACATAACGTGGCATATAGAAAGGCAGCAAATTTTTTGTGTTTGTTGAGGGGAGATATAGACCGTGGGTAGACAGTGATGGAGTGTAAGCTTTTCTTACTGTCTGTGATAGTTGTGTAAGATAAAGTTTTATGTTATAGTATGTGCTAGACAGATTATGAGGTTAGCGTACATATATATGAGTAGTCTTAGCTAGTTCAATGTTTTTAGTATGTGCTAGACAGATTAACAATGCTTCATCTATATGTGCACAAGCGGAGACATAGTGTGTTGCATGCAGGATCACATCTTAGTGTGGTATAATGCTAGCGTTCAAACTTATTTACAGGTCGTTGCGCAGAAATTAAACAGCTTTAAATCAAAGAAAGTCCCGGGACCTCCTAGTTACTCCAGTCGCCCTAAGCGTGCTTTGGTACAGTTGCTTAGCGTTTTAAAATAATAATCATGCTAAATTTACATGTACTACGATAAGTGAAAAGCGTGGTACAGGGAGATTGTCAGACATGTTAAGAGTAAGTTGAAATATACATGCTTAAGCGACCGAAGGGGGGGCGAGGGGGTTAATACCGCTAATTCTTAATCGTCATTTGAGATTCAGCATACCATGACCCAACCATGACCCAAAATAATACAATTATAACGGTGATCATTGCCTGACCATGATGTAACCGCTAGGGTTCTGTTGGCCTATGGCCCCTTAGGGTTGCACACGAACCATACTTTCGATTAGGCTGGTGCCGGAAGATTAATTGTATTTTGGGCTCAAACAGTAATGGTTTAACTACTATTACATGTGTAAAGCATTGCATCTCGTGGTTCCATATACTGCACAAATGGAGCTCACGATTACTGTAGGTAAGTCCTGGTTGTTCATCCGACGCCCGAAGTGTGGAGGGCGTCGCTGGCATGGTGGCCGTTATGCAGGTCTCCGGTGATGTCTCCCCGCCAGACCCCTCTCTCGCTGGGCCCCCATGGGCCGGGTGCTGTATCGCGGCTGCGGAGTGTTGTGGGCTCATAATGGCCGCAGAGCTCGGTGTTTCTGTTGCAGGGGTCAGCTCCGGTAAGCCTCTTCATGATGTGTAGCCTCTTAGATGCTTGTGTTGCAGCGTTGGTCGGGGAGAGGTGCTTGGTGCTGCACTGGTAGCCGGAATCGAGGTCAGACGCTTTATTTGCGTGCGTCGCTTGCTTTAAGGTGTGTTGCTTGTGTGAGGATGGAAGCGTGTGTTTCTAAGGGCCCTCTGGTATCTGATTTGCCTGACGGCCATCTTAGATGCTCGGGGTACCTGCTTATAATATTTGCGTCTCGCAGCTGGTCTTTAGAGCGGTTGCTCTGTTTTGTAGATCTAGGCTGGGCGGAAATTTTGACTGTACCTTGTGGGTCTGTTGCCTCGCCATGTCTTGTGGCTGTGTTGCACGCTTTCCTTGCTGGTCTGTGTGGCCAGAAGGGACCGGGATATCCCCCACCGGTCCAGGGGGGGGGTTAGGCTGTGATGAGATCACTTGTGGGCTCGGCCTTCTCCCACCGCTTCGGCCCCAGTTGGCCGCATTTGGATCTTCGTGTTCCCGGCTTCGGTATGCACCGGAGTGGTGTCGTTGTGCTCAGCGGGGCACCCCCGACGTGGGTGGCTCACTCTCAAGTGATTTCGGGCTTGACAGCCGCCGCTTTTGTATCGGTTTTCACCCGCCGGACCGGAGCTCGTGTCAGATGCGTCTGCACGGCTCGGTGGTCAGACTCCGCCCCAAACGTAAGTATTTTTAATTGCATCTGTCTCCAGCTCTATGTTTGAGCAGAACATATTTACAACTTTTTATTTTCCTAAATATTTGCTAACTGTAGCCTACTTTGTTTTTTCTTGCAGGCTTCCCCAGTTTACAGCTCGCTCGCTCTCTTTCTCTGAGGTTGACCCCCCTCATGCCTCATATTTGAAGGTGACCCCCTCTTGTCTTATTAAGTGTTCTTGCATAGCAAGACCACTTAATGTTATCTCACATATATATTATTATTATTATTATTATTATTATTATTCTTATTATAGCAAAATTTGCCACCCTAACTCCTCCCACAGTTTTTACACTACTGTGTCAAGCTGCAGCAGCAAGTGATGTCATAGACAGGGCCTTTTGAACACTTGCTAATGTTTTTATAAATGTATGGTTTAATGTAACTGTGCAACAACGTTGCAATTAAATGTGCTATGTAAATGATAACAGTTACTCCGCCCACTCCAGTTGTAGACTACAGGTGGAGGCAAGAACACTTCACACAATTTCCCCAGAAATTGTAACTTTCTAGTTCTTATTATTATTATTATAGCAAAATTTGCCACCCTAACTCCTCCCACAGTTTTTACACTACATAGACAAAAATTTACCAAAACGTGCAGATTGTTCCCGATCGGATTGCTATTACTTTGTGGAACGTTTCGCCGAATGGTTCACGGAATATCGTCGTTCTTGTGGCGAAATTTGTCCCATAGGAATGAATGGCAAAGCTAGAGTGGGAGCTGGCAAAAGCTGAAAAATCAGGACATGATTTCTAAACTGCCACCACTCCCTTATTTTCAGGCCCACCTACACAAATCTTATATCAAAACGTTCAGCTATCCCTGCTGCCACTAAACATGTCAACGGCTAAGCCATAGTCCTGATAGTTTTCACAATATAATCATTTGTTTGCAACTAACGCCGTCCATTGACTTTCATTGAAACTTCACTCTGCAAAGCTCAAATTTGAAGTGCAATTTCTAAACTGTGACTGTGCCTTCAATTTTAATACTTCAGAGACATCAAAATGTAGGTCTGGGTCTTGTGATTCTCACAATATAAAGCTCTTTGCTGTAGGATTTATAGTTTTTAAAATACGACCATTTGAAGATGGCAACCGCCAAAATACTTTGACCTGTGTCAGGCTGCAGCAGCAAGTGATGTCATAGACAGTGCCTTTTGAACACCTGCTAATGTTTTTATAAGTATTTTAATGTAACTGTCGTTGCAATTAAATGTGCTATATAAATGATAACAGTTACTCCGCCCACTCCAGTTGTAGACTACTGGTTGTGGCAAGAACACTTCACACAATTTCCCCAGAAATTGTAGCTTTTCTAGTTATTATTATTATTGTTATTTTTATTAATTAATTTCCTGGGTGACCCCTGTTTTTTACGGAGAATACCGGTTTACACCTGTCATTGATACACAGACAGTCTAACTGCCATTACACTGTGGTTGAACCCCACTGAACAACGCTGATTAATGTATGTGGCTGATCCCACTAATTCAAACCTACCTTTAGGTACCAATATATATGTTCTCTGGGTGAACCCCAACACAAATTCACTGCCTCTGTGTTTTTTGTAGTCCGTAACATATTTAAAAAAAAATAAAATAATAATTTATAACGTGCTATTCTATTAAGTGTGGTGACCCCACTAATATTATCTATTAAGCATGTCTGAACAACCAGTCCCCACAGTGTCAGCGGAACCTAAAGCATGGCTTCAAGCCACATCTGCAGATTCTATCCCCAAGGCCTTAGCAGCCTTTCGCAAGCAATCTTTGTCAGCCCCTATGGCCACCTTAACTCAATTGTCAGATTCTGATGACTCCAGAGTCTCTGATCACGATGAGGTCACATGTAAGCGCCTTTGGAAGGGTGACGGTGCTTCTGCCAGTAAAGGCAAATCCCCAGCAAAACAGCTAAATTATCTCATACCAAGTCCACTCTACTTGAGTTTGACCCCTTAAGGGGTTCAAACTCCAGCTATGCCCTTCAGGTGGTAGACGAATATTGTGCGGGGTACTCAGATGAAGACAAAAGGTCATGAGATCCTTCTCCATCTGATTATGTGAAAGAAACTTTTCTCTTACCCCAAGACCAGTCCTTACAGGACACTAATCCCTTGTCTAACACAAGCCTAGAGAATTCTAAGGACGATATCCTACTGGATACCACAGGCTGTCCTCTTTTTGACCCGCGGTGTATCAGACAAGCCTTGCTTGGCCAAATGGGCACCTCCTGACCACATTGCCAAGTACTGCAGGTTATGGTTTCGCAAGCCGTTGGATAAAAAGGTCAGAGCTAAATTGAGGGCAGAATGCCCATGGCCTACAATTCCTGATAAGGTGGCTGTTACCCCCGAACTTGACCCATTCCTTGTCACATAGTTTAGACGAGTAAAGATCCCCGTAAGGGTATTGAAAATAGGCTTTAAAGCCACACAAGACAAGCTGATGGATATTGCGGGCCTGCTTATCCAAATCTTTATAATTGCTGGCGAAACCTTGGCAGGTGGCACTTTTGATGCACACATGGTGCATGAAGGGGCTCAGAGAGTGCTATGCCTGTTAGGCAACGCGAACTTGGCCATTTCAATCAAACTGTGTAAAGCCGTGTCATTTAAATTGATGCCATACTGGCAGAACTAGGCACCAAAGAACTTGGTCCAGAGGCTAACGGACTGTTGTTTGGAGACAGGTTCATTCGTAACTTGAATAAACAAGTATCCGTGTTTACTTCCCTCAATAAAGCACAGCCGTCACTTCTCAGGGTATTCAGAACCCAACATTTTTCCGGGAGAGCTGGTCACTACAGGAGCTGTACGACTGACAGAGCTGCCTTCACAGTTACATAGTTACATAGCTGAAAAGAGACTTGCGTCCATCAAGTTCAGCCTACCTCACATTTGTTTTTTGCTGTTGATCCAAAAGAAGGCAAAAAAACCCAGTTTGAAGCACAATTTTGCAACAAACTAGGAAAAAAATTCCTTCTTGACCCCAGAATGGCAGTCAGATGTATCCTTGGATCAAGCAGTTATTACCCTACATTGAAAGATTATATCCTTGAATATTCTGTTCTTGCAAGTATGCATCTAATAGCCGTTTGAACATCTGTATAGACTCTGATAAAACCACTTCCTCAGGCAGAGAATTCCACATTCTGATTGTTCTTACAGTAAAAAAACCTTTCCTTTGCCTTAGACAAAATTTTCTTTCTTCCAGTCTAAACTCATGGCCTCGTGTCCTATGTAAAGTCCGGTTTGTGAATAGATTTCCACACAATGGTTTGTTTTGGCCACGAATATATTTGTATAATGTTATCATATCCCCTCTCAGGCGACGTTTTTCTAAACTAAATAGGTTTAAAGTTGTTAACCTTTCTTCATAGCCGATATGTTCCATTCCTTTTATTAATTTTGTAGCCCGCCTCTGCACTTTTTCTAGTGCCATAATATCCTTCTTTAGAACAGGTGCCCAAAATTGCACAGCATATTCAATATGGGGTCTTACCAGTGATTTATAAAGAGGCAAAATGATATTCTTGTCCCGAGAATGAATGCCCTTTTTCATGCATGACAATACCTTACTGGCCTTGGCCACTGCTGATTGACATTGCACATTGTTGCATAGTTTGTTGTCTATAACAATTCCCAAGTCCTTTTCGTGTGTTGTTATCCCTAATTCGCTTCCATTAAGGGTATACGTTGCATGTGTATTCTTTACGCCGAAGTGCATAACTTTGCATTTTTCAACATTAAATTTCATCTGCCATTTGAGTGCCCAGTCCCCAGTCTATCTAAATCCCTCTGCAGCAAAGTAATATCTTGCTCACATTGTATTGTTTTACAAAGTTTTGTGTCATCTGCAAACACTGAAACATGACTTTCAATGCGGTCTTCAAGATCATTTATAAACATGTTAAATAGAAGGGGTCCCAAAACAGACCCCTGAGGGACACCACTTGCCACCTCTGTCCAGCTTGAAAATTTACCATTAATGACAACTTTTTGTACTCTGTTTTTAAGCCAATGTTCTACCCAAGAACAAGCATTTTCATCTAGACCGATTTCCTTGAGTTTGAACACTAATCTATTGTGTGGAACTGTATCAAATGCCTTGGCAAAATCCAAATAGATCACATCCACGGCAACACCCTGATCTATACTTCTACTTACAGTCTTCAGGCCTCGACCGTCAGATGCATGGAATTCGGGCAATATCCATTTCTACCACAGACAATTCTTCCCCTCTAGAGGATCCATCAGAGGACGTTGCTCTGCTTCCCTCCGCGGTAGATCTGCTACAGATAATGAAATTTCCTTTTTCTCAAGTTTCTATTGCAGGCCGATTAACACTTTTTTTCCAACAGTGGTCTCAGCTCACTCGAGATCCATGGATCCTTCAGACCGTATCAGGTTATAATATAGATTTTGTAGACAATTCCTTGCACAGGGCCAGCGCGCCTTATAGGTGACTTGGGCACACCGGCCCGGGGGGCACTAGATTTGAGTGACCCGGTAGAAGGGAAGTGCACAGTGCTCCCTCCTACCTGTCACTCAGTGTAGCATGCCGGGTGGCGTGGACCACGGTACAAGAGCTTCCTGTACCCGGCCAGAGTGAAAGGAAGTGCTCTCTCAGTGAACAAAGAGCTAGGAGGCACAAAAGGAAAGGGAGGGGGGGGGGAGACCGCACTAAGGGACACTGGGGGGGACTTGGGGAGACAGCACTAAGGGACACTGGGGGGTACCTGGGGAAACAGCACCAAGGGACACTGGGGGAAGGCAAACTAAGAGAAAGATGGGGAGACACCCACTAAGGGAAAGATGTGGTGGGGAGAAACCCCAAGGGAAAGAGATGGGGAGACCACTAAGGAAAGATGGGGAGACCACTAAGGGAAAGATGGGGGGAGACCACTAAGGGAAAGATGGGGGAGAGACCACTAAGTGAAAGATGGGGGGAGACTCTAAGGGACAGGGAAGGCTGCATGGGAGAGCACTAAGGGTCAGGGGGAGCATTAATAGATAGCGGGCAGAGGAGATCACTAAGGGGACAGGACGGCAGTGGAGAGCACTAAGGGACGGGGGGGCAGGTGAGATCACTAAGGGACAGGTGGAGATAGGAGATCACTATGGAGTTGGAGAGCACTAAGGGATAGCAGAGCACTAAGGGACAGGAGGGGATGAAAGAGCACTAAGGGGCAGGAGGGAGTGGGAGAGCACTAAAGGGCAGGAGGGGAGAGCACAAAGGGACAGGAGGGAAGGGGACAACACTAAGGGACAGGAGGTGAGGGGAGAACACTAAGGGACAGGAGGGGAGACCTCTAAGGGACAGGGGGAGAAGTGGAGATGATACCAATAAGGGACGGGGCAAGTGGTAGAGATCATTAAGGAACGGGGGGAGTGTAAGACACACAGAGATGCTGATGAAGGGATGAAAGAGAAGCACAGAAGTGCTGGTAGGGGAGAGACACACAGAGAGGCTCAGGAGAGAGAAACAGAGTTCTTGTGAGGGAGACACACAGAGGGGCCTGGTGAAGATTAAGACACAAAGGGGCTTGGGGAGTTAGACACGCAAAGGGGTTTGGAGGATGTAGGAGACATACAAAGGGGGGGATAAGAGACAGACAAGAGGCTTGTAAGAGATACACTAAAGGGGGGTGTAAAACACAAAACGTAAAGAAAAAATATACAAAAAAAAACTATATTAACAAAATAAATATAATAAAAATAAAGAGCTATTCCCCTCTCAGCCCCTATCCTACCTCACAAACCCTCGCTTTCACACTATACACATACACAATGCATCCTTGCATATACACATAAACATACAATGCATCCTGTAATGGCACCCCCAGGCATAAAAGGGTTAAACCGCCGTTTAGAGGAACAGGAACAGGCACAGACACAGCTACTGCAGAACACCAATCCACCGAACAAGAAACCATATGAATGCTGTAAACCATACGGAATAGGAAAAACCATACGAATAGGTTTACACTCCTAGCAGTGGAACTGGAACAGCATACAATAAATCCCCCCAAGAACGAGACAAGGCTCTGTTTTGAGGGTCAAGCAGTGAACAGTCAGAGCTGTGGGTTTATTGTTCTTATATACACATTAGTACCACCCACAGGGTTTTGGAACACAACCAATAAACACATACAATACACTCAGACACTCCCACACAAAAATCCTCCCCTCTGCCTGTGATACAATTACCTTACACAATGGGTAATGTAATTATAACATACAGAGAAATACAATTTTTCCACATTATTCATAACTTGAAAAGTATGCATCATATTCACACTTACATTTTCAGAATCAGCATACTCCAAATACAAACATACGTTAAAATCATACAAATTGGTCCAGTGGTTCAAAAGATAGATCGTAGTCCTTTGTGACCAAATGAAGCATGGCTTTTCTGCCCAAAACCAGTTCCACAGAGTCTTCTATCCTGGAGATAATTGGGAAGTAATCCAATTATCTCCAAGGACAGAGGCAAAACTCCATTGAACACATGGCAGCAAAAGACAATAAAACACATAAAAACATATAACTGTGCAGCCATTGCACAAAACAGGTACATTCAACATATCCCCAGATAGCTCAGATCTGAGCGCACATTATTACTGAATGGCGCTCAGAGCACACACATACAGTTCAATTGCCATGGAGCCAAAGTCTTTCCCATAGTCTTTCATTATACGAATGGGCTCCATGGTCATAGCTATCTGGGGTATCACCGCTCAAAGAGGGCAAGCACCAAATGACCCGGCTTTCATGTCTTTGCAGGGGAAAATCAAGCCTTTTAACATGGGGCCATAATCCAAAGGCAACATGCGAGCAACCAGGCTTCTCCAATGCAATGTGGCGAGATTGCTCTCGTCACATCTCTACTCACATACAGACACACTAAAACATACAATGCATCCTACACTCACACAGAAACACACCATGCTTCCCTTACACACAATTAGTGATGTCGCGAACCGTTCGCGAACTTGCCGCGAACGGTTCGCCACGGTTCGTGGCGAACTCCAGTCAGCTGACACATCCCTGCCAATCTCCGGCAGACCCTCCTTCCCAGACCCTCCCACCTCCTGGACAGCATCCATGTTGAAGCTGCCTTCAACATGGATGCTGTCCAGGAAGTAGTAGGGTCTGGGAGGGAGAGTCTGCCGGAGATTGGCAGGGATGTGTCAGCTGACCGGAGTTCGCCACGGAACCGTGGCGAATCGTTCACGGCAAGTTCGCGAACGGTTCGCGACATCACTACACACAATGTATACCTCACAAACACAAATACACACACACACACAATGCAGCCCTTACACACACATTACTTATCTTAATGCATTTTACACACACTCAATGCTCCCATTACAGACATTGCATTGCATTACATTACATACACAGAAACACACCTTCCATCCCTTACACATACAAACACAGATTCACACTATGCATCCCTTACACACATACACTACATCCCGTACACTAACTGGTATCCCTATACACCTCATTCATAAGAACACACACACATTACATCCTCTACAATAACACATAACACATTCCCTACACACATACACTCCACTCCCTGTGAGCGAACTCATGGGTGGGCTTTGTAGGCATAAGGCATGGTTAGGCCCTGGGGGCCCAGACCGTGATCTGTGTAAGGGGCCCAAAAAAATGCTTCCTGTTAGTTGATTTTTGTGAGCACTGCCTCCAGAGAGCTTGTTTTAACACCAGACCAGTGGAGCCATACTGCAGCCTGAGCCCATCATCAGCCTCTTGTCTGGTGGTAAGTAGGCAATCCAGTATATTATTTGTGGCACTAATCTATAATTTACCTCACATTAAAGGGACACTATAGTCACCAGAACCACTACAGTTTGTCCCTGCAGGCTTTTTAATATAAACACACTGCCTTTTCAGAGAAAAAAGACACTGTGTGCAGCACTGGCGTTGGCCCTTATGGCAGATCATATGGGTGGGGTATTGTGATGTCACATGGTGGGCAGAGGATATGGGGGTCAGCAAATTTTTGTTTGCCTAGGGCGGCAAAAATCCTTGCACCGGTCCTGCCTCTGCAGATGTATTCCCCTCCACCTTCACACAGGTCACAGGATGATGAGGCGACCTTAGAGGCCGCACTCAATGACCTTGTCATCAAAGGCGCAATAGAACTTTGATGGTTACCCCATGGAGTAGGGTATCTACCGTCTGGGTGTCCTCCTTCCCAGTACTGGAGACAACGGCAGAGCTCCAACTCAAGGTCCTGTAGAGTGGGTAGAGCGGGGCTCCCTCCTCCAGGAGGGTATAGCTGGGGCTCTCCTTCCAGAAGGTGTAGCAGGGTAGCTGGAGAGAGCGCTTTATAAGAGCTAGCAGTGATATAGCTGGCAAGCAGGCTTCTCCGTAAGCCAGAGGAACAGGGCAGTTTGGCACACCGGTTTTAAAATAACAGATTCTTTCTAACATCCAAGATGCAGATTAACAGGTAATACACTCCAGGGGCCATAGTCCCAGGGTAACCAGAATCTAGGAGCGTGTTCTTGGTTGGAATACAATGCTAGTACCGTGATACACACCATAACTACTACAAGCAATGAGGGATTTTGTTACATGGCTCCCTATTTGTGGGACACTCTGGCAGACGCGGCTTGACCCCTTTTCGGGGTAACTGGAGGCTGTCCAGACGCTGTTATTCGGGGATGAGGCCAGTCTGCCAAGACAATCCATCCGCGTTGCCGTTCTGCTTGCCGGACCGGTACTGGATGGTAAAGTTGTAGGGTTGGAGTACCAGACTCCATCTCAGTAGCCGGCCATTGTGCCCAGCAACACAGTTTAACCACACCAGAGGATTATGGTCTGTAACCAAGGTAAACTCCTGTCCATACAAATATGGGTATAACTTTTTCAAGGCCACACCAGGGCTAAGCACTCCTTCTCTACTGCCGTGTAGCTGACCTCTCTGGGAAGAAGTTTTCTACTGATGTAGGTGACAGGGTGCTCTCCTCTATCCTCTCCGACCTGGCTTAAAACTACCCCCAGTCCGAACATTGAAGCATCTGTATGAACAATAAACTGTTTGTTAGGCACTGGGGCAGCCAGAACAGGAGCATGAATCAATGCAGTCTTAAGGGCTTGGAACGCAGCTTCACAGTTGGGAGACCTGTCGGGGTAAGTTTTTCTTGGTCAGGTCAGTCAGGGGTTTGGCAATGGTGCTGTAGTCGGGCACAAAGCTTCTGTAAAACCCAGCGTTGCCCAGGAAGCCAGGACTTGAGTCTTGGTGCAGGGAGTGGGCCAATTAGCGACCGCCTCAATTTTAGCAGGCTCAGAGCGCTGTTTCCCACACCCCACCCGGTGTCCCAGGTACTGGACTTCAGCCATCCCAAAATGGCATTTGTCTGGCTTCAGAGTCAGGCCAGCGGCCCGAATCTGATGCAGGAAGGTCCCTATGTGAGCCAAGTGTTCCTCCCAGGACTCACTATAGATTGCTATGTCGCACAAGCGAAATCCTGGAAGCCATCAAGGAGTCTATCCACCAAGCGCTGGAACGTGGCTGGGGCATTTTTCATCCTGAATTGCATGAGCCTAAGCTGGTACAAACCAAACGGGGTGACAAATGCTGACTTGGGGATAGCTTCCTCGGCCAGGGGAATTTGCCAATAATCCTTGCAGAGGTCAATGGTGGTTAGGTAGTGTCCCCTGGCGATGCGATCTAAGAGCTCATCTACTCAGGGCATAGGGTACAGATCGGTCACAGTCCTGTCATTTAACTTGCGGTAGTCCACACAGAATCGGGTGGTACGGTCTTTCTTGGGTACTAACACTACAGGGGATGCCCAAGGGCTATCGGAAGGTTCAATTACTCTTAATCATAACATCTCCTGGATTTCCTTCTGCATCCATTCTCTGACTAGTTCAGGGATGCGGTAATGGGGTTGTCGGAGTGGGGCTTGTCCGGGAGTTTCGACCCTGTGAGTTGTGAGGGTAGTGTATCCAGGTTCCTGGGAGAAGGTGAGACTCTTAGCTTGTAATAAGGCATGTAGCTGCTCCATCTCAGTGGGAGTGAGTTTGTCCCCTAATTGGACCTGGCTAAGGAAATCTGTGGGTGACCCCTTTTCTAACAGGTCAGGTAGGGGAAGACTGTCAGGGTCCTCAGTAGCAGGGTTACATACAGCGGATATATCCTCTGGCCGCTCTACGTATTCTTTTAACATATTTACATGAAACGCCAATGTGGCGAAACTAACCTCGCCACTAGGTTATGGAGAAGCCTGATTGCCAGTCTCCTGCCTCATGACTATGGACCCTCTCATCAGCCTATGCTAGACTTAAACCCCATGGCGATTTGACTGTGTTTGTGGGATCTGAGCGCTGTTTGGATATATTGAGCGCTCAGATCCAAGCCATCTGGGGATAGGTTGAATGTGGGGGTTCTGTTCAGTATGATAGGAATTATGTATTTTTGTGTATTTTTGCTGTTGTTGTGAATAGAGACATTTTCTGTACCTGGAGATAGTTGGCTTACCACACCCAGTTAAGCCAATTATCTCCAGGATAGAGGACTCTGTGGAACTGGTTTTGGCTGGAAAGCCATGCTTCAGTTGGTCACAAAGGACTTAGACCTAACTTTTTTAAACCAATAGAAGGAATTGTCTGATTTTGAGTGTTTGTATTTGGAGTATGCTGATTCTGAAAATGTAGGAAATAGGAGGTGCGGTAGGAATCGCTCCCAGTCTCTGTACTCGCTGGTGAAAGTCTTAAGCATTTGCTTCAAGGTTCCATTAAAGCGCTCACAGAGACCGTTAGTCTGGGGATGGTAGAGGGAGCTAAGTATTGATTTGATACTGCAGACCTTCCACAACTGTTGGGTTAGTTCTGTAGTGAACTGTGTGCATCGGTCCAAGAGGATTTCCTTGGGAAACCCGACTCGGAGAAAACCTGTATCAGAGAGTTAGCCACAGTGTCTGCCCGTGTGGCGAGAGTGACCTCGCCACTGGTTTTTGGAGGGGCCTGTTTGCCTGTCTCCTACCTTCTGACTATAGCCCCTGGGAGAGTTTGCCTTTTATAAACATTGTTTGTGCTTATTGGATTTTTGGACACTTTTTCTGCCCCTTTGAATCCATGGGAAGGTGTGCCTCCCCCTCTCCCCCCCATTGTTCTCCAGCAGGGCGTTGTCCCAGGGACCCTGCCAGAACGGTTGGAACTGGCTGATTTGTCCCTCCTCGGTCAAAAAGGACTTCCAACTAACTTTTTAACCACTGAAGGGAATTGTCCGAATTTTAGATATGTTTATATTTGAAGTGTGCTGATTAATAATATGTAATGGAGATTGGATGTATATTTTGTATATTTTAGAAGTTATAAGAATTGTGTAAAAACTGTATTTTCCTGCCTGTGATAATTGCATTAACCCATTGTGTACAGTAATTATAGCACAGTCAGTGGGGAGGGTTTGTTTGTCCTGACTGGGAGTGTTTAACTGTTTTATAGTGTATTTGATTGGCTATGCTACAAAACCATGTGTGTAGCAACATTGTGTAAAAATGTGTATATAAGAAACAATAAAACCACAGCTCTGTCTGTTCTTGCTGTCTGTTCTTGTGTCGTCCAGTTATTGTGGGAAGAATATTTGCTCCTGTGTCTGCTGTTCCAGCTTGCAGGAGATTCAACGGGGAAAGTCCTTGTAAGGACTAGAGCTAATTCCCCATATGGTTCCAAAGTTCCCAGGACTGAGTGTTGTCAAGTGCCTGGAGGTGTCTGCTGGAGTGCTTGGAGCCCTCAGGAAGCGCTAGGAGCATCCTTAAATGGAGGTACACAGTCAGGGTGCCAGGTGATTCGTTACAGCCTGGATATTTGACCCCCTCTGTTCCTAGTCCAAGTGACTATACTTTCACTATTTTTCTTTTTTTTGTGTGTGTGTGTGAAGATTCATCTACATGGGCCGGTTCTTGATTCTACAGACTACTTTTCCAATGGTATGCATGGTTGATTTCGTTACCTGGTTTACATGGTTGACTACGCTTTTGATTGGCTGCATCAAGAAAGTGGATTTAGGTGGAGCTTCACAGACTAATATATTTTAAGATGTGTTCTGATTGGTTTATTTATTCATAAAATATATTTTACCAGGATGGATACATTGAGATTTCTCTCGTTTTCAAGTATGTCCTGGGTCCACAAAACATTGCATTGTTACAATAGGATACAATATTACAAAAAATACAATATACAAACTATATTTATATTATATCCGGTGCAGGAAAATTATAAGAGCCCAAAATAGATTCACATATCAGTCCTGATTGTTAACTTTATGCCTATCATCTAAATACATTTTTGGTAGTTAGCACTAAACCTATGCCTACCCCCCACCCCCCCTCCCACCAATGCTATACCAACCTTTCCCCGACCCTAACCCTACAAACCACCCTGATCCAACCCTAACCCTTACCCTAACCCTACCCCTAACTCTAACTATTACCTTAACCCAAAGGAAAACCTCTGCTTATTTCAGTACCAATTTCAGCAGATGGGTTTCCTAGTTAAAGCAGTGGAGTGGCATGTTGCTGCCATCTGCTGTCTGTTTTCAGCATTACAGGCATGCCAATTATACTGCGATTGGTGTAAAGCCCAGAACCGAACACAGTCAGCATAGGAGGACCCTGGAGGTCTCCCGTGAGCACCTGCAAGCCTAAGAACACTGCAGCCTAGTGCAATTGGCTCAGTCGCTGTGTTCTCAATGCATTTAAACGCTGTATTCAACGCTCACTTTAAAAGGGTTTTTAAAAGGGAAAAGGGGGCAAATGTCTGGAATAAATGTAGCAAGTGCCTTCTTGATGTCACCAGGATACCATGTCCAGGATTCCTGCACCAGAAGGAGAAACTAGCAACCAGAAGGAAGCCAAGATGTCTGATTATCACTTCAAAACTGAGTTAAAGGGTAGCTGTGTGTTTACTTAAACTCCATGTGAGTGTATTATTGTTTATTTATACGTGCAATAAATGATATTGTAATAATACACTAATTTATATTTACCAAGTGTAAGCAGTGTTTGAGTTTGGCCTTCTTTACCTTTTGCTTTTGTTATTTTGTATTTATTTATATTACTGGCATTTATAAAGTGCCAACGTGTTCCTCAGAGCTGTCCAATTGGGGGAAAACAGTATAATATGCACAGACCAATACAAAAGGCAAAGAGGACCCTGTCGTAAGCTGAGATCTAGCCATTGAGCTCTTCTATACAAAGTACCCTGTCAGATGGTCCATGAGCTTACAGTGTGAAGGATATAATGGGGATTTGAGACAGGAGGGGAAACCTGGAAAATTAAAGGAAGGTTACAGCCTAGGAGTTTGAGTTTTTGTTTTGTCCTGGGTTTGTGAATCAAGTTCTAAGGTACAGGGATGGAGAAGACACAGTTATATGCAGGCCCAGACTGGCCATCTGTCATGCCGTATCTGTTCCGGGTCCGGTGTTTCCGGTATGCGGAGCCGGCCCCGCCCCCTTTCTGACGCGGCTCTGTTACGCTATTTAGAGAGACCGCGCCAGATACAAACTGCTTGGTGATTCTCGGACCTACTTCCGTGTTTAGACGCCGGCTACACGAGCTTCACTCTCAAGCTTCCCGAAACCTTTGGACTGTTAAAAAGATTGCGCTTTCCATCCCCTATTGGATCCTGGAAACCGGACTGTGTTTACCATTTATTGCTTGGACTCTATCTACCCGATCTCATAGAGGACAACTCACCTTAATCTTAAGTATAATATTCACTCTAATCAAAGGAGTCTCATTTACAACTGAACTGTTTCTTGCTTGCTAAAATCTTCTCTGCTGCTTGCATGTTATTCCTATGGAAGATAACTCCCATCAAGCTTAAGTCTATTATTCAATATATCTCTGAGGATTTACTTATTAATGAACTGTGTCTTGCTTACTATAACCTACAGATTCTTGCTATTGAATTGTTACTTATATGCTATAATCCACAGTTACTAAAGATTATTGCAATCATTAAAACTTCATTTAATTCTCTAATTGCCTTCAATCACCTCTTTGCTTAAAGCTACAGTATTGATAATTTAGAAGATTCTCCGTTTCATTTCTATTGTAATTAAGGAGTTCTACAAGCTGCAGTTGAGTTCCAATTCCAGAAACCCTTGTAGCATAACACCATCAGGCAAATGCCAGCAGGGGAGATCCATACAGAGCTAGCCTTCCTGTGGTCCCTCTCAGGCTGGTGGAGAGATCAAAAATGACCCTCACCGGCCTCCTGGCACATAGGTCCAGCATGAGGGAAGGAGGAACCGGGAGGCTCTGTGTTTCTCCTGCGAGCAGGCTGTCTGGAGCGTTACCATAGCAACGCTTTGACGCAGCACAGTGCCCGTGAGAGGGGAAGAGAGTCAGCCTGCAGCCACAGGAGCGACCGCTGGACCACCAGGGCTTGCAGAATTATGCCCCCCCTGGATAAAGGTTAGAAGGGTGGGGGGACTTAAGCTTTTTTATTTAAAAAAATTAATTTCTCCTACACACACACACAGCACCCCTACACACACACTGCACCCCTACACACACACAGCACCCCTACACACACTGCACCCCTACACACACACAGTACCACTACACATACACAGAACCCCTATACACACAGCACCCCTACAAACACAGCACCGCTACACACACAAAGCACCCCTACACACGTAGCACCCCTACACACACAGCACCCCTACACACACACATCAGCCCTACACACACACAGCACCCCTACACACATACAGCTCCGCTCACACACAGCAGCCCTACACACACACACAGCACCCCTACACACACACAGCAACCCTACAAACACAGCACCCCTACACACACTGCACCACTACGCACACACAGCACCCCTACATGCACCCCTACACTCACACAGCGCCCCTACACACATACAGCTCCGTTCACACACAGCACCCCTACACACACATACAGCACCCCTCATACATTGCACCTCACACACAGCATCCCTATACACACTGCACCTTTCACACACATAGCACCCCTCACACACACATAACATCCCATACACACAGCACTCCTTGTGCACACTGCACTCCTCATGCACACTGCAACCCTCACACATACAGCACCCCTCACAAACACATAACACCTACACACACAGCACCCATACACAGACAGGCACACCCCTAAACACACACAGCACAAACACTGCACCACACACTGTACCCCAACACAGCCTGCACCTCTCACACACACACTATACCCCTAAACACTCTATACCCCTCACACACACTACACACCTAACCTAATACTAATTATAAAATACTAATTAGTCTCTTCAGGTAACGTGATTCTTTACCAAACAAAGGCAGAACTTAATAAAGGAATATTTATTATGAGCAAAAAATAGTCACAGTGCATAAAAAAATATAGCTGACAATTAAATTAGTTACACCAACAACAGATTAAAAACAAAAGGGATAAAATAACAGAATTCCTAACCACTTACTCCTAAGGTTTTCAAAGTAACATTTCTGCCCCAGGGGGTCTCTGGTAAGAAAGGTGGTGACTCACTTAGAATTAGATTCTGGCCCTTCAAGCAAGTACAAAGACACATTTCAGAATCATTAGACATATACCCTGTGGATCACCAAGTCCAGCCCAGAGGTGAAGATAAGGCGTACCTATAGTAACTATAAGTAAACACCCCCTTGTGTTCCAGACCAACATCAATCCAAATGGAAACATTTGGTTCTATCTCCTCTTATGTACTTTCCACAGAAATAATAATTGCATCTATGAATTGGTTACCATTTCTCCATTCCATAGATATGTCACACGTATTACTTGTGATCCAGTATAGCGAACATCACAATCCCTTCCCCTGTGGTTAAGTTACCCAACTCATGTTTGGGCTTGATCAGAAGATGTTCCTGGTCACATTCCAAATATAACAAAAATATTAACGTTTCTTTCTTTTGGATATGATACTGGAACACAAGGCTTGTTTTTTCTCTTTTCATGAAAGCTAATGATCATTAACATATCAAAGGAATTCACTCATCAATTAAAAGGTAGATGTCATATGGCTGAAGTCAGCTAGTTTACATTCGAGCTAGACTTCCAGGCCACTTATGTGTGACTTCTCACCCTTGATAAAGGCTACCAGGAGGAGCCGAAACATTGGGGGACTGTTTGTGACTCGTGTTTCTGCCCATATAGGCTTGTGAGATTTGGTAATTATATGGTTTAGCCTTTTTTTGCCTATTTGGTCACTATTAGATTGTTACATTTTTTGTATGTAATATTTGCATTGTATTATAATAAATATATTTAGATAGATACTATTGTATCAGTTGGTGTGCATTCCTTTCTTTTTGAGTATTTGTTTATTGGTATTGGAGGGAGTACCTTGTTGGAATAGCACCCATAATTGTGTTAGTAATTATATTAAGTGTCTCTCCGCATGTTACATTTTGTATGACTTCTCACACCTTACAGAGCTTTTGATTAATCAAAGTATCAATGCATATGGTAAACCTTCTGCTCCCTTTCACATTCCTCTGCAATTCGAACTACCTCTTCTGTCATCTGATCTTTACCAAGTGGTCAATTCATATATACACTACACAAATTACATTAATATTCTATTGTGCAACAATGAATTATGCACCCTTGGCGTGGCATGGCCCCTATAAGAGCATTGTACCAACATGATAATTTTGAGGGGGTGTGTTTGTCATTGGTGATGACAGAACATTCCCTCTATGGCCCCGCCCTCTTGCCCCTGGGCCACTGTGGTTAAAAATGTCTGGGTCAAATTTTTTTCCCAGTCTGGCCTTAGTTTTGTATTTACAGCTAGGCAGTGGTGTATTTAGGATTTGTGCTGCCCTAGGCAGGATAGTGCTCAGGCACCCCCCTCCCCCTCCTCTCTCCCCCCCAATTTAAATTCCCCCCACCCCTTCCTGTCAAGGCCACAATTTGACTGACAAATGCTCACTCACTGATAGACGCACACTCACTGACAGACACACACTCTCATATACAGTTAAAAACCAAAGAAAAAAAAAAAGGTTACCTGCGCTCTCTCCTTAATCCCTATGTATATTTAGACAAATGGAAGTCATTTAGTTGCTCCAATGGCCATTGGAGGGAATGCCCGCCTGCCAACGTCAAGGCAGACCCCCCCCCTAAGCGGGTCCTACACTGACCCTTCACCTTGCTTCCTTGAGCTTCTGGCAAAGATATCTCCACTGAGACAGAGAGGGGTATTTTTTATATACACCACTATATACTTATTAACCCTTAATAGGGAACACATGGGATGGGCGGCTGCATTGTAACAAAGCTGTGTGATACAAAAAGTGAATACAAATACAAAAAGAGAAGTCCTGCGCTCACTCCCATCACTCCTGGGCGGCAGCAATGACCACAGTACACATCAGCCCCAATATATAGTTAAAAACTAAAGAAAAAAAAAAGGTTACCTGCGCTCTCTCCTTAATCCCTATGTATATTTAGACAAATGGAGGTCATTTAGTTACTCCAATGGCCACTGGAGGGAATGCCCGCCTGCCAACGTAAAGGCAGACTCTCATATACACTGACAAACAATGACATACACACACACTATTACTTGGACACACACCGACAGACGCACACTCTCACTGACAGACGCACACTCACTGACAGACACATATACACTCACTAACCGACACATACACACTCAATGACCGACACACACACTCATTCATTTACAGACACACACATAAACACTTACAGACACACACACTTACAGACACATACACACTTACAGACACATACACTCACAGACACACATTGTAGCAGAACCCCTTTTTGGCTGTCCCATGCCTTTCGTTTATTGTTGGTACTGCAGAGGTTTTCCTGTGCCTGGAGTACACAGAATTCCATGTAACTAGATGTGGCCATACTTTGTTCGGTCTAAGACTACCAGCTTACATGTGAACGACTAAATTCACCATACAAACAAAGTACCGAATGAACCGGACCACCCTGATGTGTAGAATGGATATAATTTACCTCCCTGATTGCTTTGCATATTCCCTTGTACGCACGAACACGCCGCTATAATCCCTGGGTGACCGCCATTTCGGCAGCCGAACATGTGGCGGCAGCCATTTTAAATCCACGAACAGCGGTGTTTGGTCGTCGAGTGTCTGGAACTCAAAACGGACACTCGACTAGCCGAACACCGCTAAGACCTCCAGGGCTTCAGAATACACTGATGGAAACACACGAACGGCCCGGCGTTCGGTAGGATGAATCCCACGAACTAGGGGATTCATCCGGTTACCGAATGCACTATGGATGGTATAGCCTTTCGGGGCTTTTGGGGCACGAATGGAGACCGACCGCAGGGCCAGATTTCATGGAACTATTTTCGGCTACCTTACCCATGCGGTCGGTCAAATCTTTACCTTCCCATAACTCCCGAACCCCTGGTCTGATCTGTGTGATTTTTGGATATGTTTCTCACCCAGATCAGGGCTACCAGGGGGGTACCATATTTAAGGGGATATTCCACATATTTGGGGTACATCTGAAAAGTGGGGAAAAGTATGCCTTGTATAATTGTGTTAATTGTTAATCTAAGGGGAGGAGATGTGTGGGAGGTAACGTCTATGGGATTGGTTACTGTACTAATTGTGGTGAATCCCTCCCTTGCATGAGAGAATCTCATAAAAGCAGGAATGTTGCCATTAAAAGTTAGTTCTACTCCTGATACTGTGTGTCGTCCAGTGATTGGGAAAGGTGATGGGATATTATTGGAGTGTATTGCTGATTGTGCTGGATATTCTCTTGGATTTACTACTTGCTCCTGCATCCTCTTAATATATTGGTGGAGTTTAGCTGTGGAAAATCAGCTCTCCGCTACACACATACACATTCACTTAGACATACACACTCACAGACACACACACACAGACATTTCCAACAACACTCACAAACTAATATTTTTTTAATTTTATTTTAAATCCACCCAGCCTCCCTGGGAGAGCTGGAGTGGACTGCTTACCTGCAGTCAAGTAGGGCTGCTGGTCAGGCAGGCAGGGGGCGCACAGGCTGTGTAGGCGGCGCTGAGTGATGCTGGGAGACGGTCTGACGTCATATTCTGGCTCCCGGCTTCATTAAGCGGCGCGGAGGGAGCTGAGCAGGAAGAGCTCAGGTAAGTATGCTCCCTCACTGCCCACTGCCCGCCGCCAGCCTCGGGGGGGGCTCAAAAGTGGCCAGCCGGCCAGCTCTTGAGCCCCCCCAGGACGCGAAGCAAGCAAGGGATCTGCCTGGGCGTTTGGGGGCGGATGCCTTGTTTGCCTATCGATACACACGCCCCTGCAGCTAGGAGGGGCAAACGATGGAGAGGCGGTGGGGTGTGGGGTGGGAGGTGTAGAGCAAAAATGTGTGGTATACAGTTGAAAAATCAAACCCCTCAATCTTTGTCTCTCCTTCTGTCCAAATTCCCAACTGTCCCTCCTTCTGTCTAATTTCCAAACCCCTATCTGTATTTCTCATCTTGTCCAAACCCTCGTCTTGACTCACCTCCTGTATCAACCCCCACTCTGTCAGTTCTCCTGGGCAAACTCACACCCTCCTTGTCTCCCACTGTCTCTCCTTGTACCTTTTCATCTTACTTGTATCCCCCATCCCTCAGTTACCTGATACGCAGTCTGCCTGCAGGCTGAGAACTGCTGGCTGAAGTTGCTGTGCAGTGCTGCACTCCCTTTGATTCAGTCAGTATATTTTATCCTTGCCTGCCTCAACACACAGTGAACCCTACTGGCCAGCGCTGGTATTGCAGTTCATAATCTTAATCTGTACAGAGAAAAATTCTGGCAACCCTATGTTTGTAAGGCACTGCATAATTATTATTATTATTATTATTATTTTATTATTTATATGGCGCCAACAAATTCTGTAGTGCTGTACAATGGGTGGACTAACAGACACATAATTGAGATCAGACCACTGACGTACAGGAACAGAGGGGGTTGAGGACCCTGCTCGATGAGCTTACATGCTAGAGGGAGTGGGGTATAGTGACACAAAGGGTTAAAGTAGGGGAATTAAATAGTTTGTTACAGAAGGGTTTATTGAGTGCTTGGTAGGTCATTTTTGACAGGTGCAGGAACGGAGTCATGGGGTGGGGGATGAGAAATCTGCTGACAGTTTAATTGATACGCTTTAATGAAGAAGTGAGTTTTCAAAGATTTTTTTGAAGGAGTGGAGGCTGGGTGATATTAGCATTATATAAAACATAATAATAACATAGGTTTCCTACATACCTTATCTTTTATTGGAGATAATAGACAGTGTTTTTGGTGATTGTCCATTTTTCTCCCCCCCCCATTAGAATGTTGCTGTGTTAGGTAAGGGTTCCTGAGTCATGTTTATCTCACCAAGGTAGCAAAAGGCAGAGCGAGTAATCTTGTCCACTGGGCACTCCAGTAAATTATTCAGGACAGTGATAAGATTTGCCACGTTATTAGAACGTACATTTTCCAGGACAACAGGAGGTCGGTAAATTATGAAATTCAGAAAAGTTTGTAAGCCTTTTCCTTACTGCAGAATTAAGGGAGGTTGACTAGTGGTGAAATAATAAACAATTAATAATCTGATCTAACGACTGCAAGTTGTTCAACCTGTGTTTGAATAGTGTCTAATTCGTTAAAAATAGTAAAATGTGAATAATGAATAGAAAGTTGTTGTTTAATAGAGGTAGTAGTTGAAGGTTTGGCGGCTTGGTGTAATTTATTATCAATCTTCAGTGCTGTTTATGTGAATCTTGTAAATCATGCCACCAACTCTCCAATTCACTAATCTGACTAAAATATAGAATTAACGCTGTTAAAAGAGGGAGTTTTCAGTTCTAATATACATAAGCTATCATTGCTTCCGAATGTGTTCTTTATACATCTTGCTCCTGTTATTCCATAAATGATATGTGTGAGACGCCAGCCTACAGAGTCACCAGTCTCCGCTGTGTATGACAATATTTGATCATATTAATAAATCCTGTTTTCATTGTGAGCGGATGATGCAATACACTTTGTCTGAGACAGTCAGTGACTTCGAGTCATATCTCAGCAGCTGGAGATCTTATTGTATCTGACAACGGTTATTTATCACTGCTGTCTGCCAGGAATATAAGACACCTGAGCCAGTTCTGGATCAGCCGCTATGACTCACATGTTACTTTATACGTTTATATGTTTTATCTTTATTTTTACAACTAAACATAGCCTGGCTTAAAAGATCACTATAGGCACCCAGACCACTTTAGCTTAAGGAGGTAGTCCGGGTGCCTGGTCCAGCTAGGTTTAACCCTTTTTTCTATAAACATAGCAGTTTCAGAGAAACTGCTATGTTTATGTTAGGGTTAATCCAGTCTCTAGTGGCTGTCTCATTGACAGCCGCTAGAGGCGCTTGCGTGCTTCTCACTGTGAAAATCACAATGAGAAGATGCCAGCGTCCATAGGAAAGCATTGTAAATGCTTTCCTATGAGACTGGATGAATGTGCGTGCAACTCCTGCTGCGCATGCGCATTCAGCCGAAGAGGAGGAGGAGAGCTCCCCGCCTGGCGCTGGAGAAAGAGGTAAGTTTAACCCCTTCCTCTCAATCCAGCCCGGTGTCATGCGGTAACACTTCCGGGGTCGGCACTCCGCTGTGCGTAGCCGGACCACGCCCCCCTCTGACGCAGCTCTGATGGTATTTAGGGAGACCGCGCCAGAGAGAGGGTGCTTGGTGATACTGGGAGCTACTTCCGCCAGACTTACCTCTCCGCAGGCTCTGGCAATGTGGGTCCTACTTCCGGGTATGCACGCCGGCTTCTGGGGCACGCCGGCTCTACAAACTCTGAAGTCATCCTAGCCTTCTGGGCTAAGACAAGTCTGTTTCATGCCACAGAGGATTACTGGAGAATAGAAACTCACTTACTTTACAAGTGGACAATATCTCTGAACTATTGGAGGACTACTCACATTAACCTTAAGTATAACTTTCAGCTATTTGTCTACATTATCATTTAATAATGAACTAATGCTTGCTTACTCAAATCTTCATTGCTACAAACTACTAATTATATGGAGGACAACTCCCATCATGTTTGTTCACTATGAACTGTTCTTGCTTTGCAAATATTCTCAGCTACTTGCTATTGGAGATTATTCTCATTAACCTAAAGAATGTTACTTAATGCATCTCTGAGGAAATACTTATTAATGAACTTTGTGTTGTTGATTACTTGCACTTATTCTTATTGGATAATTGCCTAAATGCAATTCATTTAAGTTTAACACTTATTAAAACTTTGTTTGAATCAAGTTACCAGCAATTCTCTCTTTTCTTAAAGCTACAGTATTGATACTTTAAAGATTCTCAGTTTCTTCACTATTGTAATTAGGGAGTTTACAAGCTGCAGTTGAGTTCCAATCCAAATAACCCAAGTAGTGTAACACCCGGCGGGAGGGGGAACCTGAGGGTGGGGGCACGAGTATGTTTTCCTGGCACTATAGTGGTCCTTTAAATACATATTACTAGATATGAGGTTTGTTGTTTTTTTCATTCACAACCTATTTTTTTTCTTTTTCATAAAATGGCATGAATATTTAGTCATTAAAAGTGATGTTGGATTAATTCCTTAATAAATAGATTTTAAAAAGTATTGCTATGATTCCTTTCTACAAATATGTTGGTGTTTTTGAACAGTATTCGTCAATCAGTGATTCAATCGATCAATGATTAGGATTTTGCCTCAATTAGATGATTTTTGGTAGCCAATCATAACTGAACAGATCATTGGGTTTATAGCTAAACTAATTTCTTACAAAGTTATTCATTAAACAAATTAACCAAATTCTGACTGCAATGGTAATGGAAATCGCCCTGATGAATTCCGTGTCTGCATTAAAACCCGCACTTTTCCATCCACATTCTATACAAACTACAGGATTAAGAATTTTCACAAAGTACTGGTTATAACGGAATAGACAAAATACATCCATCACTGTTCACATTTGCCTTGACGGCGCCATCTTGTTTTTTGTTATTTTTTACATAAGCACACAATTATTTTCTTTTTAATACCCTGTTTTCCCAGAAAAATACATCTCCCGTCAATAAGCCCTAGCTTATTTTGAGAGATGCTTATAATATAAGCCCTACCCTGAAAATATACCCTAGTAGCTAGTTCGCTAATCTATGTTTGATGAATTTTCCCTGAACATAGATTCGTGGGCTTCCATTCACAAGTCAGCCAATCTATGTTTGGGAAAGTTTCCCCAAACATAGATTTGCGGGATTCCATGCCCTAAAGAACTGGTCAGTGTTCGGGGGAAATTCCCCCGAATGTATACCTGCTTTCTAGCATATGCTTACTATTGTTTATCCCTGAAAATAAGCCCTAGTGCATTTTTCAGGGAAAAAATTTATGTAAAACCCAGCTTTATTTTCGGGGAGAGATGGTAACTCTTTTTTACTAACCCACTCTGCTATAAAGTTTATTAGCTGGTTTAAAGTATATTAAGTTAATTAATTTTTGTTCACATAACTATGTCATGTGACCATCGTGTGATCATTAAATCTGAAATTGTGCTACCTATATATACTGTGTATGTCCAGGTGTATGTAACACTTTGAGAAAGCATTGTTGAAGGTGAAAAGCATCACTTTATTTTACCATTGAAGATATATTTTTTTCAAATAAATTAATTTATTTCAACAATCTTCCTGGACCAGGCCTGACTTTTCTTTGTAGCCTGAAAACATATTCCTTTGGTCGGGAACATACCACCTGAGCCTCTATTTTGCTCGGTATTTCGGCAATACTTGTTTTGTTGTTGATTTATAACAGTGAGCACTATATTTCTTATTCTGTTATTTTTACATAATACACCATGAGATTGTCAACCAGCCAACAAGATCCTTAAGTGGGGATTATACCACGTTATGCTGCTTTCTGGGAGCCGGTTGTACCAAATATGCTACACAAGATTGGGATTTGTTTTCTGCTTAATTTACATACTCCTTGGAGGACTTGAAATTGGATTAAAGAACACATCAGATATCCCAGGCTGGAATTGTACCTCCCAGGTGCATTAAAGTAGAGCTTATTCTATATAAGGACATTTCCTTTTTTCTTACAACCACTTGCACCTGAGATACTGCACTATATTCTGCTGTATTTTCTCTTTTTTTCTTTATATATCTATCAACGTATGAGAATTCTCTAGGTGCTACTCTGTTCTTCCATCACACACATCTTTTGTCGGACCAGAATCGAGAGACACTGGTTTGGGTTGTCTAAGCTGCTTCCAACACAACGCACTAGAAACTTGCCACCCCTGTATTTTACTATTATTACTTATCTATTTTTTATAAGGTTTCATAGGTGATTTAATTTGAAAGCAGCTCTGTTATGGCAATATCATTTCTGAGAATTTCAGAAAGTTTAAATATTTATGAAATACGTCCAATGCAATCAAAAATAGTCATGAGACAAAGTAGCAGTTACTTTGTTATTTAGTAATTTGGAGCTTCACCCATCAGGTTTTCTTGATTCTCACATTGATCACTAACAATTGCTGCAGAAAAATGGCGTCTCCTTGCAAATCGTGAGAGTTATGCTATGGCGGATGCACAGTCTCATTGTGTGCAAGAGAACAGCATTGACATGGTTCCTGGTGAATGACGCACTGAGGGCTGTGGAATGTACATAGTGTGACCCAGGTGAGTATATCTCCATTCTGCTTCAAATCACACAGCCATTGTACAGCATGTGGGGATGTCACCTACAGAGGTCTCTGAAACAGCACAATAAAGGAGGAGACTATATTTAAAATGAGGAAAAACTACCACAATAAGAGGACTTAAATTAGAGGGGCAAAGGTTTAGGAAGTATTACTTTACTGAGAGGGTAGTGGATGCATGCAATAGCCTTCCAGCTGTAGTGTTAGAGGTTAACACAGTAAATGAGTTTAAGCATGCATGGGATAGGCATAAGGCAACACTAACTATAAGATAAGGCCAGGGACTAATGAAAGTATTTAGAAAATTGGGCAGACTAGATGGGCCGAATGGTTCTTAGCTGCCGTCACATTCTATGTTTCTATGTAACATGCAAAGTTCCCCAAACGTAACACAGCCACTTTTGATAAAAGAAAACATAAATAAATAAATAAATGCTTGTTCTACATTTATCACAAGAAACAGAAACATGTCAAATGTGTTTACTGAAAATCCAAGAATCAATGTCACTCAGGTCCAGAGTTCCTGAAAAATGTTTCCTGTACCAGTCTAATCAGAAACAGTGGAATGAGCAGACACCTGAAGCGGAATGCTGCTAATAAATACACGAACATAAATCTTCTATAGACAAAACGCACATCTATTATCTTTGTATGCAATTTATATCTGAGCTTTTATATATGGCACTGTGTTTAAATTCATGCATTACCCATACTGCATTCCAAACAGATGACAACAAATTACTAGGAAAGTAAATTAATAAGTTAAAAAATGCTGGCTATCTGCTCCACTGTGAATATATTTATATCACACAAAAATCAGTGCACCCCATTTCAAACTAACGTTAACAACAGCAAAGTTATTAAAAGACTTGACACAAAATGGGGTACATTGCTGCTGTGTATGTAGGATTTAGAAAGTAAATGTAGCACAGGTGAAGCACAATCTATAGTGGTGTGCGATAGTTACCGATATGGCATGTAGGTGTGATAACAACATTCACATGGCCCTATATTCCAGGGGTCTTTCCTTTCTCTCCCAGACATCAAGAGGTTTATTCAAAAAGTAGCAAATTATGGTGAATTCGATTGATAAACTGGATTTACAAAATGTAAGCTGAGATGAAAAAGGTCTCTATCTCCCCAATATTTTATGATTAGGAATTCCTTGATAATCAATTCTGTCGCAATCCTGTTCTGTTTTAGAAGCATTGTTCAGTCAGCCTGGGGCTCCTACGGTTACTTGGAGAAGAACACATTACTTTTTAAGCTGCTGTGTGTATCCCTATCTAGAGTCATGCTGTCAATCAAGACAGCCCAAAACTCTAGTCTTCTCATTAGGTTTAGATAATTTGGACCTTTGTGATGAAGCTATTTCCTGGGGTAATAGAGATTCACTATGACCTGCAGTCTGACATATGACAAACATCCAGCCAGTGGGTAGATAGGGAGCAATTCTTGAAAAAGGATTTACCCCTTACTGAGATGCTCCACCTCTGTCTGCCTTCTACAAGCAGACTGCTCAGCCAATGGAACATGTAGACGATGCCCATCATAATGAGACGCCTTTCCTGAGAATTTAATCACTGGAGAAACTCACCAGTTGATTATGTGAGTTGCCCTCTTGTGGATAAATTATAAAAATGCAATGCACAATCAGCTGGTTGTCCGTTCTAAGTAGGCCAATAGTGTTTTCTGTTACACATTCATTTAGGGGAGGAGGGTGATATTTTGTCCCTGGTCTTGTTTGATTTTGCAGTTTCCCCGTACCCTCAGCCAATCTAGCACTTTGATTTGAGTTTTCATGACCCCAGTTAGTTTATAGGTCATTTTTTTCCCTTTATGTAACTTTGCTAAAGGAACACTACATTGGAAAAAATTATGCTAGGTAAACGTTAAAGGAACATTACATAGCGCCCCCAAAATATTGTATTAACCCAAACAATTAGTCGGGTCATTTATTTATTTATAAAATATTTTACCAGGATGGATACATTGAGATTTCTCTTGTCTTCAAGTATGTCCTGGGTCCACAAAACATTGCATTGTTACAATAGGATACAATATTACAAAAATACAATATACAAACTATATATATACACACATATATAAATTTAACACATAACTGGTAATAAATATATTCAACCATGACAGGTGCATTCTGTGCTGAGGTATATTGCTATAGATCTCTTAAAAGATTTTAGATTGAATGAAGATTTGACTGTGTCCCTGAGGTTATTCCATAATTGCGGTGTCCTGTAGGAAAAGGCGGATCGAGACACTTTATTTTGTATTACGGTATGCTAAATATCGCGCTAGTACTGGATCGGAGGTTATAGGACGTGGGAACAGCTGGGGAGAGCATTCTACTCAGGTAGGGTGGGAGCTTCCCAGAAACACTCTTATGCACAAGGCTGGAAAGATGAAGAGTGCGTCAGGATTCCACCAACAGCCAGTTTAGCTCTTTTAACATGTCACAATGGTGGGTTAAGTAATTACATTCTAGTACAAGGCGGCAGAACTAATTATATAATGTATTAAGTTTATTAAGGTGGGTTTGCGATGCAGGTGCGTACACTACATCCCCATAATCAATGACCGGCATTAGCATTTGTTGCACTATCTGTTTCCTTACTGTAGGGCTTAGGTAGGATTTGTTTCTGTACAGGGCAACTAGTTTTGGGTAAAGTTTTGAAGAGATTTTTTCAACGTGAAGGCCAAAGGATAGACTGGGTTCTAGCAACATACTTAGATATTTGAAAAAACAGACTGCTGTTAGTGTGCTATTTCAATTTGTTCTGATACATAGTTGTTGATTTTGTAGTTTACGTAATTTAGGTACAGCTCCAAAGATCATTGCAACTGTTTTGTCAGTGTTTAGGAAGAGTTTGCTAACCGCTATTCACTTTTGTACCTCTATGAATTGGTTTTGGAGCACAGCCTTAAACTGCGGTAGATTGGGTTTATTAGCATAGATTACAGTGTCGTCTGCATACATGTGTACAGTTGAGGATTTGAAGACGTTAGGCAGATCATTTATAAATAATGTGAATAGCAGGGGGCCGAGTATGGAGCCTTGGGGAACCCCACACGTGACTGGGAGAGGGAGGGAAGCGCTATCAGAAATGGCCACATATTGCAATCGGTCTGAGACATATGATCAAAACGATCACCAATACCTGACTTTTTAGGTTTGTGCAGTAGAATGTCATGGTCTGCTGTGTCAAAGGCCTTTGCAAAATCAAGGAAAATAGCTCCAGTTAGGTGTTCCATGCCAGTTCCATGCCAGTTTGGATGTCATTGCAAACTTTTAAGAGAGCAGTTGAAGTTGAGTGATTTGGGCGAAAGCCTGATTGATCAGGGGTCAGATAATTTGATTGTTGATAATATTCACATAGTTGCGTGTGGACGCATATTTCCAAGATTTTTGACAATACTGGAAGCAATGATATCGTGCGATAGTTAGATACCAAAGTAATGTCACAACTTTTATGGATCCCATTGCATCCATCTATAAAAAAAAAAAAAGAACTATAAAATTAACCCGTTACTTACCTGTAATCCAGCTCTGAGACATGATCTTATCTGCACTCCTCTCCACCTGATCATCAGGCTTGACCATTTTACACGATCAAATGCTTGTTATAGAGAAGCATTGAGGATGGAAAGTACATGGATCCCAAGCGCCGTGATTTGCCAATCAAAAGCTTCTCATAGAACGGCAAGAACTTTGTCTCACTCGGTTCTCACTGTGGAAACACCATCTAGTGGCTGTCAGTGTAAAAACCCTACAGGTAGGTTGCGCTCCACAAAATAAAGATTGCCATATCTCCAAAACAACTAATTCTAACACTACGGGAGCAAATTTCCAGAGGCACTGCACACAGACCACTTCATTACGATAAGTGGTCTGGGTCCTCAAAGCTGTCCTTAAAGCAAGAACTAAAACTGTTTTGCTAATGTATGTATACAGCAATAAATATCTGGATTTAAGTATGAGAATTTATTTTGATTCATTTTCTTTAGCAACGGAAATTAAGAGATTGTTTCCATTTGCATTTGTGTGCATGTTTGTATTGATGGCAATTAGAGAGAAAAAAAAATGAATGTGCATCAGGAGCAGATGGCAAGAGTAACTGTTTTCTGGATAGTTATTTTTAAAATGTACGCGCTGCAAGAAAGCAGGCAGCATAAAAAGTGCTGGCACACATTTACTTTTTATCGAGTTTACAAAAATAGCAGTATTGATGAGTCATGGAAATATGTAGAGAATGCTCGAGGGATCTCCTTGTAAAACACACCAAGGAGTTTTTACGTTAATTACGGCACATCACAGTCCAACGAAACTGGTGGCAGTGCCAGACCTGGTCTCAATGAGGACACTTGGATGTGCTCTACCTCTCCTCCACTACCTACAGATGATGAATGGCTTTCATCAAGAAAACATGGTGGGCAGCCTAGTGTCATCAAATCACATGTAAAAGCCCAGAGGATATATGCTTGTTCTTTAATTCCCTGTGTGCCCATTACTTGGAAGAAGGTTGAATCTTAGAAAAAGTGTTTAGTAGTTTGAAAGGCAAGTTAATTCTTTAGGTCCTGAGCCAAACAGAAACAACTACATCCATTGCTTTTTGTATTGTTCCTCTCTCTACCTGGGGGGAGATGCTGAAGGACAAATTATCTCCTTTATCTCACCTCAAGCCAAGTTGTGGACTCTTCTTTCTTCATTTCCTAGGAGCCTGGACTAAACTCACTACCAACCTCAGGCACTGTGCCAAGGGTTTTCTAGGGCTACTGATAAATCCATTAGATTGCCTCCTTTTTTCTCCTTCCCAACTTTTTTGCTTTTTGTCCTTTCCGTTAGCGAATTACTCATGGGGGACAAAAATTACTTTTGTCATTTTGCTGCTATGATTGAGCTTTGTTTTTGCAATGTTTTACTACCAATATTCACATTTCTATATTGTGCTAAAAACACCATCTAGCCCCCCCACACAAATATAGTGACAATCTTAACTTTACTCCAGTTAGCTGTTGCTGGCTCTGCACCTGATCTGCCTGCTTGGCTGACATCAACAAAAGTGATTCTCTCAGTCAATCACAGTTCTTTCCCACTGGATTAGCTATAACTGTCAAGGAGGCAGATCAGGGACAGTCCCAGCACAAGTCAAACACAGCCCTGGCCAATCAACATCTCCTGATAGAGATGCATTGAATCAAAGTTCAATGTCTCCATGCAGAGGGTGGAGACACTGAATGGCAGTCACACTGTGCAGCACTGCCCCAGGAAGGATCTCTGACAGCCATCTGAGGAGTGGCCAGTGAAGTTATCACTAGGCTGTAATGTAAACACTGCGTTTTCGCTGAAAAAACAGTGTTTACTGCAAAAAGCCTGAAGGGAATGATTATACTCACCAGAACAAATTCAGTAAGCTGTAGTTCTGGTGACTATAGTATCCCTTTAAAGTACAGCAGTCATCATATTTTCACTTCGTGTTTTTTAAAAGTTTATTACATTTAATGAAACATAATGATATTTTTGAAATAATGCAAACCAACTTCTACTCAACTTAACTTGCTTTGCAAGGGGAAACACCACCATGTTAAAGTTCTGACCGGCCGCACACGTGATCCTATGCCCAAAATAGTTCCAGGGTATTTTGTGCTTTGCTAGACAACATTCGGGAGCTGCTGTGTCCAAAATACGGGGTCCTCCTTCTGGCTCTCAGGTAGCATTTGTTCCCCTTAGTTCCCCTTAGTCTCAGGCACCTTCCCTCCAAAAAGCACTCTCCTGGTGGGTTGCAAAGTGATTCAAAACCCCAGTCCAAGTTGTCCGGGAACCGCATGATTACCTCATGCTGTAGTAAACTACAGGTACAAATAGTAACATTGTTATAGTAAACGAATAATGTAGTAACTAAGATGAAGGAAATCCTGTACCTTAATAATACCTCTCTAACACTCTGTGAAACTGGTGCGTAGAAATGCATTTAGCACTTTAATTACATTTCTGGCTAGCAAAGTTTAAATATATTGGGGCTCTAGATTCTACCCCCCAATTTGCCCTTGACTTGTTAGACTCTTCCTATTTAAGCCCATGTACCCAACAGTTAGTGGTCATGTCCTGTTTAACCCCATAAACCTAAAGATACACATATTTTGGAAAAAACAACCACTTCAATGAGACCTCAGAAAACATGGCAACATGTAGGCCTGTCATTTAGGGCATCCAGAATCTGGCGGCTCAATGCAAAGTCAATGGGTGACATCAGAAATGTTGTTAGAGTAAACTCAGCATTTCTAAGGAATCTATGCCCAGGGAACAAGGCGTTTTTCTCAAAGTGTCCAAAAAATCTTCACGTGATTAGCTTCTCAGCTTCTCAGCAGCAGTTCTAGTCATGAAAGGGAAGAAGCTGCAGAACTAATCAGATCCAACGTGTCTTTTCTAACAACACCAGACGTCCTTGCCACACCAGTAGATTTTACTATTTTTGTTTTGGGGTTTTTTGCTGCAAAAACTATCGGGGCCGCATATAACCTGCCCCTGTAGACCAGTCTCCACTGGTTGCTTACAAACCATGTTACCAGGCTGGTAGCAAATATATAAAATGGAGATATTTAGTCTCTATCAAACGACTGCTTCGTTATTAAATATTTAATGTGCATTATCCTGCTGTAAATACACAGTAGTTTAGAACCATATGTTCTTGTTATCTAAAGAACAACAAAAAGAGTTTAATCTACCATTAACAGAAGTGAGCATATTCATCATGAGAGATGGGTAAAAATTCCCAATAATACAATTAAAGAATTTGTGAAATTAACAAAAAAAAAAGAAACAATAGACTCTGATGAAAATAATTGCGTAGGTTTTACAGAAATAAAAAAAAACATTGTTATTAATTTCAGAGGAACTGCAAAATGTACAGGTCTAAGATGAAAGTTTGATTACCTAAGATAAATGTGTTACTTGCTATACAAAGCATTCTGATTTTGATTGCTTGTGTTAACAGATGCTGCTTTTAACTCTTTAATTTCCATGATTTTCTGTAGGTTTACCATTTATGTGAAATGTCAAATGCATCGCTAGCATGTAGGGTGCTCGAAGCGTCATAACGATTACAACCTGATGTAGTGGTTATGGTGCCAGCAGAAGCCTAATGTCTCACGTGAGCTAAGCAAAGCCCGAAACGTGGCCATGTTCATTGGCTGATAGTGCTCAACTGATGTGGTCAGCCAATGAGAGTGGCCCTGTACACCCACCAAAGGGCAGGCTATTTCAGCTGCTGCCCGTTCCCAGTATTCTCTTGCCCCGTTTTTTGCTCTCCATAAGTTTAAAGGGTAATTCAGACGCGGACCCCTTGCTCACGGTGCCTAGAGAGATATCAGCTATGCCTCACTGATGATGCCTAACAAGGCTGAAACGATCGTCTGGGGTTGCTGTCTCTCTCATGCAGAGGGAAATTGCTGGCATTTCGGATCTGGACTGCCCGCATGGGTGGGACCAGTCTGATATGCTTCAGAGATGTTCTCTCTGTAATGGCACAAGATGAGCTAAAACCAGCTTGAGATCTGAGCGGGGACCCACCGAAGGGCAGGCTATTTTAGCTGCTACCCATTCTCAGTATTCTCCCGCACCCCGTTTTTTACTGACATCTGTAAACCATTTATCATAGCTGGATATCATCTGACAAATCAAACCTGACACTATGCCAAACCAAAGTAGCCTATGTATTTAAACTGGACTTGATAAATGGCCCATGTTAGAGAAGCCCCTCCATCTGCCACAAGAGCAATACTTTTCTACATTTTGGTTACTGTTGCCCTTACTATGGATAATATTTTGTTATCACTGTTTGGATACTTCCCTATTCTCAGATACACGAATGAACAGTTCTACCCATTCGTATATACGAACAGCAGACCACCCAGCCCTTGTCGTGTGTCTCCACTTAACCTCAGTCACCTTTCAAACCACCGAAAGACCTAACGAACGATCGACCACCATAACGGCGGAGTGTGCCAACAATTAACCGCCCAGGAGCTGCGGTTTGTGGTTAACCGCAGCCTAATTAATCGGAATCCAGGTGGCCTTGTTCGTATATTCCAATTAGACGACCGAGGACTGTATTAAATATATGAAAGAACTGTCGAACGACGACCACCCGTACCCGGCGTATGTTCTCAATTAAGTGGTGGTTTCTGCGGTTAACCGCAAGCTAAGTACCTAACCCCAGGTGGTCGCCATTCGCATACCGAACACGAGGCGGCCATCTTGTTGCCAGCAAGGGTTCAGCGGTACTGGGTAGTAAAATCTCCGGAATTGTAATCGGCAATGGAACTGCACGAATCCCGCTAAGAGGCCGGTTGTCCCATCCGTTCGGCCAAAGATTGTACGAACAGACTTATATATCAGAACTCTGGCACATCGTTCATGAGATCTGAGCGCGATTCATACATCTTGTGCGCTCAGATCTGAGCTATCCGGTGAATGGTCACATTAACTATTTTCGGATTAAAATATTAAAGTTATATATTTTTATGTTATTTTTCATGGGTGTAAAATGTGGTATTTCCATGTGCTTGGAGATAATTAGGTCATTGTAACCGTTAAGGCCAATTATCTCCAAGCTAGGCGGGGACATTTTCAAATGTTGCACTGTGTTTCCATTGGATAAACTGTCATTGTCCTGTGTACCATCCGGTCCAGAAGGGGCTGTCCCTTGGTCTGAAAGTTGCACAAATTGTCCTGCCTGAGTGCCATTAAATTCAGTTCGTGTTACCCTCAAATCGCAGCCTCGACTCATTTTGTAGGGAACAGTGTATCCTAGCTGTTCCATAGCTAGTGGGATTATTCTACACTTTCAGGAGAATCTTGTGGATGCTGATAGGAGCGACGTTCTACCTCTCCAACATCGGGAACCAAGATATCCAAGCGGTCCAACCTCCAGCTAGCCCGGAGGTAACTATAACAGCCCACTATTCAAACAATGGGGGCCTTATATACAGTCCTTATTTATGCAAAATAAAACTCTTTTTCAACATAAGTTTCAACTTCCAAACTGGTATTCTTTAAAACTACTGTGTGGATGATCTCTGGTGTAACTTGGATAACGGTGGAAAAATGGAAAAACCTTTTAGTACTTTGATTTGACAACTATTTTGTTTCTTGCATGGTGGTATGTTTTTATGTTGCACGGATTGTAACTATTTTGTTTTCTTTAAGATCTTTGCCGAAGTTCGTTTGGGGTGTTTAATTATGGAACCCAGACACCCATTATGCTCTTTTAATTTGTTTAAGACCCAATAAAATGAAGCTTCACTTTTGCAGAATCATACCATACTTGTGCCCCAGCTTTACACCGTGGGGTTTCTTTTCTGTTCGGACGGTCTGTACACTTTGAGAAAAGTAAGGTTTTTAAAGAAAAAGAAGGATGGCTCTTGCTATAGGAAGGTGTAGTGAATGGCACATGTGTTAAACCTGTGAATGTTTACACACCTAGTGAACGGAACCTGCAATTTTATAATTTAAGGTCTCCACTCTACGTGGGTCCACCATGTTTTATAATAATTAGAGGTAGATTGCAATTGGATTGTTCACCTCCTGGTTCTATTCGACCATCAAACCTCAACTCTGACTGTGTCCGATGCTCAATAAGATTTATGCACTTATTTGACCCTTGGCGAATCACTCATTCGGAACGATCAGGCTTCACAAGCATTCTCCAGGTAACTCCAGAGCTGCAGAATATGTTGGCGCTTTAAAAATGCCAATAATAATAATAATAATATGCATATCTTCCTAACACAGAGTAATATGTGGCACGATGATTTCTGCAGGATTGCAGATACCTTCTGGTAGGATCTTTCACCAGTACTTCTGAAATAGAGAGAAATGTATTCTATTAATAAAGATAGAATTTGGTGGTGAACAGATAATCTCTTAAATGATCGAACATCGTGTGCTGAACTATCAAGAAATATTGGTCTGTATTTTGAAAAACAAAATTATTATCTTCAAGTTCAGAGGAAATAATTTGGGTCACTTTGAAATAATTTATTTGGGGCACCCTGATTCATTGATATGTCAGACATAGGAGGCTCCATCCATGGCATTCTCCATCTTGACTGGAGGAAGCACACACAGTGCAAAACGCGTCTCAAATGACATTTGGAAGTGGGAGGAGTCTTGCATTAGCAAGCCATGTAGCTATATTAACACGTCAATACTGCCATTCTTACTTCCAACTGTTTTTATTTGGCTTTAATATTCTACTTGTGCAACAAATCCCTTTTTTTTTTATTTCTCCATGGCATTTGGTCCCTTTTGGTAGACCTGTTTTCAGAGAGGCCATTTATAGAGAGCCATTTCGGCCAAACACATGGGCTTTGTTTTGAAATTCTAACACTTTGCTATCAGATCTGGCCTTTACTTTACTGTCCCTGATTTACAGAGAGTTGGTGGGGAAACTGTGTTTACAAAAATGTAAGGGTTTGACTGTGTCTTTAGAAACAGAGGATTTCATGAATCCAGGGCAACTAACTTTTATTTATTTTAAAAAAAAATTTTAAATTCTTTATTTTTGCCGTGCATAGATATATAACAACATGTGCAAGGTACCCCAATGGCATTCCTTGCACTAATTTTTAACAATAATATCAGTGGCAAGGCCAGATTAAGAGCCCAGTGGGCCTGGTGCTGATAATTATGACAGGCCTAATTACAGAATCATATCGACCAAAAACAGTAAAACACTCCCAAGCGTCATGTATCTGATGGAGATGGTGCTGGAGAGAAAGAAAACAGCAGCTATAAGAAAACACATGCCCTAGGCTAATCTCCCTCTAATTTATGTTTTCATCTTTCAAGTAAATCCATGACCCCTAACAGCAACGTCCAATCAAGCACGAAGTCAATGGGCATAATAAAGTGTATGCCACTGACACAAAAAACGTAACCTGCCAAAAGGGGCGAACATGCCCAAAAAGAGGACGTCTGCCCAAAGAATTAGAAGGCCAGCCTGACATGAATGCATGTCAGACTGCCTGCCAATCATGCCACTGGTCAACTAAAGGCATACTATGCAGACAGCACCCTGAGCTTGGCATAAATGCATCTAATTATGTGCTTGCTCAACGCTTTCTAAGGACTGTCCCTATCTAATCTAAGGATCACTATAGGGTCAGGAACACAAACATGAATTCCTGACCCTATAGTGTTAACACCACCATCTAACTCCCCCTGGGCACCTCATGCCTCCATAAATATAGTAAAAATCTTACTGTATTCAAGCCTGAAGCTGTAACTCTGCATGCTGTTAGACTCAAAAAAATAAGCAGTCTGCTGACATCATTAGAAGTGGTGGCCTGATCCAATCACAATGCTTCCCAATATGACTGGCTGAGACTGACAAAGAGGCAGATCAGGGGCAAAACCAGCATGATTCAAACACAGCCCTGGCCAATCAGCATCTCCTCAAAGAGATGAATTGAATCAATGTATCTCTATGAGGAAAGTTCAGTGTCTGCATGCAGAATGTTTGGATGATTTTTAGGCAGCCATGACCCAGAAAGGATCTCTAACAGCCATCTGAGGAGTGGCCACTGACATTATCACTAAGCTGTAATGTAAACACTGCATTTTCTCTGAAAAGACAGTGTTTACAGCAAAAACCCTGAAGGTAATGATTATACTCACCAGAACAAATTCAATAAGCTGTAGTTGTTCTGGTGACTATAGTGTCCCTTTAACTATATTCATTGTCAGCCAGTCCACACAAGTTTTGTTCCCATACATCCCTATTAAGTTTCCATACTTAAGTAAGAGTATGTGAAAAGTAGTTAGGGTTTCCACCTTTCTTGGAAAAACATACCGGCCTTACTAATTTGCATAATTAAATATGTATGGATGACATCACATGATGTAAATCACAAGGAGTGACATAAGAGAAAATGCTGTAAAATCACCCAAAACCTACTTAGTTTGATTCTGCTGTACAGATGGATTCCTCCCAGTGCCCCCATGTCTCCCAGTGCCCCCATGTGTCGATTACTCCAGGTCTCAGTGTTCCTATGTATCAGTGTCTCATTGCCCCATGTCTCCCAGTGTCCCCTAGTGTCGTGTCCCCAGGTCTCCCAGTGTCCCTATGTATCACAGTGTCTCAATGCCCCATGTCTCCCTGTGTCCTCCAGTATTCCCATGTGTCTTTCCCCATGTCACTAGGTCACTAGGAAGACCAGGAAACGTAGGGACACGGAAACACCAGTGAGACTGGGAGACTAGGGGACACTGGCTGGGATACATGGGGACACTGGGAAAATAGGGGAAACTTAAAGACATGGGGACACAGACACTAGAGACACTGGCTGGGGGACATGGGGACATTGAGACATTGGGATACTGAGACACCACGGCCACAGACACTAGGGACACTAGCTTGGAGACATGGGGACATTGATACACTTGAGGCACTGGGAAACATGGAGGCACTAGGAGACATGGGGACAGTGAGACACTAGGAGACTAGGGGTCACTGGGAGACTAGGAGACTAGGGGGCACTGAGACACCAGGGACATTGGCTGGGAGACATGTGTCTGTGTCATAATGTCTCCCAGTGTCCCATAGTGTCTCAGTGTCTGCCATAATGTCTCCCAATGTCCCTTAGTGTCTCAGTGTCTGCCATAATGTCTCCCAATGTCCCTTAGTGTCTCAGTGTCCCCATGTCTCCTTGCAGCCTTTCCCCCCATCCCTTACTTCCCTGAGCCGTAGGCTGTCTCTGCAGGGTGGAAGTTGCTGTCTGGACTCTCTGTAGCTGCACCCCTGCAGATCAGTGAGTATAGATAGGCAGGGAGGGATATGCTGGAACTTCCTATCTCTGCCTGTCTCCACACACAGTGACCCCTACTGGCCAGTGCTGGTATTGCAGAGTAATCTCTTGTTTATACTGAGAAAAATACCAGCATTTGTATTGCCAGTATCACTGCAATATTGGCACCAGCCAGGCAGCCTCAAATACTGGCTGTGCCAATAAAATAAAAGCCAGGTGGAATCCCTAAGAGTAGTGTGTGGAAAAAAGTTTTTTTTTTTTTTTTTTTTAAATCAATGGGCCTATTCCATGGGCCTGGGCCTGGAGCTGCAGCTCCATCAGCCCCTATGTTAATCCGTCCCAGATCAGTGGAGTAGTCAAGATTACAAGCAAGTTTTCTTTTAGTTTTTTGTTAAGAGCATTTAAACAAAAGAGGTTAACCACTTTGTAGTGAGGTGAACGAATAGCTGTACATTGCTGTATTAAAACATGAGTAGTGTCTACACTGGTGAAACATTGCGTTGTAGCATGTCTAAGTAAGAAGTCTGTGTAACAATAATCAAAATATTTGATATGTTTAAGTGTTAGGCTTCGTCTGGTGCGCCCGTGCCTGTGTTTGATCGCTTTTGCATGCCTGCATGTGATGGGGGGCATAAGTGACCAACCTGCTCACTAAGGGGTTGTTACTGCTTCAGATACATGTCGTATGACTTTTTGTTTTAGCAAGGTACGTAGGTTGGCGTGTGGCATACGCAGAGCTGACTTTGGGTCCGGTTGCCATTTAGTGGCAAGCTGTAAATCAGGTATGCACGGGCGGGGTGTCTCCGGGCCTCCGTGTGAGGGAGAGTATAGCCGCCATGCTATAGATTTTAACACCTGACTCTGGTAGTGTGTGTGCAAAGCTAGTCTTGTTAGATTCAGACGGGAGGGGATTGGGTATTTTGGTCTATGGACCGCTAGTCTGTTGGTAGTAAATGTAGTGTTACCTGCACTTTATGGGAGTGAACTAACTTTTATTTTAATCTGAATACCACCTGTATGTTTTATTTTGCTATTTAAATTACTGGTTTAAATGATGAATTCTAAGCCTATAATTATTGGTATGACCTTTTGACCTTCTGTCGATACCCTATGCAGAATCTCCCCATTGGGTAGGGTGTATTTATTGATTATGATTCTTTGACCGAAAATGTTTTGCTTTTTCAGAGCCTTACAAATAAATTATAACATGGCTGATTTACAGAGCCTACAAAGACACATGGCTAAATGTTTATGATCAGGAAGGAAGGCTAGAGTTTCGTTGAATAATATGTGAAGATCAAAACTAGGGGAGGTCTTGGGGTGCCAGGTTTAATTCTATATTACCAATCTGCACAAATGGCTCAGGTAATGAAATGGAACTCTGCAAAATCATCTATTTGTTGGGTTAACATTGAAAACATCACACACATTTTGTACACTGAAGCAAATGTCATCACTGCCTTGGGCAAAATTGAGGAAGAGACCACTGGGGACCTGTTATCACGGAATGTATACACTTATAACCTTTGGTGTAAAAGTACTTTTAGAGACAGTTTATTGTCTCAAATATCTATGATGACACCTATGGTAGGAAAGCCTGACAGCTTTTTAGTGGAGAAATACATTATTCCTGTTAGGGAATTAGGAAATTTTAAGGTATGACATAATTAAGGCTGTTGATGACTGACTGATGATGTATATAGGAATTCGTCTCTGATAACTTTCAAAAGGTTCTATAAGTATATGAATCCTGTAAGGGACCTGATTTGTAGAATCCATGTCATGCTGCAAAATATGGATTCAAAAATAGGCTATCTTTTCAGATTTTGTGAGAGAGAGACCTAGGTGACACCCCCAAGGAAAATTCCTGAAGAATATTTTGAAAATAGTAATAAAACAGTTTGTAAAACTATTGAAGATGGATACAAGGTGGTCTCAAGATGCTACGTAGACCCTGTTAGGCTCATGCATACTACCCGGGTCTTACTTCTCTGTATTTTAGGGGTTGTGGTTGTAAGGGCACTTATTTCCACATGTAGTGGTAAACACGTGTGAAGGTTATGAGGTCTTGGGAGAGTGTCTTTGAACCTTTAAATAGGCTACTCTATTTATCAATGAAACCTGAACCTTAATTGTCCCTCTTAAAAATAGTCTCTATTCTTCGAAATGATTTGGTCTGCTACTGAGAGTGTGTCCAAAATTTGCACAGTTTCTTGTCTTTGCATAGCTCGTAGATGAAAGGAGTGGGTTCCGAATTTTGATATGTTAATGAGAAGTTTTATTTTATATATATATATATATAAAAACTTCTTATTAACATATCAAAATTTGGAACTCACTCCTTCCATTACAAGCTATGCAAAGACAAGAAACTGTGCAAATTTTGGACACACTCTCAGTAGCAGACCAAATCATTTCGAAGAATAGAAACTCCTTTTAAAAGGGACAATTAAGGCCGTCGAGGGGGGCGGAGCGTCGACCGAGTGCTGTGTATATATATAGCATGGTAAAACTCTCTACAAAGGTTCTAGGCCGACTTCAAGTTTATAATAGGGTTTCTCACCCTTGGAGGGTATACTTCTTCTAAGGTTGATTGATATGGGATGTACCACATGGTTAGTTCCTTGGTTGTGGATACTTTCTGGTGCATTTTATATCAGCGATGAACACAGTTGTGCCTGTGTGCGGTCCTTTTGGATCTCCTATTTTTATTTTACTTTTTTCTTTATTTCCTCGTGATGTTAAGGTTTTTTGTTAACAGTTAATAATTTAATAGTTTTGTGTTTTAGGTTTTATCCAGTTTGTTTAGTATTCTGTACACTAAACATATTGAGCGTATGTTTTTTTTAGGTGTATTTACACTTCTACTTACTTCTTGGGACCATTATATGTATGGTGTATAGTTAATTCCCTTTAAAACAAAAAGAGAGCTAGAGAGGAGATACAACTCTATTTTTCTTTCTTTGCTTCTATTTTTTTTTCTTTACAATGCTCTATCCCTGGCACTATCGCTCCCCCTACCTCCTCTCTCCCTTGTGCCCCCCACAGTCGGTGAATAAAGGGTTTGCAATCTTTATTTACTTACCTTATCCCAGCGCCAATGTCCTTCAGCACTGGGTCGATGCTCCGCCCCCTCGACGGTCTATGACGAGCAGGTGCTAATTAATCTTTCCTATGGGGAATAATCTGACGCTGGATGTCCTCATGCAGAGAGTGAGGACATCCAGCATCAGATACTGGACCAAAGTCTGTTTTCGATCCCAGAAGCCCTCTAGTGGTAGACAGCAACTAGAGGCTGACTTAGTGCTGCAATGTTAACATTGCAGTTTCTCTGGAACTGTAATGATTTACATTGCAACACTAGGTGCAAAAGGAACACTGCCCTTTTGAGCTGAAGTGTCCTGGGTGCCTACTGTGTCCCTTTAGTTATGTAACTATTGCTTTTTTTGGACTATTCTAAGCTAGCTAGAACCTGTGTTACACGTTTGCCAATATGCATAGAGATTTGTTTGTATCCATATCTCTTTCGCAATGAAATATTTACCAAAAAAAAAAAACTTACACTGACACTATAGTCACCTGAACAACTTTAGCTTAATGAAGCAGTTTTGGTGTATAGAACATGCCCCTGCAGCCTCACTGCTCAATCCTCTGCCATTTAGGAGTTAAATCCCTTTGTTTATGAACCCTAGTCACACCTCCCTGCATGTGACTTGCACAGCCTTCCATAAACACTTCCTGTAAAGAGAGCCCTATTTAGGCTTTCTTTATTGCAAGTTCTGTTTAATTAAGATTGTCTTATCCCCTGCTATGTTAATAGCTTGCTAGACCCTGAAAGAGCCTCCTGTATGTGATTAAAGTTCAATTGAGATACAATTATTTAAAGGACCACTATAGTGCCAGGAAAACATACTCGTTTTCCTGGCACTATAGTGCCCTGAGGGTGCCCCCACCCTCAGGGTCCCACTCCCGCCCGGCTCTGGGGAGAGGAAAGGGTTAAAACTTACCTTTTTTCCAGCCCGGGGAGCTCTCCTCCTCTCTTCGCCTCCGATCCTCCCCTTCGGCTGAATGCGCACGCGCGGCAGGAGCTGCACGCGCATTCAGCCGGTCTCATAGGAAAGCATTTATAATGCTTTCCTATGGACGCTTGCGTCTTCTCACTGTGATTTTCACAGTGAGAAGCACGCAAGCGCCACTAGAGGCTTTAGAGGCTGGATTAACCCATTTATAAACATAGCAGATTCTCTGAAATCGCTATATTTATAAAGAAAAAAGGGTTAATCCTAGAGGGACCTGGCACCCAGACCACTTCATTAAGCTGAAGTGGTCTGGGAGCCTAGAGTGGTCCTTTAAGGTCAGTTACATCTGTTTGAAAGTGAAACCAGTTTTTTTTCCATGCAGGCTCTGTCAGTCATAGCCAGGGGAGGTGTGGCTAGGGCTGCATAAACAGAAACAAAGTGATTTAACTCCTAAATGACAGTGAATTGAGCAGTGAAATTGCAGGGGAATAATCTATACACTAAAACTGCTTTATTTAGCTAAAGTAATTTAGGTGACTATAGTGTTCCTTTAAACTCACGAACATGCTCTATTTAATGAATCAACTCCCAGTAAATGTGTTTCAAAGCCATGCTGTTAATATTTGGTACATTTACCACCACTACCTTTCAAATTGTTTATAATCGAAGGACATTAACTCCAACACATCACACGAAGACAAGATTTCAAGGTTATCATTAACCTAAATAAATCACTGTGATAGAAAAACATTAAACACAGCATGACGTGGGTGTTTTAATGCTTAGAAAAAACATCTTGATGTGTTTAATAGTCTACATTTCATGAGATCATATTAGTGACATCTCTTCCATGACCTTCTGGAGAACATCAAAGACTGTGTAAGCCATATTTTTTTCCTCTCATTTCAGATAGATCCCGTTCATGTGTGGAAGATAAAAAGGAAGCAGAGAAAATGTATTCAAATTCTATTTTCTGAACCGTTGCTGGTTAACATAGTAAATCCATCTGTTGTACTGTATGCCAAAGTCACAGCACTGCTTCTAATACACACATTTATTGCAGGCAGGAAATATGACAGATTCTGTCATGTAGCAGATAAGCCTGAATCAGCACTAAGCTGACAGTTTCTCCCCTAATCTTTTCTCAAAGCCGGAATGCCTCTCCTTGATGTGTGAGAATATCACTTTCTAAACCTGGGCTCACCCGTTTCGACTCCTTACTGGAAATGCTATCTGTAATTTAATGCTTAAATTAAATGAGGAGGCCACGGTATGCTACCAAATACATTATGAAAAAATATGTATTAGAAGACAGAGCACACGTTAACTTTCACCACCTATGAAAGAGCCTGCCTAGCTCCTGCCAGACCCAGGAAAACACTATCCCTAAGTTATGTCTTACTGACTTCTGAATCTAGAAACTTCAAGGCTATACACAAACAGACATGGTAAACAGACATAGGCACACACATCACACCCCTCCAATGGAAAAGGGCCTACATGGCACACAAGGGCAGAACTGTAGCGGACTAGCCCCTGTACAAGAGTCTGCCCCGGTTTCTTGGAGGGGGCTGCTTGCTCGCCGCCTGCCCAGTGATTATGGTCCTGGGAAGATGGGACCCTTTAAACACAATGGCTGGGCATAATGGAAGTTGGCATGGCACTGCTGGACCTTTTGAGCAGAGACATTGGACTGTACAGCGGATTCATTATTACTTTGCTATTTAACTACTAAGACTTCCGTATGGTTTTGTCATAAGGCTTTCGTGTGGATTTAAAAAGCATTCCTAAAACTGTACTGACTTCCTGCATTCGGTATACGAACTAAATCTACCGAACACCGGACAGCCCTCATACTTCAATCTACCTCCCTGTTCGTCTAATACATTCCTATTGAAACCCCGCAAACGCTTTGTTCAAGTCCCTGGGTGTCCGCCATTTCAGGAGTTTAACACGTGGCCATCTTAAACTCCCGAACAGCGGTGTTTTGCCGTCGAGTGTCTGCAACTAAAATCGGACACTCGACTAGGCAAACACCGCTGAGACCTCCAGACTTCCATAAATTCGTGCCGAAACTAACGAACGAGCCACCATTCGGTAGAAAGACTAATGCAAACATGGGGATTCACACGAACACCAGTATAGCCATGGATGACAAACATTTAGTGACTTTTATTGCGCGAACGGAGACCGACCGCAAGGCCAAAACTTATGGAACTATTTTCGGCTACTGTTGCCTGTGCGGTCGGTCAAAACTTTAAGCCCCCCATAACTCCCGAACTCCTGGTCCGATCTGGGTGATTTTTAAATATGTTGCTCACCCAGATCAGGGGTGTACCTAGTATATTTGGGGTACATCTAAGAACTGGAGGAAAATGTGTACATTTGAATGATGTTATCTGTTAAGCTGAGGGGAGGAGATGTCTGGGAGGTAACGTCTATTTGATTGGATACTGTAGTAATTATTGTGGGTGTCTCCCTTGCAGGGGAGAACCGCATAAAAGCAGGGTATGTGAAATAAAGCCTCAGTTCTGCTCCTGATACTGTGTGTCGTCCAGTTATTGGGAAAGGTGATGGGATATTATTGGATTGGATGCTGACTGTGCTTGCTACGCTGTTGGATTATTCTATTACTGTGGATGTTTCTCCTGGGGTTACTACTTGTTCCTGAGCCACACCTGGACTACCAGCGGAAATAGTCTGTGTGAGACCAGCGTTCCGCTAAAAGATCGTCCTGTGCCGCTCACTTTGAACTCTTAAGCAACTTACAATACAGATGGTACATGGTGCCAATAAGGCTAGCGAGCATATACCCAAACACCTCAGGGACTTGCTGGAGGTGCAAGGCCACTGAGGGGACCATGTACCACGTTAGTGGGGCTGCACCAAACCACAGCCTTTTTGGGTGGAGAGGGAGATATCTGGGGCTTTAGGCACCAAGGTTACTCTAAGGCCAGAGATGAGTCTCCTCTTAATGTCAACCTACCTATTTAGCTAACTAGATTAAATTCGTATATTCCACTGTATAATAACAGCAAATAAAAATACTCTAATAGCCAGAGCCTGGAAGTCCCCCAAGCCGCCCTTTATGCAAACTCTACTAATTTAGACTATGAGTGCATGGCAAGAAAACAACTCATAGCAGGTGACAAATTTCAAGAAGTTCTGGATAAATGGGACAGGTATACCCAGAAAACCAGGCCCCCAACAACACTTGACTCGCCATAGACACAAGCACCTAATCATAGAGACACTGGAGGGGGGGAACACTGTATTTTTATTTAAATTATATCATTGCCACAGGCGATGGGACACAAGCGGGTACCCCCACTTGGGCACAACTAAGTGGATGCCCAAACTAACTTTAGGCCAACAAGCAGCTAACCCATGCAGTGCCCTCTAAACCGGTTAGAGACACCCCCCCATTTTTCTGATTTAGAGCCCCCACCCGCCTTTAAGGGGTGGGGGACAGGGCGGGCAATAGGTCCCCCCTGTTTTTTTTTTTTAACAGTGAGCAGCCACAGACATGACCCTACTCACGGTATAGCGAGTAGGGGCAAAATTTACTAATACTAAGTAATTTTTACTTAGTATTAGTAAATTTGGCTGAAAGACCAATTTAGGTCTTTCAGCTTTTTGGTAGATAACTCCTTAATACCGTGGGAATTAGGGAGTTATCTACTAAGCGGATGCAAGTGAAGTCCCGACGTGCAGAAGTCCCGAAATTCCGAAATGCTGGAGTTCCAAAATTCCAAAGTGCTGAAGTTCCGAAGTTGCTGAATTGCCGAACCAAAGTGCCGAAGTCCCAAAGTTCCGAATTTCGGAATGACGAACCAAACCGAGAATTTTCCCCATGCACATCCCTATCATGAAGTAGAATATTTAAAACACACTTTTAGAAAGATGTCTGTCATATTTGTGCTTAACCCCTTAAGTACACGTGACATGTGTGACATGTCATGATTCCCTTTTATTCCAGAAGTTTGGTCCTTAAGGGGTTAAAGAGTTACAACAAACCCTTTTTGGGGGGGGAGAAGGCTTTTTCTGATATTGTTATCTATGTCTTCAATAATCATATACATTCATAATGTTACCAAATTTGTAATTTGACTTCTGTCCTAGCAACGTTTGTATCCCTAGCCGTACAGCGTGAGTGTATCATAAGATGGGATACATGGAGTAAGCTCAGTGGACTAGTGCTGTCAGATTGTCTGTGCCTCGAATGACCTATTTCTATGTCTACACTAACCTTTTGTTGTATATTGGGCTACATCAACCTAAGGCATTTAATGTGCACATTTAGCCTATTTTTCCTAGACGAGACAAAGAGAGATGACCACATGAAAAAAAAGCAATTGGAAAAAGAGGGGAAAAAAGAAAATAAACATTTGTTTTGCCTTGGAAGTCTGCGCTAATAGAATCACTGTAATATCGGCTGGGCCTGGTGCTTAGTTAACTGAAATGAAAACTAAATCAAAATAAGAAACCTAAACCTTGTGCATTTTTGATGGTAGTCAGGCAAAGTAAAATGTTCTTTTCATTTTCTAAATAGGCCATTATTGCTGCATTACACTTGGTTCTAAGAGAATTAAAAAGTTTCCAAAAGAACACTTCGTAAATTTCACATTTTTGTCAGCATCCAGCCTAAAGCTAACCTGTCAATCTAATAATGCATGGTGGCAGTTTGTGAGAGATAAACATTGACACTATGTAGGGCCAGAGCAACCATAATGCAGGACAGGAAGCCGCTCAGTGAGGTTCAATGTTTGGGTGACCGGCAGGAGGCACACGCCAGTCACACCATGTGGCGTAGACGAGCAGATCGCAGGCTGACAGGAAACTGGTGATCTCAGCGAGTAGCTTTCTATCAGACTGAGTAGAGGACAGAGTCGCTATGCCCCATACATGCCCCTGAGTTGTTGGACGCTTTTCGCTCCAATTTCCCCCTTGTGCAGTTGACACCTATTTACTCTGCTACAGGTACCTTTCTACCGAGTCCCAGTGACCCTTCCAATTCCCATCAAAGTTAATTCCCAGTTAAAATGATTTCCTTATTACTTATTACAGACCCGGATTGGACTTTAACATTTCTCTTGGACTCTCCTTACTTTGCTTATTAATTGTTGCCGAACCGGATTGGATTTGACCCTTCTCTTGGATATTCCTATGGACTGATTTACTGTCGCCGAACCAGATTGGTTTGGTGTGAATCACTCTAAAACAGGGGTTCTCAACCCAGTCCTCAGGACCCCCTACCAGTCCAGGATTTGGGGATTACCTGGGTGTGTCTAAGGTATTTAGAAAAATGGAAAAAAACAGACTCTAGACTCTAAAGTGTTTTTTTTTTCTTTTTCTAAACACCTTAGACACACCCAGGTAATCCCTAACCCCTGGACTGGTAGGGGGTCCTGAGGACTAACGTTGAGAACCCCTGCTCTAAAAGCACACAACACAGTGAAATATAAAAGTACAAAAGTGAGAGCACAACATTTGTTGCATAAATACCACAAATAAACGTATGACGTGGATTCTAGATATGCAAAATAAAAAGACTATAGGCTAATATAGTTAACACAGTTAACCCCTTAAAAAAACAAAACGTAAACAAAAGCTGGAATTTGCGCTATATGTCTGTTCGACCATAATTCACCGCTGTCACATTAAGTGCACCCACACTTATTATATATAATTTTGTTCAGGAGAAACAGGGCTTTAATTTATCATTAACTATTCATATATGGAACATCATTTATTATGAATAAAAATTTTAAAAATGTGAGAAAATAAGATTTTTTTTTTAATTTGTATTTCCGTCTGACATTTTAGCTGTGAATGTCATAATACTGTTAGGTTACTGTGAAGGACTTTTATGCAATTGCCTATATGCTTCAGTTTAATTCTCTCCCTGCTATTGTCTATATTGTTCGGTTCCAAATGTTGAGAATGAATGTATTCGTATACCGAACGGGGACCACACACCCTGGGTAGCAAGTAGCAATTAGAACACAGAGAAAACCGCAACTTAATTGCTACTGGGTGGCCACCATTTCCTGTATCAGAAGCACATGGTGAGAACAATGGATGGCGGCCATTTTAACTCACAGACACTGTTTGGATGTTTCAACACGGTGCCATCTCGCCAGTATTTGGTGCACAGAGACATCATGCAGTGGTTTTGGACTATACAGCAGGGGACACATTATACAGTGATTGTTTTTCATTTAGCCTGTATATGTTCTGCAGAATCTGCATTAAACTGTATTTTCCAAAGTACTGAACGGATCTGGGTGAATTTTGGATATGTGGTTCAACCAGATCCCCCGGTTCCAAGGATATTTTTATGGGGTTATTGCATGTTTTGGGGTCCCTGTGTGTTTTATGAAACTGTATTATTTCTGGCCAGCAGATAATTGAGCTTTGTGTATTGTAGAAACTCAATTATCTAGCCTGGCCCAGAGGAGGAGTTTTGTGTTGCATAAATTGTGAGTTCTGTGTGCCAGTAAATCAGTCTTGTTCCAGCATTAAGCTTTGGCTCATGTGTGGATTATTCGGCGATTCCAGGGATATTTCTGCTTATGGAATATTGAGTGCTTTTCTTTTATGGGAAGAAGGGAATGCTTGACGGGGATATTTTCTACTACCGTCACAACTGGTTGGCAGCGGCGGGATTTTCCCTTCTACTTTTCCTTTACACCAGGATTCCAAGCAGACACTGGGAACAGTGAATGGAAGGCTGGTACAACCTGCTTAAAAGAAATACACTGAAAGAACTACTGGAAGTTCGTGGAAGGATTGCTAGCAACAAAACCAAGCGGGTCATCATAGCAGAATTAATGGAGCTAGACCAGGAGAACTTGGTTGCAGCAATGCCAGCAGTACAAGAGATGGAGACACCAGTGATTCAGGAGGAGGAATCACCAGCCAACAAAGAATTGAGAGAGAAGCTAGCATGGTTCGGTCCGAACCCAACAGCAGATGTGGTGCTGAAAGTGATGAACCTGTTAGCGGAGGAGGCTAAACAAATAAGAGACGCAGATCTACAGTTAAAACTGGCAGCAGTCCAACAAGCAGCCGCACATTCTCCAAACAGTGAGTACAGCACAGCAGACACAAGGAAGATTCCGTTTAGCGCTTTTAAAGCTTTTGATGAAAAAGACTGTGAAATTGATAACTACCTGGCAGATTTTGAGCGACAATGTAACCTGCACCGAATAGCTAGGGGAGAGTGGGTTTCCATATTGTCAGGCAAACTGTCAGGCAAAGCTTCTGATGCTTTCCGGACCGTGCCAGAACACGAGATCCATAGCTATGCCAGGGTTAAAGAAGTGCTCCTGGCTCGTTATGCAGTAACCCCAGAGTCCTACCGACAGAAGTTCAGGGACTCACGCAAAACCACGAAAGACTCTTACGTGGAATGGGCATGCCAGTTATCCCTGTCGGCCTCTAACTGGGTTAACAGCAGCCAGGCCACCACCGCAGAGGACATTCTGCAACTAATGCTCCTGGAGCAATTTTACAATCACATCCAGACGGATGTCAAAGACTGGGTGAGAGATCGCAGGCCCATGACTCTACCAGTGGCCGCTAAGTTGGCGGATGAATATGCGGATACTCGCAAGACGAACCAGGCCACACCACGGGTACAAGCTCCACGACCAACGGTGCCCTCACACCCACCAGCCGCTAGATACCAACCTCCTAACAGACCGGTGACATCTAGCCCTCGCTATCCACGCCAGGAGGACAATGAACAACGCTGCTTGGCCTCGACCTGGGTACCGCCCACCAGCAGCAGCCCATTGTATAGACTCGGCTTGGGATCCCCAGGAGCTGGGTCAGGAAGAACCACTGGGCACCCTTTACGAAGCCCTCATGGTACAATCTGTTATTACGGACAATAGGAAACACCATTGTCAGCTGGTCATGGTTAACGGAAAAACCGCCCGGGGATTAAGAGACAGTGGGGCAACCATCACGTTGGTACAAAGACACCTTATTAATGCATCAGAGAAACCGGGGAAATCAATTGCTGTGAGAGTGGCAGGGGGGCAGTATACCGTATTCCTACTGCACAGGTACACCTGGACTGGGGTGCGGGAGCTGGCAATGTTCATGTGGGCGTCATGAAAGACTTACCATCTGAAGTCATCTTGGGCAACGACATTGGCCCCCTGACTTCGGCGTTCACCTCTACCACCGCTCAGGAGGCCCACGCAGTAACCACCAGAGCACAAAGTCGCGCTGCCGAGAGCCATCCGCTTCCTACTGAGACCCAGGTAAGCCAACCCAACCTACCCTTGACTGTAGAACCCCTACCCTGGGACACCCCAGAGGACTTTGGGCGGGAGGTGACCGGAGACCCTTCCCTCAGAAAGTATCGAGAGAAAGCCAGGAGGGGCCAAGGGGGGTTAGAGAAGGAGCAATTTATCTGGGAGAAAGGCCGCTTGTACAGGCTCACTGAGACCCGGGGTAATACACCAGGGCCTAAGCAAAAACGCCAGCTGGTAGTTCCCCGGAAGTACCGGCAGGAGTTATTGAGGATTGGGCATGATGTACCCTTGGCAGGCCATTTGGGAATACGCAAGACGGGGTATCGGATAACCCAGAACTTTTTCTGGCCTGGGGTATCCGATGACGTCAGGGCGTATTGTCAAACGTGCGAGGTATGCCAACGTATAGGTAAAAAGGGAGACCACCCAAAGGCTAAACTAGTTTCCATGCCCATTATTGAAGAACCGTTCACAAGGGTAGCCGTGGACATTATAGGGCCCCTGGCCCAACCTAGCCGTTCCGGCAAGCGTTATATACTCACCGTAGTAGACTACGCCACCCGTTACCCCGAAGCGGTAGCTCTCTCTAACATACAGGCTGAGACCGTAGCAGAGGCCCTAGTTAAAATATTTTCCCAAGTAGGCTTTCCCAAGGAGGTTCTGTCCGACCAAGGTACACAATTCACGGCCGAGATAACCCAGCAGATATGGAAAACCTGTGGAGTTAAATCCCTGACTAGCTCCCCATACCACCCCCAGACTAACGGCCTGTGCGAGCGCTTCAACGGAACGCTAAAGCAAATGTTGAAGTCGTTCACGGGGGCGTACAAGGATTGGGAGCGATTCCTGCCACACCTTCTCTTTGCCTACCGAGAGGTGCCGCAGGAAACGACCGGATTCTCACCCTTCGAACTTCTCTATGGGAGGCGGGTGAGGGGGCCCTTAGACTCTCATCAAGGATCACTGGGAAGGGCAAACAGAAATTGAGGGGACCCCGGTTGTACCTTATGTCCTGGAGCTGAGGGACCGCATGGAGGAATTAGCCCAAACAGTGCGAGAGAACCTCCTGGCGGCCCAACAGCGCCAGAAGGAATGGTATGACCGACGGGCTAGGTACCGGAGCTTCCAGATAGGCCAAAAGGTCATGGTATTAAGGCCAGTCTGAACAGACAAGCTCCAGGCCGCCTGGCAGGGCCCCTATAAAGTTATAGGACAGATATGCGACACTACCTACACGATAGCCAGCTGCGAGGATGAAGATGTGAAACGAACCTTTCACATCAACATGCTCAAGGCCTATCAGGAACGGGCAGAGGAGGTAGCCGCCATCTGTGCACCAGCAGAGGAAGACACAGAGACCCTACCCCTTCCCGACCTATTGGGCAGTAACGAAGGGATGACCCAGATAGAGAAAGTCCAGCTAGGTGAACAGAGCCGCTAGAAACGAAACAGGCCACATTCTCTCAGGAGCCGGGGTACACACTCCTAGCCATACACAAGGTGGAGACTCCAGGACAGGCACCCCTGAGACAGCCTCCTTACCGTATCCCAGAAGCAGTCCGGGTAGGGATGCGGAAGGAAATAGATGAGATGCTTCGGCTAGGCGTAATCGAACCCTCAGAAAGTCCTTGGGCCTCGCCGGTAGTCTTAGTGCCAAAGAAGGATGGGACAACCCGCTTCTGTGTAGATTACCGGCGCCTCAACGACAAGACGGTTACGGACGCCTATCCGATGCCACGGATGGACGAGCTGCTTGACCGTATCTCTGCAGGGAAGTATCTGACCACAATAGACCTATGCAAGGGATATTGGCAGATTCCCCTAGCAGAAGATGCCATACCCAAGTCGGCCTTCATCACCCCGTTCGGCCTATACCAATTCCGGGTTATGCCGTTCGGGATGAAGAACGCCCCGGCCACCTTCCAACGGATGGTGGATCAGTTACTTGGGGGTCTCCAGAGATTCGCATGCGCTTACCTGGATGACAACGCCATCCACAGCGATACATGGGAAGCGCACCTAAAGCACGTAGGGGTAGTATTAGATAGGATCAGGGGGGCTGGGCTGACCCTGAAACCCGACAAATGTCATTTGGGTATGGCGGAGGTACAATATTTGGGCCACCGAGTAGGATGTGGTAAGCAACGGCCGGAGCCGGCTAAGATCGAGGCCGTTGCCAATTGGTCCACTCCCCACACCAAGACACAAGTCATGGCTTTCTTGGGCACAGCCGGCTATTACAGACGCTTTGTACCCGACTATAGCGCCCTGGCCAAACCCCTGACCGACTTGACCAAAAAGAAGCTACCCCGACAAGTCCTGTGGTCCCCGGAATGCGAGGTGGCTTTCCAAGCACTAAAGACTGCTCTGGTTAAGGCTCCGGTGTTGGTTACCCCAAATCCTAACAAAAGATTTATTGTCCACACAGACGCTTCAATGTTTGGACTGGGGGCAGTACTAAGCCAGATCGGAGAGGATGGAGGGGAGCACCTGGTGGCATACCCGAGTCGGAAGCTGTTGCCAAGGGAGGTCAGTTATGCCACCATTGAAAAAGAGTGTTTGGCCTTGGTATGGGCACTCAAAAAGCTCACACCTTACCTTTATGGCCGGGCTTTCACTCTCATCACCGATCACAATCCCTTGGTGTGGCTTAACCGGGTTTCAGGGGACAACGCCCGTTTGCTACGCTGGAGCTTGGCCTTACAGCCCTATGACTTTACGATTCATTATCGCCCAGGCAAGCAAAACGGGAATGCCGATGGATTGTCACGCCAAACGGATTTAACCTCGGACTAACAGCTCTGAACCCGTCAACCCTACTGGACCAGGAAAGGTTCAACCGAGTTGCCGGAGCAGGGAGAAAAAGGGGGTCCATTGTGAAGGACTTTTATGCAATTGCCTATATGCTTCAGTTTAATTCTCTCCCTGCTATTGTCTATATTGTTCGGTTCCAAATGTTGAGAATGAATGTATTCGTATACCGAACGGGGACCACACACCCTGGGTAGCAAGTAGCAATTAGAACACAGAGAAAACCACAACTTAATTGCTACTGGGTGGCCACCATTTCCTGTATCAGAAGCACATGGTGAGAACAATGGATGGCGGACATTTTAACTCACAGACACTGTTTGGATGTTTCAACACGGTGCCATCTCGCCAGTATTTGGTGCACAGAGACATCATGCAGTGGTTTTGGACTATACAGCAGGGGACACATTATACAGTGATTGTTTTTCATTTAGCCTGTATATGTTCTGCAGAATCTGCATTAAACTGTATTTTCCAAAGTACTGAACGGATCTGGGTGAATTTTGGATATGTGGTTCAACCAGATCCCCCGGTTCCAAGGATATTTTTTTATGGGGTTATTGCATATTTTGGGGTCCCTGTGTGGTTTATGAAACTGTATTATTTCTGGCCAGCAGATAATTGAGCTTTGTGTATTGTAGAAACTCAATTATCTAGCCTGGCCCAGAGGAGGAGTTTTGTGTTGCATAAATTGTGAGTTCTGTGTGCCAGTAAATCAGTCTTGTTCCAGCATTAAGCTTTGGCTCATGTGTGGATTATTCGGCGATTCCAGGGATATTTCTGCTTATGGAATATTGAGTGCTTTTCTTTTATGGGAAGAAGGGAATGCTTGACGGGGATATTTTCTACTACCGTCACAGTTACTGTTAGGTTTTACTGCAATAAAATGCACATATTTGTAGTCAGCAATGTCTCACCAGTACAACATTACCCCCCATTAACAGGTTTTATGGTGTTTTGGAAAGTTACAGGGTCAAATATAGAACGTTCCATTTTCAAATTGAAATTTGGCAGATTAGTAATGTTACCTTTGAGACGGTGTGGTAACCCAGAAATGAGAATTACCCCCATGATGGCATACCATTTAAAAAAGTAGACAACCCAAGGTATTGAAAGTGGGTATGTTTAGTTTTTTAGTAGCCACTTAGTCACAAACACTGGCCAAAGTTAGCGTTCATATTTGTTTTTGTGTGAAAAAAGCAAAAAACTAATATTTGGCCAGTGTGGCTACTAAGAAAGACTGGACATACCCTACTTGCAATACCTTGGATTATCTACTTTTGCAAATGGTATGCCATCATAGGGGTAATTCTCATTCCTGGGCTACCATACGCAACAAATTTCAATGTCAAAAAAATGAAATGCAAGCCTTATATGTGACTCTCTAACTTTCCAAAAAAACATAAAACCTGTACATGGGTGGTACTGTTATTCCCGGGAGACTTCATTAAACACAAATATTAGTGTTTTAAAATAGTAAAACATATTACAACAATAATATAGTCCATAAAAGTGCCATTCGTTTGTAAAAAATGCAAAAAACTTCACCTTTACTTAAAATATCATCATTGTAATACAATTTACCAGTTTGAAACACTAATATTTGAGTTCAGCGAAGTCTTCCGAGTAAAACAGTACCCCCTATGTACAGGTTTTATGGTGTCTTGGAGAGTTACAGGGTCAAATATAGTGCTTGCGAATTAAATTCTCTGCAGTTTCTCCCTGTGTTGTCAGGCATGTCAATCAAATTTTAATTAATCAAATCACATAATTATGTTAAAAGATTACTTAAATATACATGTAGAATTTGAATATATATGCATTTATAGGTATTTAAATTCTACGTGTATACTAATGTAATCTTTTATGTAATTATATGTATTTATCTATATATATATTTGGGGTTATTTTTATTTTATATATAGATAGATATATATAGAATGTCATTCTAAGTGTATTTTGTTACCTATATATATATTAATAACAAAATACAGTTAGAATGAAATTACATATGAATATATAATTTATATTAAATTTTGTTTCAATATTTTATTTATTTATTTTATTATTTTATTTATTTATTATTTTAATTATACGAATATATATAATATATGTGTATATATCTATCATATATATATAATATATATATTGTATATATGTAACGTCATTCTAAGTGTCTTTTAATACTAATATATGTACTTATATTAATATTAAAATACACTTTATAATTTAATTTTACACATGTCTAATCATTTTTTTAATACTTCCCACCAGCAGGGGGACTGTCTGACATTTCAGACAGTCCCCCTGCTGGCAGATCCACAGCCAGCTATAGGGGGCCATGTGATCGCTCTTTGAGAGCGATCACATGGCCCCAGGGGGCCTCATTTGCAGGGGGAGGGCTGCCTGGGCAGTCAGGCAACCCTCCAGAAGAGGATCGCGGCGGAGGTAATTAAATTGGAGCTGCCAGGACTGAAAGCCGTTATGGCATTCTATGCCGCCGCAACAGCTTTAAAGCCCTTTTAATGCGGGACAGCATAGAACGCCGTAACGTTGTGTACTTTCGTCATTAAGCTGCGTCCGGTGCCTCCATTCCTTCGACCAACAACGTCACAACGTCATTCCGCAATGACGTCATTATGCGAATGTCGATTTCAGAGCTGTAATCCTCTCGCTCTAAACTCTTAACTCCTAGAGCAGTCTGGAGCCATTTTTTTGGAGTCCATTTTGGACATAACAAACGAGCTTCTTTACTCCTAAAGCAGTCCAGCACCATATTATTGGAGTTCATTAATTACATAGCTAGCTACAGTTTATAAACACATAATAACTACACTATTAAAACCAATTAGTTGAAACAATATATATTAAAACATAGTCAACACAGGTAATAAAAGATGTAATATCATGTTGTATATCGTTAGTAAATGAGGTGAATTTTTTGACAGTTTTGTTTGTATTTTTCCTTAAAGGACCACTCTAGGCACCCAGACCACTTCAGCTTAATGAAGTGGTCTGGGTGCCTGGTCCAGCTAGGGTTAACCCATTTTTAAATAAACATAGCAGTTTCAGAGAAACTGCTATGTTTACTAATGGGTTAAGCCTTCCCCCTATTCCCTCTAGTGGCTGTCTCATTGACAGCCACTAGAGGCGCTTGCGTGCTTCTCACTGTGATTTTCACAGTGAGAGCACGCCAGCGTCCATAGGAAAGCATTGTAAATGCTTTCCTATGAGACCGGCTGAATGCGCGCGCAGCTCTTGCCGCGCGTGCGCATTCAGCCGGCGGGGCATAACGGAGGAGGAGAGGAGGCAGAGAGCTCTCCGCCCAGCGCTGGAAAAAGGTAAGTTTAAACCCCTTTCCCCCTTCCAGAGCTGGGCGGGAGGGGGTCCCTGAGGGTTCGGGCACCCTCAGGGCACTATAGTGCCAGGAAAACGAGTATGTTTTCCTGGCACTATAGTGGTCCTTTAATGCACAACCTCTACAGTTATTACAATAATAAAACCATTTTGCCACCTTGATACTTCTTTCTCTAAAAGACTATGGGTTAAAATCTGGCTACTGGAAGTGTTAAAATTAATTGGAAAGGAGGATATATTAATAAGCCTCCTCAGCAAATCAGTGATAAGGTGGATTTTTAATATTGAAACTTTACTACCTCACGGCTTAAATGCCGATTTTGAAATAAACTCTTTTATATGAAGAGTGTTTTTTATTAACTATACTACACTGACACACACTAACACACATACAGATACACAGACACACACACTGACACACATGCAGATACACAGACATACAGAATGATACAAATTTAGATACGCACACTGACACACATACAGACAAACATGTACACGCACAGATACACATACAAACACACAGATACACATACAGACAAATACACACAGATAAACATACAGACAAACATACGCGCATACAGACACACAGTTACACACGTACAAACAGATACAGAGACACATATAGGCATACGGACACACAGATACACATACAGACACACATATGCATACAGACACACAGATACACATACAGACACAGATACACATCCAGACATACAGACACACAGATAGGGATACAGATACACAGATACACATACGGACACACAGAAAGACATACAGATACACAAATGGACACACAAACACGGACACACAGATACACATACATACAGACACACATACAAATAGATACACAGACACACAAAAACAGATACACATACAAACACACATACAAACAGATATACAGACACACAAAAACAGATAGACACAGACACACATACAAACAGATACAGACACATACAAACAGACACACATACACATAAAAAACATGCAAAATTTAAATTTTAGAGTCACCCTCTAGTGTCCTACCTTTTAGGTGCAGTAGGGTGACTCCCCTGATGTCCAGTGGCTGCCTCAGGCTGGTGAGTGTGAGCTCTGACTCCCTCCTCTCCTTCCGCGCGGCACTCAGTGAATGCTGGGCAGTGACCTCCTCCCAGCATTGTGACATCATTGTAGGGGGCCCGGTCGCGCTTTTAAAGTGCCACAGTGCTGACCGGGCCTCCGAAAATACATTGCCATCGGGTGGCCCTTAGATCATGGGCCACCCAATAGGCCCCCTCATTGTGTGGCCCGCAGTGGTAGTTCCACACGGGGCAGCTGCCCCTTTTGCCCCACGTTAAAGACCGCCCTGGTTATTAATTATGCCGGTACTAACTATGAACCTTACATTTAGTAGAAAAAACAAGACAACTGAAATGTCTTTAGGACCTCTGTTCAGGTTACAGAATGAATACTTGGGGTCACAAATAATACGAAGCTCAAATGGAACTATGACAAAATAAGATAAATCAATGGTTTTTAACCCCTGGCTTACGTCCCCAAATTGGGGATTCATCCCATTACAAGGTGCCAGCAGTGGTTGGTTCTGGTGCATTATAATTATCTGAGCACAGGCGCTTTCTGTATCGGCACTGAAACCCGCAGTAAAATAAACATTTCTCTTATACTGGGAAGAGCTTAATTAAGGTGTTTTTCAAATTCTGGTATGACGCTAATTATATTAAAACTGAAGAATGAGTCACTAAGATAATTTTCTAATTAAGAATGGATCACCAAGCTGCATGTACGTAATTTGGGTCCCTGAAAAAAAAACAAAAAAAAAAACGTAAGAACCACTTAGATATGCAGTTCACATCAGTTAACTTTAACTTTAAGTGTCAACTGGATGAACAAATAAACAACCCCTTTGGCACTGATACAGTGAGAGCTAGGTTTAGATAATATTAGTACATAGCAGCTAGTTACGGTCAACTCTGCTAAGTCCATTAAAAAACCAAGTGCAAGAATTGATTGGCTGTTGTTAAAACCTGCATTCCTCATACTGAGTTATGGACTCTTCAGAATTGGGATCAAATTGCTTGTTACTCTAAAGGTATGTGACAGACATAGGCAACCTTCAGCACTCCAGATGTCGTGGACTACACCTCCCATAATGCTTTGCCAGCATTATGAATGTAAGAGCATTATGTGGGATGTAGTCCACAACATCTGGAGTGCCGAAGGTTGCCTATCCATGTCCTAAGACATAGAGGAATACTCTAACGATCAAAACCACTATTACTCTTAAAGGGACACTATAGGCATTGAAGTGGTCTGGGTGCAGTGTCCCAGTCCCTTTAACTCTGCAATGCAAAACATTGCAATTTTAGGGAAATGGTTAAGACAGCCACTAGAGGCACTTCCTGCAGTTTCACAGAGATTAAATCTGTAAAATGACACTAGACTTCCTCACGCTTTGCAAATCCCCATAGAAATGCATTGATTCAATGCTTTCCTATGGAGAAGGCCTAACGTGCACTCAGCACTTGCAACGCATTAGGTTCCTCCTCACACTGACTTTGGAAGTGACAGAGCTAGCATTGAGGAAACCCGACCCTGGAATCAAGTGTTTTATTGCTGCAGGTGCAGAGTGACACTGTAGTGTTAGGAATAAAGCTTTGTATTCTTAATACTATAGTGTTCCTTTAATGTCCACAGACCCCATCCTGCAGTCTGTGAATTGTATATAGTGCTCTTTCTGAGAAACAGTCAGAATGAAGTATCAGTCATTCCATTCCTGTATCCCCCTATAGAGGGTGAGATACGCTCCATAGAGGAATAATCACAGCAGTTACCCCGCTGAGCACAAGCTGTGTGTAACATGACAGGAACACTATGCTAGAATAGAAGAATAGAAACCTGCATTCCTAACGTTAGTGTCTAGGTTGCAGATTAGGTTTAGGACCCCCCTCCCCCCCCATTTTCAAGAAAAAAGGTTTTCCCTTGCCTGTTTCCCAGCACTGAGATTAGCTCAGCAATGCCGCCGGAGCCTCCTCCCCGACTTCATTCTGCTTTCTGTGATGAGAATGCGCCTCATAGAGAAACAATGAAGGTGGATGCGCATGTGCGACAAAAAATGAACATCCAAACGTTTCCAATGGAAAACATTGAATTCAATGATTTCCTATGAGCTGCAACCACATGTGACCAGGTTTTATGTAGTCAGTGCAGCGGAGGTGCCTCTGTGGCTATCTGGAAAACAGCTACTAGAGGTGTGTTTAACCCTGCAATGTAAACAGGACGTTTTCTAAAAAAAGTGCAATATTTTATATTGCAGGTTTAAAACCCCAAGGTCATTGCACCCAGACCACTTCATTGAGATAAAGTGGTCTGGGTGAATTTAGTAATTCTTTAAAGGGACACTCCACGTCCCAAATACACACAAACAAATCACTGCTTGGTAGACATACAGTACCTCAAATAAGAATATGCATGCATTGAATTATTTTTATTAATTGATAATAGGTATAGGTATGTTTAAAACAGCTTGCAAAAGCTGTGGATCTTTTGTCCGCGTCTTTGGATGCCCTCCCCTTCTAACCCCGCCCAGACTTTATTATTATTATATAGCACCAACAAATTCTGCAGCGCTGCACAGTGGGTGGACTAACAAACATGTAATTGTAACCAGACAAGTTTGACTTGTAGGAACAGAGAGATTGAGGGCCCTGCTCTATGAGCTTACATGCTAGAGGGAGTGGGGTAAAGTGACACAAAAGGTATTAGGGAATTAGATTTGTGTGCTTTTTTTAAAATGTCCTTTGCAGGAGAGGAATCATTTGGGAGCCATTAACAGTTTAATTGATACACTTTTGTGAATTATAATTATTTTTTGAAGGAGTGGAGACTGGGTGAGCGTCTGACGGAAAAGGGAAGGGAGTTCCACAGAAATAGTGCAGCCCTCGAGAAGGCGAGCATCAGAGGTGGGAGTACGGACAGAAGATAGACGTAAGTCTTCAGCAGATCGTAAGGTCCTAGACAGGACATACTTGTGAATAAGGGAGGATAGATAGGTGGGAGCAGCATTATGTAGAGATTTTAAAGCAAGAACCAGAATATTAAATTGATCCCTATATCGTACAGAAAGTCAATGTAGGGACTTACAGAAGGGTGAGGCGTGGGTGGTGCGGACAGACAGGAATATAAGCCTCGCCGCTGCATTCATTATAGACTTTCTGTGGCTTCTCAATGAGAAGTATTTGTAGGCAGGAGCTCTGGGCAATCACCTTCCTCTTCAGTTCTGCTCCACTGAGCTCAACAAACCAGGCAGTAACAGCCGAGGTGGTGTAACAAGTTTAATGTGTAAAAGTTCCAATTTATAGCGAACTCCGCACCTTTAGTAAAACAAAAAGGACAAAAAAAGGACATGCACTTCACACATAAAGCATCCCAGCATTCTATAAGGGTCTAGACTGTCCCTTTAATTCCTCCAATTTATCAGTGATACAGAAGGAGAAATACTCGGGAGAAACATGCACTGTATCTGTCTCCGCCGATCATTTCCCGGCATATCACTTTCAAAAGAGTGATTTGACTAAGCAGCAGCAGTTGCATGAGAGTATTACTCCCACTAATCTCAGACAGGCTAGGGCATGTATGTCTGGATCTGCACTGCAAAGCATCAGTCTCAACTTTATTTCTATTTTTCATTGCAAGGTGTAACTTGTCCCATTGTCCATTACGGAAACTGAATACACGATTTGCCATTAAAATAACGATATAATATATCTCATATTAAAATGTGTTTGTTGTGCAACGTATAGGTGTTATAAAATTATTATTATCTCTCATTCTCAGAACAAACTACAGATTCTCAGATGATAAAGGGTTTTGAACGGTAAGGAGTTAATATATCCTTAGTTTATATTACTACCGTTTTTTCCCCCATTTTTGCACAGAATTACAGTATCACATGTAACTGGGAACAAAGGCTACAGGGAACACAGTTTAATGGATTGTGATTACTGTTCTGGAACAGACTGAACCTCTTTATAGTCTATGAGAAGCTGATGTGAACTGAATTCAAACAAAAGAAAGATAATGGATTTTACTGCAAGCCACTCTGATGAAAAGGATGCTATCTCCTAATTTACAACCACAGAGGATATCTGTGATATGAGAGAAGAAAATAAGTCATGCGCATATAAAAAAAAAATAAATCACAGATTTAAGATTTAAACTAATAGAGTGTTTCCATCCCTCTAAAACATCTTCATATAGAAATGGTGATTAACCTTACTTGTAGGAGTCATGGGGAGAACACGTTTTGTGTCGTAGTTGACCGTTCTGCCCCGATTCTTGCAATGCAAGAGTTAAACTGCTAATCAGAAATATTATTACTGAGATTCCTATCTTGGCAACTTTCCAGCAGTGGCTGTGGTATAGCAGAAGTATATCTTCTTAATGTCTGTGTTGAATCCCTGCCAATTCTTTTATAGCATATTACACAGATTGCTTCGGTGAAAGCACCCCCTCTCTTCCCTAGCCTACCCTCACACACACAATCTTGTATTTTCAATTTCAGGAGCTATTCCCTGTACCATGCATTATGGCGGCCATTGAGTTCTGTCCGCATTGATACATCTATCTACAGCGCGGATAGATTTTCAATTTTTTGTAACCTCTTGCCAGAAACAATGCGCATCTCACAACACTCTGTGTACAGAATAGCAATCTGGATTTAGACTGCTCATTGTACAAATCAATTCTTCCTATTGTTTCTTTCCTGTGTATGTTTATTCCCGTTACTTGACAGTGTCCGTTCAACAGGCCCACCACTTGAGCTGAAAGGCTGGTCAATGTATAAAGTTGGGAAATAAATAGTAGATACAAATATCATGTATTTTCAGTTCATTAGATTTTGCAAAACTGGCATGCTTTTTCCAATTGGCTTTTTCCATTAAAGGAAAACCATCCATTCACAGGAATGGTGACAAGAATGGTGACATTATGTTCACATATTCCCTATATTTATCAATTAAAATATAAGGTTTACTCACATCACTATGCATAGGCGTGCACAGCCTATTGCATTAGGGTGTGCACCCTAAAGCACAAACACACGCCACGCGCGTGTGTGTGTATGTATCTATCTATATATACACACACACACACACACTGCTGTGTGTGCTGTTAGTGTGCTGTGTGCTGTTAGTGTGATGTGTGTGTGAGGGTGCGTGTTTGTGACTGTGCTGTTTGTGTGTGAGGGTGTTTGTGTGTGTATGTTTGTCCTGTGAGGGTGCTGTTTGTGAGGGTGTGTTAGTGTGCTGTGTGTGAGGGTGTTGTGTTTTTTTTAAAGGTGCTGTGTGTGTTTGTGAGGGTGCGGTTAGTGTACTGTGTGTGTGTGAGCTGTATGTGTGTAGGTGCTGTATGTGTGTGTGCTGTATGTTTGGAGGGATTTGGCAGATTAGTAAATCCTTGCTGCCATGTGCCATCCCTGGTGGTCCAGTGGAGAGTGAACTCTAGCCTGCGGGGCTAGAGTTAACTCTCGCGAGATCTGAGCGTTGCCGCAGCAACGCTCAGATATGGCGAGAGGAACCTGGCGGAGCTTCTGTCTAGAGCAGCCTGGGTCCTCTACTGCCTCCCTCCATGCTGCTGTGGGCCGGTGAGGTAGATCTTTGGTCTCCCCGCCGGCCCATGAAGGCTTAGAGCAGAGCCGGCACTCAGATAGCGCCGGCTCTGCGTGTGTGTGTGTGTGTGTGTGTGTGTGTGTATATATATATATACACACATATACACACACTCACAGACACACACATACATACATACATACTCACAGACACACACACACACACACACACACTGACACACACACACTGACACACACACATACTCACATACACTGACACACACACATACTCACAGACACACACTCACACACACACTGGAGTGCTGGTGGACTTGTCCCTGGGGTCCAGTGGGGGCAGGCGCCTTTCTCCAGCTGAGCCGCGGCGAGGGAGCTCTCTGCTGTCTGCTCCCTCTCGCCGCACGGGCTGTCTGCTGGAGCTGGGAGCCGGAATATGACGTCATATTCCGGCTCCCGGCATCAGCGCGCGGCGAGAGGAAGCAGAGAGCCAACAGCAGAGAGCTCCCTTGCCGCGCGCTGAACGGGTGGGGAATCCATCACCTCTTGCCCCCCCCCGCTATGACAGGGGCAAGAGGTGAAACAGGGGGCACTGAGTGCCTGCAGGAAAAGCGTTCCTGCTCAAAAAAAGTGCAGGAACGCTGTTCCTGCAGGACTCAAACCATAGGCGTGCCACGGGGATTAGGGTGTGCCCAGGCACACCCCGTGCGCACGCCTATGTCACTATGACCACTTCAGTGGGATCTGGTGTGCAGTGTTTCAGTGCATAAATGGAAATAATACTCTCTTCCCTCGGATGTGTAATTCCAACTCTGGCAGAATCTTGGACATCATCAGCCAACACGTAATTGGAATTCTGGGAATTACTAACGTCAATTCTTGGTATATAGCTATACAAAGAAGAGCAATTATTGGCTGACAGCGGTTCAATGAATGGCCGACAGGATCAGCATTAGACTCTGCAGAAGCTGGATGCACCTCACAACCAGCCTTAAAGGAGACCAGGACCCGCAGCCTAAATGACCTAAAAGCTTTATTCCACAGAAATATTATTTTCAGAAAAAGACACCAAATTAAGAGTGACAGGAAACAGAACACGTTTCCATTGTGCTGGGAGAAAAAAGACCTACAAAAAAACAACTAGCCAATTCAATAAACTGTACTTTAAAAAATGCCTAAAGATTGGGAAAAACTGTCTGTGACACTTTGATGAATCTCTCCCAATGTTTCCATTGCTCCTTCTCAAATGCAATGTGTGCCCTTGCTGTGCCTACACTGAACTGGATTGTGAGTTGTTTGTCTTTCTAGATCTTTCTTGTAGATTTAAAACAAAACTGAGCATTATATGCAAAAAAAAAAGTTAACACACATTTTGGGTTATTTTCAATATTACGTTCAATGATGCAATTTCGAGACAAGTAATGGCTCCCCTTTAAGCTTGAGTTAATAAGGGCATAAAAGTAACAATGAGGACCATCATCATGACAACAATGAAGCAAATAGAAAATGTAAAGTTGGATGAATATTATAGGGACACTATAGTCACCAAAACAGAGAATAGACCGAGTCACTCAGACGGCCACTAGAGGTGCTTCCTAATCCCCTCTCTGCGTGGAGGCACTGAACGCTCTCCAATGAGATGCACTGATTCAATTCATATTTAGAATTGGATTTCCGATTGGCGCTGCACAGCGTCCTATGGGAAAGCATTGGATTAGCTGAGATCATCAAGATGCAGTGGGAATGGCAAGGCAATGGAGAAAAGGTACCGGTACGTAAAAAATCTTTTATCTCCACAGAGAGGGCGGCCAGGGACCTAAACATTTATTCCAGAACTATAGTGTTACAAATACGTGCTTGTATTCCGGACACTGTAGGTTTCCTTTGACGGAAGACAAAAGCCAGGGATTAACTTCATGATTTAATAATAGATTGACTTTCTTTCTCTCTTTTGGGACTGCACTGGGTTCTAGCATCTGGTGTAGTGTCTGGTGTCGTGGAAATTCACATTCCACTTTTTTTTGAAGATCAGGCAATGTAGCAATAACAGGTGCAGATGATAATCACAGTGTAGTTCAGTGTAAGTTAAAAAAAAACTGTTTTAGTTTAAGCAGGGGATGTTCCAGGTTCCAGAAACTCCTCCCCTCCTTCCCCTATTGGTATACAATCCTTGCTCCTCCTCTTCATTAACCTTCTTCCAATGTTTGATCTCGAAGATCTTCCATCACGCTTCCTTTCCTCTTAACGTTGCCTTTCAATGTGCGTTCCAGTAAAGTGTGCTTGCTTTTGCGTCACTATTAAAATGATAAATATCGCTACTGTGAATGTCCAGAGCTCAGGGGCGGGCTGGGCCGGGGGGCAGGGAGGAAATTGCCCCCCAGGCCGCCCTAAATTCCTGTAAGACCGGCCGCGGCGGGCCGGCCCTTTAAATACTGCAGCCGCCTGAGCGCTCTGTTAAGAGCCTCAGGCGGCTGCAGCTTCTCCCCTCCCCTGCCCTCCCCTGTAGCGTGGCCGAGCTGCACTCCGGTCCACGGTGGCCGGCCGGCCGGAGTGATAGGAAGGGGCACACTGAGTGT
>OW240916.1:316565749-316577854 GCA_933207985.1 Pelobates cultripes | reverse complement strand
ACGTCCCTGCCGTACACACACATGCAAACACACACACTTCTTTTCTTACATACACACAGAAACACAATGCATCTCTTACACTCAATGCACACACACATACATACACACACCATGCATCCCTTATGCATACAAACACAGATTCACACAATGCATCCCTTACACACAACCAGAAACACATAATACATCCCTTATACACAAATACACACTGCTTCCACTACACACAAACACACTACATCACCTGCACAAACTGGTAACCCTATATACATACCATAAGCACACATATTAGATCCTCTACAATAACACATAACACATCCCCTACACACTCCACTCCCTGTGAGCGAACTCATGGGTGGGTGGAACTTATGAGTGGGCCTTATGGGCATACTCACCGTCCTCCCCTCCTTCCCCTATTGGTATACAATCCTTGCTCCTCCTCTTCATTAACCTTCTTCCAATGTTTGATCTCGAAGATCTTCCATCACGCTTCCTTTCCTCTTAACGTTGCCTTTCAATGTGCGTTCCAGTAAAGTGTGCTTGCTTTTGCGTCACTATTAAAATGATAAATATCGCTACTGTGAATGTCCAGAGCTCAGGGGCGGGCTGGGCCGGGGGGCAGGGAGGCAATTGCCCCCCAGGCCGCCCTAAATTCCTGTAAGACCGGCCGCGGCGGGCCGGCCCAAAGGGGCCCCAAAAAATGGAGCTGCTTCCAATTCTCCCAGAACATTGAATTTTGTGACCACAGTTGCAAACAGCCTCCAGAGATCCTGTTCTACACCAGACCAGTGGAGCCAAACTGCAGCCCATCATCATCCTCATCTGCTTGTAAGTAGGCAATCTAGTATATTATTAGTGACACTAATCTATAATGTACCTCACATTAAAGGGACACTATAGCTTAATGAAGTGGTTCTGGTGTCTATAGCTGGTCCCTGCAGGCTTTTTAATGTAAACACACACTGTGTGCAGCACTGGCGTTAGTTCATATGGGTGGGGCATTGTGATGTCACATGGGGGGGCAGCAAATTTTTATTTTGTCTAGTGCGGCAAAAATCCTTGCACCGGCTCTGATCCTGGGCAGGTGCACCAGTCTACTGGTGACCCACAGGAGGGGAGTGCACTGATTGCACTGCACTCTCCTCCTGCCCAGCCCCATCTTTACCGCAGTGCAAGTGCCCTTTGCCCTTAATTTACAGTGGCTCACACTCACAACAAGCAGTGCCTGGAGCCCTTTGCAGAGACGGGAACAAAGAGGTTCTGCGGCAGCTGGCCGTCCTGCAAGCGTTACATTAAACAGCTGTTCCCCATGCAACCAGAGGTGGCGATGTGCTGGGAGAATGTGATTACTCTTCACTTCCTCCCAGCCGGGAGAAGAGGGGGGGGGAAGGGGGGGGGAAAGAGGGGGAGACGGCATGATTTAATCTTACAACAAATGTACTAAGCAAATCTTTATAAATTTAGGGGTATCAGCTGTTTCCACAGTTTATTGGTGTTTACTCTGATGTCTGTATTAATAGAGGGATTTCTAAGTAGTAACATCAGTGTGTGTCAGCAGGGCCAGCCGTTGGGGTGTGCACGCTGTGCGGTCACGCGGGGTGCCATGACAACAGAGGCGCCTGGCGGCCAACACAACTCACAAGTTGGGTACACCAGCATATTCAATTTAAACGAGTCGCTGGTGGTCCACTGGTGCGCACCAGCAGTAGGTGCAGTCAGATTATATCCTCTCCCTCGTGGTTCCGGAGCTCTGTTAGTGAGTCAGAGCACAGGCTCAGAGATTCTCAGCCTGCGCTCTGACAACATTGAAAGTCAGAGCCGTGAAGGAGCGGGTATGGCAAAGAGCTACTGATTAGCATAACATCAATATCCGTTCTAAAACCAGGAAAAGGTGGGCATGGATGGTGAACTGATTTGGTGGTGCAATGGGCCACTTGACTGGTTTTGCCCCCCAGGCCTAAGGCTGCCAGCCCTCCCCTGCCAGAGCTCAATACTAAATATCAAACCCCATATTTTGTACTTGAACAATGTCTCTTAGATATTAAACCCTCCTCAGAAATGAGTTATCTGGTTATCCCCCGTGCCTACATTATGAAAAAAAAATGTTCACCCGTTGTGACAAGATTTAAATATTTTGTATGTTTATTAAGTTTATGCCTTCTGCCAAAATCCCCCTAGTTTAGCGTTAAACAAATCTTGTACTATGTTTTATTTTTTATTATATTTTATGTTTACTAGAAATATTTCCTCATTATTTAATGCATTCTTTGATAGTGATTAAACATATATTTGCTATCATTTTTATATCTATATCCCTATTATTGTATTAAACTATATAAAAATACTACCCTATCCTAAAGTAAAAAAGCTGATCCTAGAAATGTTACCTTACAATTAAACATTTATTATGTTATTTAATATTTAACTTAATGTTCCTAAATAGTGATATAGCAAATTGTGTAAATATATGTATATCAAATTTATATCTGTATCCTTTTAACTGTGATAAACTAAATACAATTACTAATATGAACCTAAAACAGAAATTATAAAATACACCAGCGCCTAAGATGATTTCTAGAGCATATCCTTTTAAATAGGCATAGTACAAATGTCATAAGAAACAAACGTATGCCAAACCAATGTTTAGACCAGGGGTGCCCAAAAGGTAGAACCCCAGATGTTTTAAAACTGCATCTTCCATGATGCTTTGTCTAAAGGCATGCAAAGCATCATAGGAGTTGTAGTTCTACAACATCTGGGGATCCACCTTTTGGGCAGCCCTAGTTTACACTTTGTGGTTCTAAAGTCCCTAATTTATTAATCCAATAGGATTCCCTTTTGGATAATGTCCTTTATTTACCTCTCTCCTCTCCCCCCCTCCAGTGTCCATCAATAGTGACTATCAATACATATTTGTAATACTAACGCTAAAGTGTTCCTTTAAAAAGTAATTGGGACATCAGTCTAAGTTGGCAGTCTAATTCTTTGGAGTTCTATGGAGAATTACTCATTGCCTTTTATACAGGTCAAGCTTAAAAGCAACCAAACAATTACTGTTAAAATGTGATTATTAGCAGTGGCTATTAACTCACTATTCTCTACTAACCATGCATTGTTTGCAGGTACGAATACTCCCACCATACACCTACATGCAGCTTTTGTATGCCACACTCACAGCACATCTATAGAAAAAAAACGTAACTATTTATTGATGCAGAAACGCACACAGGCTCTCGTCTAAATGAAGATGTGTTGTTCGTGACTCATTATGAATCACCCAGGAAAAACATCAAATTGATTTAAAATAAATAGCAATAACACAGCCAGGGTCGCTTCCTATGTCACAGTCACAGACAGAACAGATCTAACCCTATTACTCACAGGGTTAAAGGGGATTGCACTGCATACGTAATCCTTATGAAGAAAATGTGCTTTTAATCTTCACAAATGGAGTGTCATTACATCACAAGCAACACATGTTGATGGGTTATGGATCCATTTCTCAATAGAGAATGTATTTACTAAACGAGATAGGAACGTTCTATTATTGTAATTAAAAGGTACAAATTTTATTTTGAGGTTTTATTCATCTGCGTTAGATATTTACACAATCACTCCAAAGTGTTCCAGATTCACATTCCAGAATCTGGAAATGAAAACTAGGGAAAGTTATGGAAAATGCCTTACTAGCAGAAATGTCACTTTTAGGGTCTTTTGTTGTCATTCACGATGATGCCTGAGGAGGAAAAGAACTTATCTTCACCTGTCGTGAATCATATTACAAGTTACACAAAACATGGAAAAGATGTTATAGGTTTGTGATGGCTGATGGGAAAGGCAAGTTGTGGTGGAGAAAGCAACTTTAAGCTTAGCCCATACACCTCAAGACATGTACATTCTAAAGCAGTAAATATTTTCTGTATCATTAAGATAAACAGTATATATTTATTGGCTTTGGGAGCTGTTAGAATTGTACTTGCCATGCTTTTATCCATTGCCTCAGAGTACCCTGAAGCCCCCCCACCCCAGCATAAGTAGACAAGCCTTTGTAAAACTGGAACAGAGCATTACATTTCATCCATGCGTTATGATAACAAATGTAGTGATTTTAACTTAAAGGGAGACTTTAGGCACCAGATCAACTTACAAAACAATAGCTTAAAGGGACTCTCCAGTGCCAGGAAAACAAACCGTTTTCCTGGCACTGCAGGTCCCCTCTCCCTCCCACCCCCCATCCCAAGTTGAAAAAGGGGTTAAAACCCCTTCAGTGACTTGGGTGTCTTGCTGCGCGCGCGCATTCAGCCAAAAGGGAGGAGAGGAGGTGGAGAGGAGAGCTCCCCGCCCTGCGCTGGAAAAAAGGTAAGTTTTAACCCTTTCCTCTCCCCAGAGCCGGGCGGGAGGGGGACCCTGAGGGTGGGGGCACCCTGAGGGCACTATAGTGCCAGGAAAACGAGTATGTTTTCCTGGCACTATAGTGGTCTTTTAATTCTATAGGGGCTTTTGATAGTCTCTGCCAACTCAGTCTCTCTCCCCCTTTTCACCTCTATGTGTCATCCCTTACTTCCTTGTATGTGTGCTCTCTGTGTAAACTACTGCAATTGACTTTAGTCAGGTAGGGGCAGCAAGGCCCAGAGGAGGCGGGCTGAAAGCTAGCCGGATAGGAGGCATGTGTGGGTGTGGTGGGTGTGGTGGAAGTATGGGTGTGTAATTTAGCTAAGGAGTAGGGTGGGGTCATATAAATAGGTGACATTTTGTCTGCTACCTCAGCCATCTTAAATTTAACGGCAAGGTAACTAGTCCCCTGTGCTAGCCCGTAGTTACTTTGCTTACCTCACGGCCAGGAGCATGGATATTGAAGGCATCCTTGCTGCCCTTAGGGCTGAGGCCCTCCAGGACGGTGGCAGGCACCTGCAGGCCCAGCTGGCAAGGCTGCAGGGTGCCTCTGTGGTAGCTGCTCCCCCTCCCGGCAGCCATGGAGCTCCGCGCCGCCGGGCACGTCCCCCCACCCGTTATAGCCCCTCACAGGAGGGCCGGGTGGGTGCCAGAAGTAGGAGCCCAGCTGCCGGTCCGCGGGCCGGTTCCCACGCGGCCGCGGCCGGCGCTGACACCAGGCATTCTCCTGCCTCCTCCCCGAGCCCCTCACAGGAGGGCCGGGTGGGTGCCAGAAGTAGGAGCCCAGCTGCCGGTCCGCGGGCCGGTTCCCACGCGGCCGCGGCCGGCGCTGACACCAGGCATTCTCCTGCCTCCTCCCCGAGCCCCTCACAGGAAGGCTGGGTGGGGGCTGGAGGCAGGAACACAGCTGCCGGTCCGCGGGCCGGTTCCCACGCGGCCGCGGCCGGAGCTGCCATCAGCCATCCTCCTGTCTCCTCCCCGAGCCCCTCGCGAGCAGGCCGGGTAGGGGCTGGAGGCAGGAGTCAGGCTGCCGGTCCGCGGGCCGGTTCCCACGCCGCCGCGGCCGGCACATCTCTGCAGCCTCTCTCCTCCTCCCCGAGGCGGTCGCGCAGTGCCCGTCTGGCGGCCGCTGCTCGGGGAGGTGACAGTCGCCCAGGACTTCTTACCATCGGCTCGCGGGCCCTCAGAAGGGCGGCCGCGAGCTCCCGGTCGGCTAATCCAGCCCGGCCGGCGCGCCGGGTGCCTGATGTGCGCTCTGCCCCCTCCGGATCTCGGGCAGGGCGCGCACAGGTTGGGCCTGCATCCACCTCTCCTTCCAGGGCGGTAAGTGGGCCGCAGGCCACCGGGGATTTCGGGAGGGGGTTGGGGGGTTCGGGGGGTAGGGGCCCAGCGCCAGGCCCATCTTTCAACTGTCACAGCCCCCCCCCTTCTCCTTCTCCCCCCTCTGTCTCCCCTGGGCCTGCCTTTCCTGCACTCCCACTACCCTCATCCGTCCAGCCACTCCCACTACCCTCATCCGTCCAGCCTCCCCACTTGTATTCCCCCCCCTCCCTCCCACCTTTACCTAGGGCCCATGCTAACCCCCCTGGGGCTACCTCAGGCATGGCTATCCCAATCCCTGGTTCCCCTGTCCCACTCTCTGGTCCCCCTGTCCTATCTACTAATTTGCCAGGGTTGCCCCCCCCTACTGCGCATCTTCCAGCACCTGGGACGGGTGGGTCGGGTTTTTTCTCACCTGTCCTGTCTTCGCAGATTCTTCCAGGTCAGCTCGCTAACCGGGTCCCTGACGCTGTGTCTGGTGCGGTGCTTCCTGCGGTCGCAGTTCCCTCGCAAGTCGCGGTTCCGCTCCTACCCTCCAATTCGGCTCCTGCCGGTGAGTATTCCGCTTTCATCCCTTACTTCCTTGTATGTGTGCTCTCTGTGTAAACTACTGCAATTGACTTTAGTCAGGTAGGGGCAGCAAGGGTTTGTCTGTATGCTGTTTGTTTTTTGGTAGTTACAATAAAGTATCTTCGAGATTTTTAGGAGCACTCCCAGTTATTTTTCCCTTATTTTAACGTCATAACTAGGGACAGATTTTTATTTTTTCTTTCATTATCTAATGTTTCTAACTCGGCTACTTTGGCCGTAAGTTTAAAATTACCGTCTCAAGTCCCTGTAAATCTCTCTTTATTGAGTAGACTGTAATCTGTACTGTGATAAGTAGGCAGAGATTAATTATGTGGGTTGGACATAGTGGGCCGAGTTTTGCAGCAGTGGGTGTGGTAAACTTTCAAGGTAGTAATTGACAGCTGTGCTGCAAAATGTCCTTGGAAATGTTTTTCAAATGTTGGCAACTATGGTACTGTATCAAGGGAAATGTGTTTATTTTTTAATAATCCCTGGTGGAAAATAATGAATCCTCCACCAGAGATTATTAAATAAAAAAAATAAATAAACAGCGTGTCATGGACGGGGCTTAATATGCAGCAGGGGTGGGGTCAAACTGCAGCGAGGGCGGGGTTAAATGTGCCCCTCTACTTTTGTTCCTGGCCCACCATGTGCCCCCCCCAAAAAATGAATCCTAGAGACGCCACTGCATGTAACAGTGATAAAGAAGACAGCCTGTTGGCGATTGGCTGCAGGAGGGCTGCCTGGGTTCCCGATCGGATCCGGCTGAGTAAGTATGACTGAGGGAGAGTAGGTGGCTGGTAAGGAACTTAGTTGTTGTTACACACCAAACTTTCCAAGATGTAATGACAAGTCCTAACGTCATGAACGGGTTAAAGAGAAGCTGCAAAGAATATATCTGTATCATAAAGATTAAAAGATAAAGAATATATTTAATTGCTATAAGAGATCTTAATTAAGATCATTTATATATTTAATTGCATATGGAGATATTAATTAAGATAAATCATATATATATAGTTGCTTTAGGATATTGTTAATTAACTATTTACCTTCTCTTTAGCTCTTATACCACAGCTCATGCAGGTTAATGGGTGTTACACCATCGTACTGCATTCTTCCTGCCTCTCCCACATGACCGACCACGATGGATATGTCCCAAAGAAGTAGCCCACAGATTGGTGTCTGACCAGTGCTGTTTGTTACTTAATTTCTACATTCCAAAGCAAGAGATGTGTGCACTTTAGATATAGTGAAACTGAGCGGGAGAACCAACTGTAGGAGGAATTTCCTGCTGTCCCCTGTCAGTCAGTTCAAAACCATTAAAGTAATAGAGGTCCAGGCACACCTTTGTTCAAGACAAGTACTTTATTAGGAACCACAACAGCAACGTTTCGACCCCAAAAGGTCTTTGTCAAGCTGATACATACATCAATTTTACAATATATATAACAAACTTTAAACAATCACAATTATGAAATACCCTTGTGAATCAGTAGCCTAAGCAAGTAGTTTAACAGCTGAAAGTAGTATACTACTTATCGGCAATACTTAATTAATTACATTAATTAGAAAGAGAGTCTAATACTTAATTGCCAAAAACAAACAAGCTTTGAAAGACTTATTAATTTGTTGATACAGGAAAACAAAATGTATATATTATTTTTATATGGATACTGACATAACATCCGAGTGTATATAGGACATAAAATACACATATACACAACATAAATACAATATAAAGATAAGACCAGAGTATACGACTTCAGAAATTTCCATTATCGATTAGAAATCCTTGATCATAATCACAGAGTATTAATATTAAGTATCCTTAATACGTAAAGCACATTAAGTTGAAAATGTTTTCATATATAGAAGAAAATGTGTATAAAAAGATGCCCTTAAGTAAGTTATTTCCATTATCGATTAGAGATCCTTGATCAAGATCAGAGTATTGCTATTAAGTATCCTTAACACATCAAATTCACAGAATTGTTATATATAGAAGAAAATGTATATAGAAAAATAACCTTAAATAGGCTATAACGACTCATTTGGAGTTGAAGTGTATATAATATCTGCATCAACTTGATGTGCTTTATGTGTTAAGGATACTTAAAATTAATTAATACTGTGATTTTGATCAAGGATCTCTAATCGATAATGGAAATAACTTACTTAAGGGCATCTTTTTATACACACTTTCTTCTATATATGAAAACTCTTTGAACTTGATGTGCTTTATGTGTTAAAGATACTTAAAGGACCACTATAGTGCCAGAAAAACATACTCGTTTTCCTGACACTATAGTGCCCTGAGGGTGCCCCCACCCTCAAGGTCCCCCTCCCGCCCGGCTCTGGAAAGGGGTTAAACTTACCTTTTTCCTCCTCCGATCCTCCTTCTCTCCTCCCCGTCGGCTGAATGCGCACGCACGGCAAGAGCGTTCATAATGCTTTCCTATGGACGCTTGCGTGCTCTCACTGTGAAAATCACAGTGAGAAGCACGCAAGCGCCTCTAGTGGCTGTCAATGAGACAGCCACTAGAGCAGGGGTTCTCAAGGACCACTCTGGGCACCCAGACCACTTCAGCTTAATGAAGTGGTCTGGGTGCCAGGTCCAGCTAGGGTTAACCCATTTTTTCATAAACATAGCAGTTTCAGAGAAACTGCTATGTTTATGAATGGGTTAAGCCTTCCCCCTAATCCTCTAGTGCAGGGGTTCTCAACCTTGTCTTCAAGGACCCCCTACCAGTCCAGGATTTGGGGATTACCTGGGTGTGTCGAAGGTGTTTAGAAAAAGGGGAAAAAAAACACCTTAGACTCCCATGGTCCTTGAGGACAAGGTTGAGAACCCCTGCACTAGAGGATTAGGGGGAAGGCTTAACCCATTCATAAACATAGCAGTTTCTCTGAAACTGCTATGTTTATGAAAAAATGGGTTAACCCTAGCTGGACCTGGCACCCAGACCACTTCATTAAGCTGAAGTGGTCTGGGTGCCTAGAGTGGTCCTTTAATATTAATACTCTGTGATTATGATCAAGGATTTCTAATCAATAATGGAAATTTCTGAAATCGTATACTCTGGTCTTATCTTTATATTGTATTTATGTTGTGTATATGTGTATTTTATGTCCTATATACACTCGGATGTTATGTCAGTATCCATATAAAAATAATATATACATTTTGTTTTCCTATATCAACAAATTAATGTCTTTCAAAGCTTGTTTGTTTTTGGCAATTAAGTATAAGACTCTCTTTCTAATTAATGTAATTAATTAAGTATTGCCGATAAGTAGTATACTACTTGCTTAGGATACTGATTCACAAGTGTATTTCATAATTGTGATTGTTTAAAGTTTGTTATATATATTGTAAAATTGATGTATGTATCAGCTTGACAAAGACCTTTTGGGGTCGAAACGTTGCTGTTGTGGTTCCTAATAAAGTACCTGTCTTGAACCAAGGAGTGCCTGGACCTCTATTACTTTATTCATTTTTGGAAATCTGGTGTTTGATTCCGGTTCAGGAAGCACCCTGGCTCAGATTTATGGGAGTGAGTGCAGTTCCACACACACTACTAAAAGTTCAAAACCATTGGCACAGCTCTTTATTGCAATAAGTGACTGATAGGTATATTGATGGAACATATTTGTATGTATCCTATCAAGCAGTGGAAGTCCCTTGAATAATAGGGTATGTCCCTAGACCCTACCACACCCCTCCCATGGCTGCCCTCTGCCCCTGATACTAGCAGTGTGTCCTCAGACCTTACCACCCCCTCTCATGGCTGCCCTCTATCCTTAATACTAGCAGTGTCCCCCCTCCCATGGCTGCCCTCTGCCCCTAATACTAGCAGTGCCCCCCCTCCCATGGCTGCCCTCTGTCCCTAATACCAGCAGTGTCCCCCCCTCCCATGGATGCCCTCCTACACCAGCAGTGTCCCCACCCTCTGTCCCTAATACCAGCAGTGTCCCTCCCATGGATGCCCTCTGCCCCTAATACCAGCAGTGTCCCTCCCTCCCATGGCTGCCCTCTGTCCCAATACAAGTAGTGTCCCCCCCCCATGGCTGCCCTCTGTCCCTAAAACCAGCAGTTTCCCCGCCCTCCCATGGCTGCCCTCTGCCCCCAACACCATTGTAACAGATCCCCGTTTTGCGTTGGATCTGTAATATGTGTTGTACAAGCCTCCTACCATGTTGCCTGGGAACCTCTACGTTTTGTTTTCCTGCCATCATCCACATTGCCCTGCACCTAAGGACAAAAACTGTTTCTGGCCCTATAACTGTGTTGTGCAAAGAATGGGTACGTTTGATATGGCACTTAGGATCCAGCTGAAGTAGTCGCCATTAGACAATCGAACATGTGGCGCGGCTATTTTAATGCAGTCGAACACGGTCAGCAGTGTGTGCCGTCAAATCCCTGTAACGGAAATCAGGCACACATTTGAACGAACACCGCTGACCTGTACCTTCCCCTACCCTTCGACACTGCGGCTGGAGACTAAGTGCCACTCGAAGATTCGAACACACGTTCGAATGGGACTTTGTCATCTTTTTCATGTAAAATAGACTGCCACTCAACTAACGACTACCGCGGAAGTTTAATCCTGTTTTACTTTGACACCTTCGACAGAAGTCGAAGTGCGTTCGACTATTCGAACGCCGCCTTCGGATGGGACTTTGTTGTTTTTCAAGCCAAAAATAGACCGACCACGCAGCCTGAATCTGTGGAACTGTTTTGGGCATGCAAACAGGCGTCCGGTAGGTCCAAAGAGACTTTTCCATATCTCTGGAACCTCTGAACGTATTTGTACGAATTTTGAATATGTTTGTCCCGAAGTTGTGTTGTTCCTAAATATAAGTTTTATTCCTGTGCGATGAAAAATCATAAAGTTATAAAAATGCATAAAAAAGTATAAGTTTTAGCTTGGAGATAATTGAATAGATACAGTAAGAAACTAAATTATCTCCCAAGAAGAGGGGAGGGAACCTGTGAGATGTAACCGTTGTCTGATTGGTTAATGTCTAATTGCCTGTGGGCGTCTCCCTTGCAGGGGAGCACTGCATAAAAGCAGAGTGTGTGTCATTAAGCATCAGTTCTACTTCACCCTCAATCTAGAGTCCTGTCTCTTATTGGGGGTAACCACTATACAGCTATTCACACTAGCTCTTGTAAGAACTTCTTCACTTGGAACACGACTGGATGCTGAGAATCCTCAACACTGATCGGGAAATGGACACCCTCCAGCGGTTGAAACCCATCGGCTACACAGGGTAACCGCTACAACCAGCAATGTCCCCCCCTCCTATCTGTCCCTGATACCAGCAGTGTCCCTCCTCCCATGGTTACCCTCTGTCTTCAATACCAGCAGTGTCCCCCCTCCCATGACTACCCTCTGTCCTCAGTACCAGCAGTGTTCCCCTCCCATGGCTACCCTCTGTCCCCAATACCAGCAGTGTCCCCTTCTCCCATGGCTACCCTCTGTCCTCAGTACCAGCAGTGTCCCCTTCTCCCACGGCTACCCTCTGTCCCCAGTACCAGCAGTGTCCCCCCCCCTGCCATGGCTGCTCTCTGTCCCTAATACCAGCAGTGTCCCCCCCCTCCCATGGCTGCTCTCTGTCCCTAATACCAGCAGTGTCCCCCCTCCCATGGCTGCTCTCTGTCCCTAATACCAGCAGTGTCCCCCCTCCCATGGCTGCTCTCTGTCCCTAATACCAGCAGTGTCCCTCCTCCCATGGCCGCTCTCTGTCCCTAATACCAGCAGTGTCCCTCCTCCCATGGCCGCTCTCTGTCCCTAATACCAGCAGTGTCCCTCCTCCCAT
>OW240916.1:316247014-316564342 GCA_933207985.1 Pelobates cultripes | reverse complement strand
CCGCCCCAGGCGCGGTTCTCGCTGTCCCAGACTGTCTTTAGATCTCTATGGTAAGCGTTGTTGTTGCCATAGAAACCGGCGCCTGGCGTTAGAGAGCAGCAGTTACCGGAAGTGAGGCGGAAGCAGAATATCTCCAACCAATCACCGCGCAGCTTGCTCTGACCCCGCCCAATCCGGAGCTCGCTTCTACTGTGAACCTGAGTGAAACAGCTCGTGTCAGCTGGACGGGGAATCTGTCACCGAGATAACCAGGTAACAGCCAGCTAACCAGGTAACAGCCAGCTAACCAGATACCCAGGTAACAGCCAGCTAACCAGATACCCAGCTAACCAGGTAACATAACCCAGCTAACCAGGTAACAGCCAGCTAACCAGATACCCAGCTAACCAGATACCAGGTAACAGCCAGCTAACCAGGTAACAGCCAGCTAACCAGGTAACAGCCAGCTAACCAGATACCCAGGTAACAGCCAGCTAACCAGATACCCAGGTAACAGCCAGCTAACCAGATACCCAGGTAACAGCCAGCTAACCAGATACCCAGGTAACAGCCAGCTAACCAGGTAACAGCCAGCCCAGGTAACAGCCAGCTAACCAGATACCCAGCTAACCAGGTAGCCACCAGATACCCAGGTAACAGCCAGATACCCAGCTAACCAGGTAGCCACCAGATACCCAGGTAACAGCCAGCTAACCAGGTAACAGCCAGCTAACCAGATACCCAGGTAACAGCCAGCTAACCAGATACCCAGGTAACAGCCAGCTAACCAGATACCCAGGTAACAGCCAGCTAACCAGGTAACAGCCAGATACCCAGCTAACCAGGTAACAGCCAGCTAAACAGATACCCAGGTAACAGCCAGCTAACCAGGTAACAGCCAGCTAACCAGGTAACAGCCAGCTAACCAGATACCCAGCTAACCAGATACCCAGGTAACCAGATACCCAGGTAACCAGATACCCAGGTAACCAGATACCCAGGTAACCAGATACCCAGGTAACCAGATACCCAGGTAACCAGATACCCAGGTAACCAGATACCCAGCTAACCAGGTAACAGCCAGATACCCAGCTAACCAGGTAACAGCCAGCTAACCAGATACCCAGGTAACAGCCAGCTAACCAGATACCCAGGTAACAGCCAGCTAACCAGGTAACAGCCAGCTAACCAGCTAACCAGGTAACAGCCAGCTAACCAGATACCCAGGTAACAGCCAGATACCCAGGTAACAGCCAGCTAACCAGATACCCAGGTAACAGCCAGATACCCAGGTAACAGCCAGCTAATACCGACCCCCCCATCACCCAGATACCCAGCTAATACCGACCCCCGCCATCACCCAGATACCCAGCTAATACCGACCCCCATCACCCAGATACCCAGCTAACACCGACCGCCATCACCCAGATACCCAGCTAACACCGAACGCCATCACCCAGATACACAGCTAACACCGACCGCCATCACCCAGATACCCAGCTAACACCGACCGCCATCACCCAGATACCCAGCTAACACCGACCGCCATCACCCAGATACCCAGCTAACACCGACCGCCATCACCCAGATACCCAGCTAACACCGACCGCCATCACCCAGATACCCAGCTAACACCGACCCCCATCACCCAGATACCCAGCTAACACCGACCCCCATCACCCAGATACCCAGTGTAGCGGAGATGCAATATTACCCAGGTTATCTCCGCTTATAATCCAAGTGGGACTCAGGAACAAGTAAATAGTAAATCCACAGGCAAGGCTTCCAGCAGGTAAAATACAGCAATATCCCAACAGCAATCCCAATAACTGGACGACACACAGTTTCAGGAGCATAACTGACAAGCCTTTAATCACAGTCTCCTTATAAAGCATGCTCCCATGCAAGGGAGGGATTTACAGTAATTATTACAGTAGCCAATCCTGTCCTGGTAACCTCCCACCCATCTCCTCCCCTCAGCCAGCATCATAATCCCCTTATCCAGCACACCAATTCCCCCCGTTTCTGGATGTACCCCTAAACGTAGGGGTACCTCTTTAAATCCTACATCCCCGGATACCCCTGATCTGGGTGAACAACATATCCAAAAATCACCCAGATCAGACCAGGGGTTCGGGAAATGTATGGAGGGAATAAAATGACCGACCGCACTAACTGATATAGCCGAATAAGGTTCCATGCGAATGGGCCCTGCGGTCGGTCCTGGCATAAGGGAACAAAATACACGAAAGCCTCTAGCTATAGAGGCTAGGGAGGGTTCGCCTGAATCCCCTCGTTCGGTATTTTCTATCTACCGAACGAGGGGCCGTTCGGTAGTTTGGAACCGAACGGACCAGGGCTGTGGAGGTCTCAGCGGTGTTCGCCTACTCGAGTGTCCGATTTTAGTTCCAGACACTCGACGGCAAAACACCGCTGTTCGGGAGTTTTAAAATGGCCGCCGCCACGTGTTCGTTTGTCGAATGGCGGCCACCCCCGAGAACAAAGGACGGCTACTTACTATTCAATTACCCGTTCGCAACAATGTTGCAATGGGTAATTGAGGACACACTTCACACAGGGGAGGTCTGGGTGTTCGGTAGTTTCATTCGAATAAACTAAGGGAATGAAACTACCGAACAACCAGAGGAATACAATTCTTTTTAATACATAGAAAATACAGCAGATACACGAATGCAGGTAAAAACAGTATATTTGTAGGGTCGCCTGGTGCTATCCGCTACACCCAGCTAATACCGACCCCCATCACCCAGATACTCAGCTAATACCGACCCCCATCACCCAGATACCCAGCTAATACTGACCGCCATCACCCAGATACCCAGCTAATACCGACCGCCAGCACCCAGATACCCAGCTAATACCGACCGCCAGCACCCAGATGATGACCAGCTAATACTGATCTCCTTGCTAACATTGTATAACTGACTGGGCACCGCCACTCAGCTAACAAGGTATCACTGAACAGGCACAAACATGCTGCTGACGAACCGCTTGTGAACTTTCTGTTATCTTTAGATTGTGAAACTAAAGACTCCAACATAACTTTTTTTTTTTTTTTTTTATGGGTGTCTATAAATATAGGCAAAAATATGTAGAATGTTAACATGTTATGCAGTATTCCTTATTTTTATCCTGCTCTTCTATCCCACCCCATCTATTTATTGCTTGGTATTTTGTTCAAGTGTAGAAGCCATTCATTGTGCCAGTAGATGAGAGGCTGATAGGATTAAATACTTGATATTTGGAAATGTTTTTTTTTTTTTTTTTAATGCATTAAATAAAATACTGGCAAAACAATTTTACTTATTTACCGTATATATGTCTTTTAAATATGTCCCCATTGACACTGTTGAGTTTGATTACAGCTGCATGCACACTTTTCTGACACAAGCGTCTAATGTTGGTGGGTTGAGATCTTCCCTAAATTCCCTGTCCATAATTGGTTTATCTCCAAAAAGGAGCTCACATCATCAAATATTACAACTTAAACAGTTCTTTAAACTGATTGCAGCAATACAGCGTTTACCATTCGTATACACACAGCCGAGTTCACTGTTTAGTGAATGAGGCTTTATTTTAGAGCCTTGACTCCTGCATGCACAGTTCACAACTCTGCTCTCTCTGAAGGGTGGAAATCCTTCCTCACTGCGTGTGGTAGGTGCACATCGCACACGCAAAAAATGTTAAAAAAGCTAGAGTAGCAGGTTAAAGGGACACTATAGTCACCAGAACAACTACAGCTTATTGAATTTGTTCAGGCTTTTTGCTGTAAATACTGTCTTTTTTCAGAGAAAATGCAGTGTTTACATTACAGCCTAGTGATAACTTCACTGGTCACTCCTCAGATGGCTGTTAGAGATCCTTCCTGGGTCATGGCTGCCTAAAATGCATCCAAACATTCAGTATCTCCTCCCTCTGCATGCAGACACTGAACTTTCCTCATAGAGATTCATTGATTCAATTCATCTCTATGAGGAGATGCTGATTGGCCAGGGCTGTGTTTGAATCATGCTGACTCTGCCCCTCATCTGCTTCTTTGTCACTCTCAGCCAATCCTATGGGTAAGCACTGTGATTGGATCAGGCCACCACTTCTAATGATGTCAGCAGACTGCTTGTTTTTCTGAGTCTAACAGCATGCAGAGTTACAGTTTTAGGCTTGAATACAGTAAGATTTTTGCTATGTTTATGGAGACATGAGGAGCCATGGGGGGCTAGATGGTGGTGTTAACACTATAGGGTCAGGAATACATGTTTGTGTTCCTGACCCTATAGTGATCCTTTTAATGCATAAAAAATGGTGCATGCTCAAAACATTAACATGAACGCATCCCTTGTTATACAAGTATCCAGTGTTTTTAATTATTGCTAAATCCAGCGGTCGTTAGTCTCTCATTCTCCTTGACCTTTCTGCTGTCTTCGACACTGTTGATCAATCTTCTCATCCTCTATAATGTTTGTCTATGAGACTCAGCTCTCTCCTGGTTCTCCTCCTGCCTCTCCCAGCATTCTTTCTGTGTTTTTCTTTTTCTGGCTCTTCCTCTTCTCCACAAACCTTCTCTGTCGATGTTCCTCAAGGTTTTGTGCTTGGTTCCTTACTGATCTCGAACAGCTCCCCTTTGTAAATGCATTAGTTCTTTTGGCTTCCAATATCACTTCCATGCGAATGACACGGAAATCTATCTGTCTTCTCGTGATCTCTCGCCTTTCTTCTTGACTCATTACAGCCTCTCTGCTATTTCCCTTCAAGTCAATGTACTACCGTCAGCTCTGGCAGGCTCGCTGTCTAGGTGAACTCTTTGACTCCAACCTCTCTTTCACCCTTCAAGTCCAATCACATATTAAATCCTGCCACTTCCATCTTAAAAAAAGTAACTCTCATCCGCCCATTCTAATGCTGATGCGGCCAACATGCTGGTTCATACCGCTATCATCTCTTTCCTTGACTACAGCAATACGCTTCTCAGTGGTCTTACATGTTCCCAGCTGGCCCCGTTATAGTTTATATTGAATGCAGCCCCAAGGCTTATCTTCTTGTCCACCCACACCTCCCATGCCTTACCTTCTGTCAGTAATTATACCGGCTTCCCCTGTAAGACCGAGTGCTCAATTTAAAATTATGGTGCTTGCTTGAATATCTCTACATAACTCTGCTTCTACCTACCTATCCTCACAAATACACAAGAATGTCCCAACCAGGCCTCTACATTCGGCCAAAGATCTGCGTCTATTGTCTGTTCATACTCCGACTTCTGACACCCACCTTCAAGACTTCACTAGGGCTGCTCTGTTCCTTTGGTACTCCCTTCCCTTCTCCGTTAGACTCTCACCCAGTCTCAGTTCCTTCAAAACATCATGGAAAAACTCCATTCTTTAGGAAAGCATATCAATAAAGATTTAAAGGGTATTTTTTGGGGGGGGAGGGGGGGTTTGTGTGTGTGATGCAAGAGATTTAAAAAAATTTTTAAATGTGTATACTGGCCCTTTTATATTTGCCCCTTGACTTTACATGTACAGAGTTATTGGCAGCCTGTCAGTTTGTTTTAAATAAAGCTGAACGGAAGCATACGGGGACATGACATTGTCAATCACAGTGTGCTCTGTACTCTGAAACAGAAACTTGTATAAAAATGTTAATATGAGCTATAGCATCACATTTTAATAGGAGTATTAACCAAAGACGGTCTGAATACGGATTTGACTGTTACCTATAAATTTCAATATTTAATAACCCTTATGTATGAAAACATGCAAAATTGCTGTAAGATTGCATAACATGATATTCCAGATAATGGAATATCAGTTATGAACTTTTTCTTGCATGGAACTGAACTCCCTAACAAATAGGCCATGGTGAGCTACCTGCCAACTGGCACTAGATTAAAAATGTTTACATATATGATAATGTCATGGACGGCTCGGGAGGAGGGGAGAATAGCATGCTTCCTGCATGGCCCTACTCCGTGACGCTTTTGGATGCTTGTCGCAAGTGTACGTTGTGTGCCGATGTCAGACTTCCAATATGCACTGAATAAACATTAGCTACTCAGAACTCTTGTTCAGGGTTTGGCTATAGACTCTCTGACGTGTAATGCCACCTCAGGCAGGAGAGGGGTTAACTCTGTTAATGCAGCTTGTCATAACGACACCGCACATAGGGACTCCAGGCACCATGACCACTTCAAATTAATGAAGTGGTCATGCTGTTTTAGAGTAACCCTCATTTCTGCTTTGAAGTATTTGTGATTAGTGATTTTTGTGCTAGAACATACATTTTCAAACATACATTTTGTGGATGTTCTAAACCTCTTTGCACACGCAGTTGGAATAATCTTTAATAAAATGAGTTGAATTATTGAATCAGATGGTGTAAGCATAACTATGTACCTATTCTGTAGTCTTAGACAGACAGTAGACAGGATAAAGTATTCGTTTGACTGTGTGAAATAACTTGGAGCAAATATACTGTAACCCTAAAACATTACAATCTGCTCCAGCATTTTCTCTCTGATTTTTCTTTGTCTGCCCTCATCCATCATGCTGGTACTCTAAAAGAGACCTACATATTTACACTGAATGACAATTTCAAGTGTCTAAGGTGGATACTGTCCTCGAAATGGCACACATCACAAAATTACTGCAGGGCATTCTAAATCTAGTGCTACTTTCACTAATTGGGTCAAATAAGCCAATCTAGAAAAACTATCCAGATCCACTACAACAGGTGCAACTTTTCATTTTAAAATGTAGTTTTCAGTTCACTACAATTAGGTGTTTAGGTAATAAATCACTCGTTCTTGCAATTTCTTTTTCTTTCCCTTTTTCTCTGATTTCACATTTTCCGCAGGCAAAGTCTTGTCTCATTGTTGAACAGGGCTGATGGTTTTTTGATAATTCTGCTATTAACAATGCCCCTTAAATCCTTGTATAAACAATATAAAACTTTTTTCTCTTTTTTTTTTTTTTTTTTTTTTATGTTCATGTAAAAGACTTACTTACACTATCAATTAAAGAGGAACTGTGACTTGCAGGGTCGTGACTGTTCTTTATTCTTCCACCCCAGGTAAAACTGTTTTTTAAAATATTTTTAAATCTCCCCAGGTATTGCAGCGTTGACTTTGCCAACACATGATGCCTCAAAGGTGTGCTTGTGCATCTAACTGAGAAGTGTTGCATGCACGCACGCATTTTCGCCAACAATGCTATAGGTGCCCCTGCTCTAGAGATAACATACTCTCTAATATACTTACTATGTGTAAATTAAAATAAAAAAAGGCAAAACTCTAAACAATTTAAGAAAACAAATGGCAGTTTTTAGCAACATGTTCAAGAAAATATTCACAAAAAATGTGCTTAGCATGCAAACTTAGTCATAAATAACACTGTGTAAAATAATGTTACATATATGTGTGTGTGTATGTGTATATATATCTATCTATCTATATCCTAGACTATTCATTGTGCACTTTTCTTCCTGGCTTCCCCACTTCCTCTCATCTAGCACTCCTTCCCTTATATTTGGGGATTTCAATAACCCCAATTGCACTGATGCCTCTCGTCTGCTCTCTGTAACCTCCTCCTTTTGGTCTTACGCAATGGTCCAATGTAGCAACCCATACAGCAGGAAACACTCTCTTGATCTTGCCTTCACCAACCTCTGTACTGCCTCTAATCTCTCCAATATTCCTTTTCCTCTATCTGACCACCATCTGCTGACTTTTGACATTGGCATACCTAAGATCCAATTGACACCACCGTCTGTACATCCCTCTCACAGAAACCTCCAATGTCTTGACCTAGAGCATTTCTCCACTAATCTCCAAACTCTCCTCCTACCTATCTCAAACCTCACCTGTCCTAGTTCTGCAACCTCCTTCTACAATTCCACCCTCTTCTCTCAACTAGACATCATGGCACCTTGTACATTTAAACGCCGCAGGCCCTCCCAACAACAACCCTGGCACACCAAGCTCACTCAGTACCTCCAAAAATGCTCCAGAACTGCTGAATGCTGTTGGAGAAAGTCTCACTGTGCATCTGACTTTCTCCACTATAAATTTATGCTGAGCTCATACAGCTTGGCTCTTTCCTCTGCAAAAGTTAATTACTTCGATACCCTCATAATGCACACTCTCCCGCGAACTATTTCACACATTTAACTCTCTTCTTAGCCCAGCTGTTCCTCCTCCACCTACTAACTTGACCGCCTCAGACTTTGCAACTCACTTCACTGACAGGATCTCTACAATCAGGGAAGAGATCTCTCATCTTTCTTCTTCCCCTTCAATACTTCCCCTAACTTCACTCCCTCTGCTGTTCTATGTTCATTCGCACCCGCTACATTGGAAGAGATTTCAGCTCTGCTCCAGTCCTCCCGCCCCACCACCTGCTCCCTACATCCAATTCCCTCACATCTCATCCGTACTCTGTCTTCTTCTCTTTCTCAACCTCTCACTAAAATTCTCAATCTCTCTCTCTCCCCTCTGGTATATTTCCATTGCCCTTCAAACATGCAACTGTAACCCCAATTCTAAAGAAGCCCAACCTTGACCCTAACTCCCCATCCAACTATCGTCCTATCTCGCTACTGCCTTTTGCATCCAAGATCCTTGAAAAAATTGTGTATGCGAGATTGACAGACTTCCTCGAGTCCAGCTCTCTGCTAGACCCGCTTCAGTCTGGTTTCCGCGCTAAGCACTCTGTGGAAACGGCACTGACTAAAGTATCCAATAATCTACTCGCTGCAAAATCTCTTGGTCACTACTCTATCCTAATTCTCCATGACTTGTCTGCGGCTTTTGACACGGTTGATCATCAACAGCTTCTTCTCATCCTCCGCAATATCGGTCTACAAGATATTGCTCTCTCCTGGTGCTCCTCCCAGCGCTCTTTCAGTGTTTCTTTCTCTGGCTCTGCTTCTTCTCCCCAACTCCTCTCTGTTGGTGTCCCCCAAGGTTCAGTCCTTGGTCCCTACTGTTCTCCATCTATACTGCCTCCCTTGGTAAACTCATTAGCTCCTTTGGCTTCCAATATCATTTCTATGCAGATGACACGCAAATCTACCTTTCCTCTCCTGATCTCTCCCTGTCCTTCTTGACTAGTGTCTCTGACTGCCTCTCTGCTGTTTCTAACAGGATGCCACTTCCTTAAACTAAACTTGACCAAAACTGAAATTATGGTCTTTCCTCCCTCAAGTGTTGTTACTCCTGTGTCTGTCACCCTCCAAGTCAACGGTGCTACCATCAGCTCCACCACGCAGGCTCGCTGCCTAGGTGTTCTCTTTGACTCCGACCTCTCCTTCAAGCCTCATGTTCAGTCTATTGCCAAATCCTGTCATTTCCATCTCAAAAACATTGCGCGCATCCTACTTAACGCCAGATGCGACTAAGGTGTTGGTCCTTTCTCGCCTTGATTACTGTAATCCGCTTCTCAATGGTCTTACGTGCTCCCAACTTGCGCTGTTACAGTCCATAATGAATACGGTGGCGAGGCTCATCTTCCTGTCTGCCGGCACCTCCCATGCCTCACCCTTCTGTCAGTCCCTACATTGGCTTCCTATAAGATATAGAGCTCAATTTAAAATTCTGGTTCTTGCCTTCAAATCTCTATATAATGCTGCTCCCACCTATCTATCCTCCCTTATACACAAGTATGTCCCGTCTAGGCCCTTACGATCTGCTGAAGACTTACTTCTATCTTCTGTCCTTACTCCCACCTCTGATGCTCGCCTTCAAGATTTCTCGAGGGCTGCACCGTTCCTGTGGAACTCGCTTCCCTCCTCCCTTAGATGCTCACCCAGTCTCCACTCCTTCAAAAAATCGTTAAAACCCACTTCTTCATAAAAGCGGATCAATTAAACTGTTAATAGCTCCTGACTGATTCCTCTTCTGCAACTGTACTATACAATCCTTACCTTTTTGTGTCATTTTACCTCACTCCCTCTAACATGTAAGCTCATTGAGCAGGGCCCTCAACCGCTCTGTTCCTGTGCGTCCAACTTGTCTGGTTACAACTACATGTCTGTTCGTCCACCCATTGTAAAGCACTGCTGAATTTGACGGCGCTCTATAAATATCATAAGTGTGTGTGTCTATGTATGTATATATAATATATATTCTATCTCTAGTACAAAAAAAGTATTCTCCAACGATTTGTCACAAATCTTGATATGTAGTTCAAAGAAACACTCTAGGATCAGGAACACCATTTAGGTGGCCATGCCCCCTTTAGCCCCGTAAAAAGTAATAAAACTTGCCTTATTTCCAGCGCTGCACAGGTCTGCCGGAGCTGGCCCCAACTCCTTGCTGACATCATCAGAATGTATAGTTTCAGCCAATTCAATGCTTTTCCTCTGGCTGAAATCGTCAAATAGGTGGGACAGGGTGCGGGGCCAAACGCCGGCTTGGTCAATCAGCACCTCTTCGTAGAGATGCATTGAATTAATGCATCTCTATGACCAAAGTTCAGTGTCTCCATGCAGAGGGTGGAGACACTGTGCAGCACTATCTGAGGAGTGACTACTGGAGGTGTCCTTAGGTGGTAGTGTTTACATAAAAATGCATGCGTGACTGACTATACTCACCAGAACAACTACTTTAAGCTGTATTTGTTTTGAGTGACTATAGTGTCCCTTTAACACTATAAAGGAAAAAAATGAGATACAGCCAATCTGAGAAGCAAAAATAACAACATAGGGGAATATTGTAACCACTGATGCATAAGTGCTGTTAATTGCACTCACAAAGCATAGGTCATAATGTAGCATTTAATGAAACCTTGCAAATTCCAACTAGAAAGTTCTTCAAATAAACAGACATCACTGGTGTTGGTTACCTTATGCTAAAAACAGATGTAGACAACATAGTGCAGAGCGCTAGTATATTTCAAATAAAGTTCCAATTTATTAGACGGCACCTGTGCACTCCTGACACCAATTCTAGAAAGTAGTAATTGAAAGCTGTCTCTATCTGGATTCTGCTCTTAAGATCATACAGGATGCATAATAAATCAATAGATGTATTTAAAGCTCCGTATATAGGATACGATTTGTTTGTTTTTGTAAAGTTTTACCAAGTGCAATGTTTTTGTGCAGATGTCTTCAGATGAGGAGAGCTCTAGTAGTCCAGTCAATCCCAAAGATTCAGACCATGGCAGTTCAGTATCCTCAGATCTTCAGGTAGGATGTAAGACTCTCTCTAAAGCTGGATTTCGAACACTAATCCAATCTTCATATTTAATCATTTACATTTTTATGGTACTGCAAGGCTTGCACATATACCTTTTTTTTTTTTTTTTTTTTGCCATAGGTTTTAGTATTGGAATTCTAACTTTGTGTTCGCCGTTCAGAGTGTTATCACTATGATGGCAGATAGTGTGTGTTTCATCTATTGGAAGTGATGAGTAATGAAATCGTTATTGTCCTTTCATTATCTTGGCAATAGGGATGTATCCCTTCTGTTCAAAGCTTTTATTTTCAACAACAAAAATTGAATGCCTAAAAGGAAACTATAGCCACAAGAACTGCAGCTTAATGTAGTGGTTCTGGTGTCTATAGCCTGACCATGCACACTTTTCAATGTAAAGCCTGCCTTTTTAGAGAATAGGCAAAAGGTAGTGTTTTACATTGCTGCCTAGTAACACCTCTAGTGGCAGTCACTCAGTCCAGTGCTGCACACATCTACATTAAGTGTCTTTGCTTTATGGATGGAGGCGCTGAATGTTCCCCATGGAGATGCTGACTGGCGCAGCACAGCGTTTTGCCGCTTGTGCGCAATAGCCTTCTGATGCAATGGCCACTGCAAGACCGGCACAGAAAAAAGGTGAGTAAAAACAACTTTCCCATGCAATTGGAGGGAGGCCGGTCACCTAACACATGCTTACTGACAGACTCTCCCACACTGACACACTCGCATACCACACTCTCTGGGAGAGCTGAAGTGGATCCTTTACCTGGGGTCCAGTGGGGATGCTTTGTCATCTTCTTGCTCTGTTCCCATGTTCACTGTTTAGTGATGCCGGGCTGCAGTGGCGTGGTATCCCGGCATCAACTACAGGGCACACGAGGGAGCAGAGCAGGAAGACTACAGTGCCCTCGCCGCCGGCTTCCGATGTGCACAGCAGCCTGGCTCCTTTCTCCCTCAGCTGGACACCTCCATTGCTCACAGCCGTCGTCCTCAGCAGGAGGGCTGAACGAGCTGACAAAACACCCAGGTCACCATAGTGACTAGGAATTTTATCCTGGTATCTGGGATTTGTCAAGCCCTGTCCTAAACAGCTGGCTCAAACATATTAGTGAGATTCTCAGTGCAGCATGTGTTGGAGAAACAGAAAAAATAATGGTATAGTGAGATATTGTACCAACAATTGAGAGATGTGATTCTTATGGACATATAGATACCTACACGTATTAACCCTGCTCTTTTAACCGCTGCTGCAGTTTAAGATTGTTTAGAATTGCTCATGCATTTTCCTGGAAAAAACATCAAGTTGCTCGTCGTGTTACATGACTAAGCAGTCTCTCTTTTATTCTGACTTAAATGACAGGATGAATATGATGAGCTTCTTCGTTACGCCGTGGTAACTCCAAAGTTTGAGCCATATTTCCTCAGGGACCATCAGGTGAATGCTGAACAAACTACAAGTGACAGGATTTCAAGGCTGGGGAAAACTATACACCAGCAAATATCAGGTAAAAATCTAACTAAGTCTTGCAGTAGGTATGCATGAATGCATTGCTAGATCTACAATACACCTTTCTGGTCAGGTAGCTAATCGATATATTTAAATTCACTGCATGATTAACTTTAACCACTCTCTCCTTTTATAGAGATCCAGCGATATGTGCCTGACAGTAAAGTTAGATTTATTTTTTATTTTTAGTGCCTTTGTATGAAAAATTATTGTAGCGGAGAGCTGGTATTACACAGTCTATCTCCACTTTGGATCCCAGGGAGGTTCAGGAACAAGCAATTATAAATCCATAGGGTAAAGTATCCAGCAGGCAAAATAACACAGCAGTATCCCAACAGCAATCCCAATAACTGGACGACACACAGTTTCAGGAGCAGAACTAAAGATTTATTCACACAGTGGCCTTTTAAAGCCTGCTCCCATGCAAGGGAGGGATTTTCATTCATTAGTACAGTAGCCAATCCTGTCCTGGTAACCTCCCACACATCTCCTCCCCTCAGCCTGCATCATCATCCCCTTATCCAGCACACCAATTCCCCCCCGTTTCTGGATGTACCCCTAAACTTAGGGGTACCCCTTTAAATTATACATCCCCTGGTAGCCCTGATCTGGGTGAACAACATATCCAAAAATCACCCAGATCAGACCAGGGGTTCGGGAAATTTATGGAGGGAATAAAATGACCGACCACACTGGATAGAACAGCCGAATGAGGTTCAATGCGAATGGGCCCTGCGGTTGGTCCTGGAGTCAGGGAATAAACGGCACGAAAGCCTCTAGCTACAGAGGCTAGGGAGGGTTCGCCTGAATCCCCTCGTTCGGTTCTTTCTATTAGTTTGGAACGGACCGGGCTTGTGGAGGTTTCAGCGGTGTTCGCCTAGTCGAGTGTCCGATTTGAGTTCCAGACACTCGACGGCAAAACACCGCTGTTCGGGAGTTTTAAAATGGCCGCCGCCACGTGTTCGTTTTTCGAATGGCGGCCACACCCGAGAACAAAGGACGGCTACTCAGCTTGTCAATTACCCGTTCGCAACAATGTTGCAACGGGTAATTGAAGGCACACTTCACACAGGGGAGGTCTGACTGTTCGGTAGTTTCATTCGAACAAACTAAGGGAATGAAACTACTTAACATTCAGACGAATACCATACATTTAACACATATAACTTAGTTATTTTACACGAATGCATTCAAACACATGTAATTTCTCAGGACAGCCCAGTGCCATCCGCTACAATTATATTTTGAGAAATTTAGGTATACATGTACCAATTCTGGAACTTGATGTTTACTTTTGTTACTACAGGAAGTTGGTGTTTTATAGCAGATACATTTCCTAATAAAGTTCACTACTAGATTGATGTACGCCCCCTGTTTTTGCTTAACAGTAATGCATAGAAAATACTCTGCTTTAGAATGTGTCTACAATCCTCTGTTCCTTGCCCAAGGATCTATTCTTCAACCAGGAGCTTGCTGAGGTCCATCAGCCAACCAGTGTCTTCTCAGTTGTTGTTTTTTTTGTGAGAGCAATACGGAGTATGTTATAATTTCTATATGATAATATATTTTTATTTCCTAATTCAAATCAATGAGCTTTTTGCATGCACTTTTTCCTTTCACACTTTAATTTATTTTTTTACTGAAAGTATAGATGGGAATATACAAGGACGTGAGCAATATCCAGTCAAAATGGCCAAATTCCGCGGCCATTACTGCCCAGTCACTAGAAAAGGCCTCATCATTGCAACCTCAGATAAACATAAATAACCCTATGTCCGCTTGCCACGCTTTGCATTAGAAGTAAGCCAAAGTAAGTCCTGAGCAGTGATTCGCCTCTCGAGACTTGTCTGTCAGAGGTCTCTGGTTGGCTTATTACAAGACCTAATTTGCGAGTAAGATACAGAAAGACACAACGAATAAGGTTTATATAAATGTTGCAATAACATAGCATTCTAAACCTGGAGAAATAGCAAGATCATGTCCATGCTGCTTCCCATGATAGTTTCTCCATGCTTGGCCAATCAGCATCTCTTTAAGGACGTGCTGACTGGCCAAGCTGGCGTTTGGCCCTGCCCCCATCCCGCCGCCTTGCTGATTTAAAAATCTTACATTCTGATGTCACTAAGGAGCCGGATCGGGGGCGGGCCAGTACTGGAAATAAGGTAAGTTTTAACCCCTTCTGAAGGGGGCAAGCCACCTAAAAGTGGTTTTAACACTAAAGGATGAGGAATACGTGTTTGTGTTCCTGACCCGATAGTGTTCCTTTAAATCCAAATCTTCTCCATTAAAAGCATTGTATCCTTTTGGTGAATCATGCTGTGTGTCGGCGCTAAACACGAAGATATTTAAAAATTGAGGGTCTTTAGTGAGGATGCTCCACTAGTGGCTTTAAGTATAGTGGCATGGTTTAGGCAAAATGTAAGCACTGCTGTTTCTTATGTTGCCAGTCAAAAGAGGCCGCATCTATGCACCAAAACCACTACATTGGTGCTTCTTTAAAGGAACACCATCGTCACTCTTATCATTTCATCTCAATGAAGTTGTCTTTGCGGTGTTTCTGTCCTTTTAGAAAGTGCAATGTTTACATCGCAGGGTTAAATCCACCTCTTACTGACTGCCACTACAGGCACTTGCCTGGCCTCAGCTATAATGTTGCGGAAGCAGAAAGATGAGCAGCACAGAGGGAACTTTGGCATTGGAAAAAGGTAAGTAAAACTTTTATTTCACTAGTTATTATGGCACAAGGAACTCGAGACAGCAGCCCTATTATGTTTTGGAAAACAGGTCTGTATTACAAACGCTATGGTGTTCCGGTAGTTCTTTATTATGTTCACTTGAGGAACAGTCCCTGTTGAATGGAATAGCCCCATCGATTGTCCACAGCTTCAAACCATGTCTAACACTTGCTATTTTTTTAGTTATCTCCATGTTGTATTGTTTTATTTAAATTCTGCTTTTGATTTCTCTGTAGCAAATAACTCCTCAGCAACTGAACATATCAGAGAGTCCTCGGAAAAGGAACATAAAACTGTTTCAGAAGACGAAGCCTCTCAGCCAAGGACCCCAACAGCAGACAATCCCAACGGTAATATGCTTTTTAAGAACGTTCTACTATAAACTATACGCCTCATTGTTTATTTCCGACAGCTGGGTTTTGTTTTGATAGTTATGTTTTTGACGTTTAAAGGGACACTATAATGAAGCAGTCTTTGTGTATATCAATCATACAGCTGCAGTCTCAATACTTGGGTGTTCAATTACATTTCTTTCTGTTCATCCAGCCCTAGTCACAGTTATCCTGGCTGCAAGAAAAAATGGTTTAATTTTCAATCAGATCTTACATCACAATGTGCTTTAGAAGTTCTTATCTCTTGGTTCACTAATAGAACTGTAATCACACACTCGAGGTTGCAAGCTCTAGCAGGTTATTGACAGAGCAACAACAAATGAATCTGCTAACTGAGTGTTTTGATGTTATAATGACTATATATTAGTTCTTTCTAATAGGATTATTCACTGAAGTGAGAATTCAAGATGAATTACAAATGTATGGCAAAAGTGTAAATAATTCTCCAAGTCCTCTTTACTTTGCTTTCAGTTAAGCTACTGTGGCCCTAAATTCAAAATTTACTGTGAATTCTCACTTTAGTAAATAACCCTGAAAGAAAATGGCTGTTTTAAAAAATTTATCTTGCTTTTTAACCCTTTGAGTACTGGTCATGCCCTACGCATTTCTTGCCATTATTATTATTATTATTATTATGATATTTTAAATAGCGCTATCAAATTCCGCAGCGCTTTACAATGGGTGGACGAACAGACATGTAGTTGTAACCAGACAAGTTGGACACACAGGAACAGAGGGGTTGAGGGCCCTGCTCAATGAGCTTACATGCTAGAGGGAGTGCGGTAAAATGATACAAAAAGGAAATGATAGTATTAGACTAGTGACATCAATTACACATCTGACACTCAAAGGATCAACAAAGGATGAACATTTTGCCTGGCCCCTTAGTTCTATGGAAACCCTGTTGTAAATACCACTAAACTCCATCATGGAATATAGAAAATGTAATGTAAAACACCCTATTTAGGGCCTTAAACTCAATCTAACTAAATGTGACGTAATGAACGTAACTGTGCCAGAGTGGGAATGTGCAAGACTAAAACAACAATTTCCATTCCATTGGTGCACAGACCACATGAAATATCTTGGAATATGGGTCACACATGAGGCGAAAGATCTATACGCTCACAACCGACATCTTAGGCAACCTCAAGAGGTGGAACTATATCTCATGGCAGGGACGAATAGCAGTCGTAAAGATGAACATTCTTCCCCGAATACTATATATATGGAAGAAAATGGCTGTTTTAAAAATGTATCTTGCTTTTTAACCCTTTGAGTACTGGTCATGCCCTACATATGTAATTCTATATAATTTCATACCATACCCAGGACAATTCCGCAAATATTCTTCAAAACGTTCCGAACAGCGATCATTAGATACATATGGAAGGGAGACAGAGCCAGGATTAGCCACGCAAAGCTGTGCCTCCCCAGACCATGGGGAGGACTTGCCCTTCCAGACTTTAAAAAAATACCATCAAGCAACAATCTTGCAACGTCTCAGGGAATTACACACTGCCACTTCCCACAAACGATGGGACTCCGCAGACAACCAACTCCATGTATTCATCTGGCACAAGGAGGCAGAAGCCACAAATGAACTCTGAGAGGACTCCCCTGTCACTCAAACTATGGACCAGGTTGAGGAAAGCGCCCTACATTTTACCAACGCCGAGCCCGCTGATCCCCATCACACACAACACAAACATAGGCAACGGGCTACCGCCGTCCGCATGGCCACTAGCCAACCAAGAAGGATACATACCCCTGCAAACAGCACTGACAGAAACAGGACTGAAGACACTGCGAGATATGACGGAAGGAGGTACGCCCACGATAATGCACCAATTTCACTATGCCCAACTCAAACATTTCTACCACAACCTACCACACACAAACACGCTTCACAGGGAACTAACGTGGTTTGAAAAGATATGCTCCCAGACACCGGAAGCGAGCGGCACAGTCTCAGTAATATACCAACGTTTGATAATAGGCTAACAGAAAAAGAATGATGCATTCAAGACAATGGGAAGACCAAACAGACAAAACGTATACAGGGCCTCAATGGGAACAAATACTACTACTACTACTACACCACAAAAGCTCATCTGGTTCGAACTACCAAGAGGTAAACTACAAACTGATCTCACAATGGTACCGCACACCATCCTTACTGCATCGGATCAACCCGGCGTTACCGGACGCCTTAAACACATATGGTGGGACTGCGGCAGAATCAAACCATACTGGAAGGATATTGAGGCGGAAATACGGAACATACTGGGGGAACCCACAAGTTTGACACCAGAACTGGCCTTGTTACACCACACGGAAGAAGTGCTCTCAGTATACAAAAGATATTGACCTTAGACACCTGCCAAATACCACTAGTGTGGAAAACATCGCACCCTCTGACAATCGGACAATGGAGACACAGAGTGGAAGAAATACAAATAGCAAATCTACTGGGGAAGAAGGAAACGTGGAGCAATGGAGACCCTGGTGTGTGTATATATATCTCTCGAACGCAATCACCAGCTAGATAGAGGGGGAGCCGAGAGGGATGGGCTGGGGGACCGGACTCTCCGGACGCCACACCACCGCACACACGCTTGCCCCTACCTGCCCACCCATGAACTAGTTGCCACATGGCGCAAGACCTAGCGGGAGCAGACCCACACAGAAGGGTGAGACAATACAGGGCCTAGACAGGAGGTAAACTGAAGGGTCAGACCTAATGGGGACGGGGCAGGTGGGCTAACTGCCCAAATAAGGGAAGCCAAATACACTCGCAACTCTCGAAAAGGAAAAATAACAAACCCAAATGATATTGAGATGGGAAGTGGAGGACAACGCCACTAAACCTAACCACACGCTCCCACACGTTCGTTCACACACACTCACATAAGGACACATCACATAATCCACGACCTACAAAAAAGGCCACAAACCACAAAGGTGCATACACACCTCGGATCAGAGGGATCGGCACACAAATACAAACCTAGAGACTCAACCTGATAGAGGAAAAGGGGCCAGCTAGGTAGCGACCGAAGTCAGACCAGCGACAAGAAGAGAAATAATACACTACCCCCCCCCAGCTGCGGACACATTGGACAACCAGCAAGTCCACAATAGAATGGGATCAACCGAGATAATCATATTCGATCCGACTGCAGGGCACTCGCTAGTCGACGTCACACACGACAAAGCTCGACTAAAGACACGAGACCTGAACACTGGACTGAAGCAACCCCCTAGGCAGCAGGGGATGAGACCTCAAAACACCACACATAAAGGGAAAATAACACATAAACAGCAAAGGGAAGGGACAAAGACATAAGGGCAAGCCTCCACGTTGGGTCACCTGAGAGATGACTAACCATAAGACAACTGACACGCACCACTGTGCCGACCCCCGCTATACCTTAGGAGACAGGCAAAAACCAACACAAGCGGACGACACTCTCACACATTCAGAGAGAGACTCAACACCCCTCATGAGACAACCCCACACCCACAGAAGTGAATGAACACTCAAAGTAAGCTCTTAGTGAAGTGTAGCGGTTTTACTATACACAGCTAAGAACTAAACAACGCCACACTAACAGAGCACTGAATGTCACAGGAATGCAACAGAATTATTTTGATTATTTTTTTTTTTTTTCCTTTTTACCAACCGAATGTTGTGGAGACCTGTGCGTCTCATTGCTCACAACCACAGATGCTATATTAGGATGTTTATCTAACTACAGACAAAAAAGCTAAACACGTTTCCTGAATCTAAGACGCAATACGGTTATGTTAAATCTGGATTTAAATGTAAGCTTAACCAATATGGATCTGCGAATCCAGATTATACTATTGTATAATTTAATTGCTGAGCAGAGACGATGGAGGCCTGCGCGTCTCAATGCCTAGACACGTACCTACTATGTTTATTTGTTATAAATGACACTTAACCGACAACAAAACGTCCAATTTACAAAAAAACACAATATTTATTAACGTGTTACTCAGATTTCATTTTGACACTGGGCATATATTAATTTATATTGGTAGGTTTTGTGAACAATTTATAAATTTGTAGAATATATGTTAATATAAATTCTTATTTTCCCCTTCAAAAAAAACGCTTCAAACAGGGATCCTGTCCGGCATGGAGGCGTTCTCTCCCATTCATTCTGATGAACTATCCACTCCAAGCTCCCCCTCGTCTCATTCCCAAACTGGACAGACCCGAGTAGCACAGATGCCAGTCTGTCCCGAAAATATGAAACAGGTTGAGAACTTGCTCGATCTGTGGAGTGGAAATCTTAAGGTATGAGAACAAAACCGGTTTACAGGCTCCTCACGTGATATTAATTTTAATTCTTTTTAGTTTGTTTTACATATTCAGTGTCTAGACTGCCTTTTTAAAAAATGGAAAAATGTTCCATACTTACTATAATTTTATTTTACTGATTGAGCAACAAATTTACTTCTTAATGTAGTGGCTTTGACGCATAGATGCTCCCCATTTTTGTCTAACAATGTAAAAGATTGCCATTACTGAACTGCTTCCTCCCTCACTCTTTAGCCTCCACATTAGTGATCGACAGTGAGGGACCAGGCCACAGATACCCAGGGGACCCACAGTTTGTGTCAATACTCTTAGAAACAGTATGACACAGAACAGGGGGATTCTGCAAGGGGAAAGTTTGCACTATAACCACTACAGCAGGCTTACACTGTCCCTTGGATCACAGTAATTATTTTAGTATTCTGGCTGTGATTAGTTCAATGATGTATAATTTTATTTTTTCAGTAGGCAAACGTCAATTCTATATATTGCCAGGCAGAGTCAAATATACTCGCTTGGGGACTTTGTGTGATTGCCTAGGTTCTGCCAGACTCCCGAACTGCTTCGAATATATTCAGAGCTGGAGAAAACAAATGTCTGTTTTTTTTGATCAAAAGAACAACTCTTCAGCTCCTCAATTAGCTGAGATTTAGATGCAGTACAGCGCTGAAATAGTTTGACAAATTACACTGAAACAACACCAGTGCACTTGTGGAATCATAGCCAATACAGAGTGGTTATGGTGCTTCGAGTGTTCCTTTAACCCCTTAAGGGCCAAACTTCTGGAATAATAGGGAATCATGACATGTCACACATGTCATGTTTCATTAAGGGGTTAAGTGAACTTTGTCAGCCACAAATTTGTGGGTGAATACATTAAAGTCATACTATAAATCTACTTCCCCCAGCACCCCTTTGTTTATCTGATATGCAATGAGACACACTCCAGTCAAAACCATCCATGCCACAAAATCAATGATCATTCCGCAGGAGACTGGACAATAGAAGGCTCCATCTCTGCAGGAAGGCAATAACTGTGATCAGTGTGGATGCTCAGACTTAATGAACCTTGCCAGTCAGGCGCTTCAATCTTTACAGAAGCCAGAGGTTCATTGATGTGTGTATTTTGCTTCTAGCAATTTTTAGAAATGGTACTGCATTTGTAGGAGCATGCTTACAGTGCACAGAGTCTCACTTTACTAAATGACAGTATCTTTTTGTAGAACTAATGCACGATGACTACTTTGCTCTTAGATAAATGTTATGGCTGAGCTAAGCAAATGGAGACTCACCATCATTGAGGAGCATAAACTGGAAATGAAAAGGCAGAGTGCAAAGCACGCTGAAGACCTCTCACGGCTAAGCAACCAGCTGGACAACCTTCAGGAGATACTTCAAATGTACGAAACCTCCATACAACGAAAAGATGAGGTGAGCAAACCTTCTAAAAGTGAAAATGCTATAGTGTGATCCAGTGCTCCTCAGCCAACAAGCCAAATAGTGTCCACGAAAAACTGCTGGGAACATGCCAAAAATTAAAAGGTGGAACCTAAAGCAAGGCAGCAGCACACTTTATATTTTTGTAGGCGTGTGGAGGTGAGATGCCTATAGGCTGCAGTCTGGAAGAGAACAGGGGATTAAAAAGCCAAATGTTAGCATGTGCGCATCCCCAAAAAGTGCCATTTAGCTTTTGCTTGTTTTCAGGTGAGTTTGGAGCCTTTATTACCCAATTAAGTGCTCTCATTTCATAAGTATTGAAGCATGAAAGCTGACTTTGTAAGGACTCCAAACAATGCTGATGGAACTGTAGCATCCAGGCCATCTCACTTCATGTAAAAAATAAAAGTAAACTGGCGTTTCCCGAAATGTGGAAGAAAAACAAAAAGAGAAGAGTATGTGATACTTTAAAATCTTAAAAATGTTTTGTCCCAGAATTGTGACAAATAACATGAAACACCTTAAATAGTATGTGTAAACTGATACCTGTGTATTTCTATATATGTGTTATAATGTATTTCATAGCCTACAAAAAAAGCGCATGTTGTGCAGAATGCCCCTACTAAATCCCCCAATGGGTATATGCAACTCAGAATCTCTCACTTTAAGAACAATGCGTAGGCTGTGGGCAGAATGTATTGTGAGTTCCTGTCAAGGGCAATGGCTGATCTTCCATTGTGGAACTGACAGGGAAATAGTTATTGGTGCCATATACAATCATACTTTCCAATTATAAAGTGGGAATAGGTCCAATGTCAAACCACAATTAATATTAACCCCTTAAGGACACAACTTCTGGAATAAAAGGGAATCATGACGGAATATTTCCATCATGTGTCCTTAAGGGGTTCATGGTTTGGATGTCCTCTAATGGGGGTTCTTCTTTGTGATTCAGCTAGCATGTTTAGACAAGGACTGTCTTCATGGAGATGGGGGAGTCCCTGGTCTCCTATAAGAACTCCAGTGTATATCAATCTATTTGATATTAAACTTGGGGTGCAATGCCTGAATAGTGTAGGTTAGGATCCAGTTAGTGGGTTTATATTATTAAGGAGACACTACAGCCTCCCACACGTTTCAATGCACTTTATGGTTATATGGTTGTGTTTTGCTGTTAATATTTGTATTTTCCTTTTTATTTGTTTTTTTTCAAATGTCCTCCTCACATACACTCTTGTACAGTAGGACATTGCATCATGAAGGGGGCTGGGATATGTTTTTTTGCTCCAAAACCACTACATTTAACATAGCAATTGTAGTGGTTCTAGTTTCTTGAGTGTCCCATTAACGACGATTTTCTCTTGGCCAAACCCTGTATAAACTTCTTTTTTTTTTTTTTAATGTAGACTTTCCCTCCTTCATTACTTTGTCACAAGGAGATGGATGGGGTGGGCATTTGGTAAAGGGATCTTGAAGCCAGAACGATAGTGTTGGCATCTGGTGGGCAAAGAACAGTGCTTTCTAACACAAATGCACAGCTGATGTTAGAGATGGTTTGTTTAGCTATAGCATGATATCTATTAAGCTGCACTTAATCCCTTTAATCCTCTAAAGCACAGTTTATTGGGCCAGTAATATTAACTGTAACATTTTTACAATAAAATATATAAAATCAATCTATGTGGTAATTTATGTATTTATGTTATGACCTATAAAGATAATTCCTGGTGTTGAATATTTTTTTTTTTTTTTAAATAAAGTACTTTCTTTAAAATTTTCAGTGCAACTGGCAGACCTCTCCCACACCCGGAAGAGTTTTATCCTATAAACCATTGCCCTATTGCCAAGCAAGGGTTTATTGGATCAGTATTTTATCCCCAAAATTGCATGGCTGCTCTCAGTTTACACATGGTCTACTCCAGTAAATCTGGGATTATGGCATTTCTGGAAGGACATCTCAAACCATGTGATGCATGCAGTGTGAATAGCCACAACAAATGGTCTACTCCAGTAAATATGGGATATGACAGGTCTGGGAAGAGATCCCAAACCATGTGATGCATAGCCACAACAAATGTATCATGTGTCTGATTAACAGGAAACATGGGTGAAGCTACACCCCAGGAAGCAAACTTATGTTTCTTATTTAGCAGCGTTTGACAGGCATGGTGTTATGGTGGTTAGAGCAGCATTTCCAAAATAGTGTGCAAAATTGGGGTTCCACCATGATTTCACCACATCCATCATGGCCGCCACTCCTTACTGCTACCGGAAGTTGGAAACCGCAGAGATTGCGAGACTGCAATCTTATTCCCTTTTCATTATTCTCGCCATTGTCAGCCAGACGGTCACGTGTAGGAAACCTCATTCTTTCAGGCTTTGCTATTTTTCAGTCAGTATTGTGCCCAATCTGGCTTCACATAGGAGGGAAAGTATTTGTTTTATTGCGCTGTCCTTTAGATGAGCCCCCAATGTGGCATCTGAGGATTGGGTTTTTTCCAAACTGTGCGGTGGAAATTTGTATATCACACGTTTGCCCTAATTTACTTGTTTGTTTTTGTAAAATTTTGTTAGAAATCATTTTATTTAAAAAATAAATAACTATTCTGCTTTTAAGTACTGTTTGCTATATGTAGAAATCAAACCGTGCATATATACCAAAAAGCATTGCTTCTACTCCCAAAGTACAAAAATTTGTTTATTTGGTTTACTAGTTATGTTACGCAACAATGCACTTTGCCCCAGTACTGACCCAAAAACCATGGTTGCTTTACTTGCTTACCAAGAGCTGAGAACAAAACTGCATCCTTTGTAGTCAGGTAGTGATTTCCAGGTTAGAGAATTATTCTTATTACTCCAAGACTGAGCGAATCTTGCAAAAAAAGAAAACATCACATTTGCTCATTAAAAGGTTGTGCTGGGGGGCGTGCCCGGACGTCGAGAGAGATGACAGCACACTAAACGAGCTCCGCTGTCACGGGCTACAAAACGCGGCTAACACACATCATTTTCGGCCTACCTCCGTCCCAGACCACGAGGAAGATGTTCCAACACCACTCGAAGAAATCCGCGGAGGCTAAAGAAAAATCAGCCTTCTTTGCTGCAAGAACGCCGCAGCATAAACCGGCCGACCAGCAGGCCCAAGATGGCGCCGACACAGACTCTGATGCAGACCGTGCCAGCACAGCCGGTAAGCAAGCAGACACCCCACTCACACAAAATCTCTTGCAAACTATGCTAGATGCAGCAGTGGCCAAAATGCAATTCACTGTCACTGAGGCTATCAATGACATGAGACAAGACATTACTAGCCTTGAAACACGAACCTCACACCTAGAGGGGAACATGGGAAGGCTCATTGCAGCTAATGCTGACACAGAAGAGCGCCTCAGTAAGATTGAAGACAAACTTTATCTCCAGGAAACCAAAATAGCAGATATTGAGGACAGATCGCGCCGCAACAACATACGCCTGAGAGGCGTACCGGAAGAAATAGGACCCCAAGATTTAACAGCATTTGCCACACCAAGAGAAGGTCTAAACCTCCTGCGACAATGGGGCCTGTCCCGGAACCTCCAATCCAATTTCCAGACCTCCAGCAAAAACACAGAAGAAGAAAGGCGCCCTCAAAAAGCGAGACGCACGTTCCCGAGGGAAGACTGAAAGTCGGCGCCCGGTGACAGCAAGTTAAAACCAAGTTTTACCTAATGCCTAACTGTTATACAATGTGTTAATATATGTCACGTTATGTCTGAAAATATAGAAATACTCATATCTTATCCCCACTGACACTCCCTACTAAAGAGAGCCGGGGCAAAATATGTGACACCCCCCCCTCCCCCCCAATAAACCCAGAGCCACAAACGCTACACTAACTAGGCCATCATCCATGACGGCCAATGCCTCAACCACTAATTTTAAGACCTCTCGCTCTTCATTAAGGTGCTGATTGTGCCAAAGCGTTACTAGCCAAAAGGAACCAGCAACGGAGAGAACCCGACCCAAAATGAGCCCTAAGCGGCCTTCATGCGACCCGACCCGCTCACACCACTCCCAGTTAGGAAGTGCCATAGCTACGGCACATACCTCTGAAAGTCACCATTATATGATATTTTCTTTACTTAATACCTATTTAATGTTTGATTGTTATACTGTATTTGTTTTGTTTCACTCTGTATTTTGTACTACGCAACTGACTCACTTCTCTAGGTACCAAGACTGAACCACTGACAAGGTTGTAATCGACCAAGAATAGCCACTCGGTCACACCCACCGCCCCAGCAGACCTACCACTACCAACACTGACGAGAAGCCCTACCATATAACTCCCAGATGATGAAGATACTTACCCACAATGTTTGCGGGCTCAATTCGCCCAACAAACTGCATACCCTCCTTAGAGAGCTAAATAACATACAAGCGGACATAGTCTGCTTACAAGAGACGCATTTCAAACACGACTCTAAATCCACCCTAGGACTTAAGAACTTCCCACACCAGTTCCACGCTACCTCCCCAACTAAGAGCAAAGGAGTGTCAATCCTATTGAGCCACTCTCGAGCCTTTGATCTCATCTCGCTCCAACTTGACCCGCAAGGCAGATTCATCATATTAATATGCACCCTGAACAACAACACACACTAGTTAATTCCTATTCCCCAACGACAACCAGAGGCCGTACCTAGCTTCACTCCTTGCTAACGTGGAGAAGCACCAGACAGGTACCACAGTTATCAGCGGGGACTTTAATCACTTACTGGACCCCAATGCAGACTCTACAGCCCGACACTCCACTAAACGGAACAAATCCCTACACAAATGCTGCAACTCCATGAACAAACTACCGTCCTCGCATGGCCTCTATGACATATGGAGAACCTTACACCCTAACACTAGGAAATACACCCACTACTCCCAAGTCCATAATACGTACTCCCGTATAGACGGGTTCCTAATGAGCAGCGCAAACCTACAACAGATCAGAGCATGCGACAGAAGACCATCCACAATATCGGATCATAGCCCAGTCGTGTTAACCCTCACAGACTCCTACCAATATAAAAATCGAAGCCCCTGGAGATTAAACGAGTTTATCCTCATTCATGGAGAAGACACGCAGAGAATTGGTCCTCTACCTAGCAACCAATACCCCTGACGGTCCCACTCCCACCACACTGTGGCTAGCACACAAACCAGTCATTAGGGGGATACTATTAAGTAGGGCAGCCTATCTCAAAAAGATCAGTCATACCGCAAGGATCACATTCCTCAAAAAAGTCCAAGACCTCCACAGACTAAGCCAGGTGAACCCCTCCCAAGCTCTCCAAGAACAAATACAAACCGCACAAAATGAAATCCACCTCCGCAAAGCAAACACAGCACTGAAGAAACTCAAAGCAACGTCCTACTCAATGGGAAACAAAGCCACGAAACTCTTAGCACAAAGGCTTCGCGACAAGCAAGCACAAACAAGAACACAATTCATTTACACACAATCAGGGCAAAAAGTGATGCAACCCACGCAAATATGCAATGAATTTGCTCAATATTATGGCACCCTATATAATCTACAAGACCACCCCAACACACACAAACCCACCCCAGAGGCCATAAGAACATATCTCAACAAGATAGCACTTCCCAAAATTCACCCACAACAAGCAACACAACTTGCCATGCCCATCACCACAGAAGAGATCCTCCATCGTATTGACAAAATGCCCAAGGGCAAAGCACCAGGCCCAGGCCCCGACGGGTACACCAACATATACTACAAACTGTTCTACCCACTTCGAGACGGCACGAAAAATACTCTATAGGTGGTACATGGTACCTTCCCGACTACATTCCATATACCCTAACACAACGGACATATGTTGGCGCTGTAATTCACAAGAAGGCACTATGCTCCATATGTGGTGGTCCTGCGAGACCGTAAATAAGCTATGGAAAACCACCGAACACCTGATCCGAGAACTCACAGATTACACCCTGCCACACGACCCAGCAGCAGTGCTTCTCAAGTTATTTCCAGATAACATCCCCAAAGCAACACAGAAAATTATATTCCTTATACTCAGCACAGTGTCCACCCTGATAGCCAGAAACTGGAAGACCCCCATTCTTCCGTCAGTCTCAGAAATCACAACCCTAATGTCTGCAACGGTAGACTACGAACTCCTTATGTGGAACCAAATGAACATAGGGAAACTAAGCCCAACCATTTCCGAGATGTGGAGAAACCACCTACAAAAGTCAACAACACCTAAACAAAACAGCACAGCCTAACCCGACACAAGGCTAACTTGACCAAGAAAAATGTTGCCAATTCAGACCCCGACTAGGTCCAACATCCCTCCGTAGCACCTTGCCAAACATAACAACGCTTCCTGGTACCGCACCAAATACCTCCTCGTTACCCCTTCCACACACCTTCCCCCAGCTCTCCTCTCCTCCCCTCCCACCTCCTCCTTCACCTGCTCTAACACCCTAGACAAGGAAGTCCTGGTAGAGCTACAGATCTCAACTACTAGCCTCAGAACATCCCACGACCATCTCGCAAACCTTGTTTGAACTAACAAAGACAAACACTCAACAGTTACTAAGCAACGAGACCCCCAAACAGTCCCACGGACAGTACACAAATACAAGGCAGTTCTCAGACCCCCCAATACTAACAGACATGTTAACCACTGACTGATCCATGCAAAGGACCCCTCCCCACATAACTTATGATCCCTAATGTGTTACAGCCCCCAGCACTGGAATATGTGTAAAATGTATGTATTACTTAGTGTCAGGATGCACAATTCTGTATTGTTCCCCTCCCCTTTTGCCTTCTGTACCCCATTATACTTGACAATAATAAAGAACAAGTTATAAAAAAAAAAAAAAAAAGGTTGTGCTGTGGCGCAAAATTTTTTGGGGGGGTTTCTCAATGTTGGTACACTATGTCAAAGGGTTCCACGGGGAAAATAAAATGAACTGAAACCCAGGCTTAGAGTAATATTTAACATTCACAGATATTGATTTGCATTGTGTGGCAGAACATACTATTCCTTTGTAAAGCTTTAAACTTTTCGTCTGTTCAGGAGTTATTGTATCCGAACCCAGTTGGTTAGACTCCTGAACGTGGACCACCCCAGTACCTCACTAGAACCCTGGAAAAACCGTTAACATTCATGCGAAATCACAAGGAAAATAATTGAGTGCTTCCCCTGGATGGCTGCTCTTTCATGTAAACAAATGCACGTGGTCGACAAAAGAATGGCGGCATCTTTTCTCCCAAACGTAGGCAGCAGTGCTTGGTCGTCGAGTGCTTGGAACTCTTTTCGGCAATGCAATCGCACAAACCCCAGTAAAGATTGTACTGCTTCCCGTCCCACTTCTCCACCAGCTATACGAACAGCGTTTGGGAGATATGAACTACCCACTGGGGGGAAAGCATTCTCTCCATGAAAGCAAGAGAATATCTTGTACAGCGTTCGCACCGGAACCCCAGAACAGTCAGAGCTTTACCCCGGTGCTGATTCTATTCTACTGAACGGATCTGAGTGTTATTTTGCCAGGTTAGGTGCTATCCAGGGATATGACACTTGTGGGGTTTCTGTTAATATTGGGGATATGAATATTCTGTATGTTTCCCTGTAACGAGAGATAATTGAGTTACCTTTTATATTCAATTATCTCCCAGACACAGGGACACTAGGGAGTGGCTTGCTATGTTTCTGTATGGAGACCCCATGCTTGGGGTCTGTGTATAAATTGAGTGTGTTTTTGTCTGAATAATCCAGATGATTCCCAGAACTATGTCTCCTCTAGTTACTGGAGGGATAAGCGCGTAATCACACAGTTTCCAGTTGGCTGAGAGGGAAAATAGCGGAGTCGGGTTACCAGGAGTCCGCTACACATTATCAGTGGTCTCTTATATAATAATGGGCGCTGACCTGGTTATTAAGGGAGCACTGGCTCCGGACCTGTTATTGTTATTTCACTTGTTATGATGTAGTTTAAGTTCTTGCTTTTTTGATATCACATAGGGTGGTCATGTTCTCTTGGCAATAAAAACTTTACAAGGTTGTAGTGTAATATATAAATGCATGAATTAAAATAATTTACTGTACACTAACTTATCTCAGTTCCCACATAATATACATCCCTATTTGTCATATGTAATGGGTTAAGCGGAGGAATTCCGATACATTTACATAATAGATTAGTCCATTGGATTTGCATATTGCTCCCGCTGTCTGCGTGGGCACAGTTAATGCTGTGTTCAGTAGGAAGGCTGCAGGGCCGATTGATTAATGCTGAGCCATTTTCATGCAATCTATAATTATCTTTTAGTATAGTCATTTACTTTATTTATATATATTTTTTCAAATCAATTATTTGCTCAAATACATGAGATTATTTTTTTAAAGGGAAAGCTTAAAGGGGCGGTCTAAGCACCAAATCACCTAATCGTGGTGAAATGATTTTGGTTCATGGATGCTGCCCCCGAAGCCTGGTTTCTCAGCAACTGCACGGTTTGATTTTTGCAGCCCATATACTTCTAGTGGCTTTTAGCCAGAGATCCACCAGGAGAATCAGACTAATACTGGGGAGGGGGTGCACATTGCATTATATTGGCAGATCATGGCAATTGCTGCGCATGCCTAATTATGTCTTCAGTTCTCATTAGTGAGGAGTGTCTCTGTGCTGGTACCTTTTTAAGAAAAAATGTATTTATTATATTTATTTAGTTTTATGGGGCAGGGAGCATTAATCTAAAAATATACCATGACCACGTTACTGATTTGAATTGGTCACTGTGCATCAGGTTTTATGTGCAATGGTTCAGTATGAAATGTTGCTGATACAAAGTTTAACTCCTTTGGCTGAGAGTGATTGGCAGGAGCTGCAGAAGATTGATGTAGTCACTGCCCACTTGAGGACCCTCAGCACACAGCGGAGACACAGGTAAAAGGGCAAACTGTTGCAAAACTATTTGCCCAATTACCAAGAAATTGGGCCAGGGCTGTAGTGGTTATGAAGCTTAGACTAACACTTTAACCCCTTAAGAACGACCTCTGTCCTTAAGGGGTTAAAGTGTTAGTCAAAGCTTCATAACCACGCGGCATAGAACGTCTTCGCTGTCCAGGGGACTTACCGGTCTGCGGCAACACTTAGTCACAAACAGTGGCCAAAATTAGCGTTCATATTTGTTTTTTGCATTTTCACACACAAATATGAACGTTACATTTTAATTTCAATATGTATAAACGGAAAAATGAAACGTGCTATATTTGACCCTGTAACTTTCCAAAACACCATAAAACCTGTACATTGGGGGTACTGTTTTAGTTGGTAGACATCACTGAATACAAATGTGTATATTGCAGTAAAGCAAACTGTATTATGGCCTTAACAGTTTAATAACGAAGTATAATAACTATTATGGCTGTTCCTTATTATTATTCTAATATTGTGTTTCTTTACATTAAAAGGTGATTTGTAACTTAAGACGTGCTTTAGAGAAGCAAAAACAGAAGCTTGAATTAATGCGAACATTCACTCACTGGAGACTTCAGCATTCAGATGCCAGACAAGAGGTAAAGTCTGAAAGCAGGGTATGCTGGGCCCACAGTCTATCAAGGCATGTTGTTATATATTAGAAATGATCCATCAAACCTCAAATTCATTTTAATCCACACCCAAATTAATCGATTCACCCTGGATTTACCTTATCGAATAGGGCTCCACAGTTAAATCCCAGATGGAATGAAATACATTTTTGCATTAATCTATTCTACATCAGTCTATAAATAAATGTTTTTTGCACAGAAGAAATCTCTAATTTGTTTTCTGAACAGATTAGCAGCACAGCTCACAGTCAAACAATGTACAATAACACGTAATTACAAACTTAAACCAGCACCCTGAGTCACAATTAATACTTTGCTGTAAAATGCATTTTGTTTTTATCATGATTCATTGACTTCCATGTAACATAGTATTATAGACACTGTGAGGCTACACAAATAACAAATTGGCAAGGGAGCGTGGCTAGCTGAGACACAGAGCAGACGTATGTGTGGTGCTCCGGCTCCACACACCAAAAAAGAGGCCTCATTGCCGCAAACAGAACCTCAAAAAAGAACCCACAGACTCCTTAATACCCCCAAAGTGCAATGGGGCGCCAACATAAAAAAAAAAAAAAAACCGCTCGCCCAGAGAGTGTAAATCACCCATGGCAAACATAGCCACTTGGACACTATAAAGAGACTGTGCCTTTAAGGGTTGCCTATATGGTTGTGGGATATGGGCTTAATTATGTTGAATGTATGCGGGTTGTAATTTACATGTATTTGTTGTATTGGCTATCTGCCGAATGCAGATAGCTGTTTGTATTGGATTTTTCTTTCGTTTCACGAACGGCATTTTTGCGGGCCGTTCGTGAACCGAAAACACCCCCATGTAGTAGCCCACACACTTAGAGGCGTGTGGCGCTTGTTAACCGATTGCAACAATGTTGCAATCGGTAATTAGAGGCTTTCCTAGGTGGCCGCCGTTCGACTACCGACCATGCGGCGGTCGGCCATCTTGGATCCTTTGTTCCCTCAGCGGTGTTAGGTCGTCGAGCACATGGTACTAAAAACGGCTACTCGACGGCACGAACACCGCTGAGCCTCCAGGCCGTTTGGGAGCTCCGGGCCATTCGGTACTTTGTTCCCTGGAAGGCAATCGGTCATTTAAATATGTATTTTAATAAATGTGTTTTTCGTGCGGCGTTCGGTTGGTTTAGCTGGGATCTGAGAAGTAATCTCACGAATGATGCGCTCAGACCCCAGCTATCTACCGAACGTCCATTCGTGCAAATAGACCGTATATTACCACAGTTATGCATTTTAATATAAATTGTCGGTTCTGCTGCACGGAGGGATAATCCACTTAACGGTACCTTCCAGTGGGAGGATCCCTCTCGTGCAGCAGTGCCTGATGGGAGAAATGCCCTGTATTGTAAGTCCCCCGTGTAGTCCCCTCTGGGAATGCCCCTGGGAGGGGACTCAGGAAACCCCTTGCATGGGGACTTGTATAAATTGTGGAGCTGAAAATAAAGACCTCAGTTGACTCTCAGAACTGTGTTTCGTCCGGTTACTGGGAGGTTTGGGATATTGCCTTGCTTTTTCCAGCGCTTGACTGTGGATTACTTCCTGAACCAGCGGAATTCGTGGATTTAATATTGGCGTTCCGCTACAACCCAGACATCCGACTATCCTTCGCCCGATTGCAGGCCCGAAAACACATGGCGTCGGGGAGGCCACATGGCACAAGTGATTCCATGGACGATGAGAGATTGCCACAAAATGCCAGTTGAGTATACCTACGGGCAGACTCGGACTCAGACACTTCTCCCTCTAAGAAGGGGGACATTAAAAAAACTTCTCTAGAATCAAAGAGCAGTATGGAAGGCAGACCGAAATTGGTGGGTTGCGGCAGCAGATTGGGAAGTGGAATACAGAGAGGAAACTGACTGAACTCCCAAGTAGTAGCCCTCACACAACAGGTCCAAAGCCTCTCCCGTATGGTAGCATCTCTGGAGGCAAGACACTGCTGGAAAAATGTCCAGTGAGCCCAGAAGCACTACTGGACTTCGCCCACAAGGTGACATGGGCAATGCGAGTCAGAGAAGCAGGAGATTCACCGCACTTCGTGGCAGTCTTCAGAATAAGGAAGGCACCGACCGCCCCAGCGGATGCACCAGAGACGAGATTGCGTTAATCTGGGACAAAGCAGTGAATTCGTCCATTATGGTCTGTTCCAGAAATTACCCCAGCGTACAGGTAGACAACTGCAGGATTACAGTCTACGCAGACTTACCCCTCTCAGTCCTGCTGGCCAGACGCAGGTTCCTGCCCATCACCAAACTCCTGAGAGAACACCGCTTCAGGTACCGGTGGGGAGTCTTGGGAACCCTAGTAGTGCCAAGGGGGATGAGGTCCTTGTCCTTTCTGCAGAAGCTCCAGCTTCCAACACAACAGAGAGCCAGAGTCTAGGGACCCTCAGCGACCAAGATGCAATGGGAGTCAAGGTCTAGCGTGGTGGAAAACAAAGATACTCACAGGCTGCAGGGCCCTCCATAGGACTGCCCATATCAATGGTCGTTATGGGACTTCATCGAGCAGTGACATATCCTGGGATCCTTGGTAACCTGCTGCTGTCCAGTTGCAGACAGAAAACTATATATGTTTTACCTGCCACCACTTGTTTTGGGTTTAATGAGCTTTTGACAGTCTCATAATGCCATAAATATTACATTAGTAATAGCATTGTTAAAGTATTGTAAGCCCTTACATGTTTCTCAATGATGTAACTACCATTTCACCAAGGTATACTGATGTTTTATATGTATCACAATGTGCAATAAACTTTGTAAAACCATCCACACCAAAAATAAAGAATATAAAAAAAAAAAAACACCTGTTGTGTATATTTTAACTCCCATCAGCCTTAGCCAGAATCTCAGTGAGTATGATAGGATCTGTAATCCAGTAGGGTCTGGCAACTTCTTGCACTCATTTTGAATAAAAATAAGGGCAGAGGTTAAAAAAAAGTACACTTTTTTTTTTTTCTTTCCTTCTCTCTTTCTTTCTCTTTCCTTCTCTTTCTTTTTCTTTCCTTCTCTTTCTTTTTCTTTCCTTCTCTTTCTTTTTCTTTCCTTCTCTTTCTTTCCTTCTTTCTTTCCTTCTCTTTCTTTCCTTCTTTCTTTCCTTCTCTCTTTCTTTTTCTTTCCTTCTTTCTTTTTCTTTTCTTCCTTTCTCCCTCCTTTTCTTCCTTCCTCCCTCCTTTCCTTCCCTTCCTCCCTCCATTCCTTCCCTCCCTCCCACAAGTTTGTCCAAGGTGTCTGGGGGTCACCATGCAGAAGTTGCACAAAACTGATATTGCAAGCCTGGCAGAGTGTATTCCAGCCGGCGCACACACAGCGCAGGGGGGCAGACAACCATTTTTTGAAAAGAAAGGCTGCAGAGACCGGGTATTTACACCATAATCACTTCAGTAAGTGTTGTACTTAATTTGTATGTTTCATTAATAATAGCAATTTCTTATTGCAGGAATATGCATGTAGTGTGGCTGATAGACACTTTAAGAACACTCTAATAAAGAACGTGTGGAGGGCTTGGCGTTCTGTTGTTGAATCTAACTGGAAGGGTAAAGTTGAAAAAGCTTGTCGAGCACGAGCAGAAGAAGTTTGTGTGGATATGTCTAACGATTACGAATCCAAGATAACACAGGTAAAATACATATTTCTAATTAGCCAAATGAAACTGGTCCTTAGCTACATGTACACATAGAAGTCTAGGCCACTGCATTTTAATATGTACTTTTTTTATTTTTATTATAAACAAACTGCATGGTAGATTAAACAGGCCTGCTGGCTGACTGACAGCCAGGGAGGTTTAACAGGATTTATTTAGAAAATTACAGATTTCTATTGAAAGCAAGCTTGTGTTTTGTGTTCTGAGTTTTGTGTTCCTTTAACCCCTTAAGGACACATGACATGTGACATGTCATGATTCCCTTTTATTCCAGAAGTTTGGTCCCTAAGGGGTTAGACATTGTATTTCAGTGAATATAAATACAGATTAAGAAAAGAAAACCTCAGTGGGCTGTTTTTTATCATCCTAAACACACCCCTATAGAGGTCTTCAGTTTTTCTGAACATACAAATTGTTTTAGATGCTTTCTTCTCTCTGTTATTTCTTATTTTACTTACATTAATATCACTCTTAGCTAAACCATTCCCTAGAAGATGCCAGAGCAGAAGTGCAAAGACTTAATGAAGAGCGGGAGCAATTTGAGGGTTCGATGAAGAAAGCTTTCATGCGTGGCGTCTGCGCATTGAACATGGAGGCAATGTCCATGTTTCAAGGAAAAGAAAGCCAAATGGACAATGGTTTGTACTGCAAGTTATTGCATCTGTCACAAAAAAGACACAGCACGAAGCCAGTTTATTTTATACTTTAAGCACCAGAACCACTACAGCTTAAAGTAGTAGATTTGGTTTAAAGTGACACTAGTGCCACAATTGTAAGCACTGCCTTTTCTTTGGAACGGTAGTGTTTACATTTGTCTCCAAGGCAACCTTTTAATGGCTCTTACTCATATGGTCACTAGAGGTGCTTCGTAGTACAGTCCTGCAATCTTACATGGCTAGTGTTTGGTGTCCTTAGGTTCTCCTTGAAAACACCAAAAGCTCCCCACAGATGTACTGTGATAATGTTTCACTATAAGGAGATGCTGAATGGTGCAGAGTGCCAATTGCCATGGTTGCGCAGTAAATTCCGCAATGCTTCTCTGTAGCGAAACACTGGATTGGCTGAGATCATCATTAATGATGATCTAACCAAGAGGAGGAGCAACGACTTCCAAGAGACCAGCTTAGCCAAGGATAAAAGTTTAGTTAAGTGCCTACATCTAAGCAGTTAAAGGAACACTACTGTTAGGAATAGTTTGTATTCCTAACATTATAGACATGGAGTGGCTGTTTAGATATCCCCCTTAGATTGCAGTAAAAAGGTATTTAAATCACATTTTTCCCTCGCTGCATCTGGCCCCGCCTCCATGGCTGAGATAATCTATTTTGGATTGATCATAGGAAAGCATTGGTAAGCCGTTGCACATTCGCGGAAAAACACCACGCCATGCCAATCTGCAGAGTGTGAAGACGTTGAACGTAGGTCCTGCACACAGTGTAGAATTGTGATAGGAAGCACCTCTAGTGGCCATTTGAGTGACTGTCACTAGAGGTGGTACTAGCCAGCAATGTAAACACACTACCTTTTCTCTGAAAAGGCAGTGTTTTACACTGAAAAATCTGCAGGCTATATTAATATTACATAAGAGATATAGATATATAGATATATAGATATAGATATATATATATATATATATATATATATATATATTATATGCTGTAGTGGTTCTGGTGACTATAATGTCCCTTTAAGAAGTAGCTCTAATGATAGAAATAAAAGTTTTTAAGTTGGAGTTCTCCTTTTAATGTAAAGTTCTTTATAATGTGCAGTTATGCTGGCACAGACACTCTCGCATTCTCTGTCTCTCAAAGCAAGGTCAGCATTAATACAGAGACAGGACTGAGTTTCTTTCTACATTCTGGATAATGTTGTTTTAGGTAGAGCCATGGCACAATTTCTTGTATTTCAATGCTGAAATAAGACATCAGTTTTCTGATGTTGTTCATTTTTGAGTTTGCTTTAAGGCTAATTCGGATATAGATTTATTATTATTATTGCCATTTATATAGCACCAACAGATTCCGTAGCGCTTTACAATATTATGAGAGGGGGGATGTAACTATAAATAGGACAATTACAAGAAAACTTACAGGAACGAGAGGTTGAAGAGGACCCTGCTCAAACAAGCTTCTAGTCTATAGGAGGTGGGGTACAAAACACGTTAGGACAGAAAATAGCAATCAAATAAGGTGGGAGTGAAGCAGAGCTGGAGGAGAGAGTAAAGCACTGCCCTATAGGAGAGAGCAAGAGACAGGTATGTGAGGTAGAGGTTACTCTGGGAGGCCCTAAGCTTTCCTAAATGATTGAAGACTATGGGAGAGTCTGATGGCGGTAGGCAGGCTATTCCATAGGAAAGGAGCCGCCCGTGAGAGGTCCTCTAATAATTAACTGGTCAACAAGTTCATTAAAATCTTTCTGACTTACCTCCCATGCTAACTAAAACCTTGCCCTGTGCGCATTCGTCTTTTTATTCCTCCGTTACCACTCTGTAACACAGATATTTTATTTTCCACCAGAATGATTTTGTCTTGACTTCAGTCAGCTTGCAGATCTCATGTGGCCACTAGGGGTCAACATAATACAGAATACAAAATGTATTGAGTGTAAAAACCACCGATTTTCAGACCAGTGACACCTCAGTGAATCTTTGTTTATAAATAGAATTGCCAGTGCTAAATGCCTAGTAACTCTTTGTAAGTTAAGTTCTTCACTATTGTTTAAAAAAAAAAAAAAAACAACGCTTAGTCTTGTAGTCCTATATTTTATGGGAGAGTATTTCATATTGAAAGATCACTTTAAAACAGTCATTGTGTGGCACTGTGAATGACTTTCTGAAATGACTGCAATTTACTGTATATACTAGAGTATAAGTCGACCCGAATATAACCCTAATTTTACCCAAAAAAACGGGGAAAACTTATTGACTCGAGTATAAGACTAGTGTGGGAAATGCAGCAGCTACTGGTAAATTTCTAAAAAAAAAATTAGATCCCCAAAAAATTACATTAATTGAATATTTATTTTGTGTATATAATGAATGCAGTGTGTGTGTATGAATGCAGTGTGTGTAACTTTGGTGGGGGGTGGGCATTTTTATTATTTTTTTTTAATTATTATTGTAATATTAAACTTTTTTTAAATTATTTTTATTTTATTTTAATATTTTTAAATTTTTTTTATTTTTATTTTTTTGTCCCCCCTCCCTTCTTGATACATGGCCAGGGACGGGGGCTCTCATTCCCTGGTGGTCTAGTGGCATGGGCTGTGTAGGAGGGGGGCTGGCAGAGAGCTGTAACTTACCTTTCCTGCAGCTCCTGTCAGCTCCCTTCCCTCTCCTGCGTTCCGGTCAGCTCCCTTCTCCTCCAGTGTAAGTCTCGCGGTGTGACTGCCGCGCGGAGCGTTGCCACGGTAACCCGTGGCAATGCTCTTACCCCGCGGCTCTCACGAGACTTACACTGGAGGAGAAGGGAGCTGACCGCACCGTAGGAGAGAAAAGGGAGCTGCAGGAAAGGTAAGTTACAGCTCTCTGCCAGCCCCCAACAAGACCGCCGGGCTTATTACAAGGTCCTTGTCTGTATTATGGCAATGTAAGTTGGCATAATACAGACACTCACTCGAGTATAAGACGAGTGGGGGTTTTTCTCAGCACAAGAATTGTGCCGAAAAACTCGTCTTATACTCGAGTATATACGGTACTTCAATCTTCTAGTCAGATGGAATATTAGAAAATGAATAAATCAGTCCTGTGTTTTAATGAAATGCTTGAGTTCTCGTGCAATGCTGATTTCATTATATTTTGCAGATCCTATACCGAGGAGAGAGGAATTTGGCTCTAGCCCTTCGGTTACATTGCAGCATCCAGCCACAACATCGGCTCATATGGCTTCATCCCAGCACGACCCACCTTTGTCATTCCACCCTCCTCCATCAGAGCAAATTGTAAGAGCTATGTACTAACAGCAAGACTATATATGTCAGCAGGCCTGATTTTAACACAGAAATCTGCAGTATACAGTGTTTATTCTGCAGCATGAGGATTCTAGTTATGTAGATATAGAAATATGTAAACGTAGAAGATAGGATTTGCCTAATATCAACATCGATGGCACATCTCGTTTGTGTATTATCGATATATACTGTGTGCTGTGGATGACTGGCAAATGCAAGTCTGCAGGTTTTGTCTGTGGTGAGTAGGTGTGTTCAAGCAACTACAGGGATTAAAGGGGCTGTTCTGGGTCCATGTCTCTTCAACCTGTTTAGTAATAATCCTGCAATAGACGTTTACAAATCTGTGTCCGTGTGTGCAGATGTCACAAAGCTAGGTGCAGTAGTAAAGTGTGAGCACAATATTACTTCAATAAACAGTGATTTGGTACATTATGGGACTGAATCGCCAAGTGGCTTATAAGAAGTGATGTAGATAAATGTAAAGTTATATTGTTTTTCCTGTAAAGAAACCATGCCTCTGCAGTAGGGGAAATCTCCTCTCTTCAATTCTAATTCTAGAGTGGCATGCATTTTGTGGTGGACATGGACAATGCATATACAGAATCCTCTTCCTAGAGAGGCTGTCTTATCAGATTTTGTACACTTGCTTAAACATCTGCCTTTTTGGAAAAGTAGAATATTTGAGACCTCGAAGATGGACGGAGGGCAAGTCATTATTTATTAGCAATATTAGGAAAGCAACAATATATACCTAGATCTTCAGTCCTACGCTACTACCCAGGTGTTAATCATTTCCCGACACTCCTAGTCTAGTGAGTCCATGGTACACTTACGAGAAACCGTGCAGTTTGTCAAAGCGACTGGTATGGTGTTTGCCTCAGACGTCATGTGTTTGGGTTTCAAGTGTACTACAATGTTACATAAATAAACTTATATTCCCAAGGATTGCTTGGACAATGAAACCGTGTCTCCAGGCATGATTTGTTGTGCAGTCTGGATCTGAACATTAACTCACTGCTACTAGCCAGATGCCACAGGAATTCACTAACTGAAAGTAAATCAGCAATCGTCTGAACAAATGGTCTGCCTCAAACAATCTTCTGAAACGCCCCTTCTTTTGGCCTATTTTGACAACTTTACTAACATTGAGTTCTAATGAGTATATTGAAAGCATTTCATAAGCCAGTGTTTGGGTGATTTTACCAATATTTACTGCCCTTTTCCAGAAACCAGCAATGCTTTAGTTAATATCTCTAGAACTCGAAGAGTTAATGCTGCCGAGACCATTTGTTTAGCACATTTCATTTAAAATGGTAAGGGAAACGCTACTGGATATTTTCAGGCATTTTTATTTCTTTTCTTTTTATTTCCTTCCAGTATAGGCACCACTTTGTCCCATTAAGTTCTTCCCATTCAAAGGAAGATGGATGCACCCCAGTTGTAATGTCTGCCACAGCGTCCGGGTCCAGTATATTATCAACACAGAAGCTGGTATGTACTCATTGGGACATGTCATCATTAATTATACTGTTAAACCAAAGTTTCTGTTTTTCTATCTATAAATATCTTCCATATTGTAGCTTTTACAAACATGAAAACTGTACACAGTATTAAAATATAAAATTGGTTTAAAGAACACTAAATTAGGAGGAAAACATGTTTTTCCTCCTACATTTACACTTCATTCTACTTCTCACAATAATTTTGTTGTTGGTGTCCATCTGTATGCCCTTTTATGCAAGCGGAGCATTTCCTCGTGATAGCAAGGGGACCTCTCCTGTTTCTAGTGGAGGACAAGCAATTGGCTGAAATAACTGAGCTGTTTAGTTTCAGAGTTAAAAGCTTTAAATGGCTTTTTTTTTATTTTTTACATTTTATGAGGGATGCAAATTGCGGAAATGGTACACCTTTTTCCACCTAATTTTAGAGATTTTTGTTTAATATTATTAGCCCCCAACAAGGGTCGTTACCTCGGGTCAGCAGAAGGCTGGAAGGACAATAACGGCGCGTGTCACAGCTCGGTCAGATCTGGCACAGAAGTTTAGCAAGACTGGAAGTAGTGTGATGTCTATGGCTGTTTCCCCACCCATGGCCTCTGTTGTAGTTGAAAAACATCATCCAGTAACTCAGGTATGCAATTCACAATGAACGCAAAACATGAAATAACAAAACTCGAAAAAGATACACACTAAAACCACAACAGGACTTGACCACTTCTGCATTTGGTGTCTTACAGTCATACAAGGCCTTCATGCCAAACCTTGCTGGCTTAACACATGGCTGAATCTTGGATATGAAATTACATTTAAATCAGGATTCTATGTTTCACAACGTGGCTCCTATCGATGCCATATTAAAATACAATGAGAGCATCTCAGAGAAATAAAATACAGAATATTGTAGCATCCGTGGAACATAACTAGCATAACGCAGGGAATTAACTATGTGCTTAGCAAGGATTCAAAGCAGGTTAGAATGGATTTAGGGAGTAAATCCCTCACCCACTAATGGTTAACCGCTTGATGGCAGACAATGTCCCAGGGCCTCCATGTAATCATTTGACTGTGATGGAAAAAAAATGCAGAATGTCTTTGCTTTTTATTCTTTTTAGCACTGAAGACCTTACCACCCACCCTCTGCTGGTGGGGCCAGATCAGTTAGTGAACCTGGCTTGTTAGAATAAGGAAAAGAATAAGGCTTTGGGTGTATGAACACACAGGATTTGTAGATATACATACTCATACAAGCCAGGCTTTATATAGAATATCTTCATATAAAACCAAGGTTATAATGGAAAGTGAATTAAAATGTTTCAAGTTTAATATATAAAAGCAATGACTTGAGTTGGCACAGTTAATACTGCAGAACACTGTTAAAAATCCAGAAAGGATAATCGCTTTGCCTAACAATTAGCAGATACTCCTAAATGTTAAATATTGTGTTCACACTTTGTTCATGCTGCCCATAGAGTGTGAATGCATGTGCATCCCATTGTAAAACACTACGGAATTTGATGGCGCTATATAAAAAATAATAGTGTATAGATAATTTTTTACCAAAATGTTTGATAGTTTAACATATCCTTGGATTAATTTGATCTGCAACATTTTTTAAAATAATGAGATTATTTCAATGCTTTGTGTTAAAAAATAAACATTAAATGAACACTGAAGGCACAATAACAACTCAAACAGGTTGAAGTGGTTATGGTGTCTGTAGTCCCTAGGCATGGGGACCCACATTACTAACAAATGGATTAGTCCTCATATAACAGAGATTCTCAGTCCCAAGCAGCCTGAAGCCCAACCTCCCATTATAAAATGTCAGAGTTATACTCCCCTTTATGGCATAATGTGGGTAGTGCATAGTGATTGGCTGAGAACACCAATCCTTGGTATGGTGCAAAGTGGAATCATAGCTCCTCTACCATATTGTCATTGGCGGCTGCACTGCAAAGTTTCGGTGATCGATCATCTCCATTAAATGGTAAGTAACCCATTGATGTGATTATGATGCCAATAGTGTTCCTTTTGAAGGTGTACTATGGTCACCAGAAGAGCTACAGCTTAATGTAGTTGTTCTGGTGTTGGCATTCAATATAAACACTGTTTGTTTTTAGAGATAAAGCAGTGTTTACATTGCTCCCTAGGGACACCTCCAGTGGCAGTCTCTCAGAAGGCCACTAGAGGTGCTTCATGGGTCAGTGCTGCACAATGTTCAGTGTCTCAACGCTCTGCATTGAAGCACTGTACATTCCCCATTGGAAAGCACTGGATTGGCTCAAAGTTGATGATCTCAGCCAAGGAGGCAGAGCAGGTGAGGGGCCAGCCGCTACGAGACTTGCACAGTTCTGTAATAAAGACAGGTTAACTCCCCTTTACTCCTCCAACAGGGATCAGCTAAACCTTGCTTTACACCTATAGTGTTAGGAATACATGTATGTATTCCTAACACTATAGTGTTCCTTCTAAGCATTGTTAAAATCGTCAGCCAGTAGATGCCTGCAGTTAATACAGCCATGTTTTTATGGTCAATACCTCTTTTCACTTCTGCACATTATTCATGTCTGCCTCCATCCAGTAATTCTACCACTTGGCATTTACCATTTTGCAGATTGCAAGTAAATTAGGAAATAGGTGCTTTTTCCAGTTTATTGTTTTAGTAACTCTAATTATAAAACGTTTGTTCAGTGCATGCGCCCTTCACCTGAAATCATCTGATAAGGCTGCCTTTATAGTTTTCATCTACCTAACTTGTAAACTTGCACTGATAATTATTGAAAACTACATCCATGATGCATATAGGTTGGTTTTGTACTTTGTTCCAATGTTTTTAGATTTTTTTTTTTTTTTTTATATGGGATGTATTGAGTGTAATTTGTGTTTCCTACTAACTGTAGCTACAGCTATTTTAAGGATTACTACCTCAAACCTGGAAGATGGAAACAAGCCCAATGTCAGTAAAGCATTTTGTTCATATTACATTTAGATGAACCCTTATCATTTGTTTTTTCTCTTTATTAAAGCAAACTATCTCCCAAGCGACTGCTGCAAACTACCCCCGGCCCTCAGTGCAAAGTGCCAGCTCCACCAGCGGAAGAAGCGCTGCTAATCCCACCAGCATCCACACTATAAAGGTTGTTGACTAGTGTGCCTTGTAGTCTAATTCATTGTAAATACTTCCTGAAATACTTGCATTACTTGTCTTCAGACATGTGGAATGTAAACAGATTGACTCTCCTTTACTAAGCATTCCATGACTTGGTTAATAGTGTGCGGTAGCTGTATTCTGTTTGAGTGACATTGTTATTTTTATATATTTTTATTCTTGTGTTTTTAAGATTTAAAATGTTTATTTTTTATATGAAATATTTTGTAATCGTTTTAAATATTATGTGTATACTTGTTTGTCACGTTTTTTGTTTTTTGTTTTCTTCACCCCAGTCAAAAATGATCTGTTTTAGTAAGCATGTGTGATAAACATCACATTAATAAGGAATGTTTACTAATAGCAATACAGATGCATGTAGTCTGATAATAGGAGGCTGTATAGCAGAAGCGGCCCTTTAAATGTTTTGTGTTTACCCATTGTATGATGCGTCAGCCAGGACACACACTCCTGGCATTGTAACATGCATTCTGTACACAGCCATACGACAGCTCAGACGATTGGCATTCTTACCAACGGTCACCTTTTTAATCCAGCCAAGGGGCCAGCTGTCCATCATGGAAGACATTTAGGGGAGAAATTTGTGCCTTAGTTACACTGAGCCATTCACAGATGGAAGTGTTATTTTTAATTGAAGATTTCATTAAGCAGTCCTTTAAGTGTGGATTGTGCATTAGCCAGAAACTGACATCACTCTAACAGAAACATAAGTGCTTTGAAGCCCGAATCCCTGGTCAATAAAATGCCTGAAAATAAACATGTTGCCTAGATTTTCCATAATCCGGAGTTATATTGCTAAGTGTTAATGTGTTCTGTGCATCCTGATCCCATGCTATTAAATCTAATGTAAATAGTGTCGCAACATCATAATGCAATTCTGTCATTTAACTCCTTGTTGTGTGTTTTGTATTTTTAATAAACATTTTTGTATGTGCCTTAATATTTTTTGAGATGACGTTTTTTTTCCTAGTTGGGATAATCCTAATAAAAGGGAGACTGGTGTCTTTTACTGTGACGATATTTCTTTTCTTTTTTTTATAGACACAGTGACACCTTAGCTCCTGAAATCATAGAAAATGGTGTGATAAAAATGTCCACCAGCCGCTAATTCTGTGGATTAAAGCACCTTTATTTGTTCTAGAGCAGCATGTCTGGCTTCACAGCGGTCAGGAGGGAGCTGGAAGGTGAGGCTGCATTGGATACATGATCACCAAACTGCTGGTTTACGGAGTCTGTCTCTTGATTTATGGTTAGAAATTTAGCGTTATCTGCATAAACTCATCATGCCGTGCGTCAATTTGCCTTAAACGTGAAAAAAGGAGAAAAATACCCTCCTACTACTCACCTGCGCCATAACCCTCAAAATTCAAATAGCAAAATAAGAACGGACGTATGTGAGGTGGGAATGCTCAGTTCTATTCGGTATGTACCATTTAAAAATAAAATACATGATGTGATGTCATTTGTTTTGGGGGAGAAGGGGTGGACATACCAATAGAATATTATTAAGCACTCCATCGTCCCATCCCTTCCTTTGATATTTTGTTCTGGTGGTCGTAATTGTTCAAGTATTATTTTCCTGGCATACTTTAGGCCACTTTAAATATTGAGTATTATTTGAATGACCATGGTTGCAGACCATCAGTATCCCATGTTGACCAGATTATTCATGTTGATGCCTGGGACATTGACTTCATTTTACATTTATTACCAGTCACAGATGTCACTAGAGCAGAACAGGTACTGTGTGATGTTAGCAAGTCAAAAACAGAACCTAGTGTTTGCTAAATCACATTTTCTAGTCTGGGCAGACTAGATGGGCCGAATGGTTCTTATCTGCCGTCACATTCTATGCTTATATCATTTATTGAGATGTTAATGGCTGGCGATGAGCCATTTAAATACGTTGAAATCATCACAACCCTAGAGGAGTCGGTGATATTGTAACAGGACCATAAAAAATTAGGGGTTCATTCATTACATCAGGGTTTGTCAACCTGCTCCCTACTGCCCACTAGTAGGCAATTCAGGCTTATATGGTGGAATTCTCTCTTTATTAAGTAGCCATATGAGTGTTATCAGTCAAGCAGAACAAACCTTGATAACGTGTGCAAACTCATTTTTTGTGAATTGGGGTCAGAGTAATCAATCTAACTAAAATTGTGACGACGTGTAATACCTAACCTAATACATTTGTACAACACCTAAAATGTGACTGCAATTTCTTTATCTAACATAATGGGCTAATTACACACCAGTCACTTGGTCCTCGATAACCTTCAACTCATGATTTAATTAAACACTGCTCAAAGGCCACTATTTTAATATATATTGTTTAACTACACAATGTAGGCTTATCCAGTGAGGCATTGCAAAATCAATGTTAAAATTATGATTAATCTGACCAAGGTTTTCTGCCTTTAATTTGTGAAATCGGGATCACTTTGATAACTGTAGCACGCTAGTTTCTAAGAAAAAATTATTAAGTGTTAATAATGTTACTAATACCAGATTGTAACTTAGACCTCTATTTCCTTTCCAGCAATATTTTTCCAAGGTTTTGATGGCTCATAATATATCTTAGAATAATAAACTTATATATGACTCGATAGTTTAATGCAAAATGTAATGCAACACACTTTGCAAAAACACTTGCATTCTAAAAAAATTTATACACTGAAAACCACAATGAAGCGACGAAAACCTTGGTAAAGCATATTTCATAACTTCTAGCCATTTCTGTTGGTACTGAATCGGGAAACCTTTTGCAATTAAAGTATTGCAACAACATCCCAAGGAGTGAATCAAGTGTTTTGTTTGCCAGGTGTACTAATGTGAAACCAAGGTTGTATGGTTGCTTCTATCTATCCATTGTCTTTTATTCCTTGGTCGCTTCTGACTAACAAGTTTCTTTAATCAACTCCACAGATTTTCTACTGGATTTATGTCAGGGCCTGTTACCCGGACATTCTAGCAGTTTGATATGATTTTCCTGAAACCACTTTTTGCACACAGCAGCAACATCACAAGCAGGGGAAAGGTCAAATGCCAAAGGCTACAGTTTTAGCCCAGGTATATAACATGTCTGTTTACAATTTACAGTACCATCAATCACACCCATCTTGTGCTATCAAACCTCCCTAGAAGAAAACACTCACTGGATGCTTTATGGTAGCTGCAGTGCATTCGGGCAGCTTATACTGTCCAATTCTTCTCTTACCAAACATTGACATTATGGTCTCATCACTACAGATGACTCTGTCCCATTGGTCCTCAGACCAATATCCTTGTTTTCAGCCATTTTAATTTCTTCCTTGTTCCATTGTTTTGGAGAAAAAAAATGGCCTTTTCCTTGGAATTCTAGAATTTAAACTAATCTTTGAGGCTGCATCTTACAGTCCTGGCCCACATTGAAACAATTGTTTATTTATTTATTTTTATTTATTTATTTTTGCTGTCACAAATAGTTTTTGAATTCTTCCATCACTACATGCTGTTGTGCACATGTTCCTGCCTTTACCAGTTTGGTTTTGAATTGAAGCTTATTGCACACTTTAGAAATACTTAATTTGACTTCCACCTACTTTTCTTATGATTTCCACATCCTTGTTCATGCAATGTTAGGATTTCACATAGCTTTCTTGGTGACCAGACAAGTCTTTTCACTGTGTTTGATAACTTACTAGCTAGCTTAGTAAGTTATCACGGTATGGAAAAATCTGTGACCAACAAATATAACCGCAGCCAATTTGGCAGCAATCTGATGTGGAAATGAGAGCCAACATATATACTGACACAGTAAAACATAGAAACTTAGAAGCTAAGAACCATTTGGCCCATCTAGTCTGCCCAATTTTCTAAATACTTTCATTAGTCCCTGGCCTTATCTTATAGTTAGGACAGCCTTATGCCTATCCCACGCATGCTTAAACTCCTTTACTGTGTTAACCTCTACCACTTCAGCTGGAAGGCTATTCCATGCATCCTACTACCCTCTCAGTAAAGTAATACTTCCTGATATTATTTTTAAACCTTTGTCCTTCTAATTTAAGACTATGTCCTCTTGTTGTGGTAGTTTTTCTTCTTTTAAATATAGTCTCCTCCTTTACTGTGTTGATTCCCTTTATATATTTAAATGTTTCTATCATATCCCCCCTGTCTCGTCTTTCCTCCAAGCTATACATGTTAAGATCCTTTAACCTTTCCTGGTAAGTTTTATCCCGCAATCCATGAACCAGTTTAGTAGCCCTTCTCTGAACCCTCTCTAAGGTATCAATATCCTTCTGAAGATACGGTCTCCAGTACTGTGTACAATACTCAAAGTGAGGTCTCACCAGTGTTCTGTACAATGGCATGAGCACTTCCCTCTTTCCACTGCTAATACCTCTCCCTATACAACCAAGCATTCTGCTAGCATTTCCTGCTGCTCTATTACATATCAATTAAACTGTTAGCGTGTTTTTTTTTTTTAACCATTAAGTCTTCATTGAATACTATTCTACATATGTACTTCCCTAACCTTTTGTTTTACTTTACCCCACTCCCTCTAGCATGCAAGCACAGACTCCAAACACAGAGAGAGAGAAACACTGTTTGTGACAGACTGTCCTTCAGATGCCCTTAAAGTAACACTCTAAGCATCATAGATACTTCAGCCCTTTGTTAAGAAATCAACGCATGGCACTACTGGCACCATAACCACTACATAAAGCTATAGTGGATAAGGTACTTGGAGTGTCCCTTTAATAATATAAACCAACACAGTATACTGTAACCTAAACCAAACTACTATAGTGCCCTGTATTAGACATGGTGCTTTGAGTGTCCATTTCAAGAAACGGGACACACCAGGTTCCCACACACGTTAGGTGCACTGTGTAGATTAGGTTACGGTTAGTTATACTGGGTGGATTTATATTAGATGCACTGTGTAGATTAGGTTACAGTTAGTTATACTGGGTGGGTTTATATTATTAAAGGGACACTCCAGGCTCCCACACACGTTAGATGCGCTGTGTAGGTTAGATTACAGTTAGTTATACTGGGTGGGTTTATATTATTAAAGGGACACTCCAGGCTCCCACACACGTTAGATGCACTGTGTAGGTTAGGTTACAGTTAGTTATACTGGGTGGGTTTATATTAGATGCACTGTGTAGGTTAGGTTACAGTTAGTTATACTGGGTGGGTTTATATTATTAAAGGGACACTCCAGGCTCCCACACACGTTAGGTGCACTGTGTAGGTTAGATTACAGTTAGTTATACTGGGTGGGTTTATATTATTAAAGGGACCCTCCAGGCTCCCACACACGTTAGATGCACTGTGTAGGTTAGGTTACAGTTAGTTATACTGGGTGGGTTTATATTATTAAAGGGACACTCCAGGCTCCCACACACGTTAGATGCACTGTGTAGGTTAGGTTACAGTTAGTTATACTAGGTGGGTTTATATTATTAAAGGGACACTCCAGGCTCCCACACACGTTAGATGCGCTGTGTAGGTTAGATTACAGTTAGTTATACTGGGTGGGTTTATATTATTAAAGGGACACTCCAGGCTCCCACACACGTTAGATGCACTGTGTAGGTTAGGTTACAGTTAGTTATACTGGGTGGGTGTATATTATTAAAGGGACACTCCAGGCTCCCACACACGTTAGATGCACTGTGTAGGTTAGGTTACAGTTAGTTATACTGGGTGGGTTTATATTATTAAAGGGACACTCCAGGCTCCCACACACGTTAGATGCACTGTGTAGGTTAGGTTACAGTTAGTTATACTGGGTGGGTTTATATTATTAAAGGGACACTCCAGGCTCCCACCACGTTAGATGCACTGCGGTTAGATTGTTATACTGGGTTTATATTTGAACTGTGTAGGTTAGGTTACAGTTAGTTAGTTGGGTTTATATTATTAAGGAGACTCAACCACGTTAGATACACTGTGTAGGTTAAGTTACAGTTATACTGGGTGGGTTTATATTATTAAAGGGACACTCCAGGCTCCCACACACATTAGATGCACTGTGTAGGTTAGGTTACAGTTATACTGGGTGGGTTTATATTATTAAAGGGACACTCCAGGCTCCCACACACGTTAGGATGCACTGTGTAGGTTACAGTTAGTTATACTGGGTGGGTTTATATTATTAAAGGGACACTCCAGGCTCCCACACACATTAGATGCACTGTGTAGGTTAGGTTACAGTTAGTTATACTGGGTGGGTTTATATTATTAAAGGGACACTCCAGGCTCCCACACACGTTAGACTGTGTAGGTTAGGTTACAGTTATACTGGGTGGGTTTATATTATTAAAGGTTCCCACACACGTTAGATGCACTGTGTAGGTTAGGTTACGGTTAGTTATACTGGATTTATATTAGATGCACTGTGTAGGTTAGGTTACGGTTAGTTATACTGGGTGGATTTATATTAGATGCACTGTGTAGGTTAGGTTACGGTTAGTTATACTGGGTGGATTTATATTAGATGCACTGTGTAGGTTAGGTTACAGTTAGTTATACTGGGTGGGTTTATATTAATAAAGGGACACTCCAGGCTCCCACACATTGTTAAGGTAGGTACGGTTGTGGGCACTGAGTTACCACGTGCAGTGTCACTCTTACCCGGCTATATGCCAGGGACTGCAATAATGGCCACTTAGGATATGAGTATCACAGACAATCCCTATAACGTGAGTTACACATACAAGTAAAATGCGTTAACATGACTTTACACAGAGATCGATGTTATATAAATGTATTAAAGCACCAGACATTTTACAAAACTGTCAATATTAGAAAACAATACATAAACAACAAATTCATGATGATATGTCGCAGACTGCTCATTGATGCTTTTCATGCTACCAAAATAGCTTCCTTTAAATGCCAACATTCATTCTTTCTTGTAAACATGACTCATTAAGAATGAGTTGCTTCTTTTTTTTTCTTAAAACTGTGCAATTTAATTAAAATACATTTGGACAGTTGCCTGTTACACATTGCTGCACAGAACAAGCAAAATACTTTTAGTTCAATATAGAATTTAAAGCTATGATTTATCTTAATTGTAAAATTGTTGCAGAAAACGTCTTTGTTTAAACTTCTTATAGAGGGTAGACTATGACAATAATGAGGTATATATATGTTAAAATGTACATAAGTAGCCTTACAATGCTGCAAACTGTAATTACATAGCTGGAATAAGAAACAATGTAATATAGTCGTCACAAGGTGACCTGTCAGGGTTTCAGTCCTTGGCAGTCTGTATCATAACCGTAAAAGGATGAAACGTTGCCAGATCGTTTTAGTAGAGGCTGTCATGAAGGTTTGTAAATGGGATAAGGGCTTCAGCATTGATATTTCTTTTTTTGGAGATTGGTGAATGGAGGTCCATTCCTGACTCATAGCCAGAAAATGAATCTCCTAGTGAATCATTACATTACATTAGTGGATAATCACTCACTAGTCTCCAAACCATTGTAGGGTTTCATACATTGTATCCCTACAGGTACACGTTGAAGGTTCTTTTATAAAATTAACAGTTTAAACAATGATACAGTTGTTCTGATCTCGTTTTATGTATATAGTTTGGTGTTCAGCAGTTCTCCGATGAGCTGAAAGACCACAGATAGTCCAGATTACATTATACTGATATTCACATTACTCAGCTCTCAGTAATCAGAAATTCCTAGACCACTGGTAATCCATCAGGACAAACATGAGATGGGCCAATGTTCTCTCTATATGAGTGAGTATTGATGAACTGCGACAACCATTCCTGTAAAAGCAAATCCCTCAATGGGAGACTGTCAGACATCTACTTGTATGAAGCTACAAAGTCTCTTTTCTAGTCTTTGTGTACATCTGTGTGCATACGAGAGAGATGTGTACAGGGACATTGGAAGATCTGAACAATATAATCACTGGGTGAACCTCCGGGCTGTAACTTGTTGGGCTCCGTCTATAACCATATTTCATGAAATCCTGTTTAAATATACATTGGCTAGACACAGAATTGTTCAGAGTTTTGAACGGTAGCCGGTTAAAGTCTTTAAATTGACATCATGGCAGTGTAGGAGGTGCTCAGAACACCCTGGGCTATTATTCTCATCATTTTGTTCTATTTGCCTCAGGAAATAAGGCATTTCTTAGAATTTATACCATTTGTGCTCTGTATTCTGAAGTTTTCTAGGAAGAGAAAAAAAAAATGTTTTGAGAATGTGCATAATTAAGGAAACCTGGAAGTCCAACTATGTACTGCAACATATTCATTTCAGAAGATCATCCATCTTCCTTCCAGAATTTTTTTTAAAAATTTTTTTACGAACCATTTTGCAGTGTTATATGTGTAAATAGCAATATCGGTATGGGCTGTTTGTGAAACCTGTCTGGCTAAACAGGGGTCATGGGGAAAATGTGGTCCTCTGAAACCATTTGTGTGTGTTTTGTGGGAGATATATGATTTGGAGAAGTGTTATAATTTTAGTAGGTAATTTGTTGGAGATATTTGGCTATTGAGGGCTCTGGTTACTGGCTGTCCACCTACTAGCCTTTATAGTTAAAGTTTATCATATGGTAAATCCATAATCAACATGATTTTCCTGAGTTTAGAACACGTTTGCACACACTAAAGCTAATTGTCACACAATCAGAGGCATTAAATTGCTCATTAAGAATTATATTGTAAAAGCTTAAAGGGGCAATCCAGATCAAGTACTTTATGTGTGAAAAGTGTGTCCTCTTTTCATTTTGCCCAAAATTGCTAAAAATTAACCTTTTTACAGCCTCTGGCTGTTAATAAGATAATTGGCCCTGTTGCTTCGTGGTTTGGTTAGCTCAGTGAAGCGAAATACAAGAGGCAGCAATTGCCCAGAGCACCTGACTAGCAAAGAGTTCTCATTGAGATACACTGTGACGTCTATGATTGGATAGCCATAAAAAGTCTGGGCGGGGTTAGAATGGACGGGCTTGCAAAGGCTGCAGACAAGAGATCTGTTTTTAAATATACCCACTGAAAAAATGCATAATGCATAATTACATGCATGCATGTTTTATTGAGGTGTTTCTACTAAACAATTATTTTTATTTTGATAGTCAAGTGTCCCTTTAACGAAGTTGTTATCAGTATTAACAGAAATTAACCCAGCAGTCTAAAAGTGGAAAGCCTAGTAACTAATCAAGTCATCTGACCAACTAACAGCCATGTCAACGTAGTAGTTGATCTATAAGTAACATGATTCCAATCTGCAGTGGATCCGCAGCGAGGTCACAGTATTAATGTCGGCAATGCATAGTCACAAACTTTGTAACATATGAAGTGAAAATTTAAAAATGTTCTGTATTCAATATCCAAATCATCACACTTTTTAATTTTAATGTTCCTTGTGTCATTTGGCAAATTTTTACCTGCAAGGGGTGATTGCATGTTTACAATTCATAATGAGTGTCTAAGACAAGGAAGAGTTAGTCTACGCCACAAAATCTGAGAGAAATTTCATAGTTATGTGACTTTACTGAAGCTGATTCTCCCTAGTAAAGCTACTGTAACTCACTCCCCCATTTAAAAAACACACAAAGTTACTATTTCTCTTAGCAACCAAACATGTAGATTACCAGCTAGTTTATGGTGTCCCAATTGCACCAGATCTTCATATAAAGATTTAACCGGATGCCGTTCTGTCAGTAAAATCCCATGCAACCAGATCAACAACATCCGGTGACCGTGTTCTCTGTAACTTGCTTGCCCTGTAATAAACAAATAAAAGATTGTGACGAGACATTTTCTATTTTTTGGTACTCAAACCCAATGTAATATTGGGATTTATTTTGGAAATCAAGTCATTCTAATCCTGTTACCTGTCCATTGCTCTTCGATGGCTTTAATCTGTGGCTCTGTGAATTCCCATAATTGAGCCAACTTTTTCCACTCGTGTGGCTTGAATTCATTATATGCCAAACTCCACAAAGCATCTCTGATCTGACTGGTTTTTAAACTGTGATCTTGTTTGAAGTTTATAGAAGAAGCTTGATGTACCTCTTGGATATTTTCTTTAAGGCCCTGTAAAACCAAAATGTGTCAGCAGTCCATGACGATAGGTTTAATCCCCAAATAATAATATTGAAATAAAAACCATATCTGTTACATGTTGACCAAAATAGCCAAGGGGAGAATTTTTACACTTTAACTTCAGTTAACTTTGGCTTAATTTTTTATTTTTATTTTTTTAAATTTCTTCTTAACTGACCACAATTCATAGTATAGTAAATCCATTTTTAACACAACAGAATCTGAAGAGTATCTGAATTAGGAATTCTGCCTGGGCTCGTAACTGGTCGTCCCAATGCCTACACGTGATTCGTTTCCCAATGCAAAGACACAGTTTTCACACACACATTGCTTTTACACACTGTTCAGACAAATATACATGATACACACTGTGCCCTTATAGACACCGCTCACATCAAACACACACACAGTGTTCTCACGCAATGTTAACACTAATATATATGCACACACATTGCACTTATAAATATTGATCACACATTGTTCACACACAGACACACACAATGCTCTCATCCACATTGTCAACATACTGTGCTCTCACAAACTATGAACACATTGTTTAAACTCCTCACTCACACAAACTGCAGCTATATGTGTATGTCCATATGTTTAATGTATTTTAAATAATTGGGCCTCAGCAAATCTAAAAAAAAGTAATGATTTGTAGATATAAGCTAGCCTATAGTTCTCGGAACGGGGCTTAACCTCAAAATGGAGCGGACACCATTTCCCCCACTTCCACCAGGGCTCAGCCTAAATATCCTGAGTTAAGTTACCCATTTGACTGCCAATACCAGAGGGATTGCTCGGTGCAGTTCCAGGCACTGGTTCATGCCTTTCTTCCACAATTCCAAGCTGAAGAAACAGAGGAAGTGGCCTGCGGCCTACCATCTCCCCTCACTCAGACTGTCTGAGCTGCTGGGGCCTGAAACCCACCGGAGTCTGAGCCTGCACACTGCTCCTCGCCAGACCGGCACTATACGATGGGACTGCGCTAACAGAACCCCCCACACACAAGACATAGGCACCCTACACCAGCGCAAGACCCAACAGAAAATGGCACGTGGGGGGGATGAGACACGTGGGGGGGGGCCAGGGCAATTTTCGCACCCCGGCCCGGTAGTTTATAGTTACGCCTTTGGTCAGGGCCACTGAGGAGGACATTCTCGATGGGAAACAAGAAATGCAGAACATACCCATTGTACAGCGATACGGAATCTGATGGCACTATATAAATAATAATGAGAGATTCCCGTAAATCTGTGCAAAAGGTACAATAAGCGCAATCCGTACACCTCGCCACACTGGCCAACCGCTCCTGACACAACAACCTGAAAATAGGCGGTGTACCTGAGAGCATAACAACGGAACAACTTCCACATTACCTGAAGCGCATGGTAGTAAAATTTTTACCACCGCCAAAAAAAATGTATGTTTGATACTGTATTTCACCTACCTAAATCCCCAAGAGCGCCTGTGACAGGTGTGAGCGATATCCTAGTCCACTGCTCCCTCACGCAGGGCAAAAAGACAGTTCTGCCGAACAAGACGCCCTACCTGTTTGAGGACACTGAACTGACATTCTACCAAGATCTCTCAAGGTCCACCCTGCAATGGAGGCAATCACTCCACTCTGTCACAACTCAACCGAGAGCAGCCGGTATCACATAGCGCAGGGCAACGCTGAGATCTCTGGTGGTAGACCAGGATGGAACTGTCTGGAGTCTCTCCTCTATTGAACACCGAGACCTCTGGTGGTGGACCAGGATGGAACTGTCTGGAGTCTCTCCTCTGTTTCGGGCACTGGGACTACCTGCACCAGACAGGGTAGCAGGAGGCACAAACGACTCTCACAGCTGAGACCCAACCACCGTGGTCCCCTTCGTCCCACGTTCACAACCGACGATGCGAATGGGGACTTGACTATGGAGCAAGCGGATACTATTTTGAGTGGCTGTGGGCTTCATAATACGTTTATTGTTTACACGTTGTTTTCATTGCTTTATTTTTCTGTTGGTTTGAGTTTAAATGAAAGCCTTAAAGGCTTAGTGGATAATAGAGCCGCTACATTAGATAGGAGCTTGGCTAGAGACCTAACTAGAACCCACTGGGCCCTGGTGCGAAAATTGCCCTGGGGCCCCCCCATGTGTCTCATCCCCCCGCCACTCCATGTTGTCTCATCCGCCCGCCATTCCCTCCATATGTCTCATCCCCACCGCCTGTCCCTCCACCATCTCATTACCCCCGCCAGCCTCTCCATGTGTCTCATTCCCCCCCAATTCCTCCACACGTCTCATTCTCCCCTCAGCCCGTCCACGTTTAATTTCCCCCCAAACCCCTCCATGTGTCTCCCCAACCCTCCAGCTCCCAGTCCCTCCATGTGTCTCTCCCACCTCCCCATGTGTGTTTTCCACCCCAAAACACCTCCATGTGTCTCCCCCACTCTATCCATGTGTCTTTCCCACCCACGTGTGTGACAGACACACACACTGACAGATACACACTCACTGACAGACACACACACAAGCTGACAGACATAAAGACACACTAACAGACACATACACTGACAGAAACACACACTCACACATTCTTGCACACTCTCACAAATTAATTTTACTTTTTTGAGGCCTATCCAGCCTCCCTACGTTTGGGAGAGCTGGTCTGGGTCCTCTCCATTGGGCTGTGCTGTGACAGTTTCTTTCTCCTCCTGCACGCTGTTTAGTATGCCGGGGCCAGAATGACGTCATATTCTGACTCCCAGAATCACATAGGGTGTGCAAGGGAGGAGAAAGTGCTCCCTCGCTGCCGCTGAATGCTGCCTGCCTCCTGTATCACTATAAAGAAGGTCTCACTATAAAGATGTATCACTATAAAGAAAGTCTCATTATAAAAAAAAGTCTCCATCACTATAAAGAAGGTCTCCATCACTATAAGGAAGGTCTCACTACAAAGAAGGTCTCTAAAACCATACAGAAGGTTCCTAGCACTATAAACACTGGCTCATAGCTTAGTGGGTAAGACCCCATGCTCTGTTTCTCTTGGTTTATAAATATGTTGTAGATATGTGCTGATTCTTCATTATATTTCTGATTATTCATATTCTGGAACAATTTGTGAATCTGTTACCTGTTTCCACATGTAGTATCTCTCTGCTTTAATGATCATATCAACAGTGAGAGTATGGTTGCTTCTTGCTGCCACTCCAAGTGCTGTTTTTCCTTGCTGTGGGATAAATTAGGTATTACATTCTATATATATATATCATGCATGTATAACAGTTTTTATTTCTTAACCTTTTTACTGTTATTAAGTCCATTATATGTTATTGTCTGACTGCTGATCTTGTTCCGTGTTGACTGATTGCCCATACATAGTTACTTAGTAATTTAGGCTGAAAACATCTATTTCAACCTTTGAAATTCAGAATTTAAAGTCAGTTTAAAGGATTTTTAGTATTGTGTTTACTTAGCTACTTGTATTCTGAAAATAAAATTAAATATGTAAGTCCGACGGTGATCATTGACCGACCATCTTATGACGGCTTTACATGAATCATGCTCTGCCCTTTCCAGCCTTCACTCATCATAGCCAAAGGCGGAGAATCAGGAACATTGGTAGACCTCTATCAAATTATTCTGAAAAGTGGTGGTTAATGTCCGTCTTTATTTTATTAAAATGATCTAAAAAGTGATGGATTTCTTTCGCCAGTTTCCTCAGAAGCTTCCATTTCATTAAACTGACAAATTTATACTGGCAGAAATATTCTGCAACTTTTCTGTAGGAAAAAAATGGAGCATACTCAAAAATGATGCTTAGAGTGCAAAATAAAAGCAACCGATGAAAAATCCTACAAATGTAATAAATTGTGCCAAAGAAATTGCCAAACATTCACCAAAATTTAGATGGAAAAGGTGTCAGCGACACAGCGAGGGACAGCTTTAGGTGAGTAAAAATTACCTATCCCTGGACCACCTCACACCAAGAGGCAAAATCACCATTGGTGGTCTTTGCAAAATGTACTTTAATTATTGGATTTTATAGAGTAGATGGATTGGGTTTTTTTTAGTTACTCAATAACATCTACATGTTTACTGGGAATGAATTGTAAATGTTTTCCATTGATCTTGGGTGTCCCAGACTGTCCCAGACAACATAGATTTAATCTTTAAATAGCTTTGTTTTACAGTAACTAAGAACCTTAATGATAATAAATCTGATAAATGAGAACAGTAATTACCATAGTTTTGGAAGCTTGTTTAGCCTGTGATAAGACAAGTACCAATGCTCCAGCAGCTTTATATGTTTTACATTCTATCACACTGTGTCTACTAAACAAGATAAAGTGAAGTTTAACACAGTATACAACAATACCATAAGTTTGCACAACGGCGACACACGTTCAGTAATGGTACATTCAGTGCTATTGTTTGGTTTTATATAATATAATGTTTTAGTCTTCTATGTGGCTTTTAGTGGTGAGTAACTTTTAAGGCCTGGCTAGAAACATAGGACTTTAAATTTGAAACCCTGGTGTGGTATATTATATCATTTAGTATATTTTATTTTGTATTGTATAGAATATATTGTTCCTAATTTACCACCATTTGTGCTCATGCTCCTTTCTGTGGTGGGCAGACCATGTGCTTTCAGGGTGTGTCACCTTTAAACACAGCGTACTATCTAACCTCTCATTTGGAGAGGCAGAAGTAAAGCATGTGTTAACGTAAGAGAAAATTTAGAGAGTTGAGGAGAGAATGTCACATTTTAGGTCAAATGGCCAAAGGTCAATATACCGTACTTTTATAAATAGTTTAGTGAATAAAATATGAAAATAGAATCTGGAATCTGCTTCATATATCATGGAATCTGGAACCGTTCATGGATCATGGAATCTGGAACCGATCATGGATCATGGAATCTGGAACCGATCATGGTTTAAAGATCATGGAATCTGGAACCGATCATGGTTCATGGATCATGGAATCTGGAACCGATCATGGTTCATGGATCATGGAATCTGGAACCGATCATGGTTCATGGATCATGGAATCTGGAACCGATCATGGTTCATAGATCATGGAATCTGGAACCTATTATGGTTCATAGATCATGGAATCTGGAACCTATTATGGATCATGGAATCTGGAACCGATCATGGAATCTGGAACCGATTATGGAATCTGGAATCGATCACTCTGCCGACTCAGCCAATCTAACAAACATCGCAAAGCCATTTCACCAACTCATACAAAGTAGAAATACAAAAATATTTAAAATCTGGGTCTTTTGGCTCAGTGTGTGTCATTTTACGTTTTTCCATTGCTCAACTTTTTATTAATTCACCATAAAATTCTGTCTCAGGTAATCAGCTTGGTTTACTAGAAAATAATTTATTGTGACCCTACATGTCCTGACCGCCGGTGTTATGATGTATGTTAGGATGTTACCTTGTCTACAATCGTGAGGTCGCATCCTATCTTGAGAAGTTTTTCCACCAGATCTATGTTATTGTTTTCAGCAACGAGATGTAGAGTAGTTTGCTGTCTCTGTATTAAAATACAAGTGAAACACAATCAAATATATTATCCCACCAGCCATTTTTTCAGCACTATTAGACCCTCCTTTCTTTAGGGATACATCAAAGTCAAAAAGGAAAGGCTCCTTCCACTTTAGAAGGCCTCACCTATTTCTATACACCATGGCCTTGTTTTGCCTATTGTCTATTGGTTTCCAGGGATCCTCCGCCTCTATTCAACAAAAACTCAACCCACAAAGTACTTTCATCATGTCTGTGTTACATATTATTGTTCTGCCTAGGGCCGCCTGGGATGACTATCAATGTTACTTACAATCGATGGAACATCCTGTAACTGTAACAATAACAAGGGTGATGCTTACATAGCACCACTGCGGCGGTACTTACCTTATACGGAGGCCGGCTGGGGTCCTCAGCACTAGGAGCGCAGCTCGCGTCATGAGCGCGCTCTTAAAGGGGCAGGCTCCCATTGGCCAACGTCATTCCGACGCCCCCACACACGCACGTTTTGGGGGCGTGGGCAAGACGTGGGCCAATCAAATGTTAGTTAAGGATATTTAAAATTTCCTAGCCCTAACCACTTTGCCCTATCGTGATTTCTGTTTCAGTACCCTTTAGTGCGTTCTTTGATCTATTGTGTTTATTCTGATATTGACCTTGGCTTTGTATCTGACTCTGAATTTATCTTTAACCCTTTCCTATCTTGTTTGCCCGTCTGACTGATTACCGTGTACCTGACTTTGGTTAGTTCTCCTTTTCGCTGTCTCTCTGTTACCTTGACCTTGGCTTGTCTTTGCTGACGCCTTTTCTCTGTCTAACGTTTAGTCCGGCCATTCTAAGGCCTGGTAATATGTTATTTGCTAGTCTTGTCCCTTGCTATCCTAACCTCTGCGTGTTGTGGTATTACTCCGTGACAGCCGCATACTTTTACATTTCTCAGTTTTTTACATTTCAAACTGGTCTTTGATTTCAGCTTCCTTCCATTTTGGCTGTTAATCTTTAAAGGGTTGTTGATCGTATCCCCCATCATACTAACACTTCACAGTTTGTATATAATGCAGTTAAAATACTATTCACTGTTCTATACTGCATTATCAATGTAAATTTTCATGCAGTCTGATCGGCTAACCCACACTCAGCTAATCCGACCCATCAGCATTCAGCCTATCATTGCTGTCAAGGATGGAAATTAATATTCTTAAAGGGACACTATAGGCACTCAGACCACTTCATCTCAATCAAGTGGACTGGGTGCCATGCCCCTGCCCCTCCACCCCCGTTTAATACTGCAGATGAAAACATTGCAGTTCTGCAGAACGTCATTGTTTTAATTGCAGCTTTAAATGCCTCTAATGACTGTCACCAAGACATTTACTAGAGGTACTTCCAATGATATAGCAGAGTAAATCACTCAGAGAGATCTGATTGGCGCAGTGTGGTGTTTTGCCGCACATGCTCACTAGTCTCCCAATGCTTTTCTTTGATCTCAGCCTAGGTGGCGATGCTTCCCCGCTGAGACTGGTGCTGCAAAGGAGAAAAGATCTGTAAAAATTTGGGGTCCTGAAATCGATTGTTATTTCTACATTATACATTTAGCCAAAGAGGGTGCTGTCGCCAGGCGCTGTGCAGAACTCCATATTTTGTCATAATGCTCCTCAATGGGGGGGAGAGGGGGGGTACAGCACGCAGAGGCAACATAACCACTACACTAAGCTGTAATGATACAATAAACTGTAATAATCTAATAATTCTCTGTGCTGTAATAATATATTAATCTGTATTAATACAATGAGCTGTAGTAAAACACCTAGCTGTAGGAATATGATGAGCTGTAATAACAATGTCATAATACTCTGTGCTGTAATAATATATTAATCTGTATTAATACAATGACCTGTAATAATACAATAGGCTGTAATATAACCCTTAGCTGTAAGAACGCTATGAGCTGTAATAATAATAATGAAATAATATTCTATGCTGTAATAAATGAGATATTGACCATGCAGAGAGCACTGTTGTAGCGCTCTCTGCATGGTCTCACTGCAGTCAGCTCGAGCGTTTCTAGTCATCCCTTGTGCTTTACTGCTGGGGGTCAGTTACCTGGTTGGTGTCCCCACATACAGGACACCAGGGGACAGATTTGGGAGAGTGAGCCAAGACAGTAAAGTAAGGAGTGTCCTGCCAAAATCAGGACAGTTGGAAGGTCTGTATTTGACAACTCTCACATATAATCTAAGTAATACAATTATACAGAATACGTAGTTACACAAATCTAAAATTATACAGCACTAGTAGAGTTAATGATTAATTAATTGTTTATTATATTTATAAGTTATTTTTGTTGTTATTTATATACCCCACCATTCCATCTCTCCAATTTACTGTTAAATGATGATAAACTGTGCTTACACTGTTGATGGCATTGAAGTTATATCCACTCTCCAGAAGAACATCCACTATGGGCATGTGATCCTTTAGAATCGCTAGGTGTAACGGAGGGTTCTTATCCTGAATGGAAAAAGACAGACATAAGACGCAGATCAAGCGACTGAGAAAGTATTTAATCCTTTTACTATTTGCATAATCCACAAAGTTTCCTAACGACTCATACAAATTCATAAACCTTCCCAATTTGCATAAAAATATTCATCTACATCTAGTTCTATTCGTATTAAAGACACTTGCACCCAAAATATGTCGGAGGGTAGAAATTGGGGAGGGGGGGAGGGAAAAAGCAAATTTAAAATTGAGGCAAAAATTGTCAGGCTAGAAAAATGTCAAGTAAATATGTTTTGAGTTAAGTTATTTTGGGCTAAAATTTGAACTTTGCTCCATCACTACATGCAATGGGGTAGGAATCGTGTTAAAACAGGACGTTTATTCAATAAAGTGAAATTGACAACTCAGACGCAAAAGTCAAATATACAACAATTGTCAATTTCAAATTTACCAAACTTTGGAAACACAGGTCAGTCTTCATAAACCGGGGTCTGCTTTAACCAACTTGTGGTTTAGGGAAAACAAAGTCCCGAATTGTAGATTAGATTTTTTCTAATTGAATATACATACATTTAATTTTAGGAATATTCGATTGAAAAAAATTATACAGTTAGCTTTTCCTCAAATTTTTTAAATAAATATTTTCTAATTAAATAAAATGCAAACTGATTTGCTTTGAAGAGGAATTGTGACGTAATTTGCTAAATCTTTAATATACATTCAAAAGAAAACATTTTATGAAAAAAAGTTTAATGCAAGTTATAGGCGCTTCTCTGGGAAGTGACAGCTCCACCTTTAACACGATATAAAATTTTATGTAAAATATTAATCATCAGATTTACTTACGTCAGGTTTGGGATTCATGTCAATATTGTTTTCTATAAGAAAGCGGACGAGGCTTATACAACCATTCTCTGCTGCTATATGTAACGCTCCATAATCGTCCTTAACAAACCAAAAACATTAATGGGATCAGTTTTTAATAGATATTAAATATTTAGCCCCTCCAGACACGTTAAACCATTTTTTTATAGTGGATTATATAAGTTTTGCATTACGAGTAGTAGTGGAAAAATATACTAAAGTAAAAGAATATAAGAAAGATTGTCATATTTAAGTTTCCTCTATTTAAGTTTCCTCTTTTTGTTGCAAGTCTCCAGACTTTGCAGCTTCTGCAGTGAGCTCCCACAAAGGCAGAGTTAGCTAGTCATGAGAATCTCTTTCTACAATAGGTTTTATCTGATGTTATGTAATAAGCAGTGCTTTATGGGCATGGCAAAGGTTTCAGAGGACTTGCTTCCAGTTTAAAGGACCACCCAGACCACTTTATAGGCACCCAGACCACTTCAGCTTAATGAGGTTGTCTGGGTGCCTGGTCCAGCTAGGGTTAACCCTTTTTCTATCAACATAGCAGTTTCAGAGAAACTGCTATGTTTATGTTAGGGTTAATCCAGCCTCTAGTTGCTGTCTCATTGACAGCCGCTAGAGGGCTTCCGCACTTCTCACTGTGAAAATCACAGTGAGAAGACGCCAACGTCCATAGGAAAACATTGTGAATGCTTTCCTATGAGACAGGCTGAATGGGCGCGCGGCTCCTGCCGCGCATGCGGATTCAGCCGAAGAGGCGGAGAGTTCCCCGCCCGGCGCTGGAGAAAGAGGTAAGTTTATCCCCTTCCTCCCCCAGAGCCCGGCGGGAGGGGGACCCTGAGGGTGGGGGCACCCTCAGGGCACTATAGTGCCAGGAAAACGAGTATGTTTTCCTGGCACTATAGTGGTCCTTTAATGAACTGTAATTTAAATATACATACGTGTGTTGTCGTGTTAATATCACTTCCCGCCGTCAGTAGAAGTTCCGCACACGCTTCATGGCATTGTTTGACTTTTTCATTCTAAATAGAAATGATGCAGGGAGTTAGTCAAAGTGTGTATTTGGATAAAGCAGAAAATAAGCGGGGTTCTATAATAACACAGAGTACTGAAGTTAAATAATCATTCCCCCTTCTGTGCCACCAACTTGTTTAAAGATACACTCCAAGCACCATAACCACTACAGCTGTCTCTGCAAGTATTAATATATTCGTAGGCAGGGCATTGCTCAGACATTTATTACACACTCCTGCATTTATAGGGGCAGTACCTGTGGGCATACGTGTGTTGTAGGGTTATCACTTTCCGCCATCAGTAGCGGATCCATGCGCTTTTCACGGCATCCTTCAACTGCTAAGTAAAACGGCGTGGCTCCATTCTAATTAGAAATGCAGCAAAGTTTTAGTCAAATAGTGTACGAAGCAGAAAATAAATGGGGTTCTGTAAAAACACAAAAGGGCTGAAGTCATATAACCAGTTCCCCTCCTGTACCAACACCTTTTTAACCAGCCCCCTCCTATACCAATACCTCAATTAACCAGTCCCCTCCTATACCGACACCTCAAGTAACCAGTCCCCTCCTATACCGACACCTCAAGTAACCAGCCCCCTCCTATACAGACACCTCAAGTAACCAGTCCCCTCCTATACAGACACCTCAAGTAACCAGTCCCCTCCTATACAGACACCTCAAGTAACCAGCCCCCTCCTATACAGACACCTCAAGTAACCAGCCCCCTCCTATACAGACACCTCAAGTAACCAGCCCCCTCCTATACCGACACCTCAAGTAACCAGCCCCCTCCTATACAGACACCTCAAGTAACCAGTCCCCTCCTATACAGACACCTCAAGTAACCAGTCCCCTCCTATACAGACACCTCAAGTAACCAGTCCCCTCCTATACAGACACCTCAAGTAACCAGCCCCCTCCTATACAGACACCTCAAGTAACCAGCCCCCTCCTATAACCTCAAGTAACCCCCCTCCTATACAGACACCTCAAGTAACCAGCCCCCTCCTATACAGACACCTCAAGTAACCAGTCCCCTCCTATACCGACACCTCAAGTAACCAGTCCCCTCCTATACAGACACCTCAAGTAACCAGCCCCCTCCTATACAGACACCTCAAGTAACCAGCCCCCTCCTATACAGACACCTCAAGTAACCAGCCCCCTCCTATACAGACACCTCAAGTAACCAGCCCCCTCCTATACCGACACCTCAAGTAACCAGTCCCCTCCTATACAGACACCTCAAGTAACCAGCCCCCTCCTATACCAATACCTCAATTAACCAGTCCCCTTCTATACCGACACCTCATTTAACCAGTCACCTCCTGTACCAACACCTAATTTAACCAGTCCCGTCTATATCAACAGCTCATTTAACCAGTCCCGCCTTTACCTGCTCCTCATTTAACCAGTCCCCTCCTGTACCAACATCTAATTTAACCAGTCCCTCCTGTACCAACATCTAATTTAACCAGTCCCCCTTGTACCAACATCTAATTTAACCAGTCCCCTCCTGTACCAATACCTAATTTAACCAGTCCCCTCCTGTACCAACACCTACTTTAACCAGTCCCTCCTGTACCAACATCTCGTTTTAACCATTCTCCCTAATAATATACAAGGAGGAGACAAGAGGATATCCAATGTAAGAGAAGGAAAATAACTGTAAGAAATACCTAAAAAACTAAAATGAGTGAAGTGCTGGATTATTGGGGTATGACATTGACCTAAAGGGTTTATATTGTATAATGGCCATTACGAGGGACAAACCATATTTTGAATGCAATAGTAAATCGCTTGATGACAGACTTGTTAAATTATGTCAAATGGCAATGCTGAAAACGAATCCAACAAGCCACATGCAAAAAATGGTTAATCCGCAAGGAGAGTGACTGAGATGTTCATGTAAATTATACCTCATTAGGATCATCAATATTTTCATAACGCTCTATTAAAATTTCCACTACGTCTCTGTGTCCGTTTTTTGCTGCCAAATGCAAGGCAGTGTTACCCTCCTGTGAAACAGAACAAGATTAAAGAGAAGTTATTCGAAGTGCGTACAAATCTTTCAGCAGTGGATGTAAAGTTAAATCCTTAATGTGGTTAATTTATGGAACACACACAGAGCCAGCAAACTAGGGGAGTTTGGAGCCTCTTCACAGATAGGATACAGTAACTTATTATTTCAAAATAATTCAACTCAGTGTTCTGTACAGTCCTTTTATTAGATGGCATTTTAAAGAATTGTTAAGAAAATTCACTGGGCTGAATTCAAACTTTTAGGGCATAATAGTAACAGTTACGCTAAATCCAGATGTTGTGGCCTACAATTTGAAATTCACTTTCAATTGATTTTGAATTCTCAAAAATGTTCATTTTAGTAAAAAACAACAACTCAGTTGTAGCATGTTTCAAAGATATGTTATAAAAGCCTGTCATTGTTTTTACAAATATCTGTGTAGATTACTTGGTGTATGCATTATGGGAAAGCATTGCCAATATCAGTTCAATGTGAATTACATCCAACATTGGCCTCAATGTAATAAGCTTTGCATATGATTCAATACGTTTCTCTAACAATAATGAATCATTTGGAAAGCTTATTAAATCGAGGCCATAGCCAAAAGTGATAGGCTGACACTGCTGCCAAAAGGTTTGACAAAAACACGCAGTAAAATAGCCTCTTTGCACTATGACCACAACACTAGGCTTTTAGGTTGTAGTAATTATAATGCCCAGTGTTCCCCTTTAAAACAATATGTAGAAATCCAAAAGGGTTTGCACTCTGGGGCCAAATAAATCCATATTCCCAGTGCTTTCATCCAGGGGATAGTAGACACAATTGACAAAAAATAAAAAGCACTCCTGGGTCTAAAATAAAATATAAGAATAAAAGTTGCGTCATATGTAGGAAGACCCAGAAGTGCTTTCCATTTTTTGGTAAATATATATAGTAGCAGCGCAGAGCTTTCTAGGATCCAGGTAGATGAGAGAGATGTACAGAAAGCACAAATGCAATTAATTGATGAAAAATTAATGAAACTACCCACCCAATGAAATAGGGACGTTTGATTAGCCATCACTGTGTTCGGGTATTTACCTGACACATGTAAAGGAACAATGGGATCCATTGGTTGGGCAGTTATTGTTACATTGTTACACCTGGGGACTTACCTTATCTTTCTCAGGTGTGAACAGTTTCAAGGTCAGTAGATTATTGATCATTTCCAGGTGCCCTGCCTCAGCTGCCAGATGAAATGGTTTCCTGCCTTTCTTAAGCAAAACATTGAACAAAAATTTTTTTATTCACATTTTATAGCATCTATTATATATATAATAATTTACATACAGTAATTTGAAAGAATATGGATATTATAAATAAAAGCAACTTATGACAAGGTTGTATGAGCTGGTCCTATCTGGATTTCAATACCAGCTTTATTCTTGTGCAACAGCCTGGTTCCCCATCAGACTCTCTTCCATTCTTCAATCCTTTAAGAAGTCTATTCAAGCAAGCCTATTGAAGGAACACTCCAAGCACCATAAGCACTAAAGCAGGCCCAGGCACTAGAATAGGAGTACCCTGATGTTACCCCGATGTTTTAGAGTAGTTTGACTTCTTACCTGGAGTCAGTCAGGCTCTGCTCCCCGCCTCCACTACAGCTGACAGAGAGGCGGAAGTTCCATCAGAGCTAAGCTCGGTGTTGCAGAACTTAACTCACTGGCCTCTGAGCCTCTGCAGGCCTTAGATCAGGAGAGCTAACAGAAACTGTTTCTCTGCAACTGTAATGTTTTACATTGCACGGTTAAGAGGCCCTGACAAATTTAAGAGTCTGTGACTGTCTGTCAGTGAGTGTGTCCTCTGTGTGTAAGTGTGTTTGTCTATTTCCTCTCTGTGTAACTGTGCGTGTGCCAGTGTTCTCAGTGTAAATGTGTGTATGTCAGTGTCCACTGTCTGTCACTGATTCGACACACACTTATAGACACCCTCTCACTAATTTGACACTCACTGACAGATACACTCACTGACTTGACACTCAATGACAGACACACACTCAATGACAAACACACACTCACTGACTTGACATACTTGCAAACATGTACGCACTCTCACAGATGCACCATATGTCACCTGTTCTCCCTACCTCCCTGGGGTTTAGTGTGGGGCCTGTGTAATCTTTGTGCTCTCCAGCACTGCTTTCTCACAGCTCCCTCACAGTCTCTCCCTCTGCCAGCCGCCTCTTGGGGGATGCCAAGGTGGCCAGTTGGCCAGCTGTCTGTGGTGCACCTACCCTCTGGGGTACACGTATCACAGATTGAGAAACTTGGACGTAAGAGAGGGCTGGGAAGATAGACAGAAAGAGAGCTGTTTAATTATACAGAGACATGTACTGCGTGGGTATCTCTGTATTGTGCCCAGCTCTGTGTATTGGTAAAGGTATCTTTGTATTGTATAGGTATCTCTGTATTGTGCCCAGCTCTGTGTATTGTATAGGTATCTTTGTATTGTGCCCAGCTATGTGCATTATACCTCTATTTTTCTCAGCTCTGTTTGTGGTTAGATATATTTATGTTGTGTCCAGCTTATTTTATTGTATGAGCATCTCTGTATTATGCTCAGCTCTCTGTATTGTATGAGTATCTCTGTATTATGCTCAGCTCTCTGTATTGTATGAGTATCTCTGTATTATGCTCAGTTCTCTGTATTGTATGAGTATATCTGTACTGTATAGGGAGGAGTAACGTTCTGGGGGAGGAGTCTGACACCACACCATCTTAAAACTTTACCAGCCAATAGCGTTTATCAGGGTTAGGGAATAAGGGTCCGTGACTATCAGACAATGTACAGTTCCTCTTTAATAGATAGTGCATCCAGTGCCCAATGGCAGATCCTCTGCTGGAACTACAACTCCCATGAAGCTTTGCAGGCCTTGCAGGAGAGGTGAGATTATGGGAAAACACAGGGGATATTGAATCACGATGCATGCATGTGTCACCTTTTGTTGCTATTCAGTCCCTCACACAGAATCAGATAATAAAAGCCGCCGTCACACCCTGAATAAAGCAATATTGACCCCTCTTAGTGAAAGCAGCACATCTAAGGTGTATTAAAATAATCTATTATGTTTTGTGTTTGCACGAAGGGAGGTATTTCTTTTCCTACAATTTACACTCTGAATCATAAACCTATGAAAGACTTGGCTCCAAGTCAGACACAACTACAAAAAGCTATGAGTTAGCATAACCATTCATTCTACCTGCAAGACATTCAGTAATACACAGTGTCCAGTCAGTCACACACATCGCCCGATCAGTAATACACATCGCCCGATCAGTAATACACAGAGTGCGATCAGTAACACACAGAGTGCGATCAGTCATACGCAGCGCCCGATCGGTCATACACAGCGCCCGATCAGTAATATACAGTAATACACAGCAGCCGATCAGTCATACACAGCGTCCGATCAGTCATACACAGTGCCCGTTCAGAAATACACAGTGCCCGTTCAGAAATACACAGTGCCCGTTCAGAAATACACAGTGCCCGTTCAGAAATACACAGTGCCCGTTCAGAAATATCCATTGAAGAATATTGTCAAAGTGTAGCAAATCAAATATCAAGCATTCCAGTGAACAATGCTATAGCACAGTATAAATAACTCACCTTTACACCAGCGCCGCTGGGGTCCGCCTCCACTACTGTATATATCGATGATACATTGGGCTGTCATTTGCCCTCTCTGTATACTTTGTAATTGACATTTAGTTTTCTTACCATCATGCAGTGGGGAATTCTGTAAATATGATTTACTTTATTCTGTATATTTTATATTAAATGCGTTATTGTACTGTGTATTTCAGAAACAACAATGCCAACAAATCGGCCAAAATAAATGACAAACATATCGTATAATCATAGGACACAGCATACCTTATCTAGGATGTCCAAGTCTTGCAGCTGTAGTTCTGTGAGGAGATAGTCTACGATAGCGTTCTTATTATTCTGAGCAGCAAAATGCAGGACATTCATTCCATCCTAAAAAACACAACCAGATCAGAGGAAGCTGCCAAGAATGGACCATCATGCTAGAACCGCAGGATCAAATCTCTCCCAAATCCATCACCAAATAATTTGCTGTTTGCAAACATAGTGCTCCTTGTTATCAACTTTGGTAAACACATAACCCTTCTAAGATATGGGATGGGATGGGATAGGATGAGATACAATGAGATGGGATGGGATGAGCTAGAATGAGATGGAATGGGATGAATGGAATGTGATGAGATAGGATAAGATGAAATGAAATGGCATGGAATATGATGGGATGCGATGAGATAGCATGAGATTGAATGGGATGGGATGAGATGGGTCAGGATGATGTCCACATAAGATGGGAAGGAATGAGGTGAGTTGAGATGTGCTGGAAAGGGATGAGAAAGGATAGGATGAGGTGGCATGAAATCTGATGAGATGGGCAGGATTGGATGGATGGGCTGGGATGAGATGTGAGGTGGGTTGAGATGAGAGGGGCAGGTTTTGATGAGTTGAAATAGGATGGGATGTGATAGGCAGATTTGGATAAGTTAAATGTGATGGAAGGAAATGGGCTGAGATGAGGTGAGATGACATGGGCTGGAAAGAGAAAAGATAGGATGAGATGGGCAGGTTTGGATGGGATGAAATGGGAAGGTTTGGATGGGTTAGATAGGATGGGATGAGATGGGCAGATTTGGATGGGTTAGATAGGATGAGATGGGCAGGTTTGGATGGATTAGATTGGATGGGATGAGATGGGCAGGTTTGGATGGGTTAGATAGGATTAGATGGGATGAGATGGGCAGGTTTGGATGGGATGAGATGGGGTTTGGATGGGTTAGATAGGATGGGATGAGATGGGCAGGTTTGGATGGGTTAGATAGGATTAGTTATTAGATGGGATGAGATGGGATGAGATGGGCAGGTTTGGATGGGATGAGATGGGCAGGTTTGGATGGATTAGATTGGATGGGATGAGATGGGCAGGTTTGGATGTGTTAGATAGGATTAGATGGGATGAGATGGGCAGGTTTGGATGGGTTAGATAGGATGGGATGAGATGGGCAGGTTTGGGTGGGTTAGATAGGATTAGATGGGATGAGATGGGCAGGTTTGGATAGGTTAGATAGGATGGGATGAGATGGGCAGGTTTGGATGGGTTAGATAGGATGGGATGAGATTCCCATGTCATATTTTGACTACAATACTAGTATGTTAAAGTTAAATCCTGTGGGATAATACAGTCCACAGGCATGTTTCATGTCCATGTAATATAATTTACACTATACAATGATACAATAATAGATCACTGTGTAGATCTGATTCTCGGAATGTGTCATGGAATGTGAACAGGTGATATCTGTGGTGATATGTGATGTGTAATTCTAATAAAAGAACACAATCATCAGGATAATAGAGAGTGACAAACCTCATTAGTAGTTTTTTGATCTGCCCCTGCCTTGATCAACATTTGGAAGATGGTGAGGTCAGCAGACCATGCCGCGAGATGGAGTACACACAGGCCATGCTGAAAGAAACCACAAGTGATAGAGTCAAAATCCAGCCAAGTACAGGCAGCTAACACATGGCCAGGAGTAGTTCCAGCCTATCTCAAATCACCCGAGTTTATTCACTATTACAGTAAACTGAAATCTGAATGGAAAAATGAACATGACTGGAATGAGGGCAACCAATATTTACTCCCACTACTGCATTGCTACTACCAATACCTGCTCCCACTACTGCACTGATACTACCAATACCTGCTTCCACTACAGTACTACTACTACCACCAATACCTGCTCAGATACTGCACTGATACTACCATTACCTGCTCCCACTACTACATTGATGCTACCAATAACTGCACCCACTAATACACTGAAACTACCAATACCTCCTCCCTACCAATACTCCCACTACTGATACTACCAATACCTGTTCCCACTACTACACTGCTACTACCAATACCTGCAGTGCTACTACTACTACCAGTACCTCCTCCCACTACTGCACTGCTACCACCATTACCTGCTCCCAATACTACGCTGATACTACCAATACCTGTTCCCACTACTACACTGATACTACTAATACCTCCTCCCACAACTGCACTGCTACTACCAATACCTGCTCCCACTACTCCACTGCTACTACCAGTACCTGCTCCTACTACGACATTGATACTACCATTACCTGCTCCCACTACTAAACTGATACTACCAATACCTGCTCCCATATTTCTCAGTTTGTATTGCCACCAGCTACACTACACTGCTACACTAGTGCTGCCTCATATTGCTCCCATTCCTGAACTATTACTACTGTCACCTGCTCTCTATGCTGCATGGCTACTGCTGCCACTCCCAATACCATAATATTGTTCATGTATATCTCCATTATATAATTGTAAAGAGCTGCATAATATGTTGGCGCTACGCTAAATAAATAATTCTAATACGAAGACCGAATGACAAGTTATGGATTCTTCCACCACGTCTTTCCTGACTCAATGTGAAATGGAAATTGGAAGAGCCTCAGCCAAGCAATGAGACCTTGGACCTTAGATATCTAGTCTAGGATAATAGACCATCCGAGGGCTAACGACACTAAGTGCTGCTTTATCTAAAGATCTAGATGGTTATCTCAGCTGTGAGCTATACGTTCAAGCCATAGCAATCCGTTCACTTAGAATTATTTTATTCTTTTCTCAAAATCTCAGGGGCATCTAACTATGGTCTTCAGGTGTCATAGTTCATGGCAGGACCTTGATGTGAGCTTTCAGAAACCAGATTCCTGCATGCCCAAGGATGGAGTCTGGAATGGGTCACGTCATGTTTATATACCGTTCAGTCAAACCAGCTACACTTGTAGGACAAGTTCTCATACACAGAACACCGAAGCCCTGAGGTCCTGGATTAATTAATCAATCTGCATAGAGGGCCATTGAGTGATGTGCATAAGCTAAAGGTTTAGATAATATCTGGCTTTTTTTGAGACAGATTTCTTTGAAAGGCCAGGTATAAGACAGGTAGCGTGTTTACTACTGCAGGGCACACACACATGTTATTAATTCCTAGAGAATTCTCTGGAAAAGGCAGACATTACACCTGTAACATCTCTGGACCCAGGAAGGAGGAGGCCACACATTCCACACATGCTGTAGAGCCAGTACAGAACGGCAAAAACACCTGCTGGGCTAACTGTTACATGTTAGGGTCAAGGTTGAGAATGACTGCCCACTGAGAGCCATCAATTTATGTTGATTGACTGCTCTCCAAAAAATAGAGCTATTCACTGTACCGGGAATTGTCAGCCATGTTTTCAGTTTGACAATCTTTGGTCTAAAACTGTGTAGAATATGTATACGTATATGTGTGTGTGTGTGTGTGTGTATATATATATATATATATATATATATATATATATATATATAGTATCGTGTATGCATAGTTTCTATTCTCTACTCTCTGCACATTGTTGATCTTAGACTTGGAGCTTTTTAGCGGTCTTTCATTGGTAAAGGGTTAACTCGGTGGATGATGTGATTCAAATCTTGACACATCACTTACATCATTAGTATGATTTTCACCATTCACCCTCCAATGATACTCAACTATGTTTTATTTAATGGTTGATTTGCCCAATATTCATTGTCTTGAGAAAAATCCCTAGGAGACTGAAACGTTGTCACAACATGGATGATTGTATGGCAAAATAAAGCACTTTATTATTTCACATGAATAAGTCCCTCGAGTGCACTCTTTTGGGAGATTGCATTTAGGCTGGAGGCCGGTGAGCAACAGGTGCTGGGCACGAGGACTTATATATATATGTTTATTTTTTTGCCATTTTTGTAATATCTATATAGTTCAGATAAATGTGTATCTACGTCCACAGTGCGCTCAGGTTTGTACATTTTCTTTTATGTTTTTCCAATCCATTAACATGCTTTCTTTGTGTTGTTAGAGCTAAGGTATGAATTGCTAGTAATAAATAATAAATATTTCACATATGCGGCCACCTGGTAATGTCAAGGGTGGGCAGGGGGTGGGGGCAAACCCATTCTTACTTTTTGTTAATTTTATTGTCTCCTATTTAAAGCCTTTGTGCAATGTTTGTAGAAATGTCTAAGTGTTGCTGTGTAATTATAGGATATCCACGTTTTAGCCCTTTAGTAAAACTGTCTAATTCTCTCTGAAAACATAATCCCTTAATCAGCCTATTACCATCAGGGCCAGCATCCTCAGAATATGTATAAACAAGGTTTGAAAGTTTGGAGTATTCAATTGGTTGCATTTATACGACTAGTTTGCGGTATAATTGAATTGTGAATGTGACTAGGTGGGTGATTGGATGAGAAGTGGGATAGGGCTGTATTAGGGAGGTTAGTGGCTATGGTAAAGGGACAAAAGTTTTTTTCTGCTTTGCCTGAGGCTTACCATGAGCCAGGGCGGGGGGGGGGGAGGGGGGGACCTGATCCCTGGTGGTCCAGTGCAGACAGCTCCTTCCAGCCATTGCCAAGGGAATGTATCAGAGGTTACTGTGGCCACACTTTCATGTAGTACAAGCGAGCGAGAGCCTCCCTCTATTCGAGTGTCGGCCTTGCAGGGGCCAGCTGCCTCCCTTTTTGGCCTCACCAATGCACAGTAGAACAGATGGCCGGTAAGGCAGATCTTTGGTCTCCCCGCTCGCCATGCCGCCCTCTTCCTGCCTGATAATCCCGAGACCGTGGCAAATCCAACCCTTTGGTCTAATACATTTGGAATGATATTCAAAGACATGGGTGTAGGATGCAGGGTGCTGGAGGAAGGAGACCCCCAATACTATTGTGAGGGCATACGAGGGTGCAGATTATTCTTCTCAGAATAGTTTAACAGCAAAGGAGCCAATCAGCTCTCAATGTTTCCTATTAGTCTTCTATTACATATGTAACAATGTGTCTATAATTGTGCTGTTTATGTCTCTTATTATATCTGTAAAATGTATCTAGAATTATACTGTGTATGTCTCTTATTACATGTGTAATAATGTATCTGTAATTGTACTGTGTATATATATTATATGTAACAATATGTCTCTAATTTACTGTTTCCTATTATATGTATAACAATGTATCTATAATTTACTGTATTTTTTTTATTATATGTGTAACACGGTATTCAGATGTGCTTCAGGACATACTAGAGAAATCTCAATGTATCATTCCTAGTTCTATATTTTATTAATAAATATCTGTTATCCCATCGATTGTCCATTTACCACAGTTCACGGTTTAGTGGGTAAAGCCCTTATTTCACTTACCTTATCTACGATATCCACGCGGGCTTTGTGATGGAGAAGGAATGATACTGCTTGCAGATTGTTCCCAGCGACTGCAAAGTGAAGAGCTGTGCGATTTAACTAAACAATGAAAACACAGCAAATGTTTTAACTTTTTGTTCTTTCATATTTTTTCATGAATGAAACTACTGCTGAGTTTTAAACTCTATATCGTATAATCTCCTAATAGGAAGGGGTTTATGAGTTCGGTTTATTGCTCATATTAATAACAGTGGGCTTCTAGGATTGGTTCGGAAATTGTGCTTCATGTCAGGGCCCAGGATGAAAGGTAGATTTATAGCGAATGGTGGTTTTCATTGTATTCTCATATTCTCCATAATATGTTTAAAAGGCTGTAGGTTACAAATAAGAATTCAGTTCAGGAGACCTTCTCTAGACCAAGCAGTATGGGATGGAATTTTTGACAATATATAAAAATGTATCCTGTATAAAAGCGGCTCTGTCACCCCTGTAAAAAAATTCTTTCATAAAAAATAAAATCTTTATCAAATGCTAATAAAGACTGTGTCAAAATTTCACTGAAATTTCAACAAAGTCAAAGATATCATAAGACAAAAAAGGGACTACTTTGTTTTATGTATTTTTCATACACTTGACAAAATGTGACAAAAGGCAGAACTATCGCTGTCAGACTTTATCAAGCCCTTACTGATCACTAATGGTAGCTGAGAAGAAAAAAGGCTCTGTCTATTGAGGATTCTGCATGCGCGAGAGTACAGTGCTGTGGAAGAAGATGGCAGCGGCTGCAGGTAAGTCAGAACTATAATTTTCTGTGTCCTGCAGCCACCTCCCTAAAAGCGTCTCTCTAAAATATGCAAAGGCCCCAGAAGGTGACAGAGCCTCTATATTGGCCATGTGGTATCGATACTAAGTGAAATCCTCTGTGCTCAGCAAAAAGTACCCAGACCACTTCCACAGTGTTTGACATTCAGATCACCCATTAGGAACCCCTTCAGTCACTTACCTGGGCCCAGCGGAAGACCTAATGCGCATGCATGGCAATGGTAGCACTCGCATTAGGATCTCCCCACAGGAACGCATTATTCATTTCTTTCCTATGTGGATTCCGGCGACGCTGGAAGTCCTCATGCATAGCGTGAGGTCGTCCAGTATCGTTTAGAAGACTAAAAGTCGTCTAAGAACCCGGAAGTTCCTCTCGTGGCTGTCTGGTAGATAGCCACTAGAGGAGGACTTAACCCTAGCAAGTAATTCGTGCAGTTTATAAAAACTACAATAATTACATGCTCAGCGTTAAGGGTGATGGGAGTTTGCACCCAGATCACTTTAATGAGCTGAAGTGGTCTGGGTGCCTACAGTGTCCCTTTAAGTGCTTTTAATAGCAATAAACATGTTATGTGATGTAAGCAAGGGCGGCCAGGATTGGTTTTTGATGAGGTAGTTATCAAGTGTTTTTTTGTTTTTTCTTTTACATATTGAAATTTGTTTAAATTGTTCAAAACTTTAATAAATGGTAAATAAGTGAGATATTCACCCTCAATGTGTAATGTCCCTTTAAAATGCATAGTGTCCCTTTAAGATGTGTAGTGTTCTCTTAAGGTGAAACTTACATTATTTTTGGAATTAATATTAATTCTCTGGTCCTTGAGGCTCATCATAGTTGGGACATCATTCTTCTTTGCCGCTACATGAAATTCCATTTCTTTTTGCAGCACTGTAACATTTCAGAGCATTAGATGAGAAAATTGCCATTGTTGGACTAATTTCACGGTGAACCATAATATTATATAATAATATCTAGAATTCTAATGTACAATAACCGCCCACCCCATGTGTTACCTATTAAGTATTAATAAGTGTGTAGGGGTTATAAAAATACCCTCTCACCTTATAGATAAAGAAAGCGGTTCGCTTTGGCATGGCAGGTGAGCTTACACTTAAATGGCCATTGGAGTGATACAAAAAATCTCCAGTTATTTAAATGTGCAGAGGGATTTTGGATAGTGCACAAGTAACTTTTTTTGTTTTTTATTCTATGTATCGGGGCTGATGTTTAGTGGCAGTTTAAGCGCAAGGTTTAATTTTGTGTGTTCGTAAATGTTCTTTATGTAAATGACAGGTGACGTGGAGAAGTGAAACCTCTTTCCTCAAACATATTATTATTTTGGTTCCATTTGGAGAGAACTCGTTACTTTGTTTGATTGCTCCTCTGGTTCCCAGACTCCATCCCACAGATACCTAGGAATGAACTGAAATTTTGGCTGCCGAAAAGGGTCAAATCCGCTGAACATTACTGAATCTCTAGTTTCTCGAACGTGTCACGCTGTGGTTCCCCTTGACTGTCACGTGACACAGGGTCTCCCTTTTACTCGCATAGAGAGAGAGAGAAAAAAACTTGCGCCACACGCAGGAATGCACGGATGGGAAGTCTCGCGATGTTTCCCTCGGGCCGCTGTGCACTCTTCAAAGAGAGCCGAAGGAGTGGGAGAGGTGCAGGTTGCTGTATATAACAGCCCTGAAGTCATTTTGCATTAGTGATTGCTGCAGCTCAGGGACACACAGTGTAACATAGAAACATAGAATGTCATGGCAGATAAGAACCATTCGGCCCATCTAGTCTGCCCAATATTTTGAAATACTTTTAATTAGTCCCTGGCCTTATCTTAAGTCTAGGATAGCCTTATGCCTGTGTAAAGCTACATCACGACCAGTTCCCCGTTCCTCTCTGGCACCGAGAGCAGTATTAGTAGTGAACTAGTGATGGCAGCTCAGCCTGATAGAACACTGTTGTCTGCAGAGAGATCAGGTCGGTTACCATGGCAGCAGATCACCTTCCGCCTGTCCCGGAAGTAGTGCTGTTGCTAAACCCAGTGATAGAGGATGCCCTGAGCTGCGGGACATGGCGGAGGATGAGGGTTGATTACAAGGGGTTGTTGTTCCTCACTCATTTCCACTCCCTGTCTGTCGTCATGCCGCGTCACTCCAAGGTCCAATCAAATGCTTTTCATAGAGAACCATTTAATTGGACCGGGCTCAGAATGCATGTGAGTGCTCAGACTTCAAATATGAAAACAATAACATCTGAATGTAGACCACGCAGGCATGCGCGTTGTCTGGGAGGGGACATTGGAGGAAGGGAGGGGACATTGAAGCTTCCCTTTGTAGATAAGCTACACAGGTAGAAGCTCATTACATCTGTCACTGGCACGCACTGTGTGCCAATGGCAGGCATAATTTCTACTCATAATTCCCATTATGCATGTTGTAACAGAGTTCTGGACTGCTTAAGCCACATGTGTCAGAGGTGCATATAGAGCTAAACCATCTCTCAGAGCTTTATTACTGTTACTGTATCTTTAACGAGCTCAGACAAAAATTCTCTGACCGCAGTTCTTAGTAAGTACTACGGGGACAAGTAATAACCGGCCGAAGTGGAAAATAATAATCATTGAAACAGATGGTGTGCGAAATCGGAACCCTCTAAATAATTAATTATCACTAATACGAAAATGAATTTGTTAATGTCGAGTTTGTTTTGCACTTTATTAATGCAGGTCTCACAATGAGGCGTTATTTCTGTGATGTGATATATTGCTGCATCGGGGGAAAGAACAGGAGGATTCCATTGTGACTGATCCGCATTCTTTTTCTAGTACTTACAGTACCGGAGGGGACAGTTTAGCACATTGTAACAACCAGTATTTGAAATGACCCTTTCCTGACAATTCTGAATTCACCACGTCAGTCAATAAATGTCTTTGTAATAATAATACGTCACGTGGCGGCCAATCAGTTTGTCGGAACACATGATATCATTATATTTTCCATCCGCAGGAGGATTTAAAGCTAAGCATGTTTCCATATTGGCAGTTAAATGTTAGCATCAGGAGAAATATCACAGAATTCTGGTGTAACTTGACTGGCAACATTGTAAAACTAAATGCGTAAGCAGATCGTTTAATGCATTGATGTGCTAATTATATTGATGGTTATCATGCATTGAGAGTGTTTGGATTGTACCTCTTCCAGCGTAGGCCGTGACTGTTCTCTCAATGTAACGTAATGAACAATAAATAGCGATATATCACATATCTCTACATGCTCGCTGTCTTTGTAGACCCTTTACACACTACTACCAGCAGTCATGGGTCTGTGCTGGAAGAGGTGAAGGAAAGATATTTTTATTAAAGTATTTAAAAAAAAAAAGTTTATATATTTATATTAAAAATAATTATCAAAATACATTTCCCTAATATTAAAACATTCGAAAAGTTTAACCTAAATTATTAAATAGAGGCTTCACTCCAGCCATGTGCTACATAAAACTCACAGTGTTGACATGTCCTATGAATCTGCATCTGATGCAACTTACCTGGATTCACCAATGAATAGTTAAATAGTACTAAAAAAATAATATTATCATTATTTACTGTTTTTGTTTTGTTTTATCTACAAAACACATTAAAATATAAATGCAGTTAGGTATAGTTTGGATTATAATTCTAAGAAACTCTACTTTATCACATAAAACATTTTAACTAACACTGCCAATGTCAATGGAACACTTTTCCATTTTGCATAAAGAGAGATGGCACAGATCATTCTATACTGATGGAGTATCTCTGTATACTGATAAGCTTGGTGGGCAGTGGGCACATCACTGGAATGCGGTCACAATATGCAGATAGGAGAGAGATATACACAGATCTTTCTACTAAGGTGACACAATATAGTAATAGATGATGTGATATAAGCAGAGATACAGATCATTCTAAACAGATCAAAGGTGGGAACATGAACAGACAGACCTTTCTACTGAGATGTAGAGGATAGATAAACGTGTAGATAATTCTACTGAATGACGGAGTGTACAGATCTCGCTCATCTCTTATTGATGATTTACCGGCCTCAATGCTGATTATAGGAGGATGGAAGCTGGAGAGTATAATTTATAATCACAGAAAATGTGTGTTTGTATTAAAATAAGAAATGGTGCAGGAAAATAACAGGAGAAAATGTTTGTCTGTTTCTGCATCTAAGAACGAAGACACAAGATAAACTCATTTCCCATATATTAAAGGGGAACTGTCACTCCTCAGGTTTCTAATATCATGTTTATTTGTCATTATATTTAAAAAAAAAAAAAAAACCTGTGAAGTGTGAAAAATGTAATTAAATGTTGAAATCTACACCTCTTAATCCTGCCACTGGGTGCCTCCATCTTAGCTCCCTGTCAATCATTGTTATATGCTCCGCCCTTTACACCTGGCAGTCAGTATAGAGAGAGACACCTCCATCTTAGCTCCCTGTCAATCATTGTTATAAGCTCCGCCCTTACACCTGGCAGTCAGTATAGAGAGAGCCACCTCCATCTTAGCTCCCTGTCAATCATTGTTATAAGCTCCGCCCTTTACACCTGGCAGTCAGTATAGAGAGCCACCTCCATCTTAGCTCCCTGTCAATCATTGTTATAAGCTCCGCCCTTTACACCTGGCAGTCAGTATAGAGAGAGCCGCCTCCATCTTAGCTCCCTGTCAATCATTGTTATAAGCTCCGCCCTTTACACCTGGCAGTCAGTATAGAGAGAGCCACCTCCATCTTAGCTCCCTGTCAATCATTGTTATAAGCTCCGCCCTTTACACCTGGCAGTCAGTATAGAGAGAGCCACCTCCATCTTAGCTCCCTGTCAATCATTGTTATAAGCTCCGCCCTTTACACCTGGCAGTCAGTATAGAGAGCCACCTCCATCTTAGCTCCCTGTCAATCATTGTTATAAGCTCCACCCTTTACACCTGGCAGTCAGTATAGAGAGAGCCGCCTCCATCTTAGCTCCCTGTCAATCATTGTTATAAGCTCCGCCCTTTACACCTGGCAGTCAGTATAGAGAGAGCCGCCTCCATCTTAGCTCCCTGTCAATCATTGTTATAAGCTCCGCCCTTTACACCTGGCAGTCAGTATAGAGAGAGCCGCCTCCATCTTAGCTCCCTGTCAATCATTGTTATAAGCTCCGCCCTTTACACCTGGCAGTCAGTATAGAGAGAGCCGCCTCCATCTTAGCTCCCTGTCAATCATTGTTATAAGCTCCGCCCTTTACACCTGGCAGTCAGTATAGAGAGAGCCACCTCCATCTTAGCTCCCTGTCAATCATTGTTATAAGCTCCGCCCTTTACACCTGGCAGTCAGTATAGAGAGAGCCACCTCCATCTTAGCTCCCTGTCAATCATTGTTATAAGCTCCGCCCTTTACACCTGGCAGTCAGTATAGAGAGAGCCCCTCCATCTTAGCTCCCTGTCAATCATTGTTATAAGCTCCACCCTTTACACCCGGCAGTCAGTATAGAGAGAGCCGCCTCCATCTTAGCTCCCTGTCATCATTGTTATAAGCTCCGCCCTTTACACCTGGCAGTCAGTATAGAGAGAGCCGCCTCCATCTTAGCTCCCTGTCAATCATTGTTATAAGCTCCGCCCTTTACACCTGGCAGTCAGTATAGAGAGAGCCGCCTCCATCTTAGCTCCCTGTCAATCATTGTTATAAGCTCCGCCCTTTACACCTGGCAGTCAGTATAGAGAGAGCCGCCTCCATCTTAGCTCCCTGTCAATCATTGTTATAAGCTCCGCCCTTTACACCTGGCAGTCAGTATAGAGAGAGCCGCCTCCATCTTAGCTCCCTGTCAATCATTGTTATAAGCTCCGCCCTTTACACCTGGCAGTCAGTATAGAGAGAACCACCTCCATCTTAGCTCCCTGTCAATCATTGTTATAAGCTCCGCCCTTTACACCTGGCAGTCAGTATAGAGAGAGCATACAGAGAAGAGGAGAAATGAAACACTGTTTCTGTATCTACTCTTCATCTTCAATGTTTGATGCAGACCATCTCATGAAAAACTAATCTAGGTGATTTTTAATGGTACATTCCAGATAAGATACTATTCCCCTTTATAAACATGCACACCTTTGTGGCAGTGTTAAAGGGACACTCCACTGACCAAATACAAAATAAATATTACTGTTTAATAGATATACCCCGACTATAAACCTGCATGCATTTATCTATCATTTTTTTCATTGGGGGTATAAATCAACTTGCAAAAGCTGCAGGACTCTTGTCTGCAGCCTTTACCAGCCCTCATCTTCTAACCCCGCCCAGACTTTCTATGGCTGTCCAATCACAGACTTCCCAATGTAACTCAAGGAGACATCTTTGCAAGGCAGGTACTCTGGGCAATTGCTGCCTCTTGAGTTTATCTCCACTGAGCTAAACAACCAGGAAGTAACATAACCGGTTGTCTGATTGAAAAGCCAGGGGGTGTAACCAGGTAAAAAATACCACACGCTTTTCACACATAAAGCTTTTCATCAAGCTAAAGTGTTTTAGGGGTCTGGAGTATCCATTTAATCTAAGCATTATATGGCCATGTGGTGGAAGTAAATTGCTATATAGTGTATTGAGATGATAGAATCACCGTTGTGATGTCCTACCCGCTAGTAGCTTGGGTGTCTCTGCCAAGGTAATTTTTACCCCCTTGTGATTGTAGCTCAAGTGAATATAGCTCAGAGATTATAGCCAATATCACTGTCCAACCCAAACACTAGCCGAGACTTAGTGAAGAAGAACTGGTTTATTGGGACAAATTCCACCCTTTTTTTAAACTGGAACCCCTACAGAGGGTCCCCAGAGAAACAGTAGTTATTTCCCAACATTTGGCATCTAGGTGTGTGTACCTGACCTTGGATCAACAAATTATTATTAATAATATTAATTTATTACAGTACAGCGACTTCTCAATGGAGACATGGAGCTTGCAAAACTGCAAACAGCAGCTGTTTTTTTATATACCCCACAAAAAAATACACAGGAAATAAATGCATGCTCTCTACTAAATTGTTTAAAAAAACAAAACAAAACAAAATGTAAAAAATGTAGTGAAGTGTTCCAGCAAACATCACTGATCAAGTGTAATTAAATAAAGGGGGGGGGAGGAGAATTGGGGACATTCCCATAACATGCATATCGCATGAATAGTGCTGCCAAAATCTTTACATAATACAGATTAAGGATCAGCGCACACATACAAACACATAAAACAAACACTAAGGTCTATAAGGTTACTTAAAATCACCTATTTCAGCAAACAAATATGGAGATTCCAATCCACCATACGGCCATATTGTATTAAGCCCACCACTACGTCACAGTACCCCAACATCGGTGGGTCCTACACTAATTCCAATTTGAGAGACAAATTAAATAGTGCTAAATAAGCTAACATGTATTGAATGAATCTATTGTAAGAGCATTGTGAATATTTATGATGCAAAATGAATGTGATAAAAACACAATACAAAAAATGCAATGGCAAATAGAAACAATTAAAGTGATAGTCCCTCGATGTATATACTCACAATGCATATCAGTCTGCCCTATGAAAACTATAATTAAAGTGAAATTACTATCCAAAACCTCCTCGGATTTATAATTTCCTGTGGTCACCTCCAAAGGGGTAAGCGTAATTGACATGTTTCGTTTGTTCTGTTACATCTTTTGAAGATTCGTTCTGAGCATTGGATACAGTATTTATAACTGGCAATATGATGCATAAATTAAATTTAAATGGCTTCCACCAGGTATGTGTCCGTACCTACCGTCTATTACTGATTTATCGAGTCTGTTTCCCTGCATGGATCAGGTAGTAAACGCCAATACAAGGTGATTGTATGTGTCTGAGAGAGAATTTCTGATTAAAAAGCAGATTACTCATTTTTAGGAAGTGAAAATATTTTTTGTCTGTGAAATGACGATAACCTGCAAACCTTGACTATCCATCATGATTGACCCTCCATGCCAACAGACAATTTAGACACAAATATTGTTATAATTAACACTTATGAGAGGCGGATAAGATAATTGCAGGTAAAGTATTACAAGTCACTAATATTTGTTATTATAATGAATGACATTATTGAATTTGCACAAACCAGGATTGAAAGCAACAATTTCTATATATTACTTTACTAGATGCATTGCGTGGAGATGATATTTTTTATTACATAGTTTTTTTAGATTAGAGATAGTGTGTGTGTGTGTGTGTGTGTGTGTGTGTGTGTGTGTGTGTGTGTGTGTATATAATATACATGATACTATGCTTACTGTGTCAGTTAGCCACCAGTGGACATTACACTTGTGCACAAATTATTTTCAGCTAATACGAACATATTAAACATGATCCTGGATCTGTTGGATTTAGCTGTGGAGTCTTATTCAATATATCCCTATTCGTTCAGGTGTAGATTAAAAGGCATTTGATTTGTTCGTACCAGCTGAGTAGAATTTGTGCACACGTCTAGTGAAATGTTTCTGTTGATTTCCTCTGTTACCATGGTGATTGTTGAACTTTTAGAACTTTGAGGCACTTCCAAAAGTATCCTCCCCATTGTCAGTATCATGCGTGTGTCCCTAAACACATGGTATCCGGCACACTTACATGTTTCATGGCTGACGTCCGCGTTCTTGTCGGGCCCATGCCGGTTGCGCGCGGTCTGGACCATCCCTGTCACAGTACTTAACATTTTTTGTGCTCGGTTTCCCGGGGACCCATCTTCCTCGTCTTCACTGTCCCAACCTGGGGCCATTGTCACCTTTTCACGGACCATGCTCTTCACTTTAAGTATTCCTTTCATGGTTCTTTTAATCAATTTTCACTCAGTTGGTTTTATGCTTTTCTGCCGCTTTCTCTCTTCTCTGCTCTGTGTAATGTGTTGATCTCTCGCTGACACTCCGTACATATTTAGTCACAGACAAGGGCTGGGTTGAAAATCAGGTCTCTCCTCCCTGACCAGTGCTATTGAGATGAAGGTACATAGCTACACCTGCTTCAGATAGCTATCCCCGAGGGCTCAGTCTCTAGTGACTCATACCCCTCCTGGCTATGTTAGTACAGAGTCAAACTTAATTTAACCTTTTCAGTTCAAGAGGGATGTTCTATATGAGGCAGGGCTGACCAGGAAGCATATCCTCAGATGTTGCACAAATATTTCTTCGCCAGACTTTATATAAGGTGTACGGCACAGCAGTAAAAACTTTAAGATTAGATTCTACGTATTTACTTTCCATGCATACTGTGCAATTTGTAATGGCTAGCTTTCTTATTGGCTTATGTTAAACTTTATTCATTTAAGAAAGAGGCATTGTCTAATAAAGGGGTGCCCAAAAGGTAGATCCCCAGATGTTCTAAAACTACAACTCCCGTGATGCTTTGCATGACTTCAAAATGCCTTTAGAATGACAGTGCATCGAGGAGGCTGTAGTTTTTCAAACATCTAGGGATCTACCTTTGGGCATCCCTGGTCTAATATATAAAAACTGTCTTAGAATAATCCTCATACCACTAAATGATTAATATACATTTTCAGGGCAATTCTAGAAGCAAGCTAATTGAACAATAATTAATGCATTGATTGTGTAGCTTTTAATTTGTTAGGCATTTCTTTTTTAGTGTAGTATTATAAGGATTATAATAGGGATAAAACTAAAGTGAATATCCACAGTATATATACTCTAAACAACCTAATCTCTACAGCTCCCCCTAGTGTTTAGGGTGGACTCCTCCTGCAATTTCTCCCAGGTATATATCAAATTAATTAGGAATGGTTTAATACACTGCTTTGCAGGGACCACCCCATCTCAGGTGCATTGATAATGAAGGATTAGCACTTCTGCATTATCAATGTCAATTTCATCCAAGCTGGCATTGACCGGCTGTGAGTGCTGGGAGCAGTTTAGTGGGAATGAATTGAACAGATATGAGGATATGCGTGTCAAACACCAGTAACAGGATTTTGCAATTAAGTTAATAAGGGAAAGAAAAGGTGCACTTTATCAACTTAAAAAGAAAAAATCTGATAAAAAGCTTGATTTTCGAGATAATTTGTAGAATCTCAGCCAAGTAAAAAAACTGGAATGTGTAGGAGGACCTATGTCTTGGGCTGTGTTTCTGATTATTTGTGTGCCGGTCACTTCCAAAATACAATATTAAACCCTTATTATGTAGCAGCAATATCCTGTTCTGCCCCCCCTCCCCCCCAACTCAAAATATTAATTCACTTAATTTAATATAGTGGTTATGGTGTTTAGATTGTCCCTTTTAAGTATTCTGATTTACATATCATTTGAATAAACATAGTATTTGCTTCAATTTGATAGTGTTACTTAACTCTGCCGAAAGTAACTGGGAATATATTCTAGTATGGGGTTAGCGGAGAATATAACACAGACAGCTAACATTTAAAGGGACCGTCTAACAGAGACAGCTAACATTTAAAGGGACCGTCTGGGCACCAATTCCATTTGATCAATTTTGGGCTAAGGAAGCGTTTTTCTGGAGTGAGGGAGCGTGGCTAGGAAATTTGTAGTTTGTAGTTTATGGTGCAGAAGTTTTTTTAGTTGCAAACAACCAGGGCCACCATCAGAAATTGTGGGGCCCCTAACACAGCTCAAGGTCTGGGCCCCCGGGTGCCCGCCTCCCAATCCCGCCCACAGGAATACACAGACACAAAAGGACACAGACACACACACACATACTAACAGAAACAAATACTGAAACAGACATACACACATATAGACACATACACAGATACAGATACACACACACACAGATACTGACATACATACTGATATACATACATACAGACATACACACACACACAGATAGATATATACATACACAGATACATACTGACATACTGACATACATACTGATATATAAATACATACATACACACATACATAGTGACATACACACACACACACAGAGACATATATACATACTGACATACACACACATACAGATAGACACATACACACATACATAAAGACATACTGACATACACACACACACATACATGCATACTGACATACATACACACAAAGACATATATACATACTGACATACACACACAACCATAAAAATGTCAACATGCAAATTATGCAGCATATTAATTAAGGATAAAACCAAATGCATTACAATTGTATTGGTTCTTGGAATCTCTTTAAAGACCAGGATCTGCTAGCAAGGAGGTCTTCCTTATGGCTAATATTTCCCTATTCGTATATTTCGTGCTTGCTAGCCCACGAGTTAGGCCGCACTTTCCCTCTCGGAGAGTTCCATGTTTCCTGCACTGTGATGTCTGTATATTACAGAGCAATGAAACAAGACACCTTTAAATTCCTACTTCTATCAGCACTTGTCACTCACTCCTGCAGGTTACAAGGTATCTGTTTACTGTGATTGTATCAGCCACCAGACGTTTGTCGTGTTTTGGGACTCCTGTGCTGAATGATCTATGATCAAGTTATACATACTGTGTTTCTGAATGCTCCAAACTAGTTTAAATAGAAATAAGCGGTGACTGAGCAGGTAAGTAGCCATTCTGTTATTTGACTTCTCAGTAACACATGTTGCTATTTGTGTTTTGCCAAATATTGGGTAATAAACCACACAATAGATTTAGCAGTTGTTTTGATTTGTTTTGGGCAGGTTTACACTGCGTTTACTCTGCCTGATGATGATATAAGTCAGTCTCGGTGACATCATGTCTTTAAATCATTAGGGATCATTTGTTTGAGGCGGGAGTCAAACTCGTAAAGATTAAAGGGACACTATAGGCACCCAGACCACTTCAGCTCATTGAGGTGGTCTGGGTGCAGTGTCCCTTTTGCACTTAGTGCTGCAATGTAAAACATTGTTCCAAAGAAATTGCAGTGTTTACATTGCAGCTCTAAGTCTGCCCCCAGTGGTTGTCTAACAGACAGCCACTAGAGGGCTTCCTGTATCGAAACGGACCTTTGGTCCAGTATCTGATGCTGGACGTCTTCATGCTCTGAGGACTTATGTGCGTGCAGCATTTACCCCGCATGCGCATTAGCGCCCACTCATTATGGGCAGTCAGAGGGGGCGGGGTCAGGACCCAGCACCGAGAGACATCGGCCCTGGGATCCAGGTAAGTAAATAAAGGATTTTATACCCTTTATTCACCCGGGCTGAGTGGGGGGAGGGGTGGAGGCAGGAGGGAAATTTAATTTTGTTTTTATGGTTGTAGAATGGATTACTACTAGAATAATAGTAATTTAAAGGAATACTGTAGGCATCATAACCACTACAAATTATTGGAGTGCTTATTGTACCTAGAGTCCATGGGTGCGGAGTCCAGCATCATTGCTAATTAGTTTACTCACCGTTTAATAGAGGCACTTGGTTCCTGGCCATATGAAGCCTGGACGCCAATTAAATATATGTCAAGGATTATGGTTTTGGTGACTGAGCATCTCTTCCAGTGACTAAACCGTCTAGGAGTGACGCGGGACCCAGCTCCAACAGGCTCCAGGCACTATAACTACTTAAATCTATTGATGTGATTATGGTGTTCTCAGTGTTCCATTAAGGGTTAAGGTTTATTTCAGTTTTCCCAGCAGTACAAATTGACTTTTGCGGTTTATGGGAATCTAATTTAATCTTAACTTGCACTACTTCCAGGAGTTCAGTCTAGAAGGTATGATCCTACAGGAGTGAGAATACGCTGAAGGTATATATTAACCCTTACATGGAGGTACCTATATGCACTGTGTTTTTACATTAAACTATTTGACAAACCCCTCTGGGGCGGTATCACAGCATCTGTCTAGTGTAAATAAACATTCCGGGCACCATAACAACTTCTTATCAATTAAGTCTTTATGGTGCCAGGAGATCCTGGGTGGCGTGTTACCATAAGGGGTTAAAGAGTTTACAAACAGTTTAACCCCAAAGTTGTGGCGCCTGTCCGCTCTGTCCCTTGATTTCTGGCGGTGTATGACACTTTAATGGTTCACACTGCAGCCATTTCATTGGTTCCCCAGGCTCACTATGGCTGAGGACTAGAATCCTGAGATTGTCAGCCTGTTTTATCTATACACCTCTATACTGTTACAGTAGATGCTTTATATTTGAGGTGTGACTTGTGTTTTATTCTGCCGAGGTAACATGTTCCTCTCTACATGTCAATATTGGTTGCCTCATCTTATTCCCAGCGGTTAGTTACCACCATTACACCTTAAGCATTAATACCGAAGCCTACAGTCTTACTATTTGTCAGAATGTCTCTCTAATCCACTTGCTCACCATATCCTTATTTGCAAGATTATATCACTGCAGCACATTCATATATATTGAAGTGATCGTGGAGATATCAAGTGATTCATTCCATAATCAGAGGTTGTTTTCCCCTGTACATGTAAATTGTGGGACAGATCATTTAAATCAAAGGAATTAATGATAATATCTGTTCTCTCTGTTTGACAGGATCTGGTCGTGTAAAAGGTAACAATTAATGAACTTGGTATCGCATTAAACCGCTCATGGTTCAACAAGACCATTTTATGCCTAAATGTTATCTCAACTGGGTTCCCCGTATGGTTTCCTGGTTTAATGAGTTTTATTCTACTTGTAATGCTGGATTCCAATTTGTGTCCTACCATAGATGACATGGACAACAGTCCCTATATTTCCAGGAAAGTCCCAAATTTTGGGGTACTGTCCCAACAAATATAGGTCCTGGAGACCTGGCCCACATGTTAAAACAACCAACAGATTTCAAAATGGACTGGGCACCAGCACAGTGCTGCTTGCATGGTCATCTTGGGGATTGTCAGTCAACCTGGCCAACATCTTTAGGGTAGATCCACCCTCTGCAACAAATCTCTTCCCTGGAAAGTGGGCAAGGAAATCTTGCCAGGTAACCTATCCTAGCACATACATTGTGTGCTTTCTTCAATAGCCTCGTAAGTTCTGGAGATGTCACTGCACCAGTTTGGACGTTTCCAGAAATTACAGACAGTTTCCTATTGCAGATTCTTTTTTTTCTCTGATGCAGTGTTTGATATCCAAGATGGTAATTTTACCTTGGTAATAGTATCCAGTATCGGACAGATCATCATCCCTTTCTGGGTATAATAAAGATACTGTGTCTGGTTGGTGGGCACTTTGTATTGTTACTTCCACACCAGAAGTCTGATCTTTGACATTTTTCACCTTGGAAAAATACCCTAACTTCAGTTATGGTGCTTGTAGCTACTTTACAAACATTTTATTTTTCTGTCTGTGTTTTGTGATATCTCCAGGTAGGTGATTCTTCCTTTCTGGTTTCTTCCCACGTTACTTGAAGCTTGGATATTAACCATGAAAAGAAAATTATGGTAATAATAGTTTTTTTCTGTTACGATTCTCATTGCTCATTGTAATGAAGGGCTCTTAACTGTTACCCCAAATCACATTAAACTATTGTAGAAATTGTTAAACTGTATGTAATCCAATACACAATGTGCAAAATGAAGGTTAATTGGTAGGGCCAAGCTTGGTGACCACCCAAATTACCATTAAATCGAGAGATTATGATCAGAATGGCTTTTATTATCTTGTTTATTACTTTGATGCTTGCTGCTTAGTTTTGACAATAAATAGACAACATGTCCGTGAGGCTGTGTACACCATAGGGGTAACCCACATAACTGTTCAAAAATGCATTATTTTCAGTAGGAAAATTAATCTAAAACAGACAGCATGTCCTCAATCAAAGTTAAAGGACCACTCTAGGCACCCAGACCACTTCAGCTTAATGAGGTGGTCTGGGTGCTTGGTCCAGCTAGGTTTAACCCTTTTTTCTATAAGCATAGCAGTTTCGTTTATATTAGGGTTAATCCAGCCTCTAGTGGCTGTCTCATTGACAGCCGCTAGAGGGCTTCCGCGCTTCTCACTGTGATTTTCACAGTGAGAAGACACCAGCGTCCATAGGCTCCTGCCGCGCATTCAGCTGAAGAGGAGGAGGAGAGAAGGAGGAGAGCTCCCCGCCCGGCGCTGGAGAAAGAGGTAAGTTTAACCCCTTCCACCCCCTAGAGCCTGGCGGGAGGGGGTCCCTGAGTGTGGGGGCACCCTCAGGGCACTATAGTGCCAGGAAAACAAGTGTTTTCCTGGCACTATAATGGTCCTTTAAGCATATCAAAGCCTGATATACAGAATTCCTGTACAACTATTTTACTAAATAATCAAATGAAGTCACGTGTACACCTCTCATGTACCCAATGGTGTTGTATAACAGAAAACATGAAACAGATCTAGAACTTATATTTAAAAAATTGCACTTGAGAAAAAAAATGACAAAAGTTCACTTTTTTAAAATAATTATTAAAAAAAAAAAAACATTCCTCTTTGGCTATCCTTGCCTCCTTCAGCCACATTTGTTATTTTGATTTTGACCTGCATTTTTGGGTCTCGTGTATCCTGTCCTCTGGTAGCCTTTGGCTTGGCTTGTCATTCTCTTGTTTAGAAGTCCTGTGTCTTGAGAATGACTATGCTAAATATCATTAATACACCCTCTTAATGTCTCCCCTTTGTTTTGGATTTGATCTATACTTTGTGGGCTCAATCACGCTACCGACACATACTGGACAGGTATATCGGTTCCCAAGCTCCCGACACATACTGGGCAGGTATATCAGTTCCCAAGCTCCCGACACATACTGGACAGGTATATCGGTGCCGAAGCTCCTGACACATACTGGACAGGTATATCGGTTACCAAGCTCCTGACACATACTGGGCAGGTATATCGGTGCCCAAGTTCCCGACACATACTGGACAGGTATATCGGTTCCCAAGCTCCCAACACATACTGGACAGGTATATCGGTGCCGAAGCTCCTGACACATACTGGACAGGTATATCGGTTACCAAGCTCCTGACACATACTGGGCAGGTATATCGGTGCTGAAGCTCCTGACACATACTGGACAGGTATATCGGTTCCCAAGCTCCTGACACATACTGGGCAGGTATATCGGTGCCCAAGTTCCCGACACATACTGGACAGGTATATCGGTTCCCAAGCTCCCAACACATACTGGACAGGTATATCGGTCCCTGGATACAGTATCTAAAATTCATGGCTTCTTAAAGACTTGTTAAAAAGATTGCACTTTGCAGATTAAAACATTGCAGGAGAGTGGTTATATTTTCCTTTTATATACTTTTTACATTTTACCACAAGTATTAATCAGCAAAGTGAACACAGTTTTTTTAGTAATGAAAATCCCTATTAATCGAACATGACATGCCTGTTACTCCAGAAGAATATCACAAGGTTAACACATCGGGTGAGGTGTGGGGATGGTGCACAAACAGAGCTAACAACTGTACAAATACCTCTACCAAACTGGTAATGCTTGATTCAATATTTTGTTTTCATATTTAAAGCATGAACTTTGTGTTTTCTTAAGTTGCCGGTTTAGGCAAATATTCAGCATTTACAGAAATTAACCACCCCCTCCGATTGCAATAAATATATGCCAAGGTTGGAATGGGCACTGCCTAGTTATAACATCTGGGCATTGGCTAATTTTTACATATCAGACACATTTGTTCCATTGATAAAAACCATTTGAGGTTAACGTACCGAATTGACAACCAAAATAATCTTGTTAGCTTACAGTGAAATATAAAGTTGGCGGTACATTAAAGGGTTACGTAGAGAGTTTTAACCAAAAGCTGTAAAATACCTCATCTGATGTCAGATATATTATTTTATTCATTTTACTTATCGCATTATGAATAAAAATATAAGATACACCTAAGGAATAAAGGCAGAGAGAAAATTCATAGGGCAACACTATATAGTCAAAATGTGGCCCCTTTAAGTAAATATTGCACTCACAAAAAATCAGAGTATTATGAGCCCATCAAGGTTTCTTTAAATGCTCAGCTACAGGTGTCCTCAATGTCCCAGGGTACACGTCAAAAGGAAAAAACTGGACATAGTATAGTAATGTTGGAAATATAAACAAACACTTTAATTGAATGCACTTACAAAAAGTGAAAGATAAAAATGCCCATCAGTTAGTCTCTGTGTCCCTCTGAATCAGCTGAATGGGAGACCAGAATAAGCAATGATATGCAGCTCTACGCGTTTCGTCTCTTGCTGGAGACTTCCTCAGGAGCAATTAAAAATAAAATGCAATAAAATACAATATAATACAATTGATAACAAAAATAAGGCATAACACAACATCAGAGTCCACAATTCCTTTTGTAGGTCTTCTTGTCGTTCGTTCTACCAATCAGGGGCATTAGAATCACCTGTTCCCAGTCTTCTCATCTGTTCACTTCCAAATAAGGACTTCCGTTTTTCAGTGGAACGCATATGCGTTCCACCCGTCGGCAGTTCACGATGACGTCATCAGTTCGCGTCTGGAACGCACATGCGTTCCACTTCGCTCAAAAGGGAACCAAAAGAAACACAAAGATGAGGAGAACAGCGTCAAACATATCAAGCAGACTCTATGTTTACATAGGGTTACAAATATATCCTCAGTGTACACCCAAGATAAAAGAATCAGATATATACATTAGATACACATTTTTATTTATTTTTTTTTATTTTTTTTTAATTAATTTTTTTTTCTTTATTTTTTTTCTTTTTTTCTTTATCTATTAGATAATATATGCTTGTGACTCCATTAACCCCCTTTTTTTCCCTCTGTGGGTCTGTATAAATGTGTATCTAATGTATATATCTGATTCTTTTATCTTGGGTGTACACTGAGGATATATTTGTAACCCTATGTAAACATAGAGTCTGCTTGATATGTTTGACGCTGTTCTCCTCATCTTTGTGTTTCTTTTGGTTCCCTTTCGAGCGAAGTGGAACGCATGTGCGAACTGATGACGTCATCGTGAACTGCCGACGGGTGGAACGCATATGCGTTCCACTGAAAAACGGAAGTCCTTATTTGGAAGTGAACAGATGAGAAGACTGGGAACAGGTGATTCTAATGCCCCTGATTGGTAGAAGGAACGACAAGAAGACCTACAAAAGGAATTGTGGACTCTGATGTTGTGTTATGCCTTATTTTTGTTATCAATTGTATTATATTGTATTTTATTGCATTTTATTTTTAATTGCTCCTGAGGAAGTCTCCAGCAAGAGACGAAACGCGTAGAGCTGCATATCATTGCTTATTCTGGTCTCCAATTCAGCTGATTCAGAGGGACACAGAGACTAACTGATGGGCATTTTTACCTTTCACTTTTTGTAAGTGCATTCAATTAAAGTGTTTGTTTATATTTCCAACATTACTATACTATGTCCAGTTTTTTCCTTTTGACGTGTACCCTGGGACATTGAGGACACCTGTAGCTGAGCATTTAAAGAAACCTTGATGGGCTCATAATACTCTGATTTTTTGTGAGTGCAATATTTACTTAAAGGGGCCACATTTTGACTATATAGTGTTGCCCTATGAATTTTCTCTCTGCCTTTATTCCTTAGGTGTATCTTATATTTTTATTCATATTTTGAGGACGTTTGAGGAATCCTCTTGTTACAGCCTGATAGATAAGGGAAGTAATTACCTTTATTGTGTATTTATTGCTGCACCTGGGTGGTCTACATACATATATATTTATATATACATTGTTACTTATCGCATTATGTTGGACATATTTTATATTCGCTATGTAGAGAACCTTGCTATCTGTTTCTCCTGGTCATACGATACATCTGCTTATAACCCAATCCTCTCACTACACTGCCCTACAACTACCAGTATTCTCTGACAGCCATAATCCAGCCATAACTGTTTATAGTCATACAGGCCACACTCTATAAAGATGGGTTGAAAGAATTGACTGACACAATTCTCAGCAGTCGCACAGTCTCAGTTACTGGTTACTTTTATAATGAAGAACGTGAGCGTATTAACCCCTTAATGACACAACTTCTGGAATAAAAGGGAATCATGACGGAATATTTCCGTCATGTGTCCTTAAGGGGTTAAAGATGTATTAACATGTAAATAATAAATATTTATATAGTGCCTTTCTCACAGTAAGACTCATAGCACTTTTCAGTTCACTCTCTCGGAATTAACCAAATGGGCAGCTGAATAGTAATAGATATTATTATTACCCTCGGAAGGCTGAGGGGCTGAGTTGACCCGGCCGGGATTTGAACCTTTGACCTTATGTTTGAACAGGCTCATTTACCAACTGAGCTATCTCAGTGTGATATGGTGTTCAGCCTTCCTCACATTTGATTTGCTGTTGATCCAAACGAAGGCAAAAAACCCAATCTGAAGCGCTTCCCATTTTGCAACAAACTAGGAAAAATAAATTCCTTTTTTACCCCAAAATGGCAGTCAGATATTTCCTTGGATCATGCAGCTATTACCCCACTAATTAGAAATTATATCCCTGAATGTTATGTTTTTGCAAATATTTATCCAATTGCAGTTTAAAAAACTATATGGACTCTGATAAAACCACCTCTTCAGGCAGAGAATTCCATATCCATATTGCTCTTACTGTAAAAAAAAAAAAATCTTTGAGTTAGGTGAAATCTCCTTTCTTCCAGCCTAAATGTGTGACCTTGTGTCCTATGTTTATGAATAGATTTCCAGATAAAGGTTTGTACTGGCCCCGAATATATTTGTATAATGTTATCAAATCCCCTCTTAGGCGCCCTTTTTTCCAAACTGAAGAGATTTAAATTTTTTAACCTTTCTTCGTAACTAAAATGCTCCATTCCTTTTATCAATTTTGTAGCTTGTCTCTGCACTTTTTCTAGTGCCATGATATCTTTCTTTAGAACAGATGCCCAAAATTGCACAGCATATTCAGGGTGTGGTCTTACCAGCGATTTATAAAGAGGCAAAATTATATTTTCATCCGAGAATTTATGCCCCTGGTATTCAAAGTCACGTGGTGCAGGCTGGTCACTTTGTGTGTAATGATAACTAAAAGTCATAGCAAGGTCAGAGCGTGTGCCTGGGTTACCAACTGCTGTGTATTGATAACGCACATGTAATGGAAGACACACTGCCACTATACACAATGATTAGGTCTGATTGTTGACACAGAGCAGGAAACACAATACATTACTCACAATTACAGCTTGGGGTTGAACTGACCAGAATTCAGTGAAAATAGGAGGACACTCAATGTACGAATATTGTTTTATACACCCTGGGAAAAAGTACCTTTCCTTTATGTATGTATAAAAAGTACAGGGACATATATTGCTGAAATCATTCATTTTTGGGCCTTCCTATCTCAATGGAAAGATAAATGAAAAATAATTTAATAATAAATCATCTGCGGGAATATGTATGGAACTACACCCTAGATAAAGACAGATAGAGAAAGTATTAAAACACATTAAGAGACACCACAGTCAATTAAAAGTGCAAACTGACAAACTTTATTAATAATATTCTTAAAAGCAACACAAGAAATGTCAGCAAAATCATAACAAGATATTTATTTATATTATTGCCAAAAGCACCTGTGTGACACAAGTACTAGTTTAAAAAGAAACTAAAATGAACATATGAACAACGCAAAACAAAAGGTCCAAGTATCATACCCAGTACAGCTCACTCTAGTGGCTATGGTGCTGAAAGGCCCTGGAGCTGTCCCACTGTAAGATGGCAAACTGTTTCAGTAAAGTTTGACAACTTACCTGGGTCCCACCGGGTGTCCATGCCACATCTGCTACATGTGGTCGTCTCCAGCAGATAACACCAGATTGCTCAGTTAGACTCACAGCCTTGCTGCGGTCTTGCTTTGTTCAAAGCAGTGACATTGTGCTCCTCTTGCTGGAGAAGACTATATGAGGCAGATGCAGCGCATGTTCTATAACAGTGGGACGGAGCCAGGGGACTTCTGGCACCATGATCAATGGAGAGGGTTGTAGTGGTTATGGTGCTTGGAATTTTCCTTTAAGGGAATAATATAGCTATTAAGCAAGCCAGGGGTAACCACAATAGGAAGGAGCCGATGCCCAACAATGTTTCGACACTTTATTGCTTCTAAAAAGGGACGAGTACACAATAAATTAAAGATAGAATATGCTGGGAACAACCATAAGGGAGTCACATAGAAAGGGGTTCCACTAGCAAGATATTGAAGCCTCCTCTATGTAATAGAAAGTGATGTATATAAATAATTAGAATATTAACAATAATTTAGTTATTTAAATAGCCCAAGAAATTTCACGCTGATTACGTATTGCAGCGCGGTTTCCCCTCTATGTATTACTTTTTCAGTGCATTTTCACCCCTAATTATTGGAATGAAAGAAAAATGAGCAGATTTGGAAGAACGAGTTAAACCAATAAAAATCTCAGGGCTGGGGAGCCGGAGTAGGTATTTTAGATGCTTAAAATGTTGACCTAAACACCAGTATATACAATAAATTGGTAGTAATTATAATATAAGTATATATAATATAAAGTATCTGAGTCAATGGTAACATAAATTGAGGAGGTTTCTTGTACAGACTTTAGCCTCCTTTCAACTACACATGAACAGCTTGTCTGGCTAACAGAAATGTAAACCTTCCAGTGCTAAAACACAGAAATGTAAATATCTACTCTCACAGCTTGGAAATCATCCAACTATTCTGGCCACATGAGTGTTTAAAACATATTTAGGGGCACTCATGTGGCCAGAATAGATGGATTTCCAATGGAAATTAAAGATACTCTAAAAGGCCTGGTGACTGTAGGTACTCATACCAGTAAGGGGCCTGGTAACTGTAGGTGGTCATACCAGTAATGGGCCTGGTGACTGTAGGAACTCATACCAGTAAGAGGCCTGGTGACTATAGGTGGTCATACCAGTACAGGGCCTGGTGACTGTAGGAACTCATACCAGTAAGAGGCCTGGTGACTATAGGTGGTCATACCAGTACAGGGCCTGGTGACTGTAGGTGGTCATACCAGTAAGAGGCCTGGTGACTATAGGTGGTCATACCAGTACAGGGCCTGGTAACTGTAGGTGGTCATACCAGTACAGGGCCTGGTGACTGTAGGAACTCATACCAGTAAGAGGCCTGGTGACTGTAGGTGGTCATACCAGTACAGGGCCTGGTGACTGTAGGTGGTCATACCAGTACAGGGCCTGGTGACTGTAGGTGGTCATACCAGTAAGGGGCCTGGTGACTGTAGGTGGTCATACCAGTACAGGGCCTGGTGACTGTAGGTGGTCATACCAGAACAGGGCCTGGTGACTGTAGGTGGTCATACCAGTAAGGGGCCTGGTGACTGTAGGTGGTCATACCAGTACAGGGCCTGGTGACTGTAGGAACTCATACTAGTAAGAGGCCTGGTGACTGTAGGAACTCATACCAGTAAGAGGCCTGGTGACTGTAGGTGGTCATACCAGTAATGGGCCTGGTGACTGTAGGAACTCATACCAGTAAGGGGCCTGGTAACTGTAGGAACTCATATTAGTAAAGGGCCTGGTGACTGTAGGTGGCCATACCAGTAATGGGCCTGGAGACTGTACGTACTCATACCAGTAATGGGCCTGGTGACTGTACGTACTCATACCAGTAATGGGCCTGGTGACTGTACGTACTCATACCAGTAATGGGCCTGGTGACTGTACGTACTCATACCAGTAAAGGGCCTGGTGATTGTAGGTGGTCATGCCAGTAAAGGGCCTGGTAAATGTAGGTGGTCATACCAGTAAAGGGCCTGGTGACTCTAGGAACTCATGCCAGTAATCAGCCTGGTGACTGTAGGTCCTCGTACCAGTAAAGGGCCTGGTGACGATAGGTGATCATACCAGAAAAGGGCCTGGTGACTGTAGGTGGTCATACCAGAAAAGGGCCAGGTGACTGTAGATGTCCTTCACGTAGTCCAAGGTTCTGACAATTTTTTTTCTGGTGGGGGAAAGTTTATTCTAGTCAAGGCTAGGTCTTCACCTTGTCTACTGGTATATATGTATATATGGGGGATTGTGAGGGATTGTCGAACCTTAATAAAAAGCCCAGAGGACAGTGCATGTTCGTTGTCTTTGGGGACTCCTTCTGTCACTGTATCTATATAGAGCACAAAAGTCAAAGGCCACCAAAAATACTAGAAAATGTTCAAACTCAAATAACGATGATGCCACCCACCACACATACATGTTCCCCGAAAGTTTTTGATTAGTTTTTAACAATGAATTTGAGCATGATTTTGTGTCTGAATGAAGGAATAAGAAGAAAAAAAAAAAAAACAATTCGGCTACCAGAAAAAACAAATAAACTGAGTACATATATATTTTTTTCTGTGCACATAAAACGAAAACAAGGAAAATATTATATTGCTAAAATTAAAAATACATGTTATAAATTATACATTTATTCAGATTTAAAAAACACATCTTCACGGCATATTTTTAAATAGAACATTAAGATATCTGCAAAGCTTTCTTCATATTACCCACAACTATAAAAAATATTAAATAAATTATATTATAAGGAAACAGAATAGATAGAAATTAATTTAGCAATAATCGTTTTATTGCACGTCAAATTCACTTTGAATACCAAACAAGTTCCACTAGTGAATAACTCAACTAAAGTGAGTCTTGTTGGGAATTGCAAGTCAATTTTAAACCCAGGACCAAAGAGCTGAACTGGAAGCATAGTTATTTTTTTTTTCCCTGTTTCGGCCTAAAATGTGAAATTTATTTTGAAATCACTTTGAAAGCATGACAATTCACACTTTCGCGAGTAACCTGGTTAACGATGCGTCACGGATGTCTTTCTGTTGCTGTGAAACAGATTGTTTTAATATCTCATCAGGTTGTGGATTTATTTCCGCTATCATTATAAAAATCAGGAGATTTTTCTCTACTATTCTGACCCAAATTAAGAAATGTGGTTTCAATTCATGCACCAAACTATACCAGTGATTGGCAGCAGGGACAGACTGAAACTCTCAATATAAAGGTACTATTTAAAAAATCTGTCAATTGTCTTCGTAGGGCAGTTTGATTTAGGTTTCTTGGACACGGGATTCTGGCTCGATACCCCTGACCTGTGAAGAAAAGAAAATCGAAAATACATAATACATCAATTTATGAACTAACCTATACATACTACACGAGATCCGAATAGATACATTCCATCTTAAATTCACTACAATTTGGCGTTTAGTGAATAAACGCCATAGAATTTATATTTGTATAACAAACACAGGAACACATTTATAAACCCAAACATTATTAACATTGTGTCGTTCCCATATCATACCTTTTCATCTGCTTGGTAGCATTATTACTCCGGTTTCCTTTTCCGATGTGGTCTGTAGGATGAAAAAAAATAGATCTATTGAAACCGTGAAACATAATTCTAAAAAGAAAAGGATAATAGAGAGATGTGGGGACTGGAAGTATAATTATATGGGAGGGAAATTGTGGGGATAAACATAGTATTTGGGTCCGGGGGAAATGAAAACTGAATAACGGATGGAGATAGTGTAAAAGCCATACAACACACACTCAAAGATCTGGATAATCCACAAAGCAATTTCAACACACTTGTTATAAAATATTGCAGTTTGAAAAAAAAAAATGTTATTTCTCTGAATATGAAAATTGCTGAACTTTAACATTTGTATGGGTTTTATCCATAAACGTGCATCCCTTACAATATCTTATAATAGTTCTATGTGGGATGATCAGAATTGTATTAATACTCTGAACTTTTACAGAGCAATTAAAAGCATTCCAAACCAGAGACAAGAGCAATTAAGATGTGTGATAGACACTGGAAGTTGGAATGTTTTGGGGGAGGAGGGGGTGGGATATATATATTAACAACGCACAAAAAATATAAATCAATGCCTTTTAATTTAATTTATATTAATTTAGCACTGTCACTATTTAAGTAGTTGTTTGCCTCCCATGTTAAAATTAGTGTAGGACCCACTGGTATTGGGGTACAGTGTCATAGTGTTGGCCTAACACAACATGCACACAGAACGAGTGAAAAACAGGCGCTAGTAATAAATGTCTAAAAACAATAGATATTAATACCAAGAAATTTTACAAAAAAGAAGCTGCACCAAAATTAGTGTAAAGCTAAAAAAAACACTCAGAAAAATACAAAACTCGAAGATAAGGTGCACAACATGGCCGTATGGTTTGCTGCGGTAGGTGATTTTAAGTAGGCTTGCAAAATTTAAAACGGTTTGTGTGTGTGTGCGCTGTTCTTTAATTTATATTTTGTAGACAGAGACAGACAGACACTACTCAAAAAAGCAGAATGATAAATGGTGTAAACACGTAAGACAGCAACGGAAACCAGTATTAGTCAAGTAGAGTGCTCCCGTTTATTGTGTATTTCACATCTACAGCAAGACCGAGATTTATCACAAAAACAAGTCATTAGGCTCAGGATCCGCATGTAGAACTTTAAATCAATAAACGTTCATCCTGTTTTGTTACAATGAACACTAGCCAGCCATTACTGTGTACATGTCTTAAACAGTAACAAATGCAGCCACGCTATCATTTGTTACAATTTAGTTTTTCCGAGCTGTTTTCCTATTTGTTGGTGTTATGCTGTATGTAGACCTATGCACAGCTACAATAATCCTCTTTGCGGAGAAGTGGAATCCATCAAGCAATGAACGCGAGTGTCCATTTAACATCATTCCAGCTGTTCTGGTAATAGACACACAAAAGGACGCAGCAACCCACGTCAAATGAACAATCTGCAAGTACCAGTTCCTCACACTGCTAATAACCACTTTAAATAGAAGTGAAACAGGTTGGATTTATTAAATAATAATAAAGCTGCCTTTAGAGAAATAACACTTAAAGTAAACTAATTATTCACACCCTGGGAGGGGGAGATAGCAAAGCAAGTTTCCTTTCAATAAACATTTGTTCTTATCTAAGTAACATGTGAGTCAACTCGTATTATATATTTAAAAGAAAATTCTTGCCAACAGAAATGCTTATCAGTCTCCACTTTTACCCAATCTCATCATACTTACATAATGAGAAACCTTGAGTATTACCCTTTACCAACATTCTCAAGAATTGAAATCACCAGAAACCTAAATCAGCCCCCCTTTACCCATTATTCCAATCCTTGCATCATCAGAAATCTCAACCAGCCCACCTTTACCCATTATTCCAAACCTTACATCACCAGAAATCTCAACCAGCCCCCCTTTACCCATTATTCCAATCCTTGCATCATCAGAAACCTAAATCAGCCCACTTTATCCATTGTTTCAATCCTTACATCATCGGAAATCTCAACCAGCCCACCTTTACACATTTGTCCAATCCTTACATCATCAGAAACCTTAACCATCCCCCCTTTCGCCATTCTTCCAAACCTTACATGATCTGAAACCTCAACAAGCCCCCCTTCAACCACTCTTCCAATCCTTGCATTACCAGAAACCTCAACTAGCCCCCTTTACCCATTCTTTCAATCCTTACATCATCAGAAACCTCAACCAGCTCCTCTCTACTCATTCTTACAATCCTTACAGCATCATAAACCTCAACCAGCCCCTTTACCTACACTCCCCATACTTACATTATCATAAACCTCAATCGGCCCCCTTTACTCACCGTTCCGATTCTTACATCCTCAGAAACCTTGGCCACGTGCCCATTACCCATTCATCTCAATCTTACAACATCAGAACATTTAACTAGTTCCCTTTACCTACTCTGCCTTTATACATATACTAGGGTAGGGCTGGCAGAGGTAATAACCCCCGGGCCACTTGCACACAGAATTTGTAGGCTGCAGCCTCATAACATTCTTCTACTGATTAGAAGCCTAAGGCATGTTAAAATGTCTAATGGCTCAAAACATGAGTGAGACAGTAAGCAGGAATTGTACAGGGCTTTTACTAGCCTAACACTGTGTGGGTTTGTATTTCAGCTGGTGGATCACAACCTCAATGATTTTTAGGCCTAAACTAGCCAACTGAGGAGACATCTGGGACCAACCTAGCTGCCATACAATGATGACTGTGTACGGTGTCCGTGGAGGTGTTTGCACGTGGCTGTAGGTTAAGATGAAACATTTGTATCAATGGAGTCATAGACGTAAGAGTTTGCATCTCTTGGGCACGCAGAGATGTCTGGAACTGCTTCCTCATGCTGCATAGGTCATACTGATGGAGTTTATGTCACACCTCACAACTTCAGCCTCCATCTGTCAAACCCACATGGTGGCCATCCACTGATACATCAACACTATTCATGTGCAAAAATAGCCATTCATTCGTACTTTCCCACAAACCAAACGTAGTCAGCCCTCCCCTGTGTTACGGGAAATAAACTTGAATAAGGCAAAGTAATTCTTTTCTAGTTTCTTCTTTCTGTGCTCCATGAACTAACTGTTGAGTGAGAAATGCTAATCACATGGGATTCAGATAGATCAAAGTTATACTAATTTTCTCGGCTTTATATTCTTTTTTTATGATTACAGAAGTCTCATTTTAACATTTGTTTTTGTCATGTTTACACCCTTAATGTCAGGATGCCCAGTCTATTATTTGGGTCTTTGACAATAAAAATGCACTTGTAAACAACTCGTTTCTCAGAATCCTTTGAAACACCTTGGAACACCTGCCTATTGCCAAGACAGAAACTTTGCAAGACACAGCCGTTACAAGATGAACCAAACACAAACTATTATATAAAATGGAGGCAAGTAAAAATAAAAAATGATTTCTAATAACCTAAATCACCCTTATATACACACATACTCACCAATAGCAGGGACTGGGGAGTTAGTCAAATATAGAATAAGAGAATGACAGAACTGATACAGTAACAATTATTTTGTTTTAAAATTATCACTGAGTTGTAATTTAGCTCACAGACTGCTTCAATTTTTTTGTTTCAAAACTGCTGTTTGTAAAACAAAAATAATTACTTACCATAAATTATTTTGTGCGAGTATTAGCGGCAGTACCAAAGGGGTGTTCTTATATAGGGACAGGTAACCTGAAATTTTTATATTTTTTATTATTAGAATCTCCCCCTTCTAAACCCTTAAATACCTTGTAGAATCGGCAGACCCAAGTAGTAACAAGACAATCAGAAAACACAATTTGACTGCAAAAATATAATTTAATAAACAGGGAGAAAAATGTTTACGGTCTCTAATACTACAGAAAAAATTATTTAAAAAATAGTTGACGCCAAGTAACATTTCGTATTTTCCAAAGGTATAGCGGCAGTACCATAGTAACTTAGCAAGATCCAATAAGGGTGGGTTATGTCACAAATATGCTTCTGCTCAGGAACGGATGTCTAGCCTGTAATGCTGGACAAGGGTGTTGAATGACGAACATGCTGAGGCCTTGCAGATATCGTCCAGGGATGTGTGAGCTTTCTCTACCCATGTAGTTGCCATCCCGCGAGTACAATCATCCTTGATTTATTTTCTTTTCGGAAGATCTACCACCCACAGATTCATATGCACACACGATAATTTCCTTAGCCCAGTGGGCAATAGTGGATTTAGAAGCTGCTTTTCCTTTTGACCGACCCTTGAAATTGATGGGAAAATGTTCTGATCTACAGAAGAAAGCTGTCCAGAACTTTTAACATCCAATGGGTGAAGTCTGGATTCCTTAGTGGATGACGAATTTTGACAAACCAATGCGAGCACGATCATCGGATTGATGTTATCTTTCCATAAAACTTTATGGTGAAAAGATGGATTTAAATGTAGAATAACTTTATCTTAATGGAAAATTGTTAATTCTTCCGATGTGGATAGTGCCGGAATATCTCCCAATTATTGCCGAAGTGACTGCAATTAGAAAAGCGAACTTTGCTGATAAAAATGTTATTGGAACTTCTTTAACAGGTTCAAATGGACTTTTACTTAAAGTACTAAACATAGATCTCTGGAAGGAAGATAACTATTGAGGAGGCTGTTACTGCCAGATGGCTTTTAGAAATCTCCTTATCAAAATGTTTAAATAATAATCCTGTAAAATGACTAAGTGCTCAAATCTGTACCTTAAGGGTGGAGATACACAAACCTTGAGAAATACCTGATCTCAAAAATGTCAAAATATTAAGAATGGAAGGTTTCAAATCATCACAACTGTCTTCACTGCACCATAAGCAGAATTTATTTCATATATGTTAAAGGACCACTATAGTGCCAGGAAAACATACTCAGGGTCCCCCTCCCGCCCGGCTCTGGAAGGGGGAAAGGGGTAAAAACTTACCTTTTTCCAGCGCTGGGCGGAGAGCTCTCTTTCTCCGATCCTCCTCTTCTCCTCCCATGCGGCTGAATGCGCACGCGCGGCAAGAGCTGCGCGCGCATTCAGCCAGTCACATAGGAAAGCATTCATAATGCTTTCCTATGAACGCTTGCGTGCTCTCACTGTGATTTTCACAGTGAGAATCACGCAAGCGCCTCTAGCGGCTGTCAATGAGACAGACGCTAGAGGCTTTGGGGGAAGGCTTAACCCATTTATAAACATAGCAGTTTCTATGAAAATGGACCTGGCACCCAGACCACTTCATTAAGCTGAAGTGGTCTGGGTGCCTAGAGTGGTACTTTAATAAGTCCTAAATGTGGATTTTCTAGCAGAATTAAGGAGGACTTCGATCAAATCTTTTGAGAGGCCTTGTTTTTACAGAATCATCATTGCAGAAGCCATGCCTTAAGTTTGCATATTAGAAGGGTTTCTAGTCAATTCCCATTGTTCACCAACAGCTGAGGTTCTACAGGAAGTTGCCAAATTCTGTCTATGCATATAATGTGGGGGACACGGCGATGAAACACATCTGGCAGACAATAAAGTGATTTATGGTTTTCTGCCATTTCATTGAGTTCCGAGTATCAGCTCCTGTTTGGCCAATAAGGAATCGTGACAATTTTTTCTGAGGACAATTGGAATGACTGCAATAGGTGGAAAAAGGGAATTCAGATTATTGGGATTTGGGAAGGTCTTGTTTATGCAGGAAAGCAGGTCTTCTAAGCTTTCTGTTTTGTCTTGTGGCCATAAACTCCTTTTCAAGTACACCATTTTTTTTTATAACCATGTTGAATACTTTTGTCGTGAGGGACCATTATGCTTGCCTACATCTGCATTTGCTCAGATCGTCTGCAACAATGTTGTCCATCTCTCCGATATCAATGAATGTGAGATCCGAAAGATTTATTTCTGCTCAAAATAGAACTTGTTGACATAAGTCTGAAAGGGCTTTTACTCTTGTACCTCCTTGTCTGTTGATGTATAGCACTGTCGTAACATTGTCTGATTGTATCTGTACAGCTTTGTGAAGAATCTCTTGTTTGAATGCCTTCCCGGCAAGAAAAAAGCTCAGGAGTTCTTGAAATTTGATGATTTTCTTTCTACAAAATTCCACTTTCATTTCCCCATTTGAGAATGAATGTGAGCAACTCATCCAATGTTTGAGGCATCTGTTGTAATTCCTATCCAATGGTTTTATTTGAAAGACAGGCCTGTTGTAATGAAACTGGATTCCTTCCATCGTTGTAACAGGGTATTGGAAGAGACCGTCATGATTGGATGGAGATCTTCTTGGTCCTTGGTCCAAGCTTGCAATATTCCCTATTGTAAAGGTCATGGTCTTGCTCTTGCCCATTTTACTGCAGGGATAGTATCGGTTAGTAGACCCACCTTACTCATTGCTTTTCTTATTGAGCAAACAGGAGACCTTTGAAGATCTGAAATAGTCTTTTTGATCTTTCTTCTCTTGGGAATTGGTAGAAACATTTTCATAACATATGGATAAGCTCTGCCCATAACCATGTACCACTTATTCATCTTTTGAACAGATATCAAAATCTTATTAAACAGCCTCTGAAGTTCCTCGGTGCTGTGTCACAGCAGCTTATTGACAGTTGCTGTACAGGTGATATCTGTGGTAATCAAGAGTAGCATTAAATAACTGCAGCAATTTAAAATTCTGTATTGCAGAAATTTTAGAAATCTACCTATTGTCCACAGCCCTTACTAAGCTCCGGTATCGTACAGCGAGTATTTCAAATGTTGCAAAAGCACAGCCTATAGGGAAGAGAGATCACAAGAAAGTTCCTCTTTTGTCCTTATACATACACAGTGATTAAAGGAGCCCTCCATGCATCATAAACACTTCAGTTCACTGTGGTGCTTATGGTGCCAAAGGTCCTATGGAATAGGTTTGAAGCATTTGTGAATGGTATGGCACTTAACAGGGCCCACCCACGAGCATGTGCAGCTTCCAGTCACCCCCATGCAGCGAAAGCCTGACCTTTTTAAGCCTGACCTTTTCTTTTCCTCTATCAAGTTCATGACAGTTTTCAGGTAATTCATTTGTAGAGAGTGTCAGCCGAAGGGACCCAGGTAAGTGTCAAGCTGTTCGTAAATGGCACTGTATCCACTAGAGCGCCATTATAATCACTGGACTGTAGGGGTTAAAGAGTTTGGAATATCCCATTAACTTGTTTGACATGATTGCAATTTTAGTTGCACATTGTGCAAGTCAAACCGCTTCCAGTTGTAAAACCTGAAAAGTTATCTCTAGAGGTCACATATTTGAAAAGCTTTGCAAGTACAACTAACCCCTGGCCTGGGTAGTCATGCAGGATTTGACATTGTGAGCTGTGAAGCCCTAATAGGGGCGCCAGATACATTAGTGGTTAAAGGACCACTCTAAACACAAAAAGCACTTCAGCTCCTGAAGTGAACGAGCCTCTCATCCTAAATGCACTTTATAATAGGGAAATTAAGTGAATTAAGAAATGACGCCCTGGCTGTCAATCATCTTCTGTTGACTCCACTGACCGGAAAACAGGGAGCGATTGCAAAGGCTGCAGACATGTTTTTTTTCTAGATATAACGCAATGCCTAAATGTACAAATAAATGCATGCATGTTTTTATTGGGGGTATTTGTACTAAATAGTGATTTGCTTTATTTTCAGGTTTTGTGTTGTGTGTTCTTTTAAGTTTTAGTTTGTTTCTTACAGTCTCACCTCTATAATGTACAGATCTGTCTTACATTAGCCCTTAAAGGACCACTCTAGGCACCCAGACCACTTCAACTTAATGAAGTGGTCTGGGTGCCTGGTCCAGCTAGGGTTAACGCATTTTTTTTTATAAACATAGCAGTTTCAGAGAAACTGCTATGTTTATAAATGGGTTAAGCCTTCCCCCAAAGCCTCTAGCGGCTGTCTGGCTAGAAGCTTGCGTATTCTCACTGTGAAAATCACAGTGAGAGCATAGCGTCCATATAGAAAGCATTGATAATGCTTTCCTATGCGTACTGAATCTTGCGCAGCTCTTGCGCGCGTGCGCATTCAGCCCAGGAGGAGGAAGAGGAGGATCGGAGGAGGAGAGCTCCCCGCCCAGCGCTGGAAAAAGGTAAGTTTTAACCCCCCCTTTCCAGAGCCGGGCGGGAGGGGGTCCCTGAGGGTGGGGGCACCCTCAGGGCACTATAGTGCCAGGAAAACGAGTATGTTTTCCTGGCACTATAGTGGTCCTTTAAAGAGCAGATTGTTTGGTAACTATTTTTGTGTAATGTACACTTTGTATTGATACATTGACAATTTACAGCTCTGCAGAAAAGCTAGTGAATGATGGTGAAAGATGACGATAAAACTCCTGTGGTGGGTCGTTAATCCATATTCAGGATATTAATACATGTCCCTGAGACCTCACAAGAACATGAACTCATATTTACAAATCACAGTGAGCAATGGGAACAATCATCAGTGTGTTTTACAAGGATTCAGTTAAAAGCAGAGATATCTTTGCCAGGTTTGCTGTCCTTTCAACTGGTTCTTGTCTTCTGTTCTGGGCACTAAGCCCGCAGTTTTCATTTATTAACTTGTATTTGGAATTGTTCCAGTCTTTGATTTAACTCCACGTCTTGAAAGCAATGCAGCCAAGGTCATCGGGCAACATATGAAAGTCCACATTTAAAGGCGATCTGTCTCTATTTGGATTCTTTGGATCCGTCCATCAGTTCACCTAATTGACAGATTACTGGACCCTCTGTGTTTTCATTATAGGTGCTGCTATGCCATGTTCAAGTATCTAAGACATTGGTGCCTGGAAATGGTATCCTCTGCCTATAATAGAACATGTGCGTCAAATCATGTGCAAGCCTAGTTTAACCAGTTTGCGGTCCCTGACTTCAGTTGGCTTTCCTGTGAGAGTCACTTGAGAGGACCAGTGACACATCGCAGGAGGGACAATTATATGGGCCGATGACAAAGTTGACATATGCTGTGGAGCTTGATTAAAGCTCCATCCTTTGTCAACCTGCTGGTTATACACAAGGAAACAGAGGGTGAGAGGGCAACTGGCAAAATAGTAAATAAACTACTTTAGAATATGCAATCCAGACAAAACGGCCTTGAACTCAGTAGTTAATTAGGTAAGTAATGAGGTATGCTGGTGTGTGATTAGATTAGATAATAGTTAAAGTACTAGATAATTTATGAATTTTAGTGTAGATAAATCAAGGAGGTACTTTAGGTAACTTAGGCTGTCCACAAACTTGGTACTTGGCAAACTCATATAAATTGATACCATGAGCTAATCTTGGGCATTGTGAATACAACCTCATCAAAAACTAAAAAAAAAAAACTAAACTTTTCTCTTTTCTGCGCCCCGGAAAGATTAGGAACTAATAAACCAACCACAGGTTTTGATTGGCGGCTGACATCACATTCTTTTTGTCAGGAACAGAGCAACAGCTTTGCCATTACACCTACAATATTTTAGATGGTGTAAGTGAAATCTCTTTTCTTTGACTCTCCACCAACGGGTGAAAGATACATGATGCTTCATCACAAAAACACTATACTGAAGTGAAATAAAAATCCAAATGCAAGGATTTAAAAAAAAAAATAAAAAATTAGATTTGTAATAGTAGTCAAGTTGGAGAATTCCTAAATCAGCTTTTTTGCCTAAATTTAGCAAATTGGGTTAAATTTTACTGTATTAGGTATTTAGTGAATAAAACCATACCCCAAATGCACAACTATGTTAGCGAGTTTTTGATGAGTGCAAACTTGAAATGTGTGTGAATAAGAGGTGCTATATCCTAATTTTCTTCATGAGATAAAGGAACTCTTCGGTTCCTTCCTGCCCACCCTCCTTACTTACCCTTTGCTCCCAGGTCCAAGACTCCTCTGCTGCAGCTGCCAGCTCCACCTTCGAAGACATCAACATGCCTTCTGATGTGTTGGCGATCTCCTCCAATCCATTGGTTCATGAAGACAGCCACTAAAACCGGATTTAACCATGCAATGCAAACAGCGCAGTTCTAAAAAAAATGCAGTGTTTCAAACTGCAGGGTTAAAATGAGAGGAAAACTGCACACAACCACTTTGTTCAGATGAAATGGTCTAGATGACTATAGCGTTCCTTTAAAGGAACACTACAAGCACAATAGCCACTACACCTTGCTCCCTGCCTCTATTATCATCTAACAAGAGCCTAAAGCTTCTCAGCAGGAACCTCCAGTCGCTTTCCAAAGCTGAGCACCAGCTCATCGCTTTCAGCTAATGAGGCAAGCGAACTGAAGTCTTACTGAGGAACTTTCAGCTCTTGGGAGGTGGTAGTGTAGGCAGGGAGCAGCATACCCTAGATCTCCTCCCTCCCCCACCCCCCAAGACCTCATCAGACCCCAGGTAAGAAGTCAAACCATTCAAAACCAGTTTGACTCCTTACAATAGGGGCTCCAGGGCACTACTTGCACAGTAACCACTACAGTGAGCTGAAGTAGTTATGGTGCTTGGAGAGTTCCTTTAAAGTGAACTTGTCACTGGTAAGGTGGCTCAAAGGAGAAACAACAGGCCCAGGTCCACAAAGTTCAAATCCCTTGTTGGGCACTTCTGGGGCGACCTCGTCTGGCAGTCTGGATGTCGCGGTGAGAACTGTGACAGTACCCCCCCTTTAAGAACGCCCTCTGGGCGTGAACAGGCTCTTTGTAGAGGTCGGATTCACCCTCTTCCTCTGGAAGGTCAAAAACTCTGGTAGGAGGTACAGTATCCCGTAGGCATCCATGCCATACGTCCTTCTTCCAGATTTATGGGAAAAACAGCACCCACAGTAGCCTTTGCTTTAGTTGTTCTCACAGGGAAGGCATTTACAGCTTGCAATGCTTTTTCGTACATCTCAAGATCCTGTTTACATACAACAGTGCCGTTAGAAGCAGATATGCAGTCAGGTGAAAGAACTTCTTTGTGATTATTTCTGATGACTTAAAGGGAGGCAGACAATGTAATAGAGCAGCAGGAAATGTTAGCAGAATGCTTGGTTGTATAGGGAGAGGTATTAGCAGTAGAAAGAGCGAAGTGCTCATGCCATTATACAGAACACTGGTGAGACCTCACTTGGAGTATTGTACACAGTACTGGAGACCGTATCTTCAGAAGGATATTGATACCTTAGAGAGGGTTCAGAGAAGGGCTACTAAACTGGTTCATGGATTGCGGGATAAAACTTACCAGGAAAGGTTAAAGGATCTTAACATGTATAGCTTGGAGGAAAGACGAGACAGGGGGGATATGATAGAAACATTTAAATACATAAAGGGAATCAACACAGTAAAGGAGGAGACTATATTTAAAAGAAGAAAAACTACCACAACAAGAGGACATAGTCTTAAATTAGAGGGACAAAGGTTTAAAAATAATATCAGGAAGTATTACTTTACTGAGAGGGTAGTGGATGCATGGAATAGCCTTCCAGCTGAAGTGGTAGAGGTTAACACAGTAAAGGAGTTTAAGCATGCGTGGGATAGGCATAAGGCTATCCTAACTATAAGATAAGGCCAGGAACTAATAAAAATATTTAGAAAATTGGGCAGACTAGATGGGCCGAATGGTTCTTATCTGCCGTCACTTTCTATGTTTCTATATTAAAGTTTACCTAAATCCTCCCCCCCAAATGCATTCAATACATAATGCATCATAAAGATACATGATGCATTCAATAAAATGTAAAGATCTACTCACCATACCATCGGCCCTCTCCTCATCTTTGTGGGAGTTACTCTTCATGTAACACCGACCTCCAGTCCGCCCGGTCTTTTCAGTGATCACCCTGCCTTCCTCAAGCAGGATAAGCAACTCTGGCTTAATTGCACAGAGTGACGTCATATCCCTTTCCATAGCAACCACAGCATTGTGGTTGCTATGTGGGGAGAACAGAACGACCAACTCAGTTCATTCTTTGGCAAAGAGTTTGTGCCGAAGAACTGACTGAGAGATGGGAGGAAGACCTATATTTAAATAGGTTTTTCTCACAATCTGTACATTTTCTAGTAAAACAATGTAAAGACTGAATTCTACGCTCTTTCTAAAGAGCAGGAGTTATAGAAGGCATGACAGGGAGGTATTTGCTATCCTTCATTCTCAGCACAGGAACAATAATGATGGTAAGACTTTGTCAGATTTCATATCAATGAATGTCATTAGCTAAACTAAAAATAGTGAAGTCAAACTTGTCCTTTGGTATGTGAATGAATCGTGAGCTGGATGACAATGAATGTGAGTGAATTTGGGTGGGGAAAGATTAAAAGATCAGTGTGAAACTCCTCTTTTCAAGTTTGCCACAAGTTCTTGGAGGGGCCTGCTTGCCAGCCTCCTGCCCATAGACATTGGACCCTGTAAACTGTGATATAAAAGTCTCAGTTTGTCTATTGGAATTATATGGTTCGGTAACTGAGCAGCCGCACGAACCGCTGACCACCCTGGAGCTTGTTAAGCTTAATGGATACATTGTTGCAATTTCCACCGCAGTGGTCTAAGTCTTCGTCTGGGTGGCCGCAATTCCTATTGACGACCATGATGTGGCAGCCATCTTGTTCGCATGGCCCAAAACCGCGAATAGACTTCAGGGTGACTTAGCCGTGAATGCCCTGGAACTATTTTCGGCCTGAAGACTTTGCGGTTCCCGGTCAGTCCTCCAGCGGCACTTACCCACGATTCTATGGAACTATTTTTGGCTATGGGACCATGCCTGCGATCGGTCAAATAAATTACTTCCAGGAAATTCCTGAACCCCTGAACTGATCTGGGTGATTTTTGGATATGTTGGTCCCCCAGATCAGGGCTATCAGGGGATGTTGTGGGGTTTAATGTATTTTTAGGGTACTTTTGGGATGTTTTAAAAAAGTATGTTTTTTTCTGTGCTTGGAGATAATTGGATTAGAATTAGTACAGTTACTGATCCAATTACCTCCCAGGCAGAGGGGAGTGATTGTGTGCTGTGTGTGGGAGTGTCGTGCCTTGTAACCTTATTGTTATTGATCTGTGAAGTTGCAAATCAGTCCTCCACAAGGTCCCTGTGGGCGTACCCCTTGCATGGGGATTGTCATAGAAGGCCAAGTGTGGCCAAGTCTTGGCTCATGTTTGGGGGATTGGAGAACTACATTCACTTTGGGGTTTGCTATATCACAATACTCCCCTGAGTATAATCACTAGCTCTTATAAGAGCTGTTCCTGCTACGCTCTCTGGACTAGGAGAGGTCTACCCACTGGAAGCTGGATCCTGGTCTTGGGTCCAGGGTGAGTGGAGGACAGCGAGACCCCAACCAAGCTGCGGCGTTTCGTGTGGTCTACGGTGGTTATGGTGTTCCAGTACAGTGCTTATGGTGCTCGCAAGTACTAGGAAGCAGCGATTGACAGAGGTACCTGGTTGGGGTGCCAGGCGGTCTGTCACAATCGGTCTCTAATTCCATCAGTCATGGATAAATGAATCAGGAGGAGAGAAGATGAATAAACAGCCATATACTTTGGCTCAAATGACATGATAACACATTATATATTTTCACTGTGTGGGTGATACTGTGATGCAAGCAGCAAGCAGTTACAAGAACCACACAATACCATTGTCATACTATTTGTGACAATTCCTAAATATGTTCCCTGAGAAACAAGGGTTCCAGACTTTACAAATGTAATCCAGCGTTTCTGGAAACAGGAATGTCTCCAGACCCACAAAAAGAAGCAGTAGGGACACGTTGGAAAGGATGGTCCCAAAGTATATGCTGTACTAGAGGCTCAATCCTCCCATTTTGGGGCATGTCACTGAAAACTGTGCATTGGCTCAATTAGAGACCCATCTATCAAGCATTAAAATATTTCAGAATCAAAGTTATGTCTGATACGTAAAGCTCTAGTGCAATCAATATTTCACAAAATCACACCCTATAAGTTCTGCATTTGATTATTTTATCGAACACCACAATCCAAAAAAAACAACAAATCACAATCAGTATCACAAGACTCCAAGTGCACATACAGTTCAATCGCCATGGAGCCAAAGTCTTTCCCATAGTCTTTCGTTACACGAATAGGCTCCATGGCATGGCTATCTGGGGTAATGATGTTCATACGGTTAAACTACCGAATGAACAGGTATCCGGTTAAATGACCGAATGCAGAAGCAAGAGGGCTTTTTAACATGGGGCCATAGTCCAATGGCAACAGGCGAGCAACCAGGCTTCTCCAATGCTTCGTGGCAAGGTTGGTTTCGCCACATGTACCATCAGCCGTGAGAGTGTCTCCACTCTCTGAATGTCCAGCGTGTACCATTTCTTAATATTATTAACAGGTTATATTTTAATTTATTTCCAATTCCCCTGACTCCTGCTAAGACCATCAATCATATTTCCGTGGATGTTACACCTGCTTAAGGACGCACCTTCCCTGCATACTCCTTTTTGGGAAGCACAGATTTACATCATATAAGGACGCACCTTCCCTGCATACTCCTTTTTGGGAAGCACAGATTTACATCCTATAACAGGTTAACTGTCCCCAACACAATGTTGGCTCTGTTTAAATAAAACATCTGAGCTCTCTCTCAAAATGCAGATTGCCTGTCCAAAGTTCCTGTGATATTTCATTCAGGATTCTTTTCTCTGTGCTACAGCTGCTCTCACACAGAGCCTGCTCCTCATCCCTTCTCCCCCTTGCAGGAGATGCTTTCCCTTTGGCTGAAGGCAAGCAGGAGAGATGCCCAGAGGATGTTTTCACTGATAACAGCCTTCTAATCAGCACAGTCTGAACTGACAGAAGGGGAAACCTCTGATTTTAAAGAAATCTAGACATTTGCAATCAATTCTGCTTGCACAATGTAGATCATAAATTTTATGTTTTTATCATTTATGATTAAGTTGTATTTGCCATGACAGATCCCCTTTAAAATAAACACACACAGATCTAATATATATTACTCAGAATTTCTTCTCAAGCAATTCATACATGCTAAAAAAACAACAACAAAAACAAAACAAAAAAACAGTTCCCACTGTCTTACAAAAGACAATATATTAATTAAAAAATAGAAGACAAGATATGAAACTGCAATACTTGCATGCTAGGGTTAACTTCACCTCTAGTGGTTGTCTACCAGAGCCACTAAAGGGACTTTCATTGATATGCATGGGGAAGTCCAGCGTCACCCAAAACCCCACAGGAAAGCATTGAATAATTCTTAATTCAAGCACGGCCATTGCCAGACATTAGGTCTCCCCCGCCAGCCGATGTCGGGGGAAGAGAGAAGGTGGACCCAATCCAGCGCTGGACCAAGGGAAGTGACAGAAGGGGTTTTTATCCCCTTTGGCATCACGGGGTTTGATGGAGGGGGAAGAGAGAAGGTGGACCCAAGCCAGCGCTGGACCAAGGGAAGTGACAGAAGGGGTTTTTATCCCCTTTGGCATCACGGGGTTTGATGGAGGGGGAAGCTATAGTGCCAGAAAAACAAATGTGTTTTCCGGGTACTATAGTTTCCCTTTAAAGATATCCATTTATCACAGCCCAATTAATGATGTATTGATTAAGTAATCGTAAATTGGTGGAGTAATCACTATGGTGATACAGGTTTTCACAACTTTTTAGAACAGAGCACATTGCAAAATCTTTTACATTGTTACTAAATCTCAGGTATAGTTCGAACCCAGGTACAAAACTAAACATAGCAAATACAACACATGGTGAACCCCTTCTTAAATCAAATGTCATGTGACAGGAGGACTTCTGTGCATGCGGGTACCCCGCACATTCCCAAAGATCACGTAGTAGGAGGAGTTTTGCAGTGGCAAGTAACCTTTAGACCAAAGTCATCTTACTTACTCAGACTGTAAACACAATTATTACAGTTTAAAGACATATTACTGCTAGATTTATTGCTATGAAGCTCTGCTATACACACAGACACACCAACAGTACATAACTCATTAAACAGAAGGACATTAGGATAGCAATGAGGGATAGAGGGATTTGGAGCCAATCTAGGGATTGTCCTTGCTAATTAGGGGCAGGGATGGTATGCTCAAAAATACTCACCAGTCTGCTTGTGATTAGTCAAGGGAGACTCCTTTTTCACATCAATTATTTCCACTGACATCTCTTCTAGAATGCCTCTATTTAGGCAAACGTCTACATGTCTGTTAAATGCTGCCAAGTCTGTGCTATCTTGCTTTGAATTACAGATTGGGCAGATGAATACCGGGCTCTCCAGTAAAACAGAGGTACTTGGCTGCGATGACAACTTTTCATTAACAGGCTCTTTAAAATTGGATTCACATTCAAATAAAATATTTTCGGAAGGCATCTGGTGGTAACCCTTTGTATTTGTATCAGTCAAGGCACAATGATTATAGTCCATTTGCACTTCTTCACCCAATTCCTCTAAAGCTCGGATTTCGTTAAAAACACCTTTGTCCAAATCACAATAGGTTCTTGTGTCCACAATTTTGTTTACGAGATTCTTTGTATGGACATCAACAGACTGAAAATCTTCTAAACTATAGTCATCATCACCATCATTATGTTTTCCCCTTAGAAAAGTGCTATTTTCATCTTTGTCCAATTTTTTTATGACACTGGACACTGGAGTCTTACTCAAACATAAGTCAATGTGCTTATTCAACCCTTCGAGATCCCAACTGCTTTCTTTCATGAAGCAAATTGGACATGTGAGATCTTCATTCATGTCCATGTCTTCCAACGTGGCCTCCTTCCTTTTGTCCTCAGATGATACAAATGGCATCTTCTCCTCTCTATTATTAAGCTTACAAGGACTGTGTTCTTGGATTTCTCTGGCCGCACGTTTCTGGTTAAAGAAACTCTCTCTGGGTAGAAGTGAGGCTGCGATCTCCTGATTTGATTTAGCTGGCCTCTCTCCAGAAGTAGAGCTGGAGGACTTACTCGGACATAGGAAGCTAGTGATACTTTTCTGATGATATCCTTTATCGTCTTCTGAAAGAAATCCTGAAACTCTTACACCTGCAAAATAGTACAATGACTTTTTTTTTTAAATATATATAAATATATAAATTATCTCTGTGACAAACCAGGTAAGGTTTTTAAAAAAAATCACTTAGTCCTAGTTTCCATAAAGTATCCGATAAACACACTTATGCACTCAATTTGAATTTGTATAAGGATAGTAATGAACCGGACTAAAATAAAAATAGCCAATTCTTGGACAGAGTAATTCAGCACTAATGTAGAATGATTCTTTGAAAATTGAACCACTGGATACAATTTAGAAAGTCACCTATAACTAGTTTCATCCTTTTTTAAATGTTTTATTTAAAGTTCAGTAGAGTATTTTATTGCATCCAGTCCAGACACAACTACTGCATTTGCGGTGTGTGGGAAGCTTTATCAAAAACGCCTGTAATGTAAACCTGTCCATTTAAACTGGTGCACATCGTATGTATCGTTATACATGTGTATGTGTGCATCGTAATGTGCATCAGTAACAAACATAGACAGACAAGTCACAGATTGAAAACTGGATCTGGCATTTCGCACTGGTTGGCGTTTGGGTTTGGCACCTAGCTGTGTGCATTCATTGCTAACCAAGAGATTTCGCCTTTATTAAATGTGAAATGATAACCGAATGGCTACAGTTTGCAGTGTATGTTAAATAGATAAAATATATATACAGAAGTAATTGTCTTGATTTTTGTGGGATCTCATCAGATTTACACAAATGGCCAGATGGTGTAACTGAATCCCCACATTTGTTTGATTAGATGATTTTAAGAAGCCATGTAACATTTAAAAAATGTTTTGTGCACGGTTCCTTAATCTGTATTTTGTATGTACTTTGGTGGTTACAGCTGAGAAATGCATGTTCTGGGTGTGCCCCCAAGCACATTCTTTTCTATGTATATTTGGAATCCAGACCAGATTCCTTTCGTGGTGTGTACCCCACCCCTCTACTATACGTGCTCTGTTGGAGGTGACCACAGGAAAGCATACATTTGAGGAGAGTCTCTGAAAGCAGTTTAAGCATACTGTGGCGTAGTGGTGGGCTTAACACGATTTGGCCGTATGGGGTAACTGAATCCCCATATTTGTTTCCTAAGATAGATTAATTTAGGCTGCTGAGTAGAATGTAAAACTGTATTTTTTAATTTGTTCCTTAATCTGTATTTTGAACAAATTTGTACATATTTCCGATGTGAAGAAAGACACCGAATTACACAACTGGAGCACATCTTATATTGTGGATTATTCAACTTTTTAACGATATTGTTCTGCTGTACAACACGCAGCCGCGTTTTACTATTCATATTACCCATCAGTCGTAAGCGCAATGGTTCCGGAGCAACAGAATCTATTTCTGCCTTCAGAATTTCTTTTGCAACAGAAAATATTTCTTCCTCCGTAGATACTGCCGAGTTAACCGTGCAAGCCCTGGTTTTTACTTCAAAGTTGACATTCTTCAGTTTCAGGGTGACCGTTTTACCCTGTGAAAAGGAAATGGGGGTGAAATTCTCGGAATAGTTCTATCCTACGGAGGCAGGTGTGTGCAGTGTTTGGCCGCTAGTCAGGAGCTGCATGGGAGGAATGATCCTGACATGACAACAATCCCACCCAGTTACTGAACTCTTAATACTTTATGTGAAAGGATACAGTATTTCATAAAACAGAACAGAAAAAGAATCTGAGATTTTCTGGGCTTAAAAACCCCAAGGAGTTAAAGCAGAGAATTATTGGAGCAAGATGTGTTTTTAAATAACTAAAACAGACAATGAAAAAGGAAGAAAAGGCGCTCCCTAACTGGGTCTGAAGCTGGAAGAGCATGCATAGAATTATTTCAGGTATTTTAATTAGCAATTACGGTTATCTTAAAAACAAATCCTGTAGTACCACAGATGTAATTAAAAACAAAATCTCACTTCTGTCGGCACAAAAAAAAGCTCACTTTTAGTTAGATATCAGGTTTTGCAAAAATCAGTACTTCCCTCTTTAATGTGTTATAAGTTTAGCTGTGTAGAACATCACGGCTTCTGAATGCAGGATCTTCGGCCAGTCAACTACATCTCTGTGGCGCCAGTGGAGTCATTGCGGGCAGGCAGACTCAAAAAAAGGGGCATGTGTTAATGGATGTCAAGTTGACAGCCAGTCATTCTAGCTAACCCCGCTCAGGTCTGCCCATGTGCTCACTTTGCCTCTAGTGTACCCATTTATCGGCCACCAAATATCAAAAATGGGACAGGACCCAAAGATCAGGACAAAATGCAGGACAATGGGGAGGTATGTAACAGGTTCTCTCACAGGAAGCCAAACACAGTTCCTAGGAGTTAGTTGCCCAATCTGAGTTCTAGAGTAGAATTTATCTTTGGAATCCATATGACACTTCAAAAGAAATTTAATTTTAAACTCTATTGTGTGATATTCTTGGAATGCTCTGAGAATGATACACATAGTTCACCTTGCCTCTGGTTAATCAATTCATGTTCTCGTGATTACAGAGATTGTCCTACAAACCTTTAGTCGTTCTTTGCCGAGGTCCTGCGCCAGATCCTTGCATAGCTGCTGGCACAAATCAAATTGTTCCTCTGCTACATGTATCTCACTAAAGGTTCTGAAAAGCAGAAGCAACAAAATTTACCATCACATTTTTTTAATAAAAGAGAGATATCCTTAAAAATAACTTTAACTTTGGAGGGATGGGCACATTATAATTGATAATTAGAAGCTAGACATTATTTGCTCCCAGAAACCTAGAATATGCCCATGGATTAAGTTTAGAAAGGAGACAATGGTCCAAGCACTCAAGGTATAACCAACAATGCAGGTGTCACAGATTCCCTGTCCCTGTGATTATTGTTGTACATTTAACTGGTCTGGTATACAAACATCACCGAACAGTTTGAACAATTTGGTTCATATACTGAACTATATACCGAATGGATTGACCACCCAGAACAGTTGTGTGCTGCTCATTAACCTGCCTAACCTCTTTTCACACTTTTGGGAACCGCAATTACCAACATTCTAAGTGGTCAACTAGGTGAGCGTCGTTTGTATGGACGAAACATGAGGCGGTGGCCATCTTGGTTTCGTGACCGCATATAGCGGTGTTTGGTCGCCGAGTGTATGGAACTAAAATCGTCCACTCGACGGCACGAACACCGCTAGGACACCCAGCTCCAAGTATGTTCGGTTTAGCCTGCCCCATAGAGCTGGTTTCGGTAGAAACAAACTCCTGAACGAGGGTTACACGACCAACTCTGATACGAACAGATACTTTCAGTATTTTATTATGTTTTGTACTCCCGAAAGAGACCGACAGCACAGCCTGAATCTATGGAAGGCAGGCGCTTTGTATGCTGTCGGTCCAAACTATACCCTGGTGGCGTTTCTGAGCACACAACCTATCCAGGCTATCCGGGGTATAGGACTTGAGGGGGTACCCAATTGTTAAAAGTATATTTTGGGGTGTATTTGACATGTATGTCCTGGACCTGTGAAGTAATGTAATTATGTTGTGTACTTTCTAGCAGTCTACTCTTAGGTCCAGTGGAGAATGCCCCTGGAATATGTAAAAGGAAACCCCTTGCACGGGGATTCACATAAAAGGCAGTCTTTGGTCCTATTAAAACCAGTTTTTCCTGCTTACCCTCAACACAGGGCCTCGTCTTGTGATTGTAGGGAACCAATATACCTGCTTTGTATCGCTTGGATTATTGCTTGGGAATACTTCAGCATTGCTCATACTAGGGGGAAAAGACATCTCTGGCGGCAGAAACCCCTCTTCTCTCGGGGTGGCCGCCACAGCAGGTTTATTGGAACAAAGTACAAGCAACGTTTGCACACTGAAGTGGTCTTTTTCAAACGGTCTTATTCATGGAATAAGCTTAGCAGCGATATAGAAATTCAATTACTAATGATATCATGAGGAGTCACTTCCTGGTGTGATGAGAGCTGTAGGTTGAAGCAAATGCAAACACTTCAAAAGTGATTTTTCTATTATTTTGAATGGATTGTTTTTGCATATGCATTATCAATATAATTCATAATGCTCCAATTCTAATTGTTTTGCGATGCAATATCTATATATTTTTATTAAATAGTATTGGTCAACACCCGCTTGGCGTGTCCCTTTAACTGTTGGCTTACTAATGCATATATAACCTTATAGGTGAGCATGCTAAGCTAAGCAGCTTTATCTTACATATGAGATTAGTTCCAATCCCAAAGTTAAAAAGTTATTTTCCATCAAAGCCGGGCGTGTCAGACTTGTATCAATAATATCAGCTAATGCACCAATAAAAAATAAAAAGGAAGCAACAACCAATTACACAGACACCCGAATCAAGGAAACCACAAATTATTTATTGGATATACTTTACTTTCCGTAACAATAGTCCATTTTTATTATTTTAATAGAACAGGCAGGGTGTAGCTTCAATATATAAATATATTATATATATACGTACATACATATAGACACACACATAATCACACAATCAGAAAGAAAAAATAAATAAAAAGTAGTGGCCTTTCATTATGCAGGAGTTATGGTCAGTACTCAAACTTATAAACAGAAACGTCCAAAGTGCAACTTGTGGTTTATTCAATCTCTAATCAGAGTGAAGGAGAAAGCACTGAGAGGTTTATTATAAAGTGTGGGCTGTCAGGAATTCAAACTGAATTTAAAGTTAAAGCTACACTAGTGGAGCTGGAAACATTCTCCAAACTCGGTTTACAAAATCAATCAATCTTTACTTTGAATTTCAGACAGAGTACACTTTTGTGAATAAACTTTTAATGAATTGCATTTGGTTCATTGGAAGCTCCAGTTAGTGTTACATGTATAATGTGACAGACAAGCAACGTAAATGTGGCGCAGGGGAGGATCCGTAAGGGGGCTGGGTACCAGGGCAAGCCCCCTCCCCCATGACAAGCAGACTAGATGGGCCGAATGGTTCTGATCTGCCGTCACATTCTATGTTTCTAAGACAAAGTCAGCAATAGCCAAGGTCAGGGATATAAAAGTACTGATAAATGGAATTACAGGCCGGTCAGGATCCCAGAAATACACAAAGTCAGAAACAAGCCGGGTCAGGATCCCAGAAATACACAAAGTCAGAAACAAGCCGGGTCAGGATACCAGAAATACACAAAGTCAGAAACAAGCCTGTTCAGGATCCCAAAAATACACAAAGTCAGAAACATGCCGGGTCAGGATAGCAGAAATACACAAAGTCAGAAACATGCCGGGTCAGGATACCAGAAATACACAAAGTCAGAAACAAGCCGGGTCAGGATACCAGAAATACACAAAGTCAGAAACAAGCCTGGTCAGGATCCCAGAAATACACAAAGTCAGAAACATGCCGGGTCAGGATACCAGAAATACACAAAGTCAGAAACAAGCCGGGTCAGGATAGCAGAAATACACAAACACATGCCGGGTCAGGATCCCAGAAATACGCAAAGTCAGAAACAAGCCGGGTCAGGATCCCAGAAATACACAAAGTCAGAAACAAGCCGGGTCAGGATCCCAGAAATACACAAAGTCAGAAACAAGCCGGGTCAGGATCCCAGAAATACATAAAGTCAGAAACAAGCCGGTCAGGACACCAGAAATACACAAAGTCAGAAACAAGCCGGTCAGGACACCAGAAATACACAAAGTCAGAAACAAGCCGGGTCAGGGTCCCAGAAATACACAAAGTCAGAAACAAGCCGGGTCAGGATCCCAGAAATACACAAAGTCAGAAACAAGCCGGTCAAGATCCCAGAAATACACAAAGTCAGAAACAAGCCGGTCAGGATCCCAGAAATACACAAAGTCAGAAACAAGCCGGTCAGGATACCAGAAATACACAAAGTCAGAAACAAGCCGGTCAGGATCCCAGAAATACACAAAGTCAGAAACATGCCGGGTCAGGATCCCAGAAATACACAAAGTCAGAAACAAGCCGGGTGAGGATACCAGAAATACACAAAGTCAGAAACAAGCTGGGTCAGGATCCCAGAAATACACAAAGTCAGAAACAAGCCGGGTCAGGATACCAGAAATACACAAAGTCAGAAACAAGCCGGTCAGGATACCAGAAATACACAAAGTCAGAAACAAGCCGGTCAGGATCCCAGAAATATACAAAGTCAGAAAGAAGCCGAGGTCAATATCAGGTTATAACAAGAGACACTGTTAGCACTAACATATCAGGTCAGAAACTACAATATGGCAATGAGTAGGGCCAGAGCAGGCCTTTAATAGTTTCATATGAGTTCTCATTGGTCCACGTAATCTCTGCGACGCCAAACAGCATGGGGACGCCTAGATGATGCAGTCCCTTTAGCGGCGTGACATCATGTTAATAAAATAGGGGCTGTGTATGGGTGTGGTCTAGCGCTCGATCCGAGTGGCCGCACGTGGATGTAGCTCCCGCACTAAGTCCTAAACAGAGCACTGCATAAACGGTCTACTGAGCATTCTCCTGGATAAAATTTGACCTTCAATGTAACATCTCAGACCAGAAATGGAAAATTATTATCTCCTCTACGAAACCACTGATTAATTCAGCCACCCTCTTAGAACAACAGAAAAAAAACATATCGATGGTACATGGTGCCTACTTGCATAAACAAGCTATTCTCGCACTCATCCCCACTATGCTGGAAGTGCGGAGAGGAAGATGATACAGTACTCCATATCTGGTGGCAATGCAAATCTCTAATCTCATTTTGGCAAGTTGTCCACCAATGAATTAACCAAATAACTACCATCAACATACCCTTCGAGCCCTTACCCTTTCTGGTATTAGACTTACCCAGCAAGGACCCTCGAAAGAAATGAAAACTAATATACCATGTTCTATTGACGGCTCAACGCTTCATTGCAAGAGCCTGGAAGTACTCTAGATCCCAAACTATAAAAGCCATTATACAGGACATGGACAATCAACAAATTTATGAAACCTGCTATAGTGGCATTTTCCCTTGAATATAGCAAGCTGGGGAGGCCTGGGGGCTAGGGCGCGACTGGAGATCGGTAAATCCCAGCTGAGCCGGCTGTGTGATGTGTGGGCCCAGGAAACAAGCAATCACAGAACCATTGTGCCCTCTGACAAATGTGCCGTGCTAATGTAGAAGTCTATGTATAGGAGATACGATGTGCTGTTGTGGAATCAAGCGTGTTCACAATGTGAATTTACTGTATTTATGTACCTTACGATGTTGGAAGGTTGGTATTATTTCATCATATTTGTTTTTTCTTTTCTCTTTGTAAAGTGCGTGCTGATCTCGATGTTACCACCTACTTGATACGACATGCCAAATAATTGTTAAAGGACCACTATAGTGCCAGGAAAACAAACTCGTTTTACACTTAAACACTCACCTTTCTCCAGCGCCGGGCTCCCTCGGCGCTGGGGACTCTCCTCCTCCTTCAGTCGTCATTGGCTGAATGTGCATGCGTGGCAAGAGCCGCACGCGCATTCAGCCAGTCCATAGGAAAGCATTCTCAATGCTTTCCTATGGACGCTGGCGTCTTCTCACTGTGAAAATCACAGTGAGAAGCGCCTCTAGCGGCTGTCAATGAGACAGCCACTAGAGGCTGGATTAACCCTTTTGTAAACATAGCAGTTTCTCTGAAACTGCTATGTTTACAGCAGGCAGGGTTAACCCTAGATGGACCTGGCACCCAGACCACTTCATTGAGCTGAAGTGGTCTGGGTGCCTAGAGTCGTCCTTTAACTCTCTAAAGTCATATGATGTCCTTGACATAACCATGCACAATATAAATAAAGTTATATATATACACACACAAGTAGGTATACAGTTTAAATAACAGGTAACTATAATCATAAAAACAGGTATACAGTTTGGGGGTTGCTGTATCTCTCGTGCAGAGAGAACTTGCTGGCATTTCGCATCTGGACTGCCCGTATGGGTGGGACAAGTCTGATATGCTTCAGATATGTTCTCTCTGTAATGGCACAAGATGAGCTAAAGCCAGCTTGAGTTCTGAGCGGGGACCCACCGAAGGGCAGGCTATTTTAGCTGCTGTCCGTTCTCAGAATACTCTTGCAACCCATTTTTTGGTCTACAATGTCTTATATGTTCAAATTGGCAGCACTCACTACTTGGAATAATTTCACTTTAAAATTTAAATGTACAGTTATATTATAATTTATGCAAACCCCTGTGTGTGTGTGTGTGTGTGTGTATATATAGATAGATAGATAGATATAGGTATATACATACATACACATACAGCACTGAAAATAATCTACCAGTGTCCCGCCCGAGATTAGGTGCTGGATCCGCCCCTGTGGTGGCGATGTGTTATCGGCAGGCTCTATTACAGGTCTTGCGATAAGGTCGTGGCTATCGGTAATATTTTTGGTTAACTATATTTAGCACTGTGAGGGTTATTCCATAAAGTAAGAATTCAAAGTGAATTTCAAATGTAAGGTCAAACTAGCCGACCAGGAGAAATTCTCTAAGTCAGCTATGCTATTATCTCATTTACTCTGACCCTAAATGTGAAAATCATCTTGAAAACTGTGCTTGTGCTATATGGTGCCGCTCTTTAATGTAAATATAAATAGGAAAAAGTAACATCGTGTGACGTACCTCTCAGTACTCATACTTTTCCTTTCTCCGTCTCTGAAAAGAGAAGAAAAGATGGCAATTGATTTTTCAAGTACACTTGTGTTACAAATCATCACTTGTAAACGTGCACATTTCTCATTTAACACGTTTAATTCCATTCTGCATATTTTATGAGATATAATCTCAAAGAATTTAAAACATTGAAAAAGAACACTTGTACATTTGGTGACAACCTAGAATGCACCTCATTAAGTTGCACAATTCCCTGTATTATTAACGACGGGTCTAATTTAACTCTTCTACTCTATTCGTTTTTATATATTATATATATATATGTGTATATATATATATATATATATATATTACATTTATTTCTGTATTCATATATAAAGGACAAGTTGAATAACATGAGACATGAAAATGTTTCTCAGAATATTTGTCTATAATCCCTTAATATCCATTTAACGAGAGACAGCTAACAATCTGAAATGTCCGAAATTACTAGTAAAAAGCGGTCCCTTACTTTTCCACGTGTGTAGACCCCAGACCCATAGCGATGTGGAGGAAGTTCTGCCAGGCCGTCTCTGAGAAGAGGAGAGAGAGCAGTGCCCTCTGCTGGTAAAGGTCAGTACATGTCACGACTCCCAAAGCTTTCAGCATTTTCTCTGTTACCTTCCCAATGCCAGGGACCTATGAAACAAAGTGCACAGTCATCCATTGGATACGGACAGCCTGATCCCTCACGTGTCTTCCCCCACTCCACCCATCACTCATTTTAAATTTATTTTTCCAATTCTCTCCATCTCTGTTCTTACTACAATTTATCATACTATCCTCAATCTCCAGTTTCATTTGTATAAGTCACAGTTACCACTGGAACATTGCCTTGGGTGAAAAGGAAAAAGCTTCATTCTCATCAAATATTGTTTTAACTTAAGCATATTGCGGACACAATAAAAAGACCAAACTCGGGTGGCGTCGTTCCGGCTCTAACCGAGATGGCCGTGTAGAGGGAGAGCTCCGCATCACCGGACCCTTGAACAGCTTCTAATACGCAGTAAACTCAGCCAAATGGGTCGCAATAAACGACCAGAGCAGCCCCAGACCCCAAGGAGCCTCAGACAGGGCCCCCTGGACGGGTTCCTACAACCACAACCGAGCGTCAGCAGAGAGCCGGGAAGCCCCAAGATGGCGCCGACGTCCCCATCGGGGTCGGATGGCACAACCCTCGAAAGAATTGAGGATAGGCTGCAGAACCTGACGGCCTCCATGGCCACAAAGGATGACCTCAGGACACTTACCACCATTCAAGACACTCTAAGAGCAGAAATGGCGGGGATCCGTTCGGAGGTCGCATCACATGCAGGCCGCATCACAGCGATGGAGGAGGCGACTGAGGCCCTCACAGTGCGCATTGCATCTCTGGACACTGCGATAGCGAGCCAAGGCGCGATGCTCCTGTCAATGAGACGGCACCTCGAAGATGTGGATAACAGAGGCCGGAGGTACAATATCCGCGTCCGCGGAGTGCCAGAGGCTGAGGGAGCAGAAAATGTCGAAGAGATACTTACTGAACTCTTTCAAACCCTTCTACAGCCGACCTCACCACAGCACAGAGTTCGAGAGGGCACACAGAACAACATGGCCCAGAACTCTGGAAGAAGGGCCGAGAGATCTCATATGCTGCCTACACTCCTTCCCAATTAAAGATACCATTATGAAGAAGGCCCGGGAAAGACCAACGTAGCCCTGCAGAGGTACTCAAGTGGCACTGTACAACAACCTGTCCCCCCATCACATTGGAGGCCCAGCGGGCTCTCCGCCCAGTGACGACCGCATTAAGGGAACGCAATATAACGTACAAATGGGGGTTCTCATTTGCCCTGATGACCAGACAACGCAATGGCTGGATCTCAATACGCTGGCCTGAAGAAGTACAAAGGTTCATTGAGGAACTGGGCCTTCTGACACCGGTCGTCCCCAACTGGATCCTGGGACCGTCGGCCACTCCGCAGAGAACACAGAGAGGACCCAGGCGGCGAGAAGCACGATCCCCCTCCCCTCAGCCTGCCAAACGGCGCAGGAACCCGACATCCCCGAAGGAGTGAGTACCTACTCACCCGCGATGACATCAGCACCCCAGACACCCGACCAACGCTGCCTCCCAAATTAGACCCTACTACAAGAGTTGCCAGAGACCCCTTGATGTGACTGGGCAACTGTGAACTGCACCAGCCCCCGATGATTGGACTGTGATGCAAAGGTGATTGGAACACCTACAGGTACGCTGGGTCACCACTCGGGGGATCTTGGGATCGCAGGCATACACCAGGAGATCACACACATGCTGGGTTACAACCATCATGACTACCCATTTGCCCCCCTAATTAGCACTCCAGGGGACACTTCTCCACAGAGGCCCGGGATCACCTGTTTGGGGAGGGGGCTGTCTGGGTGAGGGCATGGGCGAGCACTAGGACAAACTGAGTCCCGATCTGCACTTAACGACCCCTGGCTTACACACTGTCATGTGGATATTTCCTGATTTTGTCACTGGTGTTTACAAGTGTATACCTATACATGCGGACTACATGACGCAGAGGGGGAGGAGGCATGGGTGGAGGATAGGTAAGGGAAATAGGACGACGCGTCTCACCACATGCAACCTCCCACCGCTAAACGTGGGACACCCTCCTTCCCCACCCCCCCCCCTTTCTCTCTACCCCCCCTTCCTTCCCTCCTTGGGGTCTGGGGCTGCTCTGGTCTTTTATTGCGACCCATTTGGCTGAAGAAAAAGCATATAGCAGTGGCCATGATCCAGGAAACCCACTTCAAGGAAGGCGTGGCACTTAAACTACAAAACAGGCATTACCCAAACAATTATTTCTCCAACCATTCGACGGCTCATAAATCAGGGACAGCCATAATACTAGTGGCAGAGCTTGAATTCAAAGAAATAGAGCGTGCACAAGATTCACAAGGGCGGTACCTCTTCTTAAAAGGCGTCATAGCAGACAGGATATACACTTTGGCAAACATCTATGTCCCCAACCAAAGACAAGCCCCTTTCCTCCGAAATGCACTACACATACTGGAGGACTTCACGGATGGAATATTGATTGTGGGAGGGGACTTCAATGTACCCTTGGACCCAGTGCTAGACTCATCATCGGGACATAGCTGTCTTCCGCAGGGTAGCATAAGGTCTATCCGACGATCGCTGGAGGACCTGAGGTTGGTCGACTGTTGGAGAACGCTCAATCCATCGGTGAAAGATTATACCTATTATTCCGCCCTTCACGCATAGATTACCTCTTCATTACACAAGAGGGACTCGCCCGCCTACTTGGAGCCGATATCGACCCAGCTACGTGGTCGGACCATGGCTCGGTTAGGATGGAACTGGAGTCCCCCATGTTCCGCCCATCAACTTGGACCTGGAGACTTAACGAGGCATTCCTAGTGGACCCAGGCACTAAAGAACAGATAAACCAAGAGCTAGAACACTACTTTAGAGAAAATGGTCTACTGGAGGCATCTCCGATAACCGTGTGGGAAGCTCACAAGAGCGTTATCCGCAGCATACTTTTTCGCATTGCAAAAACGAAAAGCGAATATGCTTGAGATGACCGACCTGTACCAAAATATATCAACACTGGAAAGCCACCACAAAAGGTCCCAATTAAATGGAGTCTACGGGGAACTGATGGAACACAGAAGAAAACTTAAAGAACTCATCACAAAAAAGCACCTCCGAAATCTGCAGCGCACAAAGGGCTTTTACTATGCCCACGCTAATAAAGGGGGGAAATACTTAGCAAGGCTACTAAAGGGCCCCATACCCCGTAGACAAATACGCAAACTGCGCCTTGCCTCGGGGGAAGTGACCCCCTTTCCACAGAAGATCGCCGAAGAGTTCAGGACCTTCTACCAGACCCTTTACACCCGTCTTCGGGGATAGCCCGTGACGTAAGCAACACCACGCAGATAGGGGAATACTTGTCCAACACGATCACCAACAAGATTAATCAAGACTGAGCGTCAGCACTTGACGCACCGATCAGCACAGAAGAGCTGGTGGCGGCACTCAAAGTGACCAAATCGGGCAAGGCACCGGGCCCAGACGGCTTCTCGACTGGATATTATAAGAGCTTCTCAAGCCTACTGCTGCCATGGCTAACCAAAGTGATCAACGCTGTGGGAGATGGAGAGAACCTAGGCTCAATATCCCTGGCTGCGACCATTACAGTCTTGCTTAAACCGAGAAAGGACCCACTGTTATGCGGTAGCTATCGTCCCATCTCGTTGCTAAACGTAGATGCCAAATTATTCACGAAAGTTATAGCAAATAGACTCAACCACCTCCTCCCAGACCTGATACAAGTGGACCAGATGGGCTTCATCCCGGGTAGGGAGGCCAGGGATAGCACATTACGACTCTTCTGAATTTAACAACACGCAAGGAAGACCAAGAACGGGCTATTACTACTATCTACAGATGCGGAAAAAGCATTTGATAGAGTCGACTGGACGTACATGATGGCGACCTTGCAACAGATGGGATGCGGGCAGAGGCTCCTCGCATGGATATCAGCCTTATATAGCAAACCGTGCGCGACTGTGAGAGTCAACGGGGCCACGACAGCTGATTTCACGATCAGCAATGGCACCCGACAGGGAAGCCCACTCTCACCGCTGCTGTTCGCAATGTCCTTGGAACCACTACTACAGGCAATCCGCCTAAACCCAAATATTCAAGAGTACAACTGGCAAGAAATACACCATAAAGTGGCCGCATATGCGGACGAACTCCTGTTTTTCATACAGAACTCCAGAACCACACTGCCGTGTCTCCTATCAGAATTCGATAAATTCGGAAAGATCTCGGGCTTCAAGCTCAATCTCTCAAAATGCGAAGTCTTGAACATCACAATCCCTACAGAAGAATACATATCTCTAGAATTGCAATTCACATTCCGCTGGTGCTATGGCAAGATGAAGTACCTGGGCATATGGGTGGCCACAGACCCTGAAGATATATACCAATTCAACTTCACCCCTCTTCTAAAGACAATCCTCGCTGACCTGACTAGATGGTCATACCCACGCGTAACCTGGCACGGAAGAGTGGCGATGCTCAAAATGAATATACTACCGAGAATCCTATACCTCATGCAGACGATTCCACTAGCTATACCAGGGATCTTCTTCTCCTCCTTAAAAACGACTATAATCAAATTTGTTTGGCGCGGCGAACGTTCCAGGATCCGACACAACATTCTTTGTTGACCAAGGAACCACAGGGGACTAGCACTACCGGATTTTAAGAAATATCACCAAACTACGGTAATGCAACGTATACTGGACTGACACCTGGAACCTACGACGAAACAATGGGTAGAGTGGGTAGAGATACCGTGACCAATATCCTGGGGGACATACCAGACTGGAACGCAGAACTGGCCCTGCTGCACATCTCGACGCAATCTACCCAGTCGTACAAAAAAAAAAAAAAATCGATAGTGCGTCACCTGTTAAACGCGGCCAAAGCTAACATACCGGCACACTGGAAAAAAAGTGAAACACCAACTAAAAAAGAATGGATCCGCAAGGTGGAAGACATCCAGGGAGCAGAAGAAATATATGCCTCCCTGACAGAACGCGGAACAAAACATACAGAGATGTGGCTACCATGGTTCCTATATATAACCCGTTACAGGCAAGACGAGGACACTCCCGAAGCCACTAACGGGGCAACAGCAGACACGAACCCCGCTTAATACAGATCACTCTCTGCACCCTATCATTATACCTAAACCCTGTTCACATCCCTCCTATCCTCTCATCCACTAGACTAACAGATCCTGGGGCCCAGGGGAATGGGGGTGGGGACGGAGAGACACACCACCAGACATATGACATGCTAACCTCCGAAAAAAGGATAAGCACCCAGTTCAAATGTGACGTGGGAGGCTATCCGATCCATAGAGAACACGAGATATGCCTTGCTGCAAATACCGTCACCAGGAGAGTAGCTGGAGGGGAAAAATACACATACAAAGCATACGATTGAACATTAATTAGACCTACACCATACTCTCCTTAAGATATTAATGATGCACACACCTATAACGCAGTATAGAAACCTACACACAAGAATCGACAACACCAGCAACAGCAACATGAAGGGCACGACAAGAGATCCACGCGAACTGCAGGCTCTGCCATAAGGATTAGCGATGACACCTATAGCCAAGCAAATAAGCGAGAAAGAGACTAGGGCATCTTCCACACAATCAGCTAGTCGACACATGGAAACTATTTCTCGCATTAATAGATCAGGTAGAGACTTCGACCCGAAGCGCAATGCATAGATAAACGGGTGAATATCTGATTAAATACAATACTAGTAACGAAATATGACCCAGTAAGCTCCATCACATCCGCATGGTAATGCATGCCCAGCAACACCAATGAGGACCTGCGAATCCGAAATATACCTGGGCCTGCGAGCCACTTTACCTGCAAATATTCAGATATCCCTGCTGTCTGTACACAATGCATACTGTCGAATCGTATACATACTATAATAGTGGAGACCTGCGAGTCTCAATGTTATACTTAAACAATCTTCGCAAATAATAAAAACATATTTACAAAAAATAAATAAAAAGACCAAACTCTACACGCACACACTGACCTGAAGCTCAGACCCTATACTATACATAGTTTTAAAACTACAATGACACAAATCATTAACCCCTGCATTATCATAACTCTTACCATTTAAGAGACACTCCACTAGCCACATTTATTAATTTTAAATCACTGTTAGTAGATATACCAGCAATAAAAGCATGCATACATTTAATTATGCATTTTTTTCATTAGGGTAAATCTTAAAACAGTTTGCAAAAACTGTAGATCTCTTGTGTGAAGCCTTTGCAAGTCCTCCTCTTCTAACTCCGCCCAGGCTTTCTGTGGCTGTCCAATCACAGACTTTCCAGTGTAAATCAATGAGAAGTCTTTGCACGGCAGGTGCTCTGTGCAATTGCTGCCTCTTGAGTTTATCTCCACTGAGCTAAACAACCAGGAAGTAACAGGACATGTTCACCGATTCACAGCCGGGGGGGTGTAACCAGGTTAATTTATACAAGTGCCAATTTCTATTGAAAACTGCACATTTTGAAAATAAATTTATTTTATTTTATTTTTTAAAAAGAGGACACACTCTTCACACATACAACATGCAGGCAAGCTAAGATGCTTAAGTGGTCTGGAGAGTCCCTTTAACATCCCTAGCCCTCTAACTCTCAACTAAATACAAACAATACAATGGAAAAGAACCATAATGGCAAAGCATGTTGTAATCTCAGAGTTTATTCTAATTTCTGCAGAATAAACCCCTGAAACCCTATAGCACACTGTTTACCATTGTGTACCCTCTGTACCTTTTTATATATATATATATATATATATATATATATATATATATATATATATATATATATATAGACATAGCAGAAATGACCGCACTCCAAGGACTTTATAGAGATTTTCAAATAAAATTTAGCTTTTATTCAATCCATTTAAAAAGTCAACGTTTCAGCTCCCACATGGAGCTTTCATCAGGACAAAACATAACTTACAAGTGCAGACACAAAGAAATATATACCCCCAATCCCTCAAAATAATTTACCTTAATTGTGTACTCACCTAGCCATGAGACAGCTTGCCCTGCATTAGAGAGTAATGCAACTCTGAGTGTGGTGGCCATGTGTGCAAGGCCCAGAAAAGGGGCGGGGCTACAGGTTACTAAGTAACAATCCAACTGGACTGGTTGCTTTCCACTTTGTGTCCTAGTAGCTACAATCATGATTGAGCTCAGGGTAAAGTAGGAGTGGATACAGAGTCTAGAATGTTTCAAAAATGAATCTGACTGTCTTCATATATTTAAACAGTATAACAGGCTGGAAGGGCCATCAGGAATCCAAAATCTGTTAACATACTGGAAATTCACTCTTTGAGTGCTGGAGCAATTCATCCAATGCAGCACTGAAAGGGTGTATCTGTTCCTGTGTAACTGAGGAAAGAGCTGAACTATAAGTCTATTCTTAAACTTGTAGCAAATAGGGTGGGCATATCTCATGGTTCGGATCTAAAAAACACATTTAATATAGACATACATGATTTTAAAAATAAAAATAAAAACAACAGCTCAAGGCAGGAGGTGTTACCATGTTAATACATTGATTATGCATAGGGTACTAAAGTTTAATAAATAATATGGACAGACAAAATGACCAGTGTTGAATTGCATAGTGTCCCCTGCATAGTTATTTATGATTATATACAAGATGTGACATGAGTAGTGTTATCTCTTAGGTACATAGCACACAGCATTGGAGTATGGTGGTCTAGTAGGGTATTTAACCCCTATATGATTAGTATGTGTGGCCAAACTATGTGTAATAGCCTAATTACCATGCATGGAATAAGCAATGGAATGATATGCAATGTATGCAGGGGGAGCATAAATCAAATTATATCAACAAGACAATTTATACACATTGCTGTATAAACAAATATGTTTAGGATTATTGGATGAGATTAAACAGTGTATTTAACTCCTACAGGGAAACAAAAAAATGTACTATAGAAACATAGATAATGTGTACTTCTCGTTCAAGCCTCTGGGATATACTGTGTCCAAAGTTTTTATCCAGAACGTTTCACGTTGTAGAAGAAGTTTACTTCGATCACCCCCACGTCTGAGGGGGGGTATATGGTCTATAGCCATAAATTTCAGGGTGGGTAACGTGTGGCCATGGGCCAAAAAGTGTTTTGCTACAGGGAGTTCAGCCTTATTGTCCCTATAGGCAATGCGAATGTTGGATCTGTGGTTGCGGATCCGTTCCCTCAGTGGGAGGTCAGTTTTGCCCACATAGGAGAGGCCACACGGACACTGAAGTTTATAGATGACAAAATCCGAAGTGCAGGTCAACCTATGCCTAATTTGGTACTTCCGCCCAGTGTGTGGATGCTGGAAGAATTTTCCAGGTATCATGTGGCTGCAGGTGACACAGCCCAGACAGCGATAGCAACCAAGGCTCTGTGCTGTTTGTTGTTTGGTGTAGCAGTGTACTGGGTCCGTCTTTACCAGGAGGTCACGTAGATTTTTTCCCCGTTTATAGCACAACATGGGTGGATTCTGAAAGATTTTTGGTAGTGTTGGATCTTCTGATAGTAAACGCCAGTTGGAGTGCAAGGTGTTCTTGAGGCTGTGGGATGCCGTATTGTAGGTGGTCGGAAAGACTAGTCGTGGTGTATCATCTTTTTTCTCTCTCATAGGCTGTTGGCTCTTATCAAGTGCTTTCTGAAGAGTAGCATCCTTGTAGCCTCTCTGTTTAAACCTATTCCATGTTTCTTTAGTTTGTAAGCATGCTCTCATGGGATCTGAGCTATTCCTTTTAACCCTTAGGAACTGGGAGAGTGGTAAGGATTCTTTCAAGTGTCGTGGGTGAAAGCTGTCAGCTTGGAGTAGGGTGTTACGATCCGTTGTCTTGGTGAATAAAGTATACCCAAGCTTCATCTCTTTTTTAAAGATATGGACATCCAAAAAATTCACTGCATCCTGGCTCACTGTCATCGTTAATTTGACCGGTGTGGGTGCCCTGTTGATGGCCTCTATCATCTCCAAAATGGACTGGTGATCTCCCTTCCATATAAGGAACACGTCATCAATGAAGCGCCTATAGAATAAAATATTTGCTTCATACGGTTGTAGAATGTGGAGGGTCTCAAATATATACATAAAGCTGTTGGCATACATGGGTGCCATAGCTGCTCCCATGGAGGTCCCCGCTATTTGCTGGTACCAAGTTTCTTCAAATCTGAAGTAGTTAAGTGTAAGGACTGCCTCCAGGATTTCCATGACGTATTCAATCGGGGGGCCTGTGTATGTTGTTGAGTCTTGTAACACTTTGCGCATTGCTTCTATACCATCCAAATGAGGAATGATTGTGTAGAGACTTTTCACATCACACGTTACCAGCAGTGTAGTAGTGTTGGGTAAATTGATGGTGTCCAGAAGTTTCAATAGGTCTGGGGTATCTTTAATGCAGGTGGGAAGCTTGACAACTGTATCTTTAAATAAATAGTCCAGCCACTGAGCCAATGGTTCCAGTACTCCCCCTATGGCTGACACTATGGGTCTGCCTGGTGGATGATCAATGCTCTTGTGTACCTTGGGTAAGGTGTAAATAATCGGAGTCTTAGGTGTGGACTGGATCAAGAATTTCTGTAACTCTGTTGTCACAAAGTTAGCTTCCACTCCATATATATATATATATCTTCATCTCCATCTATATTTTCTAGAGGCAGATTTAATCACCTACCTTTCTAATTGGCAAATCTTTGATAAAATCCATTACGGCTTGCCTGTCGGGGGGGACGGTATACTGCCCATTAGGCTTGTTCTTATCGCTGCAAACCTTGGCCAGCAACATATTTGGAGCAATGCCTAAATACAAAGTAAAACAAAATGCGTGATGAGATTCTGCTAAACATAATGGGTTATGTGCATAATTATTATTATTGACTTATTGGTTTCAAGCATACTTCGACTAGCAGGCCTAGCCCAGAGGAACACTCATTTACCATTACTGAACAGCTAGCGCAGTGATTTGTGGTCCGTATTACAAAGCACGAATCAATAGATCGAAAATAATGTCTGCAATTCATGAGACCTTCCCTGCGTCTATCCTCCAGAGGGGAATCAAATTTAGCACTAAGAAGCCAAATATATTATCACTGGGACATCGAGAGGATTATGGATCACTACAACTTGAAATATAGTTTTATGGAACTTTATTGGACCCCGTGAAGTTTTTTTTTTTTTTTTTAATCTGTCATTAGAAAATGTTATAATTCTATTTATGAGTAAACAAAGTCTCAAGCCTGAACGGATAACAGACATTTTTATTTTACTGCCTCTTCATAGTGACAATGGAATACAGCCACGTAATGAAGTAATAATGGAATAAACGGATCCATTATTTAATGGAGAAAGATAAGAAAGTTATTCTTGTGATGTTTTTTCTCCATTAGAAATCAACAGATTTCAAAAAACACAAATTGTATATGTTTTTTTTTTTTTTTTTAATTCTTTTTTTTTGATTTTTTAGATGCATATTATATGGAAATACAAAAGATCTTGTGTGTAGCAAGTTAATATAACAATATCGTTCAACAGCATAGTACATGGCATTCTCTTTTCAGTATGGAGGATAGGAATGTTTTAGAGTCATATAAACCGGAGACCCATTGGTATGGTACCACAGTCTGGGGTGAGTGTTATTTTCCCTTACTTGGGTTGTGCCATCTGCATGTATCTGGGCTTCTTTAGTGGGCAGTCAGCTCGACCCTAACCATAGGATTTGTTGTGTTTTGGGTCCCAGACTCAGACCCTGTTTAGGTAGTGGTGTCTAGTCGAGTATACTAATTCGTGGAGTAGCAAGTAAATGAGAGACGTTGCTTTTGACATTCGGTACTGGATTGTTTGTTTTTTGGATAAGTGCAGTGTGATATATCCCAGGAGTAGTGGGGTTTTTACTTGCTTTTACGGTGGGGGTCCCAGTTCCTGCAGTGTATGTTGTGGTACAGGAGTGGTGTGTCAGAGAGGTGTGCCGTTGGATGTTGGGCTTGTAGTTTTTGGTGTCTGTTGTGTGGTGTATTCTATTATGAATGCTCGTTTACATTTGCCTCTCTCTGAGTGTCCCATCCTGTCTGTGGTCGTGTTTGAGGTTGTGATTGGGTCTTTGATAACAGTAGTCATGGCATAACATATGAATAAACCAGAGAGCGGAAAGAGAGAAGAAAAAGAGAACAAAAAACATTAAAATAAAATTATAGAATAGAATACATTAGCAGTTAGGAGCACTTGTTTAGCCTTCAGTTAGTGCTGGTAGGGATTTGCTGCCTGGAAGTCCAAGAGATCAGTCCCGGGTGTGCCCTTATGGGCGGTAGTTGGCCTCCCCTCCCTGCCATCGCGGCTAGGTTACCCCTGGGTTGGAGAGTCCTATGGATGGTCTTTCCACTCTATTGGGTGTGCGTCTCCGGCTAGTTTCTTTTTCCCCTGTGGGGTTCGCGGTTGACTGGGCTGCCACTGCTGGCCGTGTCGCTGGAGGTGGTGCCGGCAGGTCAAGGCCTCTCAGGAACTCAGTGTGGTCCTCAGAAGCCGAAAGAACATGTACAGTGTCCCCATGTGGTACCACCAGTGTTCCCGAAAGTCCCCATCGGTATCTAATGCCTTTGTCTCGAAGGATCCGGGTGGTGGGTGCGAACCTACGCCGTTCAAGTAAGATTGCAAAAGGTAAGTCATCGTATACTGTGATTTTCGTATTGGCTATGAGCAGACTTGGTCTTTGTCTGGACCGTGCCATTATAGAGGACTTCACGTTGGTGTCTCTGGTGGTGGCTATGATGTCCCGGGGGGCGTCCGCGGGTGCCGTGGGGGCCTTCCTGACCCTGAAGGCTGTCACTATTGGCGGTCTCTCTGCGTCCGTCTGGACTCCGAGTTCTCTCAGGACCTCGTGGGTAAAGCTGATCAGAGCTTCTTGGCCTATTGACTCTGGGGCCCCACGGATCCTGATGTTTTTACGTCTGTGCCGTGTCTCTAGGGAGGTGACTGTGCGGGAGAGGCGCTGTACTTGTTGGGTGAGTGTATTTAGGCGGGAGCTGGTATCGTCCAGCTTCTTTCCCCTCTCTACTTCCCTGCACTCCACTTCTCTCACACGGCGGTTCAGGCCTCCGACCTCCTCCTGTACTCCAGCGAAGTCGGCTTTCCATACCTCCCTCAGATCCCGCAGGAGGTTTTTAATATCTTCCTTGGTGGAGGGGGATTTGTCTGAGTCTGATTCAGACCTCTGGTATATCCCGCTGCTGGGATTGGGTGCTTGGGGTGTCTCTTCATCCAGCGATCGTTCAGAATCGCTGGAGCTGCGTGTTTCCACGGGCGCCATGTTTGGTCGGGCCTGCGGCTGCGGCCTGGTGAAGGACAGTCGGATATCTGTGTGACTGTTGCTCTCGGCTTGGGCAAATCTTCGGTGTTTGCGCCCCATCTCTCTCTTGGGGAGTTCCCTCAGGTGTCGGCAACGTTAAAATTTGCTCTCTTTTGTGGCAAAATAGACAGTTTTGCACTTCTATAGCGGGAGCTCAGTAAAACCTCGACCGCTCTGTAGCTCGGCTAGCCACGCCCCCCCTGTATATGTTTTTTTAAAAGAGACATCAACCTATGACTTAGTACTTCACTGTGTGAAATGCGCTGGGAAGCCACCGATGCGAGCTTGTACCGCTTGTATCTGAACACCTGGGTAATAATGGTTGTTTGGAAAAGAAACACCTCTTTCAACACGTGCTGGTCAGTAGCGAGCACTACCCAGTGTCAGCAATGCAGGAATTGCCAACAGGCAATGTTGAGTTATGACTATAAATCTTACAGAATTCACCGTCCCGATCATACAATTTAATAGTGGAATGATGAATAACAGTCATTGAAAGATGTTCAAAACAATGATGTTTCTGAATACTGGATAACGGGTTTAAAGAGACATTCAAACTACATAGATCGCTTATTATGCTTGTCACATAATCTGAGGTCGGCAGAGCTTTATGTTAGTTGTAGTTCTACAATAGCTGGGAGTATAATTATGTTACAAGTAATTTGCTGTGCTTTCTATAAAATAGTGTTTCATTACATTAGCCAACTTCTCCACAATTCAATTTCAAACCCTGCTGTTTGCAGTGTGCAGATGATCATATTTGGTAAAAGCCATTGCTTGTAATGTACTTTATGTATGCAGTCAGAGGTCCCATTACAGCTATTCAGATAACAAAAGCCAAACATTGGATGCAATGTTGCAAAGTAGTGAGTCTGCTGTGAGTAGACCTATTTAAGCAGTTATTATGTTATTCTATTTGAGAAAACGACAACCAGAGTAAACCGTTTTTCTAAACAAAATTTAGACAGAAAATGGATTGAAACATCCAACAGATTTTTCTGAAATTAAAATAATAAAACCATATTCTAGCACGTCATGCACAGTGTGTTATGCTTTGTGCGGACATTTTGATATCATACGGAGTTGCATGGGATTTGTAATAATGTTGCTTTTTTGGGCAGCAGCCTAATGAATCCCAGCTTGAGCCAAACATATAGTAGACTTTCCCTACAGCCACTCTAACGTAAGGGTTTTCTGTACCCATAACCATTCATAAAAATGAAATACCAAATACCTACCTATTATCATGCCATGCCAACAGTAAACTCTTGTTGTAGAAAATTACCCAAATTTGACACATATTTGGGATCAATGAACTCTGAACATGTGAACAAAGATCTTATTCTGTTTTGTTCGTGTACGTTAAAATAACATTGCCCGAGGGTGATGCCATAGAAGTTCCGGGCAAGTCAGCTAGTTTTAAAAGGATGGTACAGTCATTTTTTTTTCTCCATATAATTTTCAGTTAAGTATTTTAAAAATTTTATGGAGGAAGAGAAGTAGATAAAAAAATAAAAATAAAATAAAAAAAAATGTAAGCAATTTGTATAATGTTGGGGCATGTTTGACTTGTTAACAATATCTTTTGTGTTAAAAAAATAAAATAAAAATCTGTTTTATGCTGTTCCATACGTGAAATTATAAACAACGTATATTTGCACTTTTTTTTTTTTTACTTAGTTAAAGCAGGGTCCTTTAAAAAATGTTCTAAGTTGATTTGTTTTCTTAAAATTAAAATACAAAAACATAGAAACATAGAATGTGACGGCAGATAAGAACCATTCGGCCCATCTAGTCTGCCTAAACATTTGACTTATTTCTATTATGACAAATTCATTCAAGCTGAGCATTTACAAAAATATAAAAAGCTGACAATATCCTGGAGAAGAAAAAATTTAACATCTGGTAACATCTGCAAAGATTACCTGAATATGTTCAAAAAGGATGCTAAAACTCCAAACTGGAATAACGTTGTAGGTCTATTAAATCCACTATAATGCACAATGCAATGGTGAAAGACTTAAAACTAGCATACATTACCTGCGCTTGCGGTCAGTTTGGTTTTCTGCTCAATACGAAAGCGCATTTCCTCTACAGCATCCTCTTTGGATATGCCAAAAACAACCGTTTTAACCAGCTGGTTCCTTTCGGCATTGTCCGGAGTTGTAACTGTACCGTTCTGGTCAGCAGGGAAGGAAGGGCTGTCTTCAAAAAGAACGGGTGATGTGCACTGTACTTGTTCCCCAGTTTCAGCACCTAGAAGATCACCATAGAAAGCATGCTTGATAAAACGTCTGTAGACATACTATTTACTAAAGCGGGAATTGGCTGGAAATTTAGGTTACGATAACCGCTTTGAAAAGATGTTCCTAGTTACCTATGTATTCTACTTTAGGAACCCGGCTAGTCTTTAAAGCATAGACAATTAATTATGGTTTTGCTCAACTCCAGACAAGATGACATGATCAGCGAAGTCACACTTGTTAAATGTTCAATGTTATTGTTTTTTTTTTATATTCATTCTGCCATTTAGTCCAAACCTTGGAAATCGAAGGAACACGATAGAGTTAGGAATACAAACCTGTATATGCTAGGTCTCCTCCTCCCGCGCATGTCCCGGCGATGGTAAGACTGAATACACATGTTTGGCAAGCCCCATGCACACACTGAAGCTTCCCCTTAGGAAAACATTGAATCAATGCTATCCTATGGGGAAAACAGAAGATGTTCGAAGTTTTCATGCAAAGTGTGAGGATACCCCATGTTGGATAGCAGAGAAAAACACTGCTAAGGACTCAGAAGTGCCACTTGTGGCTCTCTGGTAAACAGTCACTAGAGGTGGCGTCAATTCTGCAATACAATCATTGCAGTTTCTTAAACGGTTCAACCCTTAGAGGTCAAGCCATTTTGATGATGTTGTTATGGTGCCTGGAGGGTCCCTTTAAATATATTCTTATTAGATGATGTTGTGCAATGTCGTCTGTAATAAGCAACGCACATTGGTCCTCTACATATAGAAACATCAACACACAGAGACCAAAAAAACTCTGAACACTGTGTTACATGTGCAGCATATCTTTTCATCTTGAGTTTAAACTCCAAGACTGTTTATATAATGATGAATTAAACCACAATATTACATCACATTGAGATCTACCGATAGTTAACTCTTACACAAAATAAACACTATGTGAGTTTATAGAGAGAAATAGCAGACAATGTATGTGCTTGCTGTGAGATATCTGTATAAAGATACTACAGAAAATGATTTGTAATAATGTGTGATTAAATGAAAACTAACCATTCACTTTGTAATGCTAACTGCAATAGTCTAAGACAGATATAAAAGTATTCTTCCAGCATCGATGTTTACAGATATAAAGAAGTATTTTATGCATTCCAATGTTATTCAAGGATAGCATAAACTAGTTTTCCATTACAATTTTCATCTCCTGACCTTCAGGATCAACATTAAATCACCACTCCAGAGAGGTCAATGGATAAATGTTTCTCAATTTGTGTTACCTTCAAGTGTTCTCTCCTCCGTGACGTTCTCATCTGTGATAACGTGCCGTCGTTTTTCCTCAGGCCAGCTGAGTCTTTCCTCTAGATGATCTGTAATATCTAAGTAGGCTTCATCGAGGCTCAAGGGCAGAAAATTAGGGTCGTAGTCTGCAAGGATTTCTCGAATCTGAAAAGGATGTGCATTTCATTAATGTAAATGGTAACGTTAATATAGGATTGCAAGGGTTCAGGATTAATGCCGCAAGAGCACCCAATAACACAGAGTCTGTGTGATTCATCCCATACGAGGTCTTATCCTAAATTTTATTATGTTTTTATTACACCTGCACGTTGAGTACATGAATTGTGACTGTCAACATATTCGGTAATAACAAAATATAGTTAGGCATGGCACATGCAGAGAGAGAAGAGAATGAAAAAATAAGAAAAAATGAATCTTTCTTTAGGAAATAGAATTTAAAGGTTGTACCGTATTTTTAAAGGTTACATACACTCGTAGTACTCAATATTGGATGAACAGACTTATCTCTTTTGAGAAGGGTCCTACCTATTGCTCCTGAAACATTTTGCAATTGTCTCATATATTGTTAATTTTTCCCCCTTTATAGTATTGTAAAGCTCTGCAGAATATATTGGCGCCATGTAAATGGTGATCATAATAATAATGTAGAGTATTTTCAGTGAAATCACTGAAGGTCAAAAAACATTTGAGAACGATATATTAGGGTTGTATGTTCGGCAGTTACATCACCGATATATACCACCTACCTCTGAACTTACGGCACGGTACTTGTCAAAATTTGTCGGAACAATGGTGAGATTAGGACACAGTTTCTTGGCAATGAATCCTGGCATAGCAGCACGTACACCAAACCTTCGTGCAAGATAGTTTGATGTGGACTAGAAGAAAAAAAAAAACAGAACATAGGTAATAGTCTATAAAAATAAATATATATATATATATAAATAAATAAAATAAAACCAATGCCTATATTTGCACTATGCATCTGTGTATATGTGGGACTGTGCCTGTGTGCACATCAAAAACAAATGAGATGTGTATATTGAAATTTAGTTTGCTACTTTACTATGAGAGATACTAATATCAAATATAAAATAAAAAGATATACATATGGCCAATGAAATATATCAATTAGAGTTAATTACAGAGCAAAGACCATAAGTGGTCGTACATTTGAGCTATACATAATGACTTATCAGACAGGAATCGCCCTGGGCATCGGCTGAGTAATGCTTTAGATGGCTGTTACAGAGTATCTATATGATAAACGAGGTTCCCAGGCCTCTGTTCCGGTTTACATTTTAAAGTCTATAAATAAAAGTCTAGCACAGATCTGTAAACGTGATCACAGTCTCTGAATATCACACTTACCATCGCACGTACTATAACCACATTAGACAACGTAACTGCTAGTTATCATATTATGAAGACGGACAAGTTTAGACACTAAACAGTGAAACGTGATCAATTCAAAACTGAAATGCTAAGTCCGCGTTAAAACAGGCAAGTTGTAAAAAAAATAAACAATAATAATTTTAAAAAAAAGGAAGTTTAAATGGAAGATTTTTTTTATCACATTAAAGTTTCCCCAAACATTTCAATGGACATTCAGTAGGTTAGGGTATATTTGGGGTGGGACATCACATTTTAAAACACAGGATTTCTCACTAAAATGTAAATTGTAGGAAATCGTACTGAAACGTTTATTAACCTGCAACATATTGCGCTGCACACCTCCTTTAGTGCGTAGTTGTTCTGACGCGATTCAGACATTGCATATTAGATTTCTCTTTCCGTGACTTTGGTTCCATATAACCAGATTATACAGATTGGATTTCTGGCTAAAATAGACACAGCTGATATTAGTGAGCCTGTACCGTGCTGTTCCAGTTTGTGTAATGATCTGGCTCCTGCGGCTCAGAGTACAGGTCTGAGGTCTTCTCTCTCTACTGGACTTTCCTTGACATTTACCTGTACATGGCACGTGTGCGTCACCGAGTAAATTGTTTACTAATTGTTTTACTAAAGCAACTTCTTGGACACTTCCTGCCTGACAAATCCTTATAAATGGATTATATGTAAGGGCATTTATTCTGCTTCTATGCTGAGAGTGGGCTTTAGTGGCAGCCATTTATAAAAATGTATAACAATGGCTGCTGTTAAAGACCGCCCACTAAGTCTACGTGCTTCTGTGTTCTCTCCATTTGTGCATGCGCGTGCATAGCAGGGCAGGATCCTGATTGGTCACTCTCATTCTGGTATTGGAGTGTTCCACATGCAAATGCAAACAGACCCACTAAGCAGAGCTCCGAGGGACACATTATACAACATGCAACTTATTTTCATTTTTTTTATTGCGAATATTATCTTTATAATGCATTATTGGAACACTAATGTTACGATGTCATGGTCTGGGTACAATGGTCCTGCCATTTTAACCCTGCAATGTAAAAGATGACATTTTTTTTTTAGCATCTTTCAGATAGCCAGTAGAGGCGCTTCCTCTACAAAAGCCAAGTAAAACTATACACATATCTGTACTCTTTAGAAAAGTGTATACTGTACTGCAGTATTCTACAGGTAAAGAGATATTCCAGGTTAAATTGCCCTGATTTTCCTTAGTTTGTAGCAAATCTGCAGCTTCTTCAGTGTAGAGACTCCGTTCTGGATACAGGATGGCCTTGACATAGAGAAAAATCAGGGCAATTTAACCTGGAATATCTCTTTACCTGTAGAGAGTCTGCTTTGCACTTGAGAAGATAGAAAGAATAAAAATATTCTGAGCTTTAAAACAAGCCAGATGAGAGCAGGAAAGAGAGTCTATCGAGGGTCACTTGGGAGATACGGTTATCTACGTGCAGTTCTTACCAGCATGCTCATGGATCCCACAGCCATCGGCTTGTCTTTCAGTTCCGGGTTGTCTCGCATTTCTACAGCAGCATAAAATGCGTCCATGTCAATATGCACGATAACACGGTTTAAATCTCGCCTCTTCTCCAATTCCAATACAAGTCTGTCCATCTGTTCGAAAAGGAAGAATCACCGAGACTAAACACATATTTATAGAACGTAAACTCAAATAAAAATAAAAAAATCACCTATTTTGTTCAACTCAGCTTATTATCTGCACTGATAGAAAAAAAGAAAAACAGAAATAAATGGAAAAACAGAAATAAAAAACCAAAAATTAACAATAAGCCCAACGCACAGATAGGAAAATCAAAAGACTCACTTAGAAACATAGAATGTGACGGCAGATAAGAACCATTCGGCCCATCTAGTCTGCCCAATTTTCTAAATACTTTCATTAGTCCCTGGCCTTATCTTATAGTTAGGATAGCCTTATGCCTATCCCACGCATGCTTAAACTCCTTTACTGTGTTAACCTCTACCACTTCAGCTGGAAGGCTATTCCATGCATCCACTACCCTCTCAGTAAAGTAATACTTCCTGATATTATTTTTAAACCTTTGTCCCTCTAATTTAAGACTATGTCCTCTTGTTGTGGTAGTTTTTCTTCTTTTAAATATAGTCTCCTTTACTGTGTTGATTCCCTTTATGTATTTAAATGTTTCTATCATATCCCCCCTGTCTCGTCTTTCCTCCAAGCTATACATGTTAAGATCCTTTAACCTTTCCTGGTAATTTTTTTTTTTTTTTAATTCTTTATTTTGTATTGACATAAAATACTGCAAACAATGGTTAGCATTTACATTCAGTAGATAACAGCAAGAAAGATGGTAACATTAGGTATATACATCTATTTGTCATATATAACAGAGGATTATGGCATATGGACATTCGTTGGCATATCTCCTTCATGGTTTTTTATATAGGCGGTTCCCAAGGTTCTCTTTAGCTAGCTAGTAATATTTATTGTTTTACTCTGTCCTCGGAAAATCGTCTGAGCTAACTGTGTATGAATAGCAGTTTACTGCCTCTGGTGCTTATGGTTCCTGTTTGCCACATATGACTATCGTTAGGGATGCCTTATGTTGGTCAATATTTAGTTTTTATGAAACTTGTAAGCCTGGATAGAAATAGACAGAAAGAAGAAGGAGAGGTATCAGATAGTTAGAGAGAAAGGAGAGGGGGTGGGGTGGGGGAGGAGGGGTTCCCTGAATGGGGCATTTAGTTCTTCAGTCGGAGCGTGATTATATATTAACTTCCCAGATTGGAGTTTTCCCAAGGTCTTCTGAAAAGTTTTTAAGGTGCCCCTTATCCTAGCTGTTAGGTTGTCCATCAAGTGGACTTCTTTTATTCTATTTATGACCCCTGTGATGAGTGGTATGCCTGGTTTAAGCCAGTCTTTTGTAGATAAGCTTTTGTTCATGCCTAGTCCATCCGTCTAGGGTCCTGCTTAATAGGATTAGTCATGGATCTAGGTCTGGAGTTCTTAAGAAGACCTGCGACAATAGGGCCTGTATCTGTTTCCAAAATGTGACCATCTGTGGGCATTCCCACCACATGTGCATGTACGTCCCCCTCAGACCGCAACCCCTCCAGCACTCATCTGTAGGAGTTTTGTGCATTTGGTATAGTTTAACTGTTGTAGTATACCAGCGAAGCATAGTTTTCATAGATTGCTCCTGAAGGGTAACGCACACTGACGAGGTATGGTTAGCCTCCCAGATCTCTTGCCACTCTATGCCTTCCAACGTTTCCCCTAGGTCTCTATCCCATTGATCCATATAGGCTAGTTTGCCCCAGTCCCTAGCTTCTGAACAGAGGTGGGCATACATGAGCGTTATCATGCCTTTGGGTATAATTTCTTGGAGGCAGATGCGTTCAAAGAACGTCATCTTTTTCTGGGCCGCTGTTTATATGTGTGCTAATTTTGCGAAATCTCGAATTTGTATGTGTCTAAAAAAGTACGCGGGGTGAGGTGGCCCCGCTGTCTTAGCGCGTCAAAGGTGATGACTTCCGTCCCTTCGTATAGTTGGTCGGTGAGAGCTAAGAGCACATCATCCACATAGGCTGAAACCAGAAATTCTCTACCCCCCCACCTCTATACCTTTCACGCCCGGATGTTGCCGTAGGGCCTGTAGTGGGGTTCTAACGATAGGACAAATAAAAGAGGGGAGAGGGGGCATCCCTGTCTAGTACCGTTGAAAAGCTGAAAAGTTCAGAGCGGGGCCCCTGAGATCTTCACCTGCGCTCTGACGTTGCTTTACATTGCTCTTAATAAGGTCATGAACTGTTCAGGGAACCCTAGGTGGGTCAGGAGTGTGAACAGGTATGGCCACTTCACTCTGTGAAAGGCTTTTTCCGCGCCGAGCGAAACGAACGACGTTGGAGTCTTTGTGTCCACCTGCGGGTGTTTTCGGATAGCTGTCTATTCGGTATAAAGCCGACTTGGTCAGCGTCTATCAAGTACGCTAGGAATGGGTTGAGGCGTTCTGCCTGAATTTTTGATAAGAGTTTCATATCTTGGTTTATGAGGGAGATAGGCCTGTAACTGTCTGGGGACTGGGGATCTTTATCTGGTTTTGGCAATAATACGATGGTGGCTAGGGACATATCTGGCTTCGGGGTGCCTCCCGTCTGAAACCCAATGAATACTGTTGTTAAGTGGGGGACCAGTTCCTCGCAAAACATTTTGTAGTAACTACCATCAAACCCATCGGGTCCTGGGGCCTTGTTCCCTTTTAAAGCTGTTATTGACCGGTATATTTTGTCAGCGGTGATTTCAGCTGCTAAAATGTCCACTGCTTCTTGTGGTAACTTAGGTAGTCCGAGGTCCCGCACGAACCAAAGGGTTGCATTTTCGTCTTTATCGTCAGTGTCTCTGAGTTAGGGGAATGATTGTAGAGGGATTTATAGTATTCGGTAAAAACCTCAGCGATATCTTTAGGCATCGTTTTGATTGACTTATCCATATGCCGGATGGATGTTATGTGTCCTCGTCTCATTCTGGGTTTGAGGACTCTGGCCACTAGAGTGACATTTTATTTGCCTGTTCGTAAAAAGATATTTTGGACTAGGTCATGACTCTAGATGTATCGTCTAATAGCAGAGTGCGTATGTCAAGTCGGGTCGCTTCTAAGCGTCTAAATGTGTCATTGTCTGGATGTCCTTTGTGTTTTTGTTCTAGCGTCCGTAACTCAGTCAAAAGTCTTTTTAGACTTTGGGCTTTCGTCTTCTTTTTGGCAGTTGCTATCTTAAGTGTTCCTCGTATAACCGTTTTATGTGCTGCCCATATTATTTCTGGGCGCAGGTCTGGTGTGGCATTGGAGTAAAAAAACTCTAAAATGTCAAGACTTGTATGTATGAGAACTTGTGGTACTATGGGTTAAGCTGTTATTGTACTAATGTTTCTTATTCTGGCGCAGCACGTGTATATATACCCCATGACACTGAAGCCACTGCGAGTAAATGATCTATGCCCTTCACTACTGTGAGAACAACTGTTCCCATTGTAGAGAACAATGTACCAAGTGATATGTAACCCTGTTAATCTCCCGCACCTGTACTAATGTACCGTACTTCTGAACTGTACAATGTGAAATGATAGGTTTGCTGTCTTTTCTTTTTCTTATGTTGACAAAACATTGATAAACTGGCAATAAAAAAAAGTGAGCCTGGAGACACTCAATAAACGGCCAGCTGATGTGTTGAATAGTCTGAAAAAATCTAAGGGATCCCTGGAGACAATGTACTTAGTACTTAATGTGGATAATCGCAGGTGGCCTTCCTGACGATTTTATGATCTGTTTGTTGTAGTATGTCAGTCCAGTAAGATTCAGTAGATAAAAAATAGTTATTTACTCCCTGAAGAAGTGGCCACACGGCCCACAAAACATGTAGGAGTGAGGAATTACTGAACACCACGAGCTACTCACCTTTGAACTGCTGGAGTGCCCGAAACACAATCCACCTGTGATCAGACGCGGGAAAACAGGAGAGACGCTGAAGTGACAGGACACCCACATCTTACAGGACGGACATACTACAACAAACAGTAAGGATCATAAAATCCTCAGGAAGACCATCTGCGATTATCCACATTAATTACTAAGTACATTGTCTCAAGGGATCACTTAGATTTTTTCAGACTATTCAACACATCAGCTGGCCGTTTATGGAGTGTCTCCAGCCTCACTTTCTTCATATCAGATTTACTATCTCTTCCAGAGGTAGTCTCCAGGACTCTCAGTTTTATTTTTAATTTTTTGTTTTAGAGAAATTTGTTTTTAGATTTTGTGTCTACTGACCTGTTTCTATAGGAGTATGCACACACATACTCGCTTATGTATATTTTTATTTGCCTTGTATATTATTTAGAATAAAGTGTTATTTTTATATAAATGTTCCTGTCTCCCTTTGCCCTTCTTGGGTTCTCTTTCCTGTTATTCACACATTTGCGTGGGGTGATGTTGAATAGTGCTTTAAAAAAAAAAGAAAAAAGTTTTATACACTCTCGCTCTCGTCTCTTGATTAATGAATTCCCTTTTTCAGTGAAGTACGTTTAGAAATCCCAGTCAAGGTCACCCAAAAGCAGCATATTAAGTTATTTTAAGCTTTGTGAGATGAACACATCATAACTTGCTGGTAATAAATGACTGAATGTATCCCAACTCTTATGATTTCAACATCTCATGCTCAAGGCCTCACGGAGACTCCTGATATAAGCATGACCTAAACAGATGACTAACGTTATAGTGTGCTCTGTATGGGCAAAAGGGGAAATATGAATACATAGATTCTATCCTGATTCTATATGTTAAAAATAATACTTATTTAATGTATTCTATAGTAAAGAAATTAAATGACCCCCTCTGTCCACACACACACTCTCAATTATACCCCGTTGTTCCACATACTTACGCAGGACCTGGACACATAGGTTTAGTACGCTTTATCCTGCATTGGAAACAGTTAAAATGACTTGTAGCCAGGACTGTAGATGGTTTCCAGAACCTCCATAACTGTGATACAGAGGGCTGACATAACTCAAACCTTTCATGAAGAATTCACATTTTGGCAAATTAAAGAGTTACTCCAACCACCATGACCACGTCTGCTTTTAGAAGTGGTCATGGTGATAATAGTCTGTATGTGCAGCATTTCTGCTTGAAACGTGGAACATACGGAGATATTTGATAGTTACACCCCTGGGACACGTGAAATAGACAGCCCGGAACCCTGAGCAGGCTTAATGATCTAATGAAGCACGTTTCTCCCCTCACTTACTCACTTTCCCTTCTTCCCCTCCTTTGCGTCACTGCCTCCCTTAACTTGCATAGAGCATGTGCATGTGTTTGGTGCCAGTGAAATGGTACAATCAAATGGTTCTCTCTATTGGACCATAGGACATCGGACAGAGGCGTGGAAATGAGCAAGGGGAGCTTCGTCCGGCCCTGGATTGCAGCTAAGTTTACAGGTTCTATTACAGGGTTTTAACAAAAAATGGCACCCCAGTTAAACCTGCAGCTGGGAACATTAATCGTTGTAAAGCAACTGCTACATTTCCTTTGCAGGATTAACCTTCCCTGTGACTGTCACTCAGACAGCCAATAGGGACTCTTCTGTGAAACAGAGTAACGCTCTCTATTTCCATCAGACTGTCTCAGAGGGACCACATAACCTGCACAGCGCTGCACACTAGTCTCCAAATGGTTTCCTATGGAAAAGCATTGGATTGGCTGAGATCATCAATATCGGTTATCCCAGCCAAAGAGGCAGAGATTCACAGAGGATACCTGCACAGTGAGGGCAAAAAGGTAAATAAAATAACTTTTTTTTTTTTTTTTTGTGTCAATCATATTTATTGAAAATATTTTCAGTGAATTCCGTAAGCATACGGCAAGTATAACAGTAAAAAATACAAGACATGTATGAACATCAAAACAATTGCAATTATGTCCCGCCCTTGATAATCCGGACTGTGCCACCGTGCGGTCTTAAGCCCTTAATAGTGGTCATGTGGGAAGTCGGACAGTCTACCGTCAATACAGTGTATGTCATCCAACCCCGCGTCTGCGTGAGCACCCTGCGGTGCGCATCCCGTGCTTAACTGTTGACCCTTATGATCGGTCTGTCCTGGGGTTATGGTAAGCATCCGGGCCTCGTTGCCTAGTAGCGCTCCGGATCACCTAGCTCCGTATGTGGGAGAAGAACCGACTAACCTCTGGTAAATGGAGGTCAGCCTGGTACCCGTAAGTCCCTCCTCAACTTGTATGTCTAGGAGGGTGACAGTCTCCTCGGCTGTGACAGCGTGATCTGTCTGTGCCAGTCGTGTCCGACCTAGGCTTCTGGGTAAATTGTCCGCCTGAGGGTGTGTCGGTCGGAGCCTGTCAGGTGCAGGGTTATAACTTTTTTTTAACCTTGGCTAGGTAACCGTGACTAGGGCACTATAGCATTGGCGATACATATTTGCATTCTGAAAATGATAGTGTTCCTTCAATCCGTAATTTTCAAAACTAGACTTCAGCGCTCAAAAACATAAAACAATCCTATGTGTGTATTAATGGTCAATAACAATCTGGGTGAACTAGGAGCTTCATAGAGAGAAGTCTGGCTTTAAGGTTGTTTAGGTGAAAAAGCTTCAAGGAAGGGAAGCAAAAAGGTCTTACGGGTATTGAAACAAGTCTTTGAAAAGCAATTCATATAAAAGTCATGTTAAAAATAAAAAGCATAGAATTCAACTGTAAAATATTTAAACCTAGTTTACAGAAAGAAAATGTAAAAGAAAAAAAAAAATGATATCACTGGAAGATGTAAATTAATAAAACGAGAGCCAGGATTTGATATAAAATGCCAACTTGTGCGTATCTTAAACATTTGACAAGAAAATGAGACGGGATGATTTGACTGTGCCGAAGGTGCCAATAATGGCTTTTCTAAATCATAATCCATAAAACACACAGAGCGATGGAATAAAGAACTCGAAGTCTTTAGAAACTCAATTTTACCAACGATTTCAAGTTTCAGAAAAGTCAGAACAGAACTTTAGCGTGTGCCGGCTGTGATGTAAAAATGATACGGTATCATATTAAAAAGGTCAATGATGCCTTAATATAAATTATATGATATGAGACAGTAATATGACAGAGGTGGAAAGATGTACTTTAATAAACATTTATAGATTATAAATCTAGAGATTTGCCCGTCACACGTTTTACTACTGCAGACAGCCCTGGACAGGGTACTGGGAAATACAGAAAGCCCAACGGTTAGGGTGGACTGTACGTTCGGTTCTTTACAATCCAAGTAGAATTCAAACCATAGTCCGTGACCAGACACTAAATAAATAATGCTAAACCAATGGCAGTCCCCGCTGTGATCTAAAAACGCTGTTAACATGTTTTTAAACTTCGTTACCTACTTATACATTTCACTAAACTGATGAGAAATGCATAGGAAACATTGTATTGCTAAAAGAGACACTCTGGACAGTAACCTTATGGCGTTTCATAGGGTCTATCGCTTTAATCAGGCTTTTTTTGCACAATCGATTCTGTTAAGTTTTGGGGGAAAAGAAATAAAGAAAGATTTGCATCTTTCTGTATTCTTAGCTATAACCTGCACTTTCCTAAAATTTGAGTTAAGTACACCAAATGATGTATTTACATATTGTAATGGCACCCCCAGGCATAAAAGGGGTTAAAAGCCGTTTAAGAGATATTCCCCTTCCAGACATACAGGCAGCTACCAAAGACACCAATCCGCCGAACAGGAAACCATAAGAATGCCGTAAACGGCCGAATAGGAAAAAACATACGAATAGGTTTACACTCCTAGCAGTCGAACTGGAACAGCATATAATAAATCCCCCCAAGAATGAGACAAGGCTCCGTGTTGAGGGTCAAAACAGGAACAGACAGAGCTGTGGGTTTATTGTTCTTATATACACATTCTTACACATTAGTACCACCCACAGGGTTTTGGAAAACAACCAATAAACACGTACAAGACATTCCCACACAAAATCCACCCCTCTCCCTGTGATACAATTACCTTACACAATGGGTAATGTCATTATCACAGGCAGAGAAATACAGTTTTTCCACATTATTCATAATTTTAAAAGTATTCATCACATTTGCATACATTTTCAGAATCAGCATACTCCAAATGCAAACATACGTCAAAATCATACAAATTGGTCCAGTGGTTCAAAAGATAGATCGTAGTCCTTTGTGACCAAATGAAGCATGGCTTTTCTGCCCAAAACCAGTTCCACAGAGTATTCTATCCTGGAGATAATTGGGAAGTAATCCAATTATCTCCAAGGACAGAGGCAAAACTCCATTGAACAGCAAAAGACAATAAAATACACAAAAATATATAACTGGGCAGCCATTGCATAAAACAGGTACATTCAACATATCCCCAGATAGCTCAGATCTGAGCGCACATTATTACTGAATGGCGCTCAGATCACACACATACGGTTCAATTGCCATGGAGCCAAAGTCTTTTCCATAGTCTTTCATTATATGAATGGGCTCCATGGCATAGCTATCTGGAGTATCACCGCTCAAAGAGGGCAAGCACCGAATGACCCGGCTTTCGTGTCTTTGCAGGGGAAAATCAAGCATTTCAACATGGGACCATAGTCTAAAGGCAGCAGGCGGGCAACCAGGCTCCTCCAATGCACAGTGGCGAGATTGGTCTCGTCACATCTCTCCCCTTTTCCAAACAGACTAACAGGGTATCTGACCTCCTGCCGGTCAGTGCCCTGGTTAGTCCAGCAACCCACCCATAAAACACAATTAGTAGTACAACCCACCCACAATAAATGGTTACTACACCTGAGTACGGGGAAAAGTTGTCCATGTCCAGGTGCCTCACCACAGCTGTGTGGGGGACTGGTATGCTGAATTGGTGGGTTGCGAGGTGGGCAGAGACCAGCTGTACTATGCCCTGGTGCCAGCACTACCACGGAAGTAGCTTGGTGGGAGCCTGGTTGCTGGAGAGGGAGACCTTTGGATACATAGCTGTGCTGCTGGAGGGGGAGACCGATCGTCTTCCCTTTGGACAAAGCACCATGCTGCTGTGGGGGGAGACCGACTGTCTCCCTTTTGGCTAAAAAGCCCTGTTGCTGGGGGACAGGACCAACTGTCCCTACCCCCTGTGCTGTAAGTGCAGAGACCACGGTCCCATCTGCACGATTTTGGGGCTTACTGTCTCCCCCTGGTGCGTTAAGATGCCGCTGGGGAGAGGGGGTAACAAGCTCCTCTCCCATACATACTTCCAGCCACTGGGGAGGGAGACCGACTGTCTCCTCTCCCAATACAGTGTCCTGCTGCTGGGGAAAGGAGACTGGGGTCTCTATTCCCTGCTGGACACTCTGCCCCTGGGGAGGGAGGACACGGCTCCCCTCTCCGAGTAAGTCACTCTGCTGCTGGGGGACAGGACCGACTGTCTCTGCCCCTGTAACTCAGCCTGCCGCTGGGGAATGGAGACTGGGCTCCCAATTCCCAATAAATCACTCTACCGCTGGGGAATGGAGACTAGGCTCCCAATTCCCTGCAGGACCAGTGGAGAGACCTCGGTCCCATCTCCAACGGCCACCTGGGGTTCTTCCCAGTAAATCTCCACAATATCTTCCCAGCTGAATGGGTCTGGATTTGTCACCTTGCTGTCCTGCTGAGCCTTCTCAATGGAGTGGAAGAGATCTCGGTAGTCCTGCTTCAGTTCCCACTCCAGGGTTGCTAGGTGAGCCAGGTCTTGCTCTACCTCATGGAGGTCATCCCAGTCATGCCTAGCCTCCCTCTCGTAGAAAATGTCCTGAAGTCTGGTCTGCGCAGGGCTCCCGAAGTCAGGCTCTGCAAAGGACTCCCATAACAAGCCAGGACCATCAAACTCCTCTCCCTCTGGCTTGTCATGCTTGGCTGTCCAGGGTATATATGCCTGGTAGGCATCCTCCAGCCATAGCTCTAGTTCCTTCACCCATTCCTCCAGGGGCTGCTCTGCTACAAAGGGCATCCGCAGGGCCACTTGCTTCTGCAACCGCTGCTCTTCACTGGGGAGACTCTCACCCCGCTGGTATTGTACATTATCCAGGGCCTGGTACCAGACGCCTTTCCATAATGCATCCCGACCATCCAGGTCCTCCTCCTCGTATAACACTGCTGGTTCCATTCTGTTGCTTTTAGGGTCGCTGTACTGGGACATGCGTTGCCCCCAACTTGTAAATCCACGGGATGGTGTCTCCTGTAGCTGTCCTTCTGGCTGTGGGAACGATCCCGCCGCTTGCCACCAATTGTAATGGCACCCCGAGGCATAAAAAGGGTTAAAAGCCGTTTAAGAGATATTCCCCTTCCAGATGTACTGGCAGCTACCAAAGGCATCAATCCGCTGAACGGGAAACCATATGAATGTCGTAAACAGCCAAATAGGAAAAACCATACGAATAGGTTTACACTCCTAACAGTCGAACTGGAACAGCATACAATAAACTCTATTATTAAAAACTTTATTGTTCTTATATACACATTCTTACACATTAGTACCACCCACAGGGTTTAGGAAAACAACCAATAAACACGTACAATATACTCAGACACTCCCACACAAAATACTCCCCTCTGCCGGTGATACAATTACCTTACACAATGGGTAATGTCATTATCACAGGAAGAAATACAGTTTTTCCACATTATTCATAATTTTAAAAGTATGCATCACATTCACATAAAACTTACATTTTCAGAATCAGCAAATGCACTCCAAATGCAAACATACGTCAAAATCATACAAATTGGTTCAAAAGATAGATCGAAGTCCCTTGTGACCAAATGAAGCATGGCTTTTCTGCCCAAACCCAGTTCCACAGAGTCTTCTATCCTGGAGATAATTGGGAAGTAATCCAATTATTTTTTTGGAGCCGAGCATGACATTATTTTTTGTGGAAGGGGGGGGGGGATATTTCATACTTGGATCCAGGCAGCAAAATGTCTAGGTTTGGCCCTGCAAGCACAGAAGGGTTAAATATACATTGGGCACACAGCAGACAGGAAACTGTTATCATGGGTTACATCTCACATGATGTACAGTCTGCAGCTGTGTAGTAGTTTATTAACACATATGCAAGTTACTAACTTATAAGGTATTTATCTTAAAAAAAAAAGTTATACAGAAATGAAAAAAGTTACTTTAGTTGATACCTTGTAACAATATGTTATTTTATTTTACCTGTAACTAAATTATGATTACATGGTGCTTTTACAGGCATAAAATATGTTTGTAAATAGACTTACAGTTAAGTTAAAGGGACACTGTAGGCACACAGACCACTTCAGCTCATTGAAGCGGTCTGGGTGCAAACTCCCATCACCCTTAACCCTGAGCATGTAATTATTGTAGTTTTTATAAACTGCAATAATTACCCGCTAGGGTTAACTCCTTCTTTACTGGCTGTATACCTGACAGCCACTAGAGGGACTTCTGGGTGGATAGGCGACTTTTGGTTGTTTAAACCAGTGATTCCCAACCCAGTCCTCAAGTACACCGTAACAGTCCAGGATTTAGGGATTGCCCAGTTGCATCTAAGTTGTTTTTAGGGGGGAAAAAACAAAACACTTTAGACACAACAGGGTAATCCCTAAATTGAGGATGGTAGGGGGTACTTGACGACTGGGTTGAGAACCACTGATCTAAACAATGCGGGATGTCCTCTCGCTATGCATGATGACTTCAAGCGTCACCGGAATCCCCACAGGAAAGCACTGAATAATGCTTTCCTATGGGGAAATCCTAATGCGAGCGTGGCCATTGCTGTGCATCGCATTAGGTCTCCCCTGTTGGCTGGCGTCAGAGCGTGGGCGGAGCTGAGCCATCTGCGCTGGACCTAGGTAAGTGACAGAAGTTGTTATCAACCCTTCTGCACCACGGGGGGTGCCTTGACAGAGGAGGAAACAATAGTGCCAGGAAAACAAGTTTGTTTTCCTGGCACTACAGTTTCCCTTTAATGTTTACTTTTACCTGCGATTATCTCTTTCTTGGCACAAGGTAGGGGGAGGTGACAAAGTTGCTATAAGAATTTCTATCTAGATCTTGGATGGCAGTTTTTAACAGCAGTCCCTTGCAAGACCTACTAACCGCAAACTCCAGATTTAAAAGCAAGTAAATATAATTATGGTAAATAACTCCTCAGTGCCAAATATTATACCAGAAAGTATTCACCCAAATGTACTTTAGGAGCTTAGTGCAGTATTCGCCAAACCACAGTTTTGTTTTGTCATTTTTTTTTTTGTTGTGTATTTTTTTTTTTTTTTTTTTAAAGGACCACTAAATTAACCGTGATCTTGTAATCTCAATCAAGTGGTCTGAGTGCATGGTCCTGTCATTTTAACCCTGCAATTAAAACATTGCTGTTGCAGGATTAAGTATACCTGTAGTAGCGGTCTTTCTGACAGTGCCCGCTACGCCTCCGAAGACATCATTATGCCTGCTGACTTTTTTTGTGATCTCCTCCAATCTGCTGATTATCATAGAAAAGCAATGAATTGGAGATATGCATGCATGGCCAAACATCACGCTCCTCCAATGAGCAGCATTTGATTCCCAGACTGAAATTTACTTGACCTGCAGAAAAATGTGCCTCTAGTGGCTGTCTGGTAGACAGGCACTAGATGTGGATTTAACCCTATTTACATTGCAAGGTTAAAACTAAAGGACCCCTGACCACTTTATTGAGATGAAGTGGTCTGGGTGACTAAAGTGCTCCATTAAGCCAAGAGGTGTCTAGAGGCTGAGGTGTGGAGGACTTAGATACTGGAGATAGTTTGTTTAGACACAGAGTATTGAAAGGTGAATTTGAGATGCTGGAGAAAGAAATCAAGAAAAAACTCTGGAGAGGAGGAGAACAGCATTGGGAACTGGAGATAAAAGGGCGGAGACTAAGGATGAAAGACAAGCATAATAGACAAAACATAAATAGAGGTATAGGTGCATATGCTACCACAATATATAGATATATGTATAATTCCAAGATGGGGGAACAATGAGACAATCAAAACATCCTAATAACCTAAGAGTGGAAGAAATGTTTCTACAAAATGAGAAATAAAGCCAGATACCATTATGTGGAAGCAGAAGGTTAAAGATACAATATGTGAGAAAATACTACTTAACAGGAAGGGTAGTAGATACCTAGCACAGCCATCGGCAGATGTAGTGACCAAATTGGAATTAAACGGGTTGTGCAAAAAAAAAACACTCTTCAAAAGCAATTTACAAAAAAACTAAGTAGGAAACATGGAGGATAGCCAGGGTGATTGCAAAGTTTAGCTCAAACAAATTAAGCTGATAGCATTTTCCAATTCAGCTATTTTGTTGTAAAATTAGTATTTTTCTTATTTATTTTTAACATTTCAGTGAGCTTCTTATGAGTTTGACATGCTGATGCATACCTTATTGTATCACAGCACGCTGATCTTATTGGGGTCACCCCCTCCCCCAGCTTCCCACGTTCCAAACTTCTTAAGGTGGTATGTAACAGTGCATTACATTTACATGAAAACAGCAAGCCATTCCTCTGAAAAGCCATGATTGCAACTCTATCTGCAGTTTGTACACTATACAATGAATTGTGCTAATTGAAAATGAAAAAACTGGTTATTTAAAAAAAGGTTCTCCAACGAAGCTTTAGTCACGGCTTGACTATCTTACCATAAATGCTGCAGTTTAATTTTCAAGTCATTGCAATCAAAGCGAGTTAACCCTTTCCAGGCAAGATACATTGCAACAGACAGAAGTTAAAGGGTTACTCCAAGCATTATAACCATTATACCACACTGTACCCTGGTCCTGTGACCCCATAATGCAGAGCTATATTCAATCCGGCTCAGTGTCATCTGACCTCACTCAGTCAACGAATGCAATGATGTGCAGGAATAAGCACAGAATTGACATTCGCCAACCCAGACCTCTTCTTCCGGGCTGGCTAATGACGTGTCCCTGTGACGCCGGCAGCATTAGGGTTAAAATCCATATGTGCAACGTTTCAAGACGAAATAATAGCACATACAGACTACAGGCACCAGGACCACTTCAAAACATTGAAATGGTCATGGTGCGCTGAGTAATCTTTCAATATGTATTTACATTCTCATTATGTTTGAGAAAGGTTTGCAAATCACAGACATTGTGTGTCCAGGGCTATAATTAAAGATAAGGCTATTGTGTTGTGGTTTACTAAATCCCAGTGGCGCAGTGACATGTAGAAATGTAGAAGACTGAGCGCAGACTGACGGCTACAAATTTTAATCAAAGTCAGACTTTATATAGCAAAGTTTCTATTAAAATATCTGACCTTTTGCAGGTAAACTTCCCAACTAATTGTTTTAATTAACACATTAAACCTTAATCTGTTAAGAGTTTAATTTCAGTTTAACACCTCAGAGAACCAAAGATTGGTTCCTTAATTAGAGCTTTGATTTTCATCCAGAACCAGCGATTGCTAACCTAGGACACTGTGCCGCTCTGCATTACACTTCCTATGACGCCCAGCCAGACATTTGGTTTCATGAGTGTTACAGGGAACGCAGTTCTCAACAGCAGAAGTGCGTTAATTTCTCTATCATTAATCCAAGCTAGGAAGAGCTGGGAAAACAGCAAGAGCTCATCCAAAATTATACTACAACTCCCATCACTGACAGCCTGCTTCAACAATAGCAGGTGCAATACCTGGGCCTGGGCTTTCTTGATTTGCTGGCTGGTCAGTCTGGCTTTTTGTTGCATCATTTTTTCAATGCGTTGATTCACTTGTTGATCCTTTTTCAGTTCGTTGTCATAAAATCTTGAGCCCTGCGTAAAATAAAAATACATATATATTATTTTTTTATTTTTTTAAATGTTAATTTACTTTTTTTCCAAAATGAAAGAAAATAGTTTTTTCCCAATCTTGAATATTACAAAAATAATCCTGTGATTTCCTATCATATGTCAGACATTCATTTCGAAGACCTTCATTTGGTCTCGGAAAGATAAGAGCTGTTACCAGGGCAACCTTTTATCCTAAAATCCCAATCCAGGCAGGAAAATATTCCATATTTCGTAACAGATGAAGGGAATCATTAAGGAGCGTGTGTGGCTCATAAGAAAAAAAAAAAAAAAAAAAAATCGGCATCTAGAACTAATGATCTATGATCTGCTTAATGTGACACCCTTGGCAACCACTTGATCTCACAGAAGTGGTTATGGTGCCTCGAGTCGCCTTGTACAGTCCCACAGTTCAGTGATAAAGCATTTTTGGAAGCATCAACACATGTTCTGTAGCACAAAGCCAAGTGCCAGTTTTACCGCGGGGACGCACTCACTTTAGTCACATCCATTATGATCTTATTGATTTTTTCTTTATCCAATCCTTCCATGCCGGCTTTGTTGTCGTTGAGACCCATTCTGTACTGAAACGCTTCATTGCCGAAAGTCGCGTCTTTATCCTCTATCTGATCCATGTAGCACGTTTTCAAATCGCAGCAGCTCAAAGCCTGTGATAAAAAATAAAAAAAAGGTGCTATATTTATTAAACAGCCCGAGCCTGTTTTCACAGAACAAACACATACTTGATATATTTGCTTGTAACAAATAAAAATAAAAAATAAAATAAATCATAGTTTGAAGTCTTACGTAATTATTATGTAGGTCATCCAACTACAGAACACTTTTACCTACATTAAAACAAATCTGTCGCCCGTGGAGTTTTTACAAAATAAAAAAAATTATATTAAGAAAAAGTCTAATATATATATATTTTTTTCCCCTCCTATTTTTTGCTTTGCAGAATGTTTAAAAGTACTAACAGTGCAATATTATATTGTGCCACTGCTGAAATAACATATTTAATTAATTTGACCACATTAACATGCTGTATTTTTTTACATCCACGCATCTGTGTATTTTCTTTTCAAAAACAAAATATTTGCGGTGTTCAGAAGCATCAGACTGCCTCTGTCGCTCCTAAATTCTTTATTCCCAAAAAAAAATTATAATAAATAAAATAAAAATACCACCTTATCAATGTATGAACACAGCACAGCCCCGAACAGCCTGAGCTGAACGGCAGGTAGTCAAGCAGCCTGCATTTGAAGAAGAAGATGACTAGATAGACATAACAGTAAGTGTGTCACTAAATGACGGTCTCTTGCTTGGATTTTGATTAAAGTTTAGTCCCCTAAAGCACTTTTTAATTTTTATTCTAGGCCTAAAGCACTTTTTAAATTTTATTCTAGGCCTAAAATACTTTTTAATTTTTATTCTAGGTACAGCCCTCTTCGCATAAAGCCCTTCTTACAGGCACACTGTCGACACCCAGACCACTTCAGCTAATTGATGTGGTCTGGGTGCACTGTTCCTTTTTTTGTAAAACATTGCAGTTCCAGAGAAACTAATGTTTACATTGCAGCTCTAAGTCTGCCCTCTGTGGCTGTCTACTAGACAGCCACTAGAGGGCTTCCTGAATTGAAACAGACATTTGGTTCGGTATCTGACGCTGGACGTCCTGACGCTCTGCATGAGGACCTCCAGCGTCAGATTTTTCCCCATAGGAAAGCATTGATTCAATGCTTCCCAAGGGGGGGTGTAATGTGCAAGCGACATTTGCCATGCATGCGCATTAGACCCCACTCAATGCAGAACGGAGGAGGGAGCGGAGCACTTTATTTTTTATTCCTGGCACTAAAGAATCCCTTTAAAAACTGATGCTCCAGTTGCCCTGCATATGTACAGGAATGGTTCTTTGAGAAGAGCAGGTTTGTATCAAGATTTTATAGCAGAATATTTCTAAAATAATGTCATGAGGGCCATGGAGTAATACTTGTTCTTCACAGCTAATATGATTTCCACACGTCTGTTAATCATTTGTACTTTACTGGACACTGCTGGAAAGATTAAACCAGTTACTGACCTCCTCAGTAATGCAATGATTAATTCACACCTTTTATATTGGGCGCCTAAATATTTGTTGCTTTGTTCATACACTAATTTCTATATCAAAGGAAAAACATGAACACAGTGCACTGCACAAGCACTAAACATTTGTAAATAAAGTATTTTGTTTCCAAAGCTTCCATGTTTTCATTAAAAAAAAAAAGCACAGTAACTCCGCACCATGTTTAATATTTGTTCTAAATTGGTGCCAGACACAAAAATAACAATTCTGCTTGTTCCGTTCACATCTTGTAAGTTGTTTAGTGACAGGATGACCATTTGGACACATCAAAGGCCTAGATGAAGACTAAACAGCGTGAGCAGATAACCAAGTTTAATAGCAGCCTTTTTATTTCTAATTTTATAGATGTCCGTTTCAGTATGCTTAACGTGTCAAGGATTTGCAATAAATTGTCAAAGTCTAATGTTTAATTTTTTGTATTTTTATTTTTCAGAATTAAAGAAAAAAAAAAAAAACATATGATAAAAAGGAAAAACAAAAACACGGTCGTAAAAAAATGAGTATAGTGTAAGCCTTTATGTATGGGGATTACTGCAAACGAATGCCAATTACAGATAATTCTGTTTTTTGTTCAATTCATTCACATTTGTTAAGCAATTCTGACTGCAGAATGGAATGTCGTGATAGGGTTAAAGGTACATAACAGAATTAATGGGTTGTAGGTTCTCTTTAAAATATCCAAGAATATCTCACAGCTATCTCCTTCATTTACTAAAAGGGGGTTTATTGTGAAACACAGAATATTCCTCATATAACTTCTCCAAAGTATCTTTGTGTTCTGTACTTCCTACCTCCGCAGGCTCTATCCTAAGACCTTTTCCAGCACAAGTCGATATGATTGCTCTTTCAAAGAGAAAACAGATTGGATTGAAATGGGGAGATGCACTGCAGGGAAACACGTTCGCAAAAGCAGAATTAGATGTCAGGAACAATTGAGACACGCTCCATCCCCTACACGTCATGAGGGTTTCAAGAGCAGACTGACAGAGGGGCACAGCGGCAATTCAATTACAATCAAATTCCACTGTCACATGAGCACAAGAAACCAGTCAGAGAATATGTATTTTAAAACACAAGATTCCCATTAATTATGTCAGGGTGAAACAAAGAAAAATAGCTTGTCAATCAAAGATGGATAGACAGACAGATAGTCATAGTGACAGACAGACAGACAGACACAATATCAAATGTGTGCGTACAAGGAAATTATTTGGACTTATCACGAAGGACCGTGTTGTTCTATAATCCTAGTTATTACATGTAATATACCAATAAATTCCATAAAGGAGAAATATATAATAATATAGTATTCGCTGGCTGGATCTGGCTGCACAGCCCAGCTATAAGCTCTGGACCTGTGGTGGCCCTCAGATTGTTCCAGGGTTCTCTCTGGACTTGCAGTAAGACATTTTGATTTATGTATCCATTTATAAAGTTGGTAGGTTCCTTTTACCCTCCATTTATTAAAATGCCACGGTTCACAACTCCTCGTTGGAATCCTGGATTCATTTGAGTCTAGGTGGGATTTTCAGACTCCCTGAGATACTTATAGCAGGTGATTTACAAAGTAGAAAAGGGAGGGGTGAGAAGGACGAGAGGAACAATATAGGAACATCAACGGAAATGGGAAAGGAGATGGGATATAGGCAGACTGACAAGTCTTAAATATCAGAGCAACAGCAAACGAACAGAGAGAGACATGGGAGAGTACACCGGTTATTAACGTGGAATTACCGATAGGCATTTGTTTTGGTTTTTTCCCTTTTAATTTCAGTTCCATTTGATATTTTCTATCCATACTACGGTTTGTATGGTTTTTATATAATAAAATGAATCGTTTTGACCAGGCAGACTATTTAGACTTAGAGCCTAAAACTGGCTGTTCCACTCAAATCTACCACATAACGTATGCTGCTTTCTTAATCTTTCAATAACAATTTGGGAAACTAAACTCTTTAGATACAAACTATGCTTTTCATAAGGTCACGGAACACCAACATTTCAGTTGGCAAAATAGAACTTTTTGGTTTTTGGAGAGTGTATGTTAGTGGGTGCTCATCCATCACAGGGGGCACCAGATAACTGTGATAATAAAAATAAATAAATTATATATATTGGTGCTCTCTGATTGGACACATTTCAGAAACAAACTATACACTACACATATCCAGTTGCCCTCAGAATCTTATCCAGCCAGCCATAAATTTATTATCAATGAGTCAGTTTGTTCTGTAGTAGAAAAAGGGGAGAAAATAATTATATCACCGCAGTGTTGTATGTTGTTGCACAGTGTACCTTTACCGTACACCACGTTTTGTAATGGAAATTGACAAGTTAGCCTTTTCCCAACAGGAAACAATGTCAATAAATCACTATTTTACCACTTTTATCCGATTTAGCAAAAATCATTAAAAAAAAAAGAGAGAGAAAATGTATTTAACCATAACAAGATTTGAACACAGATCAGCAGCACAAAAGACAGGGACATTATTATTATTAAAGGGACACTATAGTCACCTGAACAACTTCAGCTTAATGAGGTTGTTCAGGTGAGAACTATAGCTCCCTGCAGCCTCTCTCATGTAAACACTGTATTTTCTGAGAAAATACAGTGTTTACATTTAAAGCTGGGAACACCTCCAGTTGCAGTCACTCAGAGTGAACCAGAGGGACTTCTGAGTTGATGGAGGCATAATATGCCTCCATCCACTCAGATCTGCTGTGCCCGAGCATCTTGTGATTCAGTATCTCCTCCGTCTGCATGCAGACACTAAACTTTCCTCATAGAGATTCATTGATTCAGTTCATCTCTATGAGGAGATGCTGATTGGCCAGGGCTGTGTTTGAATCATGCTGGCTCTGCCACTGATCTGCATCTGTCAGTCTCAGCCAATCCTATGGGGAAGCATTGGATCAGGCCACCACTTCTGATGATGTCAGCAGACTGCTTGTTTGTTTTTTAGGCAAACAGCATGCAGTTACAACTTCAGGCTTGAATACAGTAAGATTTTGCTATATTTATGGAGGCATGAGGGGCCCAGGGGGGCCAGATGGTGGTGTTAACACTATAGGGTTAGGAATACATGTAGTTGCACTGGTGACTATAGTGTCCCTTTAATAAAGCGCTAACAGCTTCCGCAGCGCTGTACAATGTGCATGCATCACTTTCAGAAAACTGCCGCATTCAAAAGCTTTAAATAAAACAGATGCCTCACGTTGCAGGCTGAAAAATGAAAAGTGAATATATATATATAAATATATATTTGTTTTCATATTTACAAGACATAAAATATATACCAGTGTCAAACAAAAACTCAAGTGTCATAAAATAGAGTAAAAAAATGTATACAAACGCATGTAATATTCTTGATTCTACAATGCTACACAGTATATACAGTATATAAATCACACAAAATAAAACCGGGTAGGGGTTAGAATCTGACTCACATGGTCCAGAGCCGTGCCAGGCTCTGTCTTAAAGGCTCAGGGGTGCCAAATATGGCTACTGGATCCAATTGAAGAGGTCAGGTACACAATGGTATGGAGTTCCACAAAAATAGATGATTTATTTGTTCAAATAGTAAATAGTTAAAAAACAACAAATATTAAAACAAATGGGTACTATAGAATAGATGGTAATGGGCATATCTATAAAACAAATGCATCAAAAAACCCTTGCCACCATTTAGTAACCCTAAATAATAAAAAATAAACACAATTGTAAAAGTAACTTTCTAACCAATCAGTGCCCTATCCCTAGGAATGCTGCAAAAGTGCATTGCGCATGCCTGACAGATTTACACATGTGCAGTTGGAAGATCTCTTCACCTTGTAACATCCTGACAGTAGGAGAACAGAGGGAGTCTGATCAGTGTGATTTATGATGCTCTCCCTCCTGTGTTAGTCAGAGCAGGGAGAATGAGAAGCCTTGCTGCTACACAACGATGTCCTATTTCTGTCATTAGTAGACTGGTTTGAACTGGACTAGTTGGTGGGAAAGAGTGGGGTGAACGCTGTAGAAAATCCCCTTAAAGAGAGGCGTGCCCAACAATGCAATCTAACCAAGTGTTACTCCAACTACCATGACCACCTCAGTGATTTTAAGTGCAGTGTTTCTGCTGGAAACAATGCACATACAGAGTAATCTGCACTAGTGTGCCAGGGGCTAGTTACACATCACATGTGACTTAGGCAACCCAGGACTCTGTTCCAGGCAACCTAACGTCAGTTATGTGCATAAAACATGTCTGCCGTCAGTGTCTGCAAGGGAAGTGTTTTTCTCCCCTCTCTTCTAATAAAACTGCTCATTTTGCTATACTAGGAAATTTCCCAGAGTGTCGGTGCGCGGCCACCTAGTGCGCACCGGCCCGCGGGCCGCACAGCGCAATTACAGGGTGACAGGCAAGAGGGGTTTCCCCTACCCTCCTGCCGGTCCCAGAATGTAGCGTGGCCGAGCAGGCAGACCGGGGTAGAGGAGCTCCTGTTCCCCTACCCAGTCTGACAGAAACTAATGGGACACAGGGAGAGCTGGGGGGGGGGGAACTAATGGGACAAAAGGGAGAGCTGGGGGAACCAATGGGACACAGGAGAGCTGGGGAAACTAATGGGACACAGTTAGAGCTGGGGAAACTATGGGACACAGGAGAGCTGGGGGAAACTAATGGGACACAGTTAGAGCTGGGGGAACTAATGGGACACAGGGAGAGCTGGGGGGACAAATGGGACACAAGGAGAGCTGGGGAAACTAATGGGACACAGGGAGGGGGAACTAATGGGACACAAGGAGAGCTGGGGAGGAACTAATGGGACACCGAGAGGGGGGACTAATAGGACACAGGGAGAGCTGAGGGGGACAAATGGGACACAGGGAGAGCTGGGGAAGGCAACCAATGGGACACAGAGAGAGTTGGGGTGGACTAATGGGACTCATGGAGGGCTGGGAGGGTGCAAGTGGGACACACAGAGGGCTGAGGGGGGGCTTTAGGACACATGGAGGGCTGGGGGCTAATGGGACAAATGTGGGGGCTACTGAGATACATGTAAGACTGGAAAGGGTGGAATGAGACACATGGAGGGCTGTGGGGTAAAAAGACACATTGAGAGGTGTGGGGAGAAAGACACAGAGGGGTTGGAAAAGGGGAACAGGAGACACACACAGAGGAGCTGAAGAAGGCGAACAAGAGACACACAGAGGGGCTGGGAAGAGAAGAATAAGACATGCAGAGGAGCTGTGGGGAAAGATACACATAGACATGCTGGGGCCTGGGAAAGACACTCACAGAAGGGCTGGGGAAAGGGAGAAAGAGACAATGGGGCTGGGGCTAAGAGACACATGGAAGGGGCTTGGGGGAGAAAGACACAAATAAAATGCATCTTCACTTGTGTCTCCTCCTCTCCCTGTAATTTAGAGTTGACCGGTGAGAGAAAGATGTCGTATTAAAGGGACACTATAGTCACCATAACTACTACAGTTTAATGTAGTGGTTCTGGTGTATGTAGCCTGTCCCTGTAGGCTGAGCACTGTAAATGCTACCTTTTCAGAGAAAAGTGTTTATATTGCTGCCTAGGCACATCTCTGGTGACAGTCACTCAAACGGCCACTAGAGGTGCTTCCTAGTCCAGTGCTGCACACTCTGCATGGAGGCGCTGATTGCTCCACATATAGAGATGTACTGATGCAATGCATCTCTATGAGGAGATGCTGATTGGTGCGGTGAAGCACAGCGTTTTGCCACACATGCCCAATAGGCCCCCAATGCTTTCCTATGGGAATTGAATTGGCGTTGACTGAGATCGTCCAGATGTCGGTCAAAGTGAGGAGCACACTCTTATTACTTACAAAATAAGCAAGATAATGTCTGCTGGGCAACAGCATACACTCACAATTTCAGTCCAAATGACCAAACTTTCCTTAATACGTCAAGGTAGTTGGACTGAAACATTGATTATATGCAAAGGCACGTCTGCTTACAATAAATCCGCAATTTTGTTTATTTTGAAGCCCTATGAGTGCTTTCTTTCACATTTAGTTTTCAGCTTTTTTCCCGCTTCCATATCTGCGCACTATGCTGGCGCGATGCATTATGGGACTGGTATAGTATTCCAGGGCTGCTTTCTATTCCCAGTCCAGCCCTGGCATGCGCTCTGAGCCAGCGAAATAGTTCTCCATAAGAAGCCTGCAATATGACAGGATGAGGCCTTGGCTGATATTATGAAGGGAAGACAGCGCCGGCAGCTTCACCGGATGCTGGATTCCGGGTTAGTCAATACCTTTTTTTGCAGGTTTTACTACAAACACAGACGGTGACTTAAAGGACCACTCTAGGCACCCAGACCACTTCAGCTTAATGACGTGGTCTGGGTGCCAGGTCCCTCTAGGATTAACCCTTTTTTTTTTTATAAACAGCCGTTTCAGAGAAACTGCTATGTTTATAAATGGGTTAATCCATCCTCCAAATCCTCTAGTGGCTGTCTCATTGACAGCCGCTAGAGGCGCTTGCGTGATTTTCACTGTGAAAATCACAGTGAGAGCACGCAAGCATCCATAGGAAAGCATTATGAATGCTTTCCTATTAGACCGGCTGAATGCGCACGCAGCTCTTGCCGCGCGTGCGCATTCAGCCGAATGGGAGGAGAGGAGGAGGATCGGAGGAGGAGAGCTCCCCGCCCGGCGCTGGAAAAAAGGTAAATTTTACCCCTTTTCTCTCCCCAGAGCCGGGCGGGAGTGGGACCCTGAGGGTGGGGGCACCCTCAGGGCACTATAGTGCCAGGAAAAGGAGTATGTTTTCCTGGCACTATAGTGGTCCTTTAACAGTATCCAATACGGAACCTCTCACAAAAAAGGCTGGAGTAACCCTTTAATATTTCATATGAGTCCAATATATCTGGAGCTGGGGTTTCCCAAAGAGGGGATGAAGTCTGGTTCCCCGCAATCTTTAAATTTCACCAGCTATTGGGTGGGTATTCCAATGAATAATTTATGACCTTATGATTTCTTTCATTGGTTTTTCCAATGGATTTATAGCCACAATTACTCAGTTTAAAACACAGTAAGATGAGATGTATTCCTGTGGCAGTCTGCGAGGTACACACACCAAATATTCTTGAAAGGTTCTTGAAAAGGGACAAAAAATAAGGCATCCAGTATTACTAAAGGAAATAAAATATTCTATAGGTCAGTCTTCCTGCAGCCCCGCAGTTGAGGAGTTGCACATGGCTCGGTGTTTAGTGAATAAGCCCCCTTGGGAGGCCTGAACGTATTAATGGTTTTCCTTCTAGAATAAAAGCGCGTACCAGGTCAACGCACACAGCACTTTCATTTCCTTTTTTTAAAATCCACTGTAGCTTCTGTGCTTAGTTTCTATTTCAATGTCTGTGATGTTATTGTAGCAGTTGAATCATGAAATTCACATGAGCGAGATTTGGTGCTTTAAGCTGAAAAATGATCCTCGTCTGCTTTAGAAACCGATCAAAATAGAAAAGCCCTAAAAACTTCCAAAAAAATTGGAGATAAACATCCTTAATCCGGAGGCAGCATGAGCTTTCATCGAGACCATAATTTAAAAAAGAAATAAAAAATACATTCTTGTTCTCTTCGGTGAATGATCTACTACAAAGCTGAATTGTTGGGCCGGCCGTTACTCTTTACTCATTAATGGTGAAGTGGAAAGTGCAAAAACTAGTTTCTGACCGGAGCTACACCCTGCATTTTTTCTCTGTTTCTGTGTCCCTGTTCTATTTCCAATAAGTGTATAATTATATTGCATACTTCCCAACGTTTCAAACTAACAAAGTGGGACACTTTCATTTTAGGGGTGTGAGTAAGTGTTGACGCTACAGGCTTTTCCAAGAAATTTTAGGTGACTTACTAATAAGTTTCACAACTAAAAAATATAATGGAGTATACATTTTTTTGGAGTTTAAAGTCACATCACTGGGAGTATTATTGATGTGGAGCTCTGTTACACACTCAGACACACCAACAATATGGAGCTCTATGAGGAGTTGCGGACTGATGCAGCGTAGCGTTTTGCGCTATAGCCTCCCAATGTTTCCCAATCATCCAATTTAATAATCTCAGCTACAAAGACTGAACGAGGCGGGGACCGTCATTGCGAGACCTGCGCAGCCCTGGAAAAAAGTGGAACCTAAACAGTGATTTGACCACTATAGTGTGAGGAGTACGGGTTTGTGTTCCTGACACTATAGTGGTCCTTTAAGATTATTATTTATTTTTTTTAAATTAAAAAGTAAATTTACTCACAGGTCTTCATGAAGCATACTAATTAAGGTTTATTAAAATTTCGTTTTAGCGTAACACAATCCCTACTTAAGTGATAAACTGTCATTATTACTACGTCGTACATTTTGGGGAATTGACCCCATATTTGCCATTATTCCATTTTCCTTGCGCACATAGGCATTTGGCAGACACAACCAATTTTTTTTGTCACTTTTACTCAAAAATGACAGGCACAACGTCACTACCACACACACACGCCCTCCATCTTCCCAAAAGGCTCCCAATATTGAGATATAATAAAATTATGGAGATACAAATCTAAAACAATGCGATACATTTAGAAAATATTTCAAGCCTTTAGTGATATTAAAGTAAACATTTTCTCACGTGCTATTTAAAAGGTTTGACTGATAAATTATGGAAAGTGATTTGTTTATAGAAGGTAACCTTGGAAATAGATGGTTCCCATGTAAGTGCCACGAAGGATCTGCAGCCAACAGTGGAAAGCGTCACTTTAAAAGCAATTGTTACAGAGACATACAAAGGTAAATATATGGAGCTTATAAACAATAACACCCAGATGAGAACATGAAACGGCTGATAAAAATAGGGACAATCCATCAGAGGCAATAACAGAGCAATAAACCATCTAACAGAGGAAAAGCCAGCCCGAGCGAGAGGTTTAAACAAAGCGTCAGGCATTAAGTGCTCGTCCTGCACAGTTTCATAACCAGACGTATCCTATGACTAAGTGCCAGGAAAGTGACAGTCTTCAAACATGCCCCGTACTTGACTCGAACTAATCCTGACCTTCAAACCCATCTCGTCTTTTGTGCTGTAATAACCGAGATATCAATAAAAAGAAAATTAAACAGGTTTCCTGTGCACATTTTAATCGTAAGTCATTCCTGGAAAGTCCGAAGGTTTCATTTTAGATATGCTCCAACGATCCCATCACCGGGCACAGCCATTAAAAAACAAACAGAAAAACCAGCAAAACACGGCCCACACTCTGAGCACATAAAGCCCTAAGGGTTGGAATAGGGTGAATGACTGCTCCCGTGACTTGCATTCCCCAAAACTGTTCTTGTGCTGGGCCTATTCGACCAGTTTGTGGCAAAATCTTGCTTCAATTTGATAATCGATGTGTGCATGTGACTTACAGTTACATATTTAGGTTTCGTTTTCTCCAGTCATGGATGCCCACACTGGGCCCCTATTATTGGGATTATCTGCCTTGAGGAAGCCGACATAACTAATCTGTGTTAAAATGATGTGGATCGGCACTAGCCTTTTCATTATAATCTATCAGATACCCTCAAGTTAATTTTTCCATGCACCGAGTAATGTTATATTTTACTTTAAAAAAATGTTTGCTTGTTTTTGCCATACTATAGACATGTACAGTGGCTCCCACACACGTTAGATGCACTGTGTGGGTTAGGTTACAGTTATACTGGGTGGGCTATATTATTAAAGGGACACTCCAGGCTCCCACACACGTTAGATGCACTGTGTAGGTTAGGTTACAGTTATACTGGGTGGGTTTATATTATTAAAGGGACACTCCAGGCTCCCACACACGTTAGATGCACTGTGTAGGTTATGTTACAGTTATACTGGGTGGGTTTATATTATTAAAGGTACACTCCAGGTTCCCACACGCGTTAGGTGCGCTATGTAGGTTAGGTTACAGTTAGTTATACTGGGTGGGTTTATATTATTAAAGGGACACTCCAGGCTCCCACACACGTTAGATGCACTGTGTAGGTTAGGTTACAGTTAGTTATACTGGGTGGGTTTATATTATTAAAGGGACACTCCAGGCTCCCACACACGTTAGATGCACTGTGTAGGTTAGGTTACAGTTAGTTATACTGGGTGGGTTTATATTATTAAAGGGACACTCCAGACTCCCACACACGTTAGATGCACTGTGTAGGTTAGGTTACAGTTAGTTATACTGGGTGGGTTTATATTATTAAAGGGACACTCCAGGCTCCCACACACGTTAGATGCACTGTGTAGGTTAGGTTACAGTTAGTTATACTGGGTGGGTTTATATTATTAAAGGGACACTCCAGGCTCCCACACACGTTAGATGCACTGTGTAGGTTAGGTTACAGTTAGTTATACTGGGTGGGTTTATATTATTAAAGGGACACTCCAGGCTTCCACACACATTAGGTGCACTGTGTAGGTTAGGTTACAGTTATACTGGGTGGGTTTATATTATTAAAGGGACACTCCAGCCTTCCGACACATTATTATTTTATTATTTATATAGCGCTATCAGATTCCGTACATGAATGTAAGGTGTAAGCTGGGTTACAGTCCTTTGCCCAGGTGTTTTGTGTTTTGTTTTTAAATGAGCTAAATTAGTTTATCTCCATCAGCCTATATATTAAGACCTCTGAATGCAATTTTACTGCAAGAAATCAAAGATTCAATTTCCTCTGCAATATGCCATCAAAGATAAGGAAGCAGCTGCTTTATTCCCCTCCCATTGAGTAAAGTATTCATTCTGTAAAATGATGCATATATAATGTAAGAGGGGACTAGATCTTAGTGACGGCTGGAAATATATGGCAGAGTGGGTGATCTTCACATGCAAGCAGGATAAATAGTGAAAAAAAGTAAATGTAACATAGTGCTTAGAAAAGAAAGAAAGAAAAAATAAAGATATAATTACGTAGCAGTTTAATCTATACTGTGAAACCAGAGTGTCCGTTTAAATGGATAAGTTTTTTTTTCCCGTTTGTTGTCCTTTTAATAAAATTCTCACCAGAAATGAGTGACTGGCGACTATCCATGTAACAACAAAAAGATCAATTAGCAATCACATAACCTGACTAAATAAGAATCCTGTACGAGATAATTAGGAGCTGAAAAATTCAGGAATTAGAAAACAATTTCTTCAAGTGCTCCAAAGCCTGAGTGAGTGCCAAGCCTTGAGGAAGCTAAGCTAGAGGAGACTCAAGAGGACGGAGATTGTTTTTGGAGAATTAATCTCCTCCACATTCCAAAGGTTTGCAAAATATTACTCGGTGGGAAGCAGAGGAAATATGGCAAGCAGGCGCAACGAGTAGGCGTTGGAAAGATTGCGAACCTCTAAGAAAAACACCTTTCATAACTCAGTCCAAGCAATACGATGTTGGACCGTACGCATAAATCAGAACAAAAACAATCTTCAAGCCAGTTAACACTTACTAGGGGCCACAAATTGATGCATATTATATATTAAAATTTAGCGAGCACATTTATTCTTCAGAACTCAAATGACTTTGTCCCCTTTACTATGAGCTTTGGTGCATAAGTTTCACTGAGCTCCATAGCAATACTGTATTTAACCCCTTTAGGACTAATGATGGTCTATGATGTCATATCAAAGGGACACTTCAAGAACCAACTCATGTGAACTGCTTAATGGTTATAGTTCACACATGCCCTTCCATCTTATGTACCGAAGCTACAATAAATTGCAAAAATAGCTACAGCTACATGTCCGTCCCATTGTCTGACATCACAGAGAAAGTTAAACTTGACCATACCCGATCGTGTACATCCTAAGTGATTTGCCAGCAATGGATAGAATCTTCAGCAAGTTTAAGTCAGCACTTAATAAAAGACACAGTGAAAGTCATAGTAAGACGCGTATTACTGGACCGCAAAGTCGCCAGGTTTAATGCAAAAATCTGAAGTAGCAGAACTAAATTACGAAATCCAGGACAGAAATACTAACACAAAAACTATGATGATCAGGGATAACAGAAAGACAAAAAAAAAAATCTGGGTCAAAATAAGCTGTGTCAACTAGAAAAGGAAAACAATAGAACCGCAAATGAACGTGCTTATGGGCCTTTAACCATGAAAAGGTGCCGATCCCAGGATGGTACGAGTGTAAATGGGATCAGGCCCTGATGCCATAACCCTGCGTCCGTCATGCATTTGTACGTGCATCAGAAATTGCCACTGGGACAAGCATATAAAAAAGGTTATAAAATCCAATGCCATTAACCCCGCTCATCTTAGCAGTGACCAGTATTAGAATGAGGCGGGCGAAGGCATGAAGCAATAAAGGTCCATCCAAAATGAAGAGCATGGGGACAGGGTCGAAACAAACGTCTGGAGCTGCTGTATCTCTCATGCAGAGAGAACTTGCTGGTATTTCGGTGTAAAAATGTAAAGATCATATAAGTGACAAAGCTCCTTTAACAGGAGATGTTTATAACCTTCACCATGACTGACAGTAGCCATGCAAAGTTACTACAAAAAGCATGCTGCTCCATCACCTAGATTTGTAGATGTATCGTTCTGTGTGGAACATTCTATTCTCCAGGCTTCCGGCTGGGAAACACGTGTTTCACTAGCACAATATTGTCATTTACGACCCTACGCTGGCGTAAAAGATGACGTTATTGCCTAGGACTGCTTTGGGCACATTAGCACCGAGCTGTAGCAGCCATGTTGCTTAACGTGATCCTTAAATTACTACCAGCAGCTCTGCAGACGCCCATTGATTTGAAATAATTGATTTGTGTCCCAGTGGCCGTTTAAATCCTGAGCTTCCACCTGTAGGGAGTAAAAAAAAAAATTTAAAAAAATTTACCTTTTCTCCCTCACAATGCTGGTCTCTGAGGTACCATCCCGCCTCCTTGGCTGAGACTATCATGATTTCTCACAGGATAACAAAATAAATAAAAATGAATAACTATAGTGTTACTTTGTTAAAAAAAATAGCATTGCAGATATCACCAAAATACATAATTTAAACTCTTCAGGATAGATGACAATACAATTCTGTAATAACAATACAGCATTCAAAGATCTTAAGTTATAATGGAAATTCCATCCAGAGAGTAGGAATGTATAGAGCAGACTATGCTATTTCTGATATTGTAGGTGTAAAACCACATTTTAAGTGGCCGGTCCCCGTTGACCACGGTTTTCCAGCACTGTCTCGCCTCGGCTGGCCTTGCCCCTGCTCCGCCTCCTTGGTGGAGATAATAAAAATTGATGATCTTAGCCAATCCAATGCTTTCCTACAGGAAAGCATTGGGAGGCTATCGCGCATGAGAGGCACGATACTGCGTTGTGCCAATCAGTATCTCCTCACAGAGATGCACTGAATCAAAGCATCTCTATGAGGAACATTCAGGGTATCCATGGAGTGCGTGGTGATGCTGAGCATAGGTTCTGCACACTGTGCATCACTGACCCAAGAAGCGCCTCTAGTGGCCGTCTAAGTGACTGTCACTGGAGGTGTCCCTAGGGGGCAATGTAAACATTGCCTTTTCGCCTTCTGGGGCATGCTATAGACACCAAAACAACTAAATTAAGCTGCATTTGTTCTGGTGACTATAGTGTCCCTTTAAGTAAGAGATTGCACAATACCATAAGGTTGTTAGAGACCAGATTGTGAAAATAGCATTAAATATTATTGGTCCTTAATGGGTTAAAGTCAAGATGTCCAGAGTAAATAGGATCACATCCAAGTGATTGAAGAAAACTATAATATCCTTGTGACGGAACGCCGTCACGGAGTGCCATGCCCACTTTCTTGCCTGCATTGTTTTCAGGTCCTCCTGCGTGGGATCGCCCTACCTGCTCCTAAAGGAGCCATAATCACTGACCGGAGAAGATCCAGACAGCGGCTGCAGGGGCTCCCTACCCAGGAGCTACAAGTCCAGGCTCGTAGCTGCAAGAAGAGCGCTCCCTCCGGTGCTACCTACGTGGAGATATCCACTGGAGAGAGACGCGTGCCCCAGCAGAATCCCTGGAACTGTGAGTCTGCTTCACAGCTGAAGAGTAACGCTAGCCGCCCTGAAGCTCAGCAAGTTGGTTTCGCGCCCTTCATCCTGATAGGCCGGTGTGAGCAAGTGCTGATTGGTCGCTACAGAGTTTAGGCGACCAATAGGAGGAGGAGCTACTATTCCAACTTGATACACGCCCTTTCTACAGATAGGCCGGCGCGAGTTAAAGGGCTCAGCTCGTAATGCCTCCCCTCCCTATCCGCTGATTTACTTAGGCGCGAAGTTTGAATTTGCCAGCTTAAACCAAGCAATTCCGTGGAACTACTTGCGGGGATGTACGGAGCATCAAGCCCAGACTTTATACAATGTTTTCTTTATACAATTTGCAGGGCTCCGGGGCTATCCAGGGATGTATGTTTTATGTGTGTGCGCCCCATTTCCTTCCCGGGGCACGGAGTCCCTAAGGTTTCCCCAATGTATGTGATGTGTATTACTGTATGCAAGTGTTGAATTGTTTATATCACCAAGAGTGGGAGATGTTCTGTAAACCATCCCCATCCAGTCTGAGACTGACGGACTTTTGATGAATAGAATGGAGACCCCCTATGGGGGTCTGTGTATAAATTGACTGTACCAATAAAGCATTTCAGTTCGACTCCCAGAGCTGTGTGTCATCCATTTACCGGGGGGGGGAGTAACGGGCTAATCAATGTGCCAGCTTGCTCCATCCCGTGGAGGAGTCCACAGGAAAAGTCCTTGTAAGGACTAATAAGCTTCCAGAGCTTTGTGCCGGCCAGTCCCTGGGAGTGGACAGTGCTAGTCCCCTACCCGTCCCCAGCTAGGAAGTGGCCCCTGGAGGAGGTACCGAGCCAGGGTACAGGGAGCCACAATCCTGATCTACCAGCCATAGATTTCTTTATAATTGTGACTGACTGCTTAATAAATTAATATCATTGAGTTATTGGCTTACATAATGTTCTGAAAATAGAAGTATTTTATTTTCTCCAGAAAAGGCCAGCACATTCTGTAGTTTAATCTAAAAATGAAATCATTCCATTCAAATTGCAGGGGAAAAAATGAGTATAATTAACGGATATGATTCCTTGCTTAAGGCTCATGAATAAAGCATTGAATATACAGCTTAGAAGAAAAAGTAAACATAAAAGAAATAGGTTATTAAAGGGACAGTGTCCCTTTGTCCCTTAACCCTTCTGAGAAACTGCAATAATTACCTCTCAGGGTTAACACCACCTCTTTGGCTGTCTACCAGACAGCCACTAGAGGGACTTCCGGGTGCTTAGACGGCTTTTGGTCATCTAAATGACGCTGGACGTTCTCACGCTATGCATGAGAACTTCCCACGACACCGGACTCCCATAGGAAAGCACTGAATAATGCTTTCATATGGGGAAATAGTAAAGTAAGCGGCCATTGCCGCACATACGCTTTAGGTCTCACCCGCTGGCTGATGTCGGCAGGGGAGGAGCATGGGCGGAGTCTGACACAGCGCCGAGAGACGTCGGCACTCAATTCAGGTAAGTGACTGAAGGGGTTTAACTAATTCGGCGCCCCGGGAAGGTGGGTGCGAGGGAGGGGGGCACTGTAGGAACCTATAGTGCCAGGAAAACAGCTTTGTTTTTCTGGCACTACAGAATCTCTTTAATGCAGACATATATAGCCCTAATTTTAATTAAACAAAAAATTAAGAGGTGCTGAAAAATTTTGCACATTCCAGATCCTAGCGCACTTCTACAACAATAAAACACTCTTAATTAATGTGCATTAGAACGTCACTTTTAACTACAAAAATCAAACTGCAAATTACACATAAAGGTGCAGATGGACATTTTGACTGTTTTCCAGTTAATGTACAGTTGCAGGTAATGCATAACATATACAATAAAAAGGATATTCACAATTGAAGTTCCTCTGGCATTGCAACATTTATAGCGAGCACAGAACAAGCAGTGACTCAGCCAATTATGACATTTCATAACTTTTTATAGCAGACACTATACGATAAATCCACGCACAAGAGTAAGGATTTTCTACCTTGGAACACTAAAAAAAACTTACACTACAATTCACAGAAAGATTTCACATAGATTGATATTAGTTGATCAAAAAGGAAAAATATGTAGGTTGGAAGGGAGAGACAAAAGGTTTGAGCTTATAGAGCAAAACTAATTATTGTTTTTGGAAAAGTTGCATACCTTTTCTATGCATGGAAAACTGATTGGCTTAGTGAGTCAGCAGACCACTCTAAGCGGCGTCCCTGCCGGAGACCTCCGATATCTACCATTTAAGATAGCAAAAGGACAGGAAGGAAGAGCAATCCGGCGCTGAAACACCAACGTTGGGATTAAACCATTCATGAACCGTTTAGCTCTTAAAGCTGAGTCAGCGCCATGGATCTCCTGCCACCATAACAACTTAATTTAAATTACGTTGTTATGGTGCCCAAATTGGTACTTTAAACAAACACTAGCGAATTAGGAATACAAGCCTGTATATAGTGTTATCCTTTTTTTTTCAAATCTGACCATCTCCCAATGTAAGTATAAATTGGGAAAAAAACGGTTTTACTTACTTTTTTTTCCACGCAGAAATCCAGTCCAGCAGCCGCACAGCCTGCATCCTTTAACATTACATTGACACGTCTTAAAGGGATCCTATGGTGCCAGGAAAACAAACCTGTTGTGGTTAAAACCCCTTCAGTGACTTACCTGAATCCAGCACCGATGTCCCTCTGCGCTGGGTCAGGCTCCGCCCGTGCTCCATTATTCAATGCTTTCCTATGGGAAAAATCTGATGCTTGAGGTCTGTGAGGACGTCCAGCGTCAGATAACGGACCAAAAGTCAGTTTGGACTCCGGAAGCCCTTTAGTGTCTGGTAGACAGCCACTGAGGGCAGACTTAGAGCTGCAATGTAAACATTCTCTGGAACTGCAATGTTTTACATTGCAGCACTAAGTGCAAATGGGACACAGCACGCAGACCACTTCAATTAGCTGAAGTGGTCTGGGTGCCTACAGTGTCCCTTTAAAGCCAATGCTCCTCATAGAGAAAATTTACTTGGTTCTCACAGCAGAAGCTCCTCTAGTGGTTGTCAGGAAAATGACTATTATAGGCCTATCTAAACCTGCAATGTAAATATTACTGCATTTACTGAACAGCAATATTTTACATTGCAGTGTTAAAACTAAGACCACCAGCACCCAGACCACTTTATTAAACAGGCCCTGTTCACATACTGAATGGTGGCAATGTTTTAAAATATGCGGGATTAAGGGAGAGACAAGGAGTGAGGAAAACGTGGGAAGAGGTATATGGAAGAACAGACGGCACATGGTTTCGAGCACAGTGGGAAGTCCACTTTAATCTAGCTGTTCTCTAAAGCAAAACTCAGAGAGGACTTTTCACAGAAGACAAAGTTGTGATGGTAAACACTTCACATAAGCTCATACTAGGTTGTAACATTAAACTTTATCTTAGAGCGTCAGCTGTTCGCTTTACGAGGTCAGCTCAAACCACAAGCAGCACAGGCACTCAAACCGGTCAGTGTCAAACCATTTGTTAAAGCGTTTACGGTCAGACAGTGCCAGGTGACTCCTGGTACCGTAACCACTACAGAATACTTTAAAAAATTACGAACCAGTACAAAAAATTACAAAGTAACGAAAACAGACTTTTACTGGAAAAAGCCAACCAGACGTCTGAATCCAATACTATTGATAAAGTACCATAACATCTGAACAACCCAGCAGGGGACGCACTTTCCATAATCAATGTTACATGATCAATTAACCTTCACAAGGCCAAATAAACACAGATTAAAAAGAAAAAAACCCTCTTCAAAGAGGATAAATGTCAATAAAACACTCCCTGGTAGTTCCTATTTTTAAACTGTCTTAATTGACTGCAACATGTAGACTCCAGTACCGACACTTTAACCACTTCTTTTGTCCAGCCAGTCACGTATGATGACAGATATTGACTTACTCATCTTTGCCAACGCGGTGTACATACAAAATATTATAGTAAGGATTTCCTTAGATAAATATTTTTGCCGCAATGGGATATCACAAACGAGAACAAATACTTCAAAGATTTTACTTGAAAGGTTTCCAGCTCGTGGGCTGTTTAGCTCCAAAAACAGGTAATACATTTAGAAAACTAAGAAGCAGGTTTAGATAAGGCCATTAGGACCTAGGAGCACAAGTCTCAAAAACTTAGCCATCTAAAAAGGTATTTCGCAAACAGCTTTGTGGTCCTAATGGAATTGAAATAGTGTTAATTTGTAATACTAGACACTGCAAGGTATCTCACATTGTGTATATTGTGCCTTAAAGGGATACTATAGTTCCAGGAATACAAAGCTGTACTCCTGGCACTATAGCTCCCTCTGCCTACAGTAGGTGCCTATAGTGTCCCTTTAATGTGTCACAATTTTTTCACCAATGTATGTCAACATTTGTATATAAAAAAATATACATATAATGTTTTTTGCATTTTTGTACAATTTTGATAGGTGTTTTGTAAATCTGATGTGTGCTACTGTAATAGAAATTAAAAAAATAAAATTATGCTCTGCTACATCTTCTGCCATAGACACAGTATTGTGACGTTACAGTGCCATATAAGAGACCACATAATTTCATCTTTTTAGGTGTGAAATTTCATAGATGAATTTGATTATGTCTCATTTTGGGGCATAGTGTGACTGTTCATCTGCTCTGTCCTCTGTATACAACAATAGCCCAATTCAGGGCTCGACAAATGGGATTTTTCTGTCTGTGCAGCGGCGAGGGAAAATGGAGGTGGCTGGCTGAGCGACAGTGGAAGCGACCGGCTAAGTGACAATTTTCTGTCTCCTCTTGCTCTGCTCCTGTGCGCGCCCTGCCGGGTGTTGGGATATGAGTCAATGTCTGTCGGTATGAGTGTGTTTCTGTGTCTGTCAGTGAGTGTCTGTTTAGGTAACTGGCCCCCCACTGATAGCATGGGACAGGGGTTTTTACTTGCCTTTTTTCCCACACCATGCCGGTCTTGCTGTGGCTGGCCCCACCTCCATGGCTGAGATAATCAATCTTGATTATCTCCACCAAGCCAAGGCTTTCCCATAGGAAAGCACTGAGAGGCTATTGCATATTTGTGGCAAAATGATGCGCTGCACCAGTCAGTATCATCTTTTTTTATTTGAAAATGCAGTGTTTACATTGAAAAGCCTATATGGACAGAATATATACACCAGAACCACTTCATTAATTTGAAGTGGTTCTGGTGACTAAAGTGTCCTTTTAAGAATTGTATTTATGTCTCTGAAAATAATGCATTGTTAGTAAAAAAATAAATAAAACCTGACTCCTACTTTTCAAGCAAATTTGTCAAGCCCTGCCCCAATGTATGGATTTGTCACTATTTTGTGAAATCCCCGTGCCATAAGAAACGTGATAAATTTGGCATATTAAAAAGGAGTTATAGATGGATTTAATGGAGCTATGTCTTATTTTGGAACATTCCAACAGGTTGCTTGTTCAAACTACCCCACAAAGGCCTACTATTGCTTAAAGAAGACACTTCAGAATATCTGAAGTGGCATATTTTGATCCTCACCTTTTTTTCACTAGTTTGGACCACTTTTTGACACACTCATTGAGATGTTCTTGCATATTTTGTAATCCTTATGTTTGCTATGGAAGTATAACACCGAATATGTCTATCAGCCATGTCTTCTGCAAAACTGTATGGGATCTCCTCCTCTCATTAACAAATAAGGGATAGCACCTATGGCTAGATCATTTTTATACTATCATAGATCTATTTAAAAAATCATTTTACTTTGATACGCCAGACTGGGGCACAGTGCAAAAGAACCAGAAAGGTACCCCCCTCCACAAAGCTAACCTCTGGCAAAAACCGCAAAGGCACAACTGAATTGCGACAGGATGAGGTGCTGGCCCATAGGTACACTGACAGAAAAGACATGTACATATTGTCCACATTTCATGATGAGAGCACAGTGCCAGTCTGCAGAAGCAACACACACATTGAGAAGCAAAGTGCATTGTTGAATACCTCACGCATATGGTGGAGTAGATTTGGCTTACCAGTGTACTCAGCCATATCTGATTCACATTAATTCAAAGACCTTGTACAAAAGCAGTTATCAAGATTGCAGTATAAATTTCCTATACACTTTACAAAAAAGCAGCCACATGGAAGCAAAACACTTTCCAAGAGTACACCCTGAAGTTTTTGTCAGACATATTTCGCCAGACCCCTAATCCATATTACTCTTTGCCAGCTTCCTGTACTGACTTATTAGCTCGTTATACCGACTACTCTTATATCTGGATCCCCGGTGTAAATATTATTACACAGACTGTTATACTGTCTCAAATGTGACATAGGCCCAGAGAATCACTTCCTCACATTTCCAGGTATGAAGACTGAAATGGCCAAGCCCCATGTTTTGCTCTTTAACTTTCCAAAGCCTCATGTAACCTGTACATGTGTGGTACTGTTGTATTTGTGGGATATCGCTTAAAGGGACACTATAGGAACCCAGATTACTTCATCTTATTGAAGTGGTCTGGGTGCTATGTCCCTGTCCCCTTTCTGATAAACTGCAATAAGTACATTGCAGGGTTAAGACTGCCCAAACAAATTCTTGCACCCAGGTCCTCTCTACTTTAATTACGCTACTTCTTCCATGCACGTGTGTAAATTTGTCAGGCATGCCTAGTGCACTTTTCAAGCATTCCTAGGGATAGGACACTGATTGGTTAGATCAGTGTCCCCCCTGGAGTGGGTGTGGAAATCAGAAGAAAATAATATTTACCAGCTTTTTTCAGCCTGCAGAGTGATCTAAGATTTTTAATCGAGGCAGCCTCGATGTGATGCATGTCATGTTAAGGTCAAAATAGCTAAACCTCAAAAATTCTCAAACACAGCTATGCTTCCAGTTTGTCTAATTTAGCCTTATGTGAAATTCACTTTAATTTCTCAATTTAGTAAATAAACTTTGTAAGAAACACACACAGTAACCGTGGGACTGCGTAAGAAATGGTAGGGGATAGAAAAATCCAACTACTTTTTAATCTTTGTATTTCTCCTTATTCATGAGCCTGTTTTAATGACTGCGCTCCCTGCCCCTTCCTCAGAATTTATATTGGGCAGAAAGGGGTACAGAAAGTGGAACAAGCTGTTAGTAAAATTAAACCTTCAACCTGCTGCCATTTCAGAACACTAGCAACTTGGCGCCGTGGGGACTTGTCCTGGTAACACTCTGCTTGTAAACTGTGAATTATAACAGAGGAAGCAGATAGTGTCATTCACTAATATTTCAAACTTTAGTGATGTAGAAAAACAACTATCCAACTGGTATGGTTACGGCTTAACCATTTTGTCTAAATATTGCAAATTGTTGTTAAATTCATCACATTTCAGTATTTAATAAAATCCAGTTGAACCTGATTATTTTACTGCTACACAGGTAATACTGGAACAGGGTGACAGGACCAAGAGACCCATAGCATGTCTGGACATATCTGAGAGCACTGTGTCTCTGAAGGGTTAATATGTAACAGCTGCTGCTACTTTGGGGAAGTGAAGGATTCTATACACCTTGTTAGGACATCATATTGAAATATGTCAAGTAACTGATCCAATACATAGCTGTGACTGAGTCTACATACTGATACAGAATAACATGTAAGCCCTTTATATTGAGATTGTCACTAGTGAACCAGCCTGCTCTATAGTGCACTAATAGTGAACTCACCATTCATCTGTTATTAAAAGGAATAAATACCTACCTGGAATTCATTCACTTGTTATCTCTGCTTCCAGAATTATCTCCCCCCTTCTTTTCAAACTGACCCGCTTCCTGGAAGAAAGGTTTGTTTTCAGCCCAGCCCCTGCAGGAGAGGCCGGGGCCGCCATCTTTAGTAAGGGAAAGTGCCCTGTAATGTTTGCAGACAGGAGCTGTATAGCTGTCAGTTACAGAAGGTTTCTCTCTCTGCAGAGTGAATTGTTCTCTATTATTAATCCATTTAATGTGTTTAAACCACTTTATTCCAAGCACTCATTAAAGGTTTCCATTACACTCAGATAGTGACAGTACAGCCTTTTAGTTACTATTATTATTATTTTATTATTTATATAACAGACATGTAATTTAACCAGACAATTGGACGAACAGGAACAGAGAGGTGGATGGCCCTGCTCAATGAGCTTACATTCTAGTTAGAAATTAGTTGTTGAAAGTTTAGAAACTACATATTTAAAATCTTTTTTTTAAAAAGCTTAACATAATGCTGTATTCCTCCCCACCCCAAAAACCACCTAGATTGTTATTTGGGTTTATAATACAGGGACACTCAAAACACCATAATCACTCAGTATAGCATATTGCATTATTATGGATTATTGTAGTAGTTATGATGTTAAGTGGCTGTGGGTGCAATGCATCCAGTATATTTCATACCATTTTAAAGTGATTTGAAAAAAAATAGAAATTTCTCAGAACCCAACTTATCACAATCTCCATACCACCCACCCCCTATGATATTGGGGTCACAATATCAAAGGGAAACAAAAAGTTGAGCGATAGATAACTACGATACACTGTAACAAAAACAATTTTATTCTAGGACAAAATAGCAGAAATGCAAACATGGAGTATTTTATTTTTTTCAATTTGCCTGTTTGCACTGACATTTTAAATTAATTTTGAATTCCTGATAACTCACACTTTAATGAATTGTGTGAATTTTATGAACCTTGAATGAACACTAATGTCACCCAGACCAATTCATCCCAATACAGTGGTAAAGGTGCAGTTGTCCTGTCCTTTGGGATGTAAAACATTGCAGTCATATTGAAACTTATAAACAGCCACTAGAGGTGCTTCCTCTACAATATAAAACATATTGATGAGTTCGGCACTAGCTGCGCATGCACATCAGTCTCCAATACTCCTCTTTGAAGAGAGATGATGTTATGGGAGGCAGAGTTGCCAGCAGCGCGGAAGATTCTCAGCGCTGGAGTAAAAGTAATTAAAGCCTTTTTTCCCCCAGGTTTTTACTGAAAGCTAACCTGTATTCCTAACTATAGTGTTCCTTTAAGAATTTTATGAACTTTAAAGGAAGATCGCAGAGCTCTGTTTTCAGAGAAGCAAGGTTTTTGGAAGCATTTTTAGTTCTATTTGGAGTTAACCATTCCCATTACTCAGGTACTTTTAGAGCGTAGAGAAAGTCAAAGGGAGAGAAAGTTGGCCGCTGTCTGGTAATGTGGTAATGTAATAATACTAAATTTAAAGTAAATACTAAATTTAAAGTAATACTCCAATCACCATAACCACTACAGCCCACTTTAGTGGTTATGGTTCCAGCAGTGCCGTGGCACCCACTTAGAGTAATTTGTCACACATAAAACAGTTTGACAACAGTTTGAAACAGGCAGTGCGGCCTTGGGCACTTAGCGAGACCTAGGTAAGTTGTCAAACTGGTCTTAAACAGTTTGACAAATTACTATGGGGGCAGAGGGCTGTAGTGCTTATGGGACTTGAAGTTTCGAGTATTCATTTAAGATTATACTTTAATAACAACCTATGTTCACTACATAAGTTACGATACAAATAGGCTTATAATTACAGCCGCACAGCTATATATGATTACATGTTTTGTTTTAGATGGCAGAGGAAATATTACTTTATCCTCCACTATTCAAATTCTTCAGCCTACTATTCGTTTGCATCCTGGGTGGTCTTACAGAGTGGGAGTCTAAACCTCCTCGCCCCATCCCCCTGAGCAGTGATTGCACACATCTGCATTCGGCAGCTCCGGAAGTATCTGTGTACATCCCCCATTCACAAATCTTTATATTAAATGAAAGTATAGAAAATCAAAACTTTATGCTAGCAGAATTGCCATCAGATATATTCGCTTTACGCTAAATATTATAGATATTCGCATGTGACACTTAACTCCCAGGACATACTTGAAAACGAGAGAAATCTCAATGTATCTTTCCTGATAAAATATTTCATAAATAAATAAATACTCTTTACATCATTTCCTTGGCACACAGGGCTAATTTGATAGAACAGCGTATACTTGAGGATTCAGTGTCAGAGGGGAGGCAAAGAAATACATTCTACAAGTGATTATCTTACTCTTTGTCATAGCAGCTACAGCTCACGTACGGTAGCTGCTGAGATTATTGTGGAGTCGCAGATGTCCAGCCAGCGTGCATCACCTCTATTATACCAACAGATCGGAGTAAAGAAATGTATGGCTTATATTTAATAAAGGATCAAAATCCTGGATATTACAGACATGTCAACTTAATATCTGTGAATAGGAAATTATTTTAAGGTTATTAAAATACAACTAAAACTAAAATGGCTTTTTAGTCAAAAGACTATGACTAAAACTAAATTAAAATTTGCTGCCAAAATTAATACTGCCTGTGTCCCTGCCATGGTGCTTGGAGTAACCTGACTTGCGATCACTAAAGGAGTAAGAGGAACTTCTGCTTTAGTGATATCGGTGAAAAGGGACAGACCTGGGTGACCCAAGTTAGTTAAAAATGGCTAAAGCAAACTGTAGTGGTTATGGTGCTTATATAAATATATATAATGCAGTGGATCTTGGATGCAGCATTAAATCCGCTAGTGTTGCGCAGTACACGTGGCCTTTTTCTCACGCGAGGAGTCTTGGGTGCATGGGCTGCCCTGGGAGATCATTGAAGGGATAATATAGGCACTCAGAGCACTTCATCTCATAGAAGTGGTCTGGGTGCGGTGTACCTTGTAAAACATTTTAGTTTTAGAGAAAGTGCAATGTTTACATTGCATGTTAAGACTGCCTCTCGTGGCCCCAGACAGCCACTAAAGACGTTTCCTGCAGTTTCACAGTTTGACTCAGTGAGACGATGCTAGTCCTCCTCACGCTTTACACGAAGGCGTCTGGCGTGTTTTAAAAACCCAATGGGACAGCAGTGATCCGATGCTTTTCTTTAGGGGAAGGCCTTACGTGCTCAGCGGAGCCCGAGCCAGCACCGAGGGACCTCACGCTGCAATCCGGTCAATGTAAAGAGGGTTTTATTTAACTGTTTACCTGCCCCATCCCCGGCCACCCCTGATTAATGAGGTCAGTCCACCCATTGTACAGCGCTGCAGAGTTTGTTGGCGCTATATAAAGAATAATATTAATTAAAAACTGCCCTCACCACATTTTATTCCCAGTCCGGCCCCGCTGGACAGACATGCACACTGGAAGCACAGCGCTACGGAATCTGATGGCGCTATATAAATAATAATAATAATAATAATATTAATAATAATAATAATAAAATAATAATAATATTAATAATAATAATAATAATAAAAGCAACAAATGTGTGAACCAAAAAAAAACAAAAAAAACAACAAACTCCCCCCCAAAAAAACAAACAGGAAGTGGGAAATAAAATGACAAGACTGGAAGTGAGGAAACATGAAATGTACCAGAAAGCAGTATAAACAGTGACCATAATAACACTTTATTACACAGCTCCCACTTTACGCCACACCCTACGTACTTTAACTAAAGGTATACACTGAGTAATGGGGCGGGACACGTCGGACTACGGTCACCATGGTAACTACGTCAAAGGGAGTAGGCGGACTCAAAAAAATGATCGTTGCATTTTCGTAATGGGGCGGGGTTCTAGACCTAAGCAGAATGGGCAGGGCCGTGTGTAAAGTTGACAGGGGGCGTGATTTGATGAGAAGCTGGCTTCACGCAGTGGCCGCACTTTCGGGGGGCGTGGCCCGGAGCGGGGCGTGGCCCGCTCGCTGGGCGGGGTCAGCACTTAGTGAAGATGGCCGCTGTGTCTGGTTGCTAGCTGTAGGGGGCGTGGTCCGCTCGCTGGGCGTGCCCCACTCGCTGGGCGGGGTCAGCACTCAGTGAAGATGGCCGCTGTGTCTGGTTGCTAGCTGTTGGGGGCGTGGTCCGTTCGCTGGGCGGGGTCAGCACTCAGTGAAGATGGCCGCTGTGTCTGGTTGCTAGCTGTTGGGGGCGTGGTCCGCTCGCTGGGCGGGGTCAGCACGCAGTGAAGATGGCCGCTGTGTCTGGTCGCTCGCTGTAGGGGGCGTGGCGCGGGGCGTGGCCCGCTCGCTGGGCGTGGCCCGCTCGCTGGGCGGGGTCAGCACTCAGTGAAGATGGCCGCTGTGTCTGGTTGCTAGCTGGCTGCTCGCTCCGTCCTCGCTGTGTTTACATCCGGGTACCGGGCCGGCTCGGGGCGCTGACTGAGGCTGGGAACGAGGCTCGGGCGGGCACTAATGTCGGATAATCAGAGCTGGAACTCGTCAGGTTCGGAAGAAGATCTGGAGACCGAGTCCGGGCCGCCCGTGGAGCTCTGCGGGGTCCTGTCCAAGGTATGGCGGCCGGAGGGGGGAGCCGGGCCGGGGGTTACAGGACCTCAGCCTCCACTCAGACCGTGACAGCCTCCACTCAGCCCGTGACAGCCTCCACTCAGCCCGTGACAGCCTCCACTCAGCCCGTGACAGCCTCCACTCAGCCCGTGACAGCCTCCACTCAGCCCGTGACAGCCTCCACTCAGCCCGTGACAGCCTCCACTCAGACGGTGACAGCCTGGCACTCAGGCGGTGACTGCCTGGCACTCAGGCGGTGACTGCCTGGCACTCAGGCGGTGACTGCCTGGCACTCAGGCGGTGACTGCCTGGCACTCAGGCGGTGACTGCCTGGCACTCAGGCGGTGACTGCCTGGCACTCAGGCGGTGACTGCCTGGCACTGGCACTCAGGCGGTGACTGCCTGGCACTCAGGCGGTGACTGCCTGGCACTCAGGCGGTGACTGCCTGGCACTCAGGCGGTGACTGCCTGGCACTCAGGCGGTGACTGCCTGGCACTCAGGCGGTGACTGCCTGGCACTCAGGCGGTGACTGCCTGCATGGAGCTGGATCACAGTCATGGTAGTTACTGACCTGCACTCAGTGTGACAATTCCTTGTTTTGTATTTAGAGCCCTACTGTTGTATGTATGTGTAAATAACAGGAGTATTGCAGTGACACTGGACCAACATTACAGATTAAAAGACAAGCTTTCAATAGTTTCTTCTGTTTGATTTAGAAGCAATATTTATCAGTGTAGTGCCACAAACCGCACACTTCAACACAACTGTTACTTTGGCTTGTGAATTAGTGTGTGTAGTCAGCAATCTTTGATTTTCTTTGTACTCCTTGTAACACTGTGTAAATTCTCCTATTCGTGACTGTTTTCATAATCAATTTACTTTAACGGTGCTTGTGCAATAATAAGTGTACATTTAAGATGACCTTGTCATTTTTTATATATAAATATATTTTTTCTATTTGAGTTTTAATGATTGTGCTATATTATCACATTACAATGGAAACACTTGCATTGATTTGCTGTCATTTTCTTGGGCTGTTTATAGTAGAGCAGAGTAAATGCGTAACGTGCTTGTTTTGGAATATTATTATGTGTCTGATTTTGTTCTTTTATGTTAAAAAAACAAACATGTAGTCGCATAGATATCACTCGTTGAAACCCATTTTCGGAGAGTGTTTGCAGAAGTGTTTTGATTTACTATTTACATTTATGCAAGTTTGAGGTTAATTCACTCCAAAATGAATTGGAAATCTTATCCGCAAAAAAAAAAAAATATATATATAAAATGGATTTTCCAACTTTGCTTTTATACAGCTATTTGCATGCCTCTTACAGTGCTGATGAATTATTTTCTTCTTTGGATTTCTTCACTACACTGTTATTTGTATACAGCTTCAGACTAACAGAGCTGGGAAATGGCTGCGTTGTAGAGTTTCATTTGAAATACTCTGGCCTAAAAAATGCAATTCATTTTATAAAGTCCCCCACCAGTGATCCCGTGTCGTACTCTGAGCTTGCATAATTAGTTTTTATAATAAATGACATGAAAAGCAGATTTATTTGATTTACAAAAGTTGTGCTTTACCCTCATATAGCTGTGTTATGGCACTGGCTTCTTTAATTTGCAGCAGTTCTACTTCAGAGCCATATGTAATGCCTTGCTATCACCTGCGTTAATTATCGGTGCATCTTGAATTGGCAACCCATTCTTCAGTTTGAAGGTTAGCAAAGACCCACTTTCCAAGAAAAGTAGAATTGGCATTAGAATGATTTTTACAATGCATTGCTGTAACTTTATTCAATGTATCAATGCTACAGTAAACCACTTATTATGAGCTGTTTCTAAAGGTTTATTTAATTTTTATTCTTTTTGTAACTACTCTGAAGTTGAGGTTGCACTTCACTACCCAAATAGTAAATAAATAATTGTTTAGTAGCTATACCTTCAAAGAAAACTTGCTTACATTTTATGTGTGCATTTAAAAAAAAAATGTAATTTTCATAAGAGTACGTATAAAAATCGCTTGCAAGCACTTCCCTTCTACTCCTGCCCAGACTTTGTGGCTGTCCAATCACAGACTTCCCAATGCAGCTCAATGAGAAGTCTTTTCAAAGCAGGTGTCCAGGCAATTGCCTGCCACTTGAGCTTAGCTTCACTGGGCTAAACAACCAGGAAGTAACAGGATTGGTTGTCTGATCGACTAACTTGGGAGTGTAACCATGTTAATTTATAAAAGTGTAAATTTCTATTGAAATCTGCACTTTTTTTTGCTAAAAAGGGTGGTGGGAGAAGAGGACACCCCCTTTATGCGTAAAACTTTTCAGTAAGCTAGCGTGCTTTAGGGGTCTGGAGTATCCCTTTAAGAACGGATGCTATATGTATTTCAGTGGGATGGACACCACATTTATAGAAATAATCTTTTGTATTCTTCCCTTTTATGATCTGGTGTAATAGTTCAACCTGGGAGGTCAGCAAGCACTGATTAATCAATTATCTGGTTTCTGTATGTTTACATATTACTTTCATATGCTGGTGGATTCTCTGTCTATTTGTGGATAATATAATAATTTGAAATGTCATTAAAAGGACATTGCAAGTACCATATTGCTCTAATCTAATGCTTCTTGCATTTGTGGTCCCAGTTTTCTTCCCTTTCGTTTTGTTTGTTATTGTTGCAGCAATATGGAGAAAGGACTGATTTTATAAACTTGAAAATACAAAACGTATCTAGTGTGTTTATGCAGTACCACATTGTGAAATACCTATGGACTGTTGTAATTTCACTAAAATTCCAACCCAGTCGATTATAAAGAGCAAAGTAGGGACTACTTTTGTCTCTGTATAATTACTATGCCTGACACTTCTAGACATTTGGTGGAGCTACAGCCATCTAGAATCCCTCATCCCTACAGAGAATTGTCTTTATCTATAGAGAATCCTGTGGTTTCATTGGACACTCTGTAGACCTCAATTGGTCAACGGTGACAGCTGAAGTGGACCAACTGGGAGAAGGTGACCTAACCTGCGAAGGCAGGTTTAGGTAAGTAGAACTCAACTTGCTTGGCCACTAGACCCCCAACGGTGATGTCACCATTGGTAATTTTTGCAAATTGTGCAGAATACCCAGATGGTGACAATGCTGCTTTAAAGAAAAAGTCCAGTGTGTGTGCTACTAGCCAAGCCTTGAGTTATTCACCACTGCAAGCCATAGGGTGCCCTTTAAGGGGTGAATTTCTACTCTTTGGGGTGAAATATTCACTTGTCAATGGCTATTGAAAAGCAATAAGCACGTGCAAATCCCCAGTACTTGTAGGTTCTGCAGTGAGCTTTCTCCAAACACTGCATGGAATCTGACAAGCATTCTACATCACCTTTCCACATCACTGATGAGCATCCCATAATGGACACAGCAAGGATTTCTGGGAGTTGCAGTTCAGTTGCAGGTTTTCTACTGTGTAGAGTCATGACCTCGAATACTGCAGTGTTTTGTGGGTGTTTTTTTTTTTTTTTTTTTTTACACTAATGGAGAAAGATCATTGTGGGTGCCTGGAGTGAGATGTAAGGGGCTACACAGACATTAACATTCATATGAGACTTTGTATAACTACATGTGTTCTCTCACAAGTACTTTCATTCAGAAAAAAAAATTGAAGCGGTTCTACAAGTTAATAGAATTTTTATTTTTGCTAAACCTTGTAGACGCTGCATTTTAGCTTTCTATATTGTGGTCATCAATTACTTCTGCTGCACTGGTATTCCATGTAACTACCACTCTTTTAGTGGCCTAATAGATCTGCTAACTAGCAAGGCTTAGATCTAGGTTTCAACTATGCCTGGGATTTAAAATGTTATTAGCCAACTCGGACGCAATGCAAGAAAGCAGGTCACTTGGGCATTTCATATTTCAGTTGCTAATAGTGCGCTTATAGCTTGACCGTAGTGCTGGACCCAATCATTTCTTCATATTGGAAATGTACTTTCTCACTGAGAAATATCCTCATGTACTATTTGCTTGACTATATAGTTTTAAAATGTCTGGTAAATGGCTCATTGCTTAGTGTTCCCTATTTCTCAAATAACTACTTTTTTTATAAGCTCAGTATATTATTTAATGCTTCTGAGGCTAATACAGGTCTGTCTTTTAAGGTCCACTGATTCTCGAAACATAGAAATTCCATTTGTGTTAAACAGTAATCGTATGTTGATGGAACAGACTGTAAACGTTAAAGTAGAAATAGTTTATTTTTTTTCCCTCTGTGCTGTATACTGTATTGGTTTTCCGAGATGTCCTGCTGTTGATTGTGATGAGCCCTTCCCTTTCCAGCTTGCAATAATCAGATGGTCTCATACTTGTGTCAAGTCCACTAGGGTGTGTTTGAAGATTATCATGCCATGGGTGTTGTTTTACATATAAAGTTTTTTTGTTTTTTTTTGTCTTGGAGTCCAGATAACTCACTCTCTCAAGGTGCTGATTTTGGCCACTTATTACTTATGTTATCAGAGTACTTCAGACTTTGCACTGGTTTTGTTGTTTTTTTTTTGTTTGTTTTTTTTTTTTCTGCTCAGATAACATTTAAATTGGGTGACTGAGAAAACAAGTTACCCGTTAATGAGCAATTGGGTAGCTTGGAATTTGGTACAAATTGTGTGTGGGCAGGGGGGGGTTGCAGTGTTGCAATGCTTTCCAGGTCACTGTGTAACCATAGATGTGGAAATATTGTGTAATTCAGGCAGTCCTTTGTACTACACCCCGATAGCGGGAGAGGCAGTTCAATGATTGAAAAGGCCAAACTGCAGTATCTTCCTGATACCGATAAAATGAGTACCATTAACTTGGATAGTAACCAGACTTTAGGATGTTATAGGAAGCAGAAAAGCTTTCCTGGATAAATGCTTTGCTAGTAATATATTTGCAGCTTTAAATAAGGCAACATAGACCGGTAGCTCATTTAGACATAAAGCTGTCTTGTGGTCTGTGACTGGCAAAAGGATACTTTTTTTATTTTTATTTTTTTTTTAGCAGACCGTGCTTTCATTTTATACGTTCTGGGACAAAAAAGTGAAAGTTCACAAATCTATCTTTCGGCATACTTTAATGGGGCAATCTAAGAACCAAGATCACTTCCTCCTAATAAGGTGATATGGGGTCTTGGATGTTGCCCCAGTAGGCTTGCATTTCAAAATGGTGACATTTCTGATAGGTTATGTGTTAAGCTTGTTCTTTAGCAGATGTTTCTTGCAGAAAGTAGTGGTAGGTACCCATTGAACCCCAGGTGAAATGTTTGACTACAGAAGGCTTCCATGTGAAACTGGTCAAATCTGGATCGTGGAGTCTAATGCAGGGCATGACACATCTAAAGTACCAGGTGTCCGAGGCCCAATAATATATCTGACACGGTCTGTAAACTTTCAAATACTTTTGTAGAACTATATTAAGGGGTGTTTCCAAGCATCAAAATTATTACAGCTTGCTGTAGTGGTTATGATGCCAGGATTACTCTGGCCTGGTCTCCCACTAATGGGGGGAAAACCACTTTGCAATGGTTTGCCCTAGTACCTGGTCCAGTTGGGCGCCTGCTCTCTTGGGGTGCTGGCTTAAAGGTGAATCCAGTTTCTGCTGGGTTGGATGCTAATGCTGCCGGATATATCTGGAAGCTTAGGCTCACCGTTCTCAGCCAATGAATGCAACTCCGTGCCTCGACAAATATACAGTATTGACATTAGCCAGTCTGGAATTCATGTTCCAGGCTGGTTGACACCCAAAGGATGCTACCTGAAGTGGACTTACACTCCCAGAAGCAGTGGGGTATGTACAGTGTTTCACAGTGAAACTGTGCACAAACAGGGTTATTTTATCCCCAGGTAAAGAGTGTTCCTTTCCAAACAGAGTGAGTGATAGGTTTGTACATTATAATTTCAGTGTTCCTTGGATACACTGTATTTAATGACCTTTTATTATGCAGGCTTCTGTTCCAGCTTGTTTGGAAGTCATTTTATTTTTTTATATAATTTTTTTTTTTTTTTTTTTAAACTAATTAATCAAGAAGCTGTGATGCAAGTTTGTATTTTAGTATAAAACCATGATGTAGTGTCCCTTTTTAAAATATCGCATCTCAAGAATAGGAATTTGCTTTTGTAATGTAAAACCAACAGGAAGTGATGACTTCCTTCCGGTCCAGCTAATTCCATCTTATTTTACCTGCTTCCTTTTGGCTATTACAGTTCTGATAATGTGCAATATTTATCACTTTTACACGTTGTGTGTTAAATCCTAAAAAGTTGCTTTTTGAAACATTAAGTTAAAAATAAAAAAATCCCTTTTTTTATTTAAAAAAAAAAAGTGAGGTCTTCTGCTGCTTATTATCTGGAGATCTTGTGTAATTCTCTACCTTTTCAGCCATCGTTTTTGATGCCTCTAGGGTGGGTGGTGTCTGTTGCTTATTACTGGTGTAATCCTGAGCCAAACTGGATTGCAGCAATTGGCCAGATCCTGGATTGATGTGACACCCAAACTGAGTTGCTGTGATTCTAAAATTGTGCGCCTTTAAAAATATACATTCAGATGTTTTTAAATTTCAATTTGGCTATTTTGGTGTAAAAGATGCCTTCATGTTTAGTTCCTGAAAATTCACCTGCTGGTCTAGAATCCTGTGAAAGGATCATTTTAAAACTAAAACTTCAGGCACCTACTGCTCTTCCTGAAATGGTTTTTACGTAAATGAATTTCTTCTGGTACATGTCTGGAATTATGAGCTACAATTACTTTCTGTAATAGAAATACTCTTGCCTTTCTTTTTATCTGTAAACTATTTCCGCACTGAAAAGGGAATGTAGTAGTCTTGTCAAACTATGAGTGGTATTTTTCTGGCATATGGTGGCAGTACGTATGGGTTGTGCTTCCTAATTGGAACCAGCATCTGCAAGATCGGTGACTAAGAAAAGTCCCTCTCCTTTACCCTATAAAGGGCATCCCCGGTTCTTCCTTGTCTCAGCACGGGACGGATCAAGCGTCTGTTGAAGGTGAGGCACGCAGGTTGCTGTCTGGGGGAGGAAACCCGAAAGCTGCCTGGATGGTAGGCTGAGCGGCATGGCTTCGTCTGTGCAGGTTCCGGAGCCCTTTCTGTTTAACTTTATGCTGAGTATGTTCCGGCATGGTGAGTATGGGAAGGCCGCGGGACGGCTTCATTATGTTGCAGGCCCTGCGCACAGCGGGGGAACGCACGCCCGGGTGGTGTTACGTTCCCTCCGAAGTTCCGGGTGCACTATTGCACGTGCATTAACCGGAACTTCCAGAAAACCGCAGAGTGCTGTTCCCTCTGGCAGCAAGAAGCTTGTCAGAAGGGTTCCCCATGTCACCATGCCCCCACACGGCTCAGAGGTTTTCAAGGTAAGATTAGCTGATCTTTGCTTTTGAAAATATGTTCTGATTAAAATTGCAAGTTATGGATGGAATTGTTTTGCAGAAAGTGGACTGTATGTGCAAAATAGACTGTTTGTACACCTCTGCTATACAAGGCTTTTGCTTATTGTATCTACTCCCCTTAAAATGGGTCTGGGGTTTATAAATATGGACTAAGGTGCTGCAATTTCTTGGGTAAAATTAAGCTGAGAATATGCAATCATTCTTATAGAGCATCAAATAGTGTATCAGCTGCTCTGAGATGTTCTGCAGAGACTGACGAGAAGCACCCTTCGATTACTTCTGTCTGGCGAATGTTTATCTACTTCTTCTTAAGACATGTCAGGTTCATCATACTGTGTGAAGTTGGTTCCCACCTGATGTACTAAGAACGTTCATTAGGAAATAATCGGCCATGGGGCAGGATAAATCTGCGAAACTTTAATGAGGGTTATCTGTTCCTCAAACCCCATATCTTTCTCATATGCAGAAATGGGAACACTCTTGCATCGTTTCCACTGAGCAATATGGTTTGGGTCAGTATGGTTCGGAAGGGTTAGAATGATCCAGCCTATTCAGGTGTGCATTTCCACTGCAAGTAGGACCGCCAGGGGGCATGCGGGGTTTAGACCAAATGCCTAGCATGTCATTTTGTTGTGAGCATTGACCTTTTCCTGTCTGCCAATCAATGCATTGTATAGTGTGTCGCCAGCAGCTCCTCCTTAACCGTACCGTACCATTTCCTATGGACCTATATCTGAAGGGGGCTCAGGAATGGTGCAATTTGGTTCGGTTGTATTGGTCACTTTCATAATGGAAACATTTAAAATGGCGTACCGCTCAGTGAAAACTAAGCACAAGTGTAATGAGCCTTTCTTGCCCAGCGTTTAATGTTTACCATCAAATAGTTAAATGTTATACCCCCAGGTACACTGGGAATTCATAAAAAATCCGCAGGAGTAGCTGCTTAAAAACCCTGTCGTCAAGAAGGCTGAGACCTTTTGCAGACAAACTTTCCAGACTTCTGGGTTTTGGTAGAGGTCTTTGCTGGCAGGTGCAGCAGTTTCCAAAAACCTTGTTTACAATCCTTAATGGAGGTAATTTAAGTCTCTGGTAAGCAGCTTGTCAGTTTCCTGGTTTATTGTGATTGTCACATACTTTTTAATATGGATTTGGCAATGACTGCCAAGATCATGGGTTGATCTGTTTCCCTTGGCTTAAGCTTGGACAACAGTTCAGTGTCCTTTTCGTTCCCCTGTTTACTCCCATTAGGAAAAGGGGTATCTTTTCTAACCTATGTCGAAAAAAGTTCTGCCTCGACAAGTAGAACTAGGTCCGACATGGGTAGGCTTTTCGGACGCCAAGAAGTTTGGAGGTGTAATCCTGCATTTCTATATTAAGTGTGGATAGCTCAGTGGGTTTAGACCTTGTTCAACCCTTGGCTTTGCAGGTTCATTTCCCCTGCAGGGTTAACTCAGCACTTCACCCTATTGAGGTAGATGACTGGAGTACAATTCAGTGGAATCACTTAACATTCTCGGTTGCATTTGGGAACCAGTATTTATCTGAATGTCTCTTGCCTGGCTTTTAAGTAGAACCGACTTGCAATCACTGGTTTCTAGATCTAGTTAAAGAGGGCACCGCTTGCTCTTTTCAAATCTGTACAATCCATAATCTTTCTAACGTTGGATTCAATGAGTTTGAGATATGGTACTGTGAACCATGAACTTGGTTGGGTTCCTCAGGAATCTCTTGGTTATCAATCTCGGATCATTCCTTTAAACCGGTTATGAATTTAAATTAATTGGTTCCTCTCCTGAGGTTCAGAATTCCATCATATCCCTATTGCGACTCCTCAAGAAGTGTTCTGAAAATATGCCATAAGTGGATTGAAGAGATTTCATTGCTCTTCAAAACACTCCTGTAACAGCATCGGGATGGTTGCCTTTTATGTATGTTCAAGTTGCTAGCAGAACGCTACCACAACATGGACTGAGACTATAATGTATTTTCTTCTCCAGGAAACAGTGTTTGTTTTTGAGGTTCGTGTTAACCATAAAACGTTACTTCTGCATCTACTGCACTCATAAAGGAAAGGTTCAATTACTAATAAAGTGAAAAACCCTCCATAAGAACAGGAAAGGAGATTGCTGGGATGTCTGTCTTCAATTCTTGCGGTCAACTGAGCAAAATCTGGATTTGGCTGCTACGGTGGAAAATTCTCTCCTCTGGGTCAAAGTGTGGACATCTTGGATTTCTGCCTCCTAGACTCTCTGAAAAAAGCGGAAGATCGGCTAAACTATTGGACAACTTCAAGTTTTTTCCTGACAAGTCTGTCCTTTCAGCCTATAGGAGTAATTTTCACCACAGAATGCATCTAACTCAGGCTGGGTCACTCGTCTAAATTCTCTAATGTGCCAATGTTCTTGGTCCTAAGAAAAATAGTGCACTGATTTCAGAGCTCTTAAGGCAGTTCTTCACTCCCCATGCCGATTTCAGATCTTGGTTGATTGAGGGACCTATTACAATGCAGTCAAACCCACAACACTGTTTCCTTCACATCAACAGACAGGGTGGTGCCAGAGGCAAGGTCTGTTTCAGCTATGTACCAAAACGGTGTACTGGGCTCAGGATCTCCTGGAGGTCCTCTTTCCATTCCACTCCTGATGTGTCAACAACGATCATGTTCATGATCTACAGAGATTTGGAGTGCCCGGATAGACCTTTATGGCAAAGAGGGAGAACATGAAGTTTCTCAGGTTTGCCTCTCTGTACATGACCGTTCAAGTTGAATAGTTGGTCGATCTATCAAATGGTATTTCTCTGGGCTTACTTTTTTTTTTTTCTTTTTTTTTTTTCTATAGCCTGTTCCCAAGACTTCAAAGAGGTGAACGGACAGAGCAGTGGTTCTGCCAATCTTTCTGTATTGGCCAAACACAAGCCAGTTTTCAGCCTTGGTGGAGATAACTTTCAAGTTTGCAGATCAAACCCACCTCAGTCTGTATTCTTGCTACGGCTGAGGTGGGTTTGCCGGGGAAGCCCTATATAGGGTAAAGGGGAGGGACTTTCCTTAATCCCCTATCTTGCAAATGCTTGTCCCAATTAGGAAGCACAACCCATACGTACTGCCACCATATGAAGGGAAAAAAGAATTTACAGTGTGTAATCCTTTCTGTTTTTACTATAAATAAGCAATGCCTACTTGTTTTATTTACTGTACGCATTTGTCCATATGAGCTATATATATATAATTTTTTTTTTTTTTTTAAATTTTTTTTTAATGGCGTTTCTGAACTAGAGGAGATAAAACCTTGTTCATAAAATCTGTCTCTACTTCTTGGTTTTTGTATAATTCCTGCAGCCGCGCTGTGTTCCAGGTGGGAATTTAGGAAGTTGTCTAACGGCACCTTTAGTGCTATTCACTGTAAGCCTGTGTGCAAAAGCGTATTCTGCAAAGCAATGTTTTAATTTATAAACTGAGCGATTCCATTTATCATTATGTGTACACATGCAGTTAGTTTAGATTTCTTCATTCTATGTAGCAATGGTAGCCAACTTGGGAACTGCAAGCCCTGTGATCCTCAGCCAGCTGCTTAGATGCAGTGCTTGCTCTGCGGTCTGTGTGACATATTTAGAAATAAGTGTGTGTGTGTGTGTGTGTGGTTTTTTTTTTTTTTTTTTTTTTGTGGTTTTTCTGGGGGGGAGGGGGGTTTCATCCATTTGGCAAACTACAGGGATGTTATGGCTCCTGGGTGGCAATGCCCCAGGGATGTCACTGGCTATTTCATATCTATCATTACTGTGAGTTTACCCTCTTATCAGAGGTATACATGCTGACTTTATTGGGTCCTGGCTGGCAGTGACCGTTAAACATGCCTATCCCCCGTCCCCCCTCTTCCCCCACTTTGTGTTCATTTCCCTATTTTGCCAAAAAGTAATTTCCTATTTGAGAAAGTATCCCCTACTTATATACCTTCTCAATATAATGGAATTGCATTGAATTCTTGTGACAGTATCTCTGTAAAACCTTTAAATTTTACAGAGATACTGTCACAACATCAAGCAAAGTTATGGCGAGATCAAAACCGAACAAACCTCCTACTGATTAATGTTATATCTCGCTGTGTACATATCATAAATTGCCCCACATACAGCTGTTCTATTTTCACAATTCTCCCAGAATGCCATGTACAATATGCTAATTGGGATACTTTTCATCTTGGGTTTAATATGAAGCCCTTTTTATTGAGCTTGTTTAGATGGAACATTGAAGCAGAAGAGCCTTATACATTAGTAATGCTCTTGTGAGTGAAGGAGATGTAAAATGTTGTATTCCGAATTGATACATAGTGTGTGGGTGTAACATTTTGTTTAATACATAATCAGTAGGCTATTTTAGGTAAAGTGTGATCCAGCGAGAAGCATTTGATCTGCATTTCTAATGGGCTGATTGCTATAGATATGAACTAGCTTGACTGCGTAGTAGGCGTTTTGTGTGAGCGTACATATGCACACATTGACCAAGTTATCCTTATATATTGCTACTGTATGTAAATTTAATTTACCTGAAATAAATTCTACATTTAACGGGTACCGATCTACTGCAAACTGTAACAGGTTTCATCACTAATGAATGATCTAATTGTGTTCTTTGTAATCTGCAGCATTCTTATACCTAGACTTACAAATCTGTTTTTTGTGTTTTCTTTATAGTGGACAAACTACATTCACGGTTGGCAGGACAGATGGGTTGTCCTCAAAAATAATACCTTAAGCTACTATAAGTCTGAGGATGAGACTGAATATGGCTGCAGAGGGTCCATCTGCCTCAGCAAGGCTGTCATCACGGTAAGAATCATTCATCCTAACTGCTGTTGTACTTGAAATAAAAGGACAGAGGTGTATGGTGCTGCACATTTACTGTGGACCTGGAAAAAGTATAGAGAATATGAACCGTTAGAACTGGTTAAAAAAAAAACTCTGTAGCTTGTCACGGCTTCAGGTCTCAAACTTTCTAGCTCACTTTTACCATTACACAGAGAACCTATAGCCTTAGCATATCAGACTATTCTCACTAATAAAGTAGTACCCACTCCTTTTTGGGGCGTATCATTTGGTAAGAAAATAATCTAGGCTGAAAATGCTCTTTTCAAACTGTTTCATTATCTCATATGTACCTTTTTGATTCTGTTAAAGCACATTATTGCAAAACCACACCCTAAAGAATTTTTCCCCAAGAAAACCTTATTCAGTTGGGGCTAGAGGTGACCTGTTTATTAATTTATCAAAGTATGCAAACACAGGTTCAGAGCAAGTTTCCATGTTTGCTGTAATCACTTTGCATTTTCAGCAATTAGCCCACACATGGGTGGTACAGCAGTGGTTTCTGGGATTGTAGTTCATTTGTCCATTTTATACTAAAGAGTCATGCCACCATGTACAGCTGGTTGCAAAGGAGACAAGAAAAGGTGTTTTGTGGAGCAACTTTTAGTTTTGGCTCCATAATTTAATGCATTATATATAAAATCATTACATTTTAAAAGTCGCTTCAGCAGCTCCAAGCAGATCGTTTATTTTGACGACAATAACCTATATAGTTAGCAATTACAAAATGGAAACGGTTTCCACCTAAAGGGTCCTCCGTAATGCATTAAATGACCTACCTCCTATTTAGATCAGCAGAAAACGCATGGGGCTGAAACAGTTATAGTTAATTGACAGTTAAACTTAAACTGCAAGATCTAGATTCTAGTATACAAAAAATTATGGACGGCTCACTAAACCTTAAATTGTAAACTGTCCAGGCCATCAAATTCAAATTCTGTTGACCTGCATATAAAGAGATCCTGTCTTCGTTACCCAGTATATCCGCCTGTAAAACATTATGGTTGCTCTTCTTCTGGACCTGATCAGTGTGTCTACAGATATAAGATATATGATGTAGCGATCACATTGTGAACTGTCCTGCAATAAATGAATCGCTCAGAAAGGAAATGGCAGGAGAACTCTCCTGTTGGTGTTTCTCTATCTGCCACAGTGACTCCCTGTAATTGCGCTGATTATGCCAACGATTGTGTAGCCTTTATTCCGCTGGGCACAGATGTATTGGCTCTTCAGTTGGCATCATCAAGGAGTGCATTTCTTTGAGAAGTGTTGTTAAGCAGGTCTACTGAGGCCGATGTGAGTGGAGAGGGCACGATCATTGGGGACGTGGTGTGTAGGTTTTACATTAATTACTTTATAATACTTGGCCCTCCAGTGCTGGCACTATATCAAGTATCACAGTAATAACCTATTTATAAGAAATGTACTCTCAGGTGGTGTTACTGCTTTAAAGTAAACCTGGAATGAATGGCAAACATAAACTCTTTCAGGATTCTTTCTTTGTGGTTTATTACTTTTTTTTTTTTTTTTTTTTTTTTTTTTTTTTTTTTTTTTTTTTTTTTTTTTTTTTTTTTTTTTTTTTTTTTTTTTTTTTTTTTTTTTTGTACCTGCTGTTGGACAATTCTCAAACTTTGTGACTGATTTTTATAGGCCATAGTTCACTTGCAGTCTATTGTAGTTTTTCACGAGATGCTAGGCTTCACGGCCCCTGAATTGCACAGGAAACAGATACATTATCTCTTTCCTGGCCTTGGAATCCGAACTGGAGTTAGAACAGTTTGCTTTTTGTTTTACTGCAGGCCCCCTCTACTGTGCTGCCGAGTCACATGGTTCCACTGTTTGGAACGCTCTAACTCCATAAATCTAGTCCATGTGCTGAGCATTCCTATCACATATGGAGTGCATCCCTTTCTGGGTGTGTTTGAATTAGAACATTATGCTTTCAGCAGTTTCTTTGAGGTGTATGAAAGGTTTAGAGGGTTTCTCCTAGTGGCTGTGTCAAGCTGTGTGATATCCTGCACAAACCGCATCCTTGTTAAATATTGAGTAGGTGCTTATCTAGATACATTCTACAGATGTATTTATTTTCTTTCCACTTATTTAAATCCTCCTCTGCAAGGGATGTCCTATCACCTGCTAGCCTTCCCCGGATATCTCCTAGCGGCGTCCTATTTGGTTCACAGCAAGAAAAAGAACTGAAATAGTACATGTATCTATAATGTGCTACCGCACGGCCTCTGTATGACTTTATGTGGAAGGTCTCCAACGCCCGAGAATCTTGGTGTAGTGATCCGTTACGTTGTCCCTGCTTTAACCTCTTTAGTAAATGATGATTTGAAGTAGGGTTTCTGTGCCGAGTAGCTGCTCACACTAATGGATTGTTTGGCTCACTGTAGTATCGAGAAGGATGTGTATTTGTGCTCCAAATCAAAAATTGGCGTGTTTGCATGTACTTATGATTACTGGTATCTCTGTCAACATATTCTGAGTGGGGCTTGTTTGTAAATCTTATAATTTTTAGAGCAAATGTAACAATGCATAATTTTTAGATAAAATGCATATGGTTTTTCTTTTTGGGGGGTGGGACTGGGGTAACGGTTGACCACAGTTAATCAACCTGCATTCTAGATATTTTAGTTTCGTAGCAAATTCCAAAGGCCTGGCAACAATGGCGTATATGTAATTGTATGAGTTTTGTTCCTCTTGTAGACATTGTTTCAGAGTTTGAAATAGTTATGGAACTCACATTGTCATTTGTGTTGCTTAGTAACTCTGCTCCTGCAAACAGACTATGTTGGTGGTAGATTTACTAGTTATTTTGAAATCTGATTCAGGATTTATTTATTTTTCTCATTGTCCTCATTTTAATATTAACCCTACTTGTGTGATAACACAGAACAATCAGTTAGAGATACAATGAAGCAGGCTGTGGATTCTTTGTGATGTACTGGAATTTATAGAAATGCCTGTGAGGCCAGTGGCTAATGATTTAATGAGTTCAGAATGTTTGTTTTTCAGTACAGTCGTTACTTTAACCCTTTCTGGGTGGCGCTTTTAGAACTTTGTTCCTATTTATTAAGATCATAATTCTTGGGATTAGAATGGTTGGCTCACTGTTGAGAAGGTCTGCGCAATGTGCATCATTTACCGGCCCCACTGTATACTCCTGTTTCCAGCAGGGTAACCACTCCTGATTTCAAATGGTACGCAACGTTTCTTTATTACCACCGTGGTTGGCAGCTTCTGTGACAATACAAGCACTATAAGCTCCTTCCGTCACCTAAAGTCAAATATATAATTTTTATTTAAATTCTCTCTAATCCCAATTTAAACAAGATACACAATATAAAAATCAAAGAAACAAACATTATACGAACATCTATGCTTGGCACTCATCCTAAAAATACGTACTATAAAGATGTTCCCCCATGTCTAACTGTACGCCATCATGTTTCTATAACTGGTGACAACAATATTCAATGTAACAAAGATGACTGCTCTTGGCTACGATTTTTCTTACTAACTGCTCACACGATTTCTCCTCCCCACCCCTTCTCTGGATTGTTTTTGATTTGTACTGGGTATATCGTTTCAATTTAAACTTGCTGTTTGAAATGCTAGAGATTGGCATTTATGTTTATTGCTATTTGTTTCCAAACATTCTGCCTCCTGTCTTGTTGCTGGTTTTGGATTTCCATCCTTCCCTACTCGTCCAATACATAACCCTTGCAGGCTGGCTTGGCTGCCCCTGCTATCTCCTGCCCTGCCAGTCGATTAAATCCTCACTGTGCACAGTCTGCCTGTGGCAATTACAAGGCACAGAATATGACAAAATGCTTTGGCACGCAGATAGCTTCCGTATTTGTAAACCTTAAAGAATTGCTGTGTGCTGCATCACAATGCCGGTTTAGTCCAATTACATTGCTTTTTAACACTTCAAACTGTCACATGGAGCTGGGATGCATCGGAATATAAGGAATGTCCCTTTGGGATTTCTTTTTGTTGTGGCTTTGTAGTGTGATGTATCGTGAAATCCGAAGGGACTTTCCCTTGTGTATATTCGTTGTGACATTGTAGTGTTGTGTTGTGTTGTGTTGATGCAAAGTGTATGTTTGTTATGTGACTTTATATGCTGACCCAGAGTTCCTCTTTATGGGAGATTTTCATATTTGCGACTTGCCATCCACTTGTTGCACAAGCATAGAATTTAACGTCGTTGGCACTATATAGCCTGGATGTCACTGGGTCCTGTACCATTGTGGATCTTTGAATTACAGATGGTTTTGGCCGAGTAGTGTCACTGGTTCTAAAGGTGTTAAGTATTTGTGATATCTGTATTTTGGCCTGTTTTTATTTAGTTTTTTATTAACATTTGGATCACATCTAGTCCCCTTCACCAATGCTGTCTATATGTTTGGCTTTATGCCTGGAATCGAAAAACGGTTACCGAACTTGTACAGCCTTATAAAGGATTTTGAAGAATGATCGTTAAGTGGTTGGGGTGGTTTTTTTTGTTTTTTTTTAAATTTATTTTTTTATTTATAAAAAAGGAAAACCCACAAAGTACACCTAAAAATTAATGGATTTATTTATTTTGTTGCAAAATCTTCTTCTTAGAGTGAACATGTATGAGCGAAAACAAACAAAAAGGATTGAATATATAAATTTATGGACAATTTGGACAAAGCGCTCTAATTCTATGAGTGAATGAGTCAAGCCACAGATCAATTATGTGTGGGCCACTAGTTTGTCGACTGCTGCAAATTACATTAAACATGGAACCACTTTATGTGCAAACTCACAGCAGCCATTCACACGTGGCATTATCTGTCTTCTATTTACAAAACTTCCACACACATTATGGAATGTGTTAAACATCACCTGGGAATAAACTACTTCTCCCATAAAATTCTGCCAGGCAGTTTTGTGGGATAAAAATAGACCCTTGTAGAGCAGAAAGGGTGATATTGGGGTCTGCAGGCAGAACCACTAAAACATGTGTCTGCAGGGAATTTATAGTCTTTCTTACTGCATTGTTTATATATTCTGTATTATAAAATGTCTTCCTTTTAAACTGTTGGTATTTAGTTACTTGGCATAAATATGTTTATTTTAAATCATTAACACTTCGCCATTACTCAATGTCTCCTTGCTTTAGAAGGATGAGATTATTCCTTGGTCATTAAATAAAGCTTGTGGCAGAGCTTTTTCCTGTAATGAGTTATGGAATGTTGGCTTTGCATTTTTGTTGAAAAGGACAGAAATTTGTTCACTATTCTATTGCAGTTTGTGCCACAACTATAATACACATAATTTGTATTCTTCTTCTCTCCCATATTGTCTGGTGACTGAAGGGATTTAATTAGTCTGAATGCTGGGTAGCGTTCTAACAGATCTGACTCTTGAAATTTGCTCTAATCTATATATGATTACAGAGATCCCCGATGCCAAGCACGGTTTGCATATGGTCTCAATGTAGCTGTTTGTTCAGGCTTGAAAGAGAAGCAGAAATATTTGTTCTTTTGTGCTTTAGAATACAAAGCTGTGATTATCGTATCCAATCCTCCAACTGCTTGACAACATTCACTTGTCATGACTTCAAAGGAAAGCATCCATACCAGGCCAGTGAGTTATGATGCCAGGATATGTAGTCTCCTTGGCATTGCATGCAAGGCTAGCAACACTTCATGATTGTGCATCTACATTTATTTCTACACCATTAGCTAAAAGTGCTACCAACTCCCTTATTGCGCAGGCAGCTTTAATAGGAAATTTGTGTTAATCTGTGTATAAACCCCAAAACCATCAGGATTCTCTGCATTACCCTCATACCCCCAGAAATGTCCTGCTTTCAGTTTCTACTTTAATTTGATGCATTTGCACTGCACTTACTTTTTGGCGCAAGCAAGAGCGGGTCTCAAATAGATTTAGGAGGAAAAATAAAACTGATCTGGCCAGTTTTTTTTTTTTTTTGTTTATAGCCTATATTTGCAGATTGGCTTTTAAATTCACTACCGTTCAGTATTTCCGACAAACTAAAACTAACCTTTCCAAGTATCTGTCCTAACTCTTGCACGCCTGATTAGCAGGTACATATTTACATCCTGTTGGTGTCGGGACAATACTCTCTAGTGAACTATATCTGAAGCTCATAAGAATGGAGAGTTCAGACTGATTTCCCATGACATAATGGCCTCTATTATTATTAATAATAATATTCAGAGTTTCATAGTCCCCCCTAAAATTATTACGGTCTGTTAGTTGCCTGATTTTTAGTTCTTTACATAGAATGCTACAATATCACTTCTGTGCAGTAAACTGTAATTTCGTTTGAGCAGGATCCTCTTTATCCCATTGTTCCTGTAAGTTTTTGTAATTGTCCCATTTATTGTTACATCTCTCCCTACTATAATATTGGAATTTGTTGGCGCTATATAAATGCAGATAATATAACACAATGATCCAAATACATGCATAAGAACACAGTAGGGCTATAGTTTGACTAAGCCTGTGGCATCATTAAAGGACTTTTATTTTTTTTTTTGTTTGCTGTTCCCTTACTGTACTTGACTTTCGAACTCTAGAGCAGGTACAAGAGTAGACATTTTAGGTGTATACAAGTTTCTCTGCAACTCATATAGTACATTGACGTTATGCAAGAAGATGCCAGTCCATCAAGTGCTGCTCACAGTAAACTGTGATATGTAATTGCCAGATCTTCAACTGAACTCCCATCCACTGCAAACCTTTATCAAAAATAGTCTTCGTAAGACAAAATGGTACATATTTTATGTTCTGCTTTGTGTTGATTTTTTTTTAATTTATTTATTTTATTTTTTTTAAATTTAAAGACTTCCTGCAAGCGCCATGACCTTTTCAGTCATTTGAAGTGGTCATGGTGGCTTCAGGATGTATGTGCCGAGTTTCACTTCGTAACGCTGCACATATGGAGTTTAACCCCTTCGCTGCATTTAAATATTTGATCTGTATGGAAAAGGCCAAAGTGACAGCACTGCTTTAAGGATAAACTATAAACCAAAAATAAACCTTTTATGCAATTAGATAATGCAAACTTAAAGAAAATATAGTGCAAAGCAATAAAATATGCAACTTCAAACGGATGCCTTCATCTCCATCGGGAACCTCTCGCTCTGGTGTAAGGGCTCTATATTATCCAATAAACCCCTGTCTAGCTTGTCACATAGGATAAGCTGAACTGGTTGAGCAGCTGATGGCAGCCATATTGCGACTGCCATAGCGGACGTCTGAGCAGAGAGACGTGAGCTTACACTACCGTTTGCCAGCAATGGGTTCAGACGTTAAGATTCTCATCTTAAGATAATGTCCACCTCCTCTATCCCCCACAGTGGATGCATTTGGCTCCTGCAAAGCTTAGTCTGGGATAATGGGCTGCCCTGTAAATGTAGTACTTCGCCAATGAAAAATAATAACAGATTTGCTGGACGACTTTCTTATAATCTATAGATTGGCTTATCTATAGAATGCAATGTATTTTCCGTATATAAATCTGTAATGGTTTTTATCAATTTATATAGCTCCTAACAAAGTGACTTGTAAAGAGAAGACCTTATGGATACTTAGTGGCCGTTTAGAAATGATCTTTTTAAATGAGCTTGTTTCTTCATGTACGGTTTATTGTTGTATTCTCTTAGATGAAACCTCCATCCGGCTGTGGAGCGCATTTGTCATTCCTCAGGGTTGTTAAATACTAAAGGTTGGTGTGTGACAGCTGTGAGTTGAATCAGCACTCTGTCTCATGAATATCTGCGTTTTGTTCACTGGAGGCTAAGGCTGCTTCTTGGGCCAACTCCAGAGCTCAGCAGAGAGGACAGTGCACTGGCCATTAAATAAACAGAATAAGTTGGTATATCGTCTCTGTGTTGGCAGCATATTTGTGATGTAGAATTAAAGTGAAAAAATTAAATTGCCAAAAAACAAGCTCATGTTGTGATTTTTTATTTTTTTTTGTAGTGCTTGATGGTAACAAATACATGCCAGTATACAGTGGAGATTTTGCAATGCATTTTAGTATGTAAAATCAGGTTAAATGTGTACATAAATCAGCACGTTTTATGAAGATGAGTAAAGTAGAGGAACACAGTGCAAAGAGGGGAAAAGAACATACATAATGGCATTGTTGTAAGCATACTGTGTGCCCAAGATTCCTCCCTGTAGAATAGTGATTAAAGAGGTATAACAATGCTAAACTAAGTGGGTTAAGCCTCCTAGGGGACCCCCTGGGTTATTGAGATTAGACAAAGAATACAATGCTAAAGCCTAGCAAAATGGTGTAATGTAAACTGTTAGGGAGATGTAATATGACAGGTTGGTCCACCCTCAGTTTCTGTTGAGAAGGTAGCTGTGAGTGGTCACAAGCCTGTAAGTGCTCAGTCTGGGGGCCTCTTTCATCCTACTCCTACTGCAGGCAGAGCACAGTTCCATAGCAGGAAGGGACACAACAGGGCCCCGAGTCGTGTGTGAGTGGATGATTCAGTCAGATGGATAGAACCAGGGTCTTCCGCAGCTCCCCTTGTAAGCAAGCTGTGGGCCATAAGAGACGTACTTTTGATGCTCCAGGGGTCCCAGTCTTGGTTCTGAGCGGTTTTGCTTTGCGTGCTGCCTTCAGCAGAAGCGATGGGAACTTCCTGTCTCGCCGTTATTTTGGGGCCTTTATTCTTGCTGGGACTGCAGGCATCTGTCGCTTGTTTAGGGATGGTGGTGGAAGTGAGTGGTTATTTGGCTGCTTTTGGGCAGAGAGATGCATCCTCTCCTCCAGGATGTCTAGTTCTTTTGCTGTGTCAAAGTGCCTCGTGGCATCTTCCATGTTTGCTGAGTCGGCAGATGTGCCCACAGCTGTAGTGGCCTTACCCACTTTTCGGTGGGTGGACCCGGATCACCCCCACCAGTCCAAAGGACGGGATTGTGGGGTCACCCAGATCAGTGCTACCAGGACGTGTAACATTTGTAGGGTATTTAGGGTACTTTTGGGGTGTTGTGAAAAAGTGTACTTTTTCTGTGCTTGGAGAGAATTGGATTAGAATTACTTCAGTTACTGTTCCAATTATCTCCCAGTCAGAGGGGAGGGGCTGTATGCTTGTATGTGAGAGTGCCATGTATTTAAACACCTTTGTCATTAGTCTGTGACTCTGTGCTGCAGTCCCCCACAAGGTCCATGGGGGAGTGCCCCTTGCATGGGGACATGCATATAAGGCCAGTTGTGGCTGCCATTAAAGCATTCCAGCTTGCACTCCAAAACTGTCTTGTACTGTTATTGGAGGGAAGGAAGACTTAACCCCTGTGTCTGCTGTTCCAGCTTGCAGGGGATTCAACGTGGAAAGTCCTTGTAAGGACTATAGCTCCCAGGACTGAGTATGTCGTCCAGTGCCCGGGGAGCCCTTTCGGCTCCAGGGCCCCAGTCAAGCCACGATGACTGTGGGCAGAAGTGGTGTGGTTTGTCTCCTGTTCCTGCTAGGAAGCGGTCCTTTGGCGGAGGTACCCAGTTGGGGTACAGGGAGCTCTGTTACAGTGCACTCTGTCAGGGATTGACAAATTTGTTTGAAATTTTGGAGCCAGCTAAAAAAAAAAGTTAGGTTCCAGGTTTTTTATTTTTAAACAAAGTTTAATGGTCAATGACAAAAAATACAATTCTTAAGTAGTCACCAGAACCTCTACAGTTCAATTTAATGACTCTGGTGTCTATATATCCTGTCCCTGTAGGCTTTACATTACTGCCTAGTAACACCTCTAGTGACAGTCTGCTACTATAGGTGACTTCTAGTCCAGTGCAGCACGTTACTGACTGCTCCCCATAGAGATCTATTAATTAAATAAATCTTTGAGGAGATGATTGATGTAATGCGGATTTTGATGCATGTGCAATAGTTTCCAAATGTGTTCCTATTGGATAGCATTGACTTGACTGAGATCATCAGTATTGGTTATCTCCGCCATGGAGGTTGGGCCAGCCTATTTTAATCTATCTCCACCCAACTAACCCCTGGGAGAACTTGAGTGGATCCTTTCTCTGGGGTTCACAGTGGATCTGCTGTAATCTTCCTGCTATTTTAGTAATGCTGGAGCGCCCCCCCCTTACCACGTAATCTGTATGGTCTGCTTCATAACGGCACCCAGCTGGACTTCTTAGTGCAATGCTTCCCATAGCAAAATCCAGACAAGATTGGTGGTCCAGAGTCGGTTATATGGCTCTCCTTAATAAATATCTTGGTTAATGGGTTCTTTTTGAACGCTCACACAGTGAAAACTAAATTTCTCCTGTTTAATTTAGAATGTTTAGAGCCGTTTAGGCTGTCCAGATGTTATGGGAGTCTTATAACCGCTGTAGGCCTGCCATTTTATTGCAACTGGTTTGAGCTTTTCTGTGACCAAAGGCCTAATTTCATATGGATGATTTCTGAAATGATCCACCCCTTGTTAGCTATGACTGTGCCCTATACATTCTGATATTACATTGTTCTAGAACTATAACCTTATGATGCACCTTTTGCATTGAAAGTACATTTTTGTTTTAATAAATATACAACACGCAGTTATGAAAATGTAAATTCTGTTCTTAGGCAGGGTGCGTTTTCTAGATAATCGTGTCAGATGGGTCTGCAGTAATGCTATGGATTGGGGACCAGCACAGATGAGGGTTAGTCCAGCAAAAACAAACATTTGGGTAGGTATCAATACCCGGGGTGGGGGAGAAATCATATATTCATATAGGTGAATAACAAAGGGAGTTTTACTGCCGAAATACAAAATAAAATCACTGTTTAGTAGATATACCCCAAATCTTGCATACTATTGAGTATGGAGTGTTCCTTTTTATGTAAACAAGCCAAAAAACATGGAGTTCTTCTTCGAAATTCTTCAAGTTTGTTTATTGCTTTGGTTTTATTTAACCAGCATTGTCTTGCTTAACATTGAATACTGGATCCAGCACCTGGTGGGCCATCCGTCAGACCGCAATGTTTAGAAGCGGGTTGCTTGAATTCAGTGGGATTTTTTTCCATGTGGCAGCTTCAGGTGTTTTCGTTGAGATCTTCAGTTATGGGTTTGAGTCCTTATTGGATGTGTTCACTGCTTTCTAAACATTACTGGAGCTTGTTTTTCTGGGCAGCGCATGAAAGACTTAAAGGGTTACTTGTGACTGAAGTGGTCATGGTGGTAGGAGTATTTATGAGCGGTGTTTCAACTTGAAGCCCTATACATGTATAGTTAGTTATATTTTGTATTCTTCTTTATGTTAATTGCACCCTCAGCATGTGATTTGGGCAGCCCATGCGCTCGAAGATGGCAAATCAGGCCAATCTAACAACGTGGAAAAAGGCTGGAGTAACCCTTTAATAATCTCTTGTATGCTACCCAAACACTGTAAGCACCATAACCACTACAGCCTTGCAGGACCCAGGTAAATTGTCTAGCAATGCTAGAACAGTGTGACCATTAACTGTGTAAAGGCACTGGGTCACTACTATAGCAGGCTGGTGCTTCTAGTTCCTTTTATTGAGCATTGCAGTTAATGATTAAGTAGCTGTCTCTCTGAGGTTTGGTGATTGTGCCCAGCATACAATGACAAAATAGTAGGTATATACTCCGCTTCACATCATGCAATAGGCATAGGGCAGTGATTTGGCTGAGATTTCCCCAAATTCAGTATGAATTCATATAGAGCTGGGTGAAGACATCTCTACCATAAGGTCACTGAAGACTGGGATGTCAGGGAATGAGAATCTCTGCCAAACTGAGAGTAAACCATTTAACTGTGATACGGGACCTGGCGTCTAGACTCCAGGTAAACCAGTTCGGTCTAAAGTAGTTATGGTACCCATAGTGTTGCTTTAAGTGAGTTTAACTGTATTGGTAACCAATAATAACACTGTTTTCCCTCCCCTTCTCAGCCTCATGAATTTGACGAGTGCCGCTTCGACATCAGTGTTAATGACAGTGTGTGGTACCTGCGTGCACAAGACCCGGACCACCGTCAGCAATGGATAGATTCAATCGAACAACACAAGGTATGCTGTAGATCACTCTAAACATGGAAAATGCCTTGAAAAACAAATTTAATGGTGCTTAAAAGCAGGTCTTGCTCTCTATGAATCTATAAAAAGAAAGATAATTCAAAGGGTTAAAAAATCCTATTTTAATACCAGAGTCAATGCAATTTCAGGTTTACCTCCTATATAAATGGCCAGACATGCTGGTATGAGCTCTGATCCGAATGGCCATGGCTCATTGATATCGGTGTCTAGATTATGCAGAGCTTTAAAAAAAAAAAAAAAACTGCAGATATTGCTGCATGTGTTGGTGCCAATTATAGATGTCAGAAGCAGGGTTTCCTTCTCATCCCTAATTCTGAAATTGGTCTGAAAGATTTTCCTTGTCCCTGATTACTGCCTCTAGGGTAGGCAAGCTGTTTGGAAGACTAATCGAGAAGAGGAAAAACCAGTTATTGTAATTTTGTTTTGTCTACTATAATGCCCTGAGAAATGAACGCTTTGGATTATTTCCCAGGATAGATTTTGGGCACATTCAGGTGAAGATTTTCACATGAGCAGAAATAATTATAGTTTCACAGGTGTGACACACACTATAGTAATGTGAATTCCAAGTCGCTCTGTTTGTGGTCCAAAGCATTGTTATGTTATGGGGCTGCCGATATTGTCTGTGTATATGTACAAGCAATGTATGGCTAAAGAAGACTGACATTGCCCTCATCAAAATGTAATTGTACCATTGTGGTTTTGTGAGTTTGGCATTTTCCCCTGTTATTTTAACATGGCGTTTGGTTTTTAAATGAGTAATGTCATAACAGTGTTGCCTGATCACCTTTGGTCTGTGATTAGTCACAGTCTACATTAAGCAATTCTCCCACATCTTATCTTACGGCACATTCTGCTCGCCCCTAGCTTAACATTAAGGCACCAAATAAAATGAAATTTACAATGAACCTGTCCTAACAGGTTCCCTATTTAAATGCTAACCTGTTTTTAAAAAATCGCTATCTTTACCATACAGATACTTATTATATATGTGAATGCTTTAAAATTTCCTGCAGCGATCGCACCTGATTTGGGGGTGTTACTGTGAGTTTTACATTACGGTATCTGTGTTTGCTATAAAAATATTCACAGCAGCTGAACCTCAAGTAACACAGCCTGTTGGAGGGTTCTCCTGCTCCCAACTCTGTGTGTGTGTGTTTATTTATAGGAGAAGGGAATGACTATTTTAATTTCCTTACAAAACTGCTTGCAATTCTCTGTAGATGGTTTTCTTTCATCATTTGAAACTTGTGTGTAATGACAGGTTTGTTTTGAGACCGTATTAGTTTGTTTTGGTTAACAAACCATAGTAGAATAAATGCAATTGCAAACCACACCGGTCTCTATTTTAGAGGGACATTCACTAGTGCTTCAGGCTGATCACTCATTCACTGGACAGGCTGTGTTCATTAAAGCCACACTTGTATTTCCACTCGTAGACCAAGTGTTGTGTATTTGAATTGCAGATTTAATTTTTTGTGCAGTGGGATTGATTGACTCGAAGGAAAAGCCTGGGCCAGATGTTAGTGGTTTTAAGGAAGCTGTTCTGAGTGTGTTGGAACATTTCAAATAGTGCTGTTGATTCCAACAAGTGAAACACACTATAAGGAATAAAGTAAGTCCTTCTGCAACCTCTGGTTCCTGACTAGTGAATTGTCTTTATCCATAGCCAAACATGTATCTTCCACAAGATATCTTTCAGGAAGCAATATATTCCAATGGCCATCATTATCTAGGTGGCACATGATTCCACGCCAGCATGGTGAGTCAAACAGTCCATATGCAATGCCTTCATTTGTAGTGGGAAATTAGGAAAAAATTGCAGTAAATCATGATCCGATTTCCAGTTTTGTCTCAAAATAATGACATCGTTCCTTACTCTCAAATGGCGTTTCTCCCTTGCTAACAAGCTACAATACAATATTAAATGTTTTTTGCATTTATAAAATGTATCGGCGATCTGCTTTGTACTATTAATGGGTGTTTTTGTTTGTGGGATGTTGTGTTGGGATCTGTACCTGAGAATAGAAAAAAAGAAGGCAAAGGCTTCTAATGAATGGTCAGATGTCCTACTTCATAAACTTGGTGTGGCTTTTTTTTTTTTCTCCTCCTTCTCCTTTTCATTTTCATCTTGGGATCATGGCAATCTACCAAGCCTTTTCTGTTTGGAAGTCCTTGTAGAAGGAGACTTAATGCTGCTTTGTTTAAACACCAGTGTTTACTCTGGTGAATAGGTGAGTCCACACTCAGCTTGTTTAGTTTCCAGGCCCACCGTTAACGCTGTCATACATTGTTCATTTTGCACCCATTCATGTGCAGCTTGCCATGCAGAGCAAACTGTAGCTGTATGTTTTAAAAAAAAATAACTTTTTTTTTTTTTTTTTAAATAAATTCTCACATTTAAAAACTGATTTAGATTTATATTTTTCCTAGGCCTGCAGGGATTTATTTTATCAGTTTCCAAAGCTCAATTATAGATTAACCCAGGGTCAAACTATTTTTAATGTTTAAACTGGGTTGAAAAATGATTTCAGAATAAAATGGATTCAGAGCCAATATCTGCAGCCAAATCGGTTTGTATGGAACGTTTCACACATACTGACTGGGTCTGTGCACTATTGTACTGCATGTGCCCACAATGTACATGGTTTATATAGTCTGCGTTCTCAAGAACACTGGATTAGAGAAACCATGTATATAAAGTTACCATGAATGGAACAGAATTCAGCATTTTAGCCTGGTAACTAACCCTTTCATCACAACCAACATGTATGTCACGGCATTTAATAATTTTAGATTATACTTTGTACAGACTGTATTGGTGATGTATGAAAATGTTGGGTTTGCTTGTTTTGTGTGCAAGCTCCACTTTGTGGTTTTTTTTGTTTGTTTTTTGTTTTGTTTTTTTTTTTGTTGTTGTTGCATCTAAAAGGTTTTGTTTGGTTTTTTTTCACCTTTTTTACAGTAAGCTTCCCCCCCCCATAGTGTGAGATGGTGTGTGGCGATCAGTTGCTCAGTGATGTGTTGAAACTACTGTGATATATAAACGTTGTTGGTGTCAAGGTGTGCCTTGTGTAAAATGTATTTTGCATGTTCTGATCATCTTTGTAACTGTATGGTAATTGGTTTAAGTAATAATTGATTTACCTCCATGGTAATCTCTTTAATCTCTCTAATCTGTGTTACAGACACTAAACTTAATCTGGGTTAGTCACTTCCTGCTCGCTAGAGGAGCTGAGCTATTAACGTGTATTGACAATAACCCCTGCTACTGCGCTCTGTCCTTGTCAACTCCACGCTGTCAGCATTAATGAGCTTTAATACAGAGTTTTATGTTGAGAATATTTCTGAAAACTTCATAACGCATTATAAAATGGGGTAAACGCTGACCTGCAATTGATCAAAACCCCTATATGCCAATGTAGTGCTTGTGGTGCTTTAAGGCTGTGAATGCTGTTCTCGATTTCTAATTTCAACAGTTTTAGAGCAGTTAAAGGGACACTGTACTCACTATAATAATTTCATCTCTTTGAATTGGTTATGATGCCTGGAGTCCCCTGGCACTGTCTCTCCACACAATATTAATTAATTTTAGAGCAGCTTAACACTAAATGATCCAGGTCACCCACAGTCTGGCCTCTTCCGCAGGTGTGGCCAAGGCAGAGATTACACACTTCCTTGTAGTCATACCCTTCATACCGTCAGTTGGAGCTCTGATAGGCTAAAAACAGACAGCTGACACTATCAGCCAATCATAGCTGCTCAGGCTAATACTTCCTCATTCGCCAGGCAGCACAGAGGGGAGGGGCTGCTAAGGACTCTAATTTAGCATTGAAATATAAAAATATGAAAAACTGTTTAATGCTGAATGAAATTATGGAACTTGGGAACTCCGGACACTATATAATCAGTTTAATGAAATGAAGCAGATACAGTGCCTACAGTGTCCCTTTAACTAAAGTAAGTTCTCCAGGCACCCACAGGACTGCCTCACTCATCCTCGAGTTATAATTTAATCATCCGCAATAGAAGTTTGATATACATTTTATTTCTCGGCTGAGTAAGTTTAGTATCTTGTCTTATGTTGCCTAGACTATAATATATACTTTTTAAATCTAAAGTATAAGAAAAGTGCTTCAAAATGTTGGATCCCAATAAAAAAAGTGCAACAGTGAAAATATTAAATTGGCTGCAATTTTTACTGTTAAAGGGACACACCAGCACAAAAACTAAATTGTTATGGTGCTGGATATCGCTGCTGGAGCTGACTTTGGGGTTTAACTGTTCGAGAACAACTTAAATCCTTGAGGTAATTTAGATTTAATTGTGTCTGTGCCTGCAGTGTCCTTTTAGTTGTTGCCTTAAAACACCATCGATGTGGAATCAATCAATGAATTGATTATCGTGCATATCTGCCCCTGGCCAAATTAAAGAAACAGTGCGTGCATGCGCTTAAAGTAATTCACACCAGACACAGGTTTCGGGTTAATTAAAAAAACTTGAATCTTTATTCTGAGGGGACGGCATCTCCCTTATAAAGCACAATTACATCATATGCTTTGTCAGAGATAACATGGAATAATACATCAATAATTGGTTAGGTGTTAAGTGGTTCATTTAGTGCTCTTCCTACCGGGTGTGATGTCACTGGTATCTTGGAGGTCTCCCCCAGATTCCAGCGCCATCTTGTTAACGAGGGTGTTAGTCGATGTCAAAGGGAAACTCCCTAGCGGCTGTTTTAGGTAAATCACATAGAAAGTTGAATAATGCTGATTGTAGTTATATTGGGTAAATAGGCATTTTACCAACATGGGTTGGGTTAATATTTTTGTCCACAACCATCAATAAACAATCCAAAAATATATAGTATAGCACTTAAACATTTAACTCACAGGTGTATAATACACTCCTTTTTATCAAAGGGTCAATGCAAAAGGATGACTTTGAAAGCACTTTAACACTTAGTAATACAATGTCACATGTGCCAATACAAATACTGAAAAAATACTTTGCAGTAATGGTGAAAAATCCCGGGACGTTAAAATCTCAAAAACAAAAGTAGATTACATACAATAGTGCAAAATGTAAAGTACAATACAATGCACCCTAAAGTACAGCTCTGGAGCACACAAGTGGTGGGTGTGTGTGTGGCTTTTTTTTTTTTTTTTTTTAATAATTTCATTGCACTTTGCATTTTGCAATCACTCTCTAGTTGGTGCCTTTATACGCTGTATTCCATTGACGTCCCAACCCCACCAGTTTTCTGTGAGAGCATAACCTGTAGCTCGGTACTTATTTGGCCATACACTAGGCTGAGGACAGAACAAAAATAAACCAAGTTTGAACTGGGTTTTGAAGAGCTTATTATTTGCAGGGGCAGCTTTGGGGAATTATTTGACAATGTCCTACTTCTGTAGGCATTACTGAAAACAAGGCCCTGGGAGAGTTTACAGGATTTCTGAAGAACACTCTATTTAAATGTATTTATTTTCGATTATTTATTATCCAGGTACAATGCAAGGCCTGTACTACTTACTTCCTGATATCAGTAACTTATTAACAGCCAGCACTGTACAAGTAGGACAGTCGTTTGCTGTGGAGGGGGGGGAGGAAATGAAATGTTCATCAGATCTCTGATGCCATTTCAATGTCCTTTTAATATTGATACCCTTAATTTACAAAGTTATCGCACTTTTGTGTGTTGCAAAAGAACTCTCATATTAAAAAATAAATAAATAAATAAAAAATTGCTTTTAATTGTAGTTTAGTTTCCAATTTTATTTTTTTAAAAATATATATATTTTTTTTTTTTTTTTCTCTCCATGCTTGTGAAACCCCCTGTATGAGTTGGACACATTCCCACTAGTGTAGTCACAAGTTCCTATTGTATTGAGATTATGTCGTCCATGTGACAAATGAGTACTGTGTGCTCCATCAGGGAGTGGTGTTTGTTAAGCAACTGTGAACCACACAACCTCCGTGCTCATGTGCAACTGCCGTGACTCACTTAGACTTGGATTCCAGCAAGGACGTAGGATTAGTCATTTTCCACGTGCAACACTGTTTTGTCTTTTTTTTTTTATTATTTTTTTTTTTTTCTTCTTCTCATCTCTAGGTTTTCTTTACCATGGTTGCAAACAATGCATACTTAATACTTTTTTGTGTTTCCAGAACCACTAAATTAGCCATTGCCATCTGCAATCCCAGACATGTTGCAAGCAATGTGTTGTTTGAATGTCTAATTGTAGGCTTTTGTTCTGTTTTATATGAAATCCTGTTGTGTACCTTTTTTAATGTGTATTTACTAATGCTATACTTTGTAAATATATTGTTTTTTCTTTAACCGAAGCGTTATGAATAATATATACTTGTCCAACATATTCCACAGCAATGTGCAATACATTGGACGTACAGGAACAGACTGGCTGAGAGCTGAGCTCGAATGAGTTTCCTTTGTAGGGGTAGTGTGGTGTACTGACATCATACAAAATATACTCCAAAAGGCTCCACAGCCCCTTCAAACTTATGTTGCATTCTCCGAAGTATCTTATAAAGACTCAAACTATCATTTTTTTGCAGTGCCACACCTAAACTAAATCCCAGTAATTGAGACTCTATCCAGTCGAGATGGGAAGCAAAGTCCTGCAGGTCATTTGTCATTGTCTCGTAAAAAGGTGCGGTCAGCAATATGTCTCTAACAAGACATGATGACTTGGTGTATCCTACTGTAGCTCTTAAGGGGGAGGGGGGGAGAGACTGTCAATCTTCGTCATTACATGGGCCTTTTATCAGGTTTGTCAGTCATGTAAGCATTCATTCTCTTGCATGACCGCATGTGACAGGGAGGCTTTCACATGCAGTATCTTAGTCTTAAGTTCACGTGTGCGTCATCTATCCATCTGACTACAGGTTTAAATCCGCTTTGCTTCTGTGTATCTGTATGTAAAGGAAGGGAGGCTTTGGATCAAATTCATTTTAATACTCTAGTGCTAATGAGCCAAGCGGCTAGTGAATGCCTTCCAGTACTGAGTCATGCAGCAGTGTGGATCGTCCGTCCCTTTTTACATACCTGCTGAGTGTAAATCCCACATGATGTCCTTTAAATCTGTTCTGCAGGTTCTAAGGCAGTGTAGCAGATGGCTGGTAAAGTGCATGCACAAAAAAAAGACACAATCAGTTTGTATAACCACAAAACTGGATCGGCAGGAGTAAGGGGTTAAATACCAGGCTGAGAATACGGTGTCTGTTTTTGCTCTGAGAGTTGTACTGAATTGGATGGGGGGGGGCAGTGAGATCTTTAATCCCAGCCTCTCAATCACCTCTGCACACATCATATACAATTTACAGACTATGCTGTCCGTATGCACAAGAATTATTTTTACTTTAAATAGAATGTATTCTACCATTCTCTTTACAACCTATTCCTTTTAGATTGTGATAGATTTTGAACAGGGGCCTCAATACCTCTTGTTAACCTGATCTACCGTTTTTGTGTTCATTTCACACAATGCACAGTGCTGCTGAATGTAGGCACTTGGTATGTGGATGTACAAATTGTGACTTAGTCTTCCAGATCTGATAGGATTATGGGGAAATTCATATAACCTAAACACCACAATGTGACACTTGTGCACATGAATTCTCACTCCCTGATTGGATATAGGCATCCTTAGTCTCCTGGAATGTCAGTGACCTGGTTTACATAAAATGTGCGTGGGGTGTGGGATTATAGTCACCATTGGCTGCTTAGACAACCTATTTCTAATGTATTTTTTTTTTTTTTGTGGATCTTTTTATAGTGGGGTGCTATTTATGCAGTAGGCTCCTGTAGGGAGCCCATTAAATGGTTTGTTTTTCTGATATTTAGGGCAGGGAGGCTCTCATTGATGTCACATGCTTCTTGAGCTATGTGATTGAGCCAGGGTTGCGAAGTGACCGGATTCTTTGCTACGGGAGCCGAACTGATTAAATTGTCAGTCAGCTATACTTCAGCTAGTTTTGGCCTTAAATTAGAATTTCGTTTTGATTTCCCAGCAATTCTCAGCTTTTCCCCATGTTCTAAGAAGCCGTGCCGTGGTGTGTGGCATGTCTGGGTTTCCTGGTCTTTGTGCATGGGGTACCAAGAATAGGTATTTTAGACCTCTAGGACATGTCCAAGAGGATTCCATCTCTACTCATTGTGGCATGGCGGTCGTTACATGAGTCTGAACCACAGTGGCAAGGATGGCTGCTCTAAAGTATTGTCGGAAATCAGGCAAACCCAAGCCCCCCCCCCCCTTCGCCAGATGTTTGCATAGAACCTTGGTCGCCACTCTAACTTTATGATGGGCCCATATAAAGCCCATAAAGGGCTTCTGCAGTTTGTCTAGATAAGTTTTCGGTAGGTGGATTTGCAGTGTCCTAACTAGATATTGGAACTTCAGTAATAAGATCATCTTAACCGCTGCCAGTCCACCCAGCCAGGATAAAAACGTGCCTTCCCATCCTCTTTTGGTATCAGTCAGGTCCCACAATAGTGGGTGGTAATTAGCTGCGAGTAAGTCTATATGGTTCTTGGAAAGATTGACTGCCCCCCCCCCCCGGGAAGGAGATCTAGTCCTTCCTTCAATCTAGGGTGAAGGAATTCTGCAGGAGCTCCTCCAGTGTGTGGCCCAGGATTCCCACTCTCATGGCTTGTGTTTCGGTGACATTCAATTTGTAATCTGAGTGTTTCCTGTAACTGGTTATTTCTTGTAACAGATTTGGAAGGGAGATCTGGGGTTGGGTTAGTGTAAGTAGGACATAATGGGTTTCTTTTTCAGTGATAAGCACTGTTTAATATTTTCACTTTATTTTGGTAATGATTGCATTCATCAAAGACTGTATTTTGGCAAATGCACAATTTGAATATTTTTGTAATTTGTGTTAATGCAATCTTGGTGTATAATTCAGAATATTTTTTTTTTAAGAATACAACATTTCCTGGGGTACTTAAAACACATAATAATCTAATATCGTAAAGCGCTGCGGAATTAGTTGGTGTGATATAAATACCAATAATCTAACCATTTGACCTGGCCGTTCTGTTGTATGTGACTGGTTTTTGCATGAGTTTACTTTCGTTCTTTGACCTTTAATAACCTGTACTGTGTGACGGTCAGCCTCGACTCTCGCTCCCTCTAGTGTTGTATTTTTAGTTTTTTTAAGGTTTTTTTTTAGGTTTTTTTTTTAACATAAGGGATTTTCTGCATGCCTTTAGTAAGGGGACAATATAGAATTTGTTCAGCGTGTAAAGGTCATATTTGTCTTTAACAGGGTTTTAATGTCCCCATTCACATTTGTCCATCTGCAGAATTTTGTGATGAACTGTGTTGTACAGCGTTTTTGCCAATTATTATAAATACTAATGATGCAATAAGGTTCATATTTCTAATGTACACTGTAAAGCTTCTTTTTTTTTTTTTGGTTGGCAAAATAAGTATGTATCTGCTGCTGTTTGGTAAGGCCCATTTTTAAATAACTTTTTATATCTTATTGATTGAAAGTCACGTGGAGCAGGGAAACCTTCAGCTCTGAGACTTCTAGTTTCTGCCATCTTACTGCAGGGTAGTGCGTAACTGCTGCGGGTATCTGGGAGAACCTGTCCAGGTCATTAAGGTGAAAATGCTAGGATTGCGCAGACATGGCCACCCACTGTATTGCGTGATGGTCTTTCTTCCTTGGTCTGCATATAACATGCTGACACACGGACTGCAGTGCGTGCCTGCCTTTTGGCTCTCGTTCTCAGGGTGTGGCGAGCTGAGCAGCTGTTAAATTACATTGCTTTAGCACTGCTGGATTGGGAGGGCATGGCTCCTATCCTGTGACACTTGTTGCTCCCTCTAGTGGCAAGTCCAGGCAACACATGCTTCTTGCAGTGATAATGGCATAATGGGGGTTGTTATGATGTTTCTTACTGTGAGATTGTACAGATACACTCTATTAACAGCTGCCTATTTATAGAAGACCAGGGATACCTGGGGATTTTACATGTCAGGGTATACGTGTGCTGTTGGCGCTTTATCTGTATTGTCCCATGGGACTGTTAATATGTTTTACCTGCTGCCATCACGATGTCTTTCTACAGATTGGTGTACAGATTGTAGCTGTATTAATCCTGTGATGCAGATCTAAATTAAAAGATAAAATGTGCATCTTGTAATATCCTTTTTATTGGACTAGCAGAATTTTGTAATGAGGGCTTCCCTTTCCCAAATCCATATAGCATTTGTGAGCAAAAAAGACACTGAATTCAAAGTTAAGTTCTGATACTTTGAATTTTCTCTCGATCCCGAAAGCTTTTCATTCCAAAATTCTGTTAATTAAAATTGGTATCTTGTAATACCTTTTTATTGGATTGTTCTTTTACATGTAGGTATTATTAGGGAGTATGTGGAGCTCTGATGGAATCTGTGTCCTGAAAGCCGTGGTTCCCCTGCCTTCTCTGTATTGAGATCCTAGAGGGGTAGGTTGAATCCGTGGTTCCCATAGTGGAGCTAGGGAAGGTGCATGGGGAAAAAATGCTAAACTAACACTCTCTAGGCTGCAGTTAACAGTGTTTTATTTTTGGATTACATGGAGAAAAGAGCACGTTTAAAAAGGTTTAACATGGGCAGACTTCATGCTCCCTCATGTTGTAGCAGAAATAGTGTCTGAAAAGATTATTTCATTCCCATCATCCTGTAATTTGCCAGGTAGCGGAACAGGGTCAATAACAGCAAACAGCAAGCTGTGAGCATTCTCCATGCTCTCGCTGTCACTGTCTGGACAAGCAGACTTCCTTTGCTGAACACTAGAAGAGGTTGGGTGGGTCTCGTGTGCATCTGCTCTTCCTAAAGGAGAAGAGGAAAAATGGATCGTGCGTGGACGTCGAAAGTACTGGAGAAGGTGACTCAGTGGAGCAGGTTTTAGACTGTGGGCAACGCAATTTGCAGAATCCCGATGAATCTATTTAAAAGCTATCTGTCCTATTAGTCGCAGGCCAGGTAACTGCTGGCTGTGCGCAGGGTCCCCACGCAAATCATCTGACCTGGCCAGTCGCTAGACGCAGCTTTGTGGTGGCTGGAGATATTCGTCCGTTCTCCTGGCATTTAAAGCGTTAATGTTGGCGGTGCTATTCTGGCAGAGCCTAGCTTTCAGAATTGATCAAATGGTTTTACAAGAGAATTTTCAGCCAGGAATTGCTGATGGTTTTTCTGCAAACCATAAGTGCATTGCACAGAGAGAGCTCTGCTAACTGCAGCATTTACCCTGTCAGTGCCAGAGCTGTATGCTGGGTGTTAACCAGTTCATGTCTGTGTGTCCAGCTGCATGTTTTACTGTTATTGGGTTAACACTGGCTGGATGACTGTATTACTGACTCAATCTATCCTATAGGTTTATATACAAAACAAACCACTGGAATCACATACTTGGAGTTGACAGAATTCAGAAATACTTTAAGCGTGAAAGATCGTTTGTGTGCCTGATTTTTAGTATACTACAGATAGAAATGCTTATTTACCAATATTAAAGCTATGGTTTGGCGTCCTTGCACATTGCTGCTTTGTAATCAATGTGTGCTCGTCCTGTATGTGAAACCTGCTGTTTGGTACAAATGGATAGCCAGAACAAAATCATGGCTTTAATGTAAAGTTCATGACTTGATGAGGTGCATTCTCTTACTCTTAACTTTTACGATGTAATAAAAATGTGTCGGTCTGTCTGTCCGGTGTATTCATTACATCCTACAGCAGTGGTTTGGGGTTTAGTTTTAGGATTTTGCTTAGTGTATAAGTGATAACCCTGGAACAACTTGTTTAATGCTAAAATGAACATAATGGTTAATGTCAATAAGCTTACTTCGTGTGTGTTTTGATTTGTGTGCATTTTTGTGTTTATTATTAAATACGTTCTTGATATCATCTACGGGATTTGGGAAAATGAACACATTGTTACATTTCTAAAGAGCAGATCCCAATTACACTTCCTAATTTTATCTCTTGTTCTAATAGCTTGTACCAAGGAATGTGTATTTATTATACTCTGCAGCTAGCCCCTCGCATGTTTGTAGTTTTCATTTCTTTTTTTTCCCCCCTCCAATCTTAAGATAATGCTCTATTTTGGGTAGCTGTCGGCTGTCTCCCGACATATTTTAGAATTTTGGGGGTGAGTGTTCCAGTAGAGAATTAGTCTGTTTTTCATGCAGTGGAGGGTTGAATGGCAGGTCAGTGAGCAGTTGGGTGATGGTAAGGACATGGCTTACAGCATATCCCTGCTGTTCTTCTTTGCCTAATTTTCTTATTCTAGAAGTGACATCAGTGGCTGATCCCAGCGAATCGCTGAAACCTGACCCCTGGATTCCTTTTGGTACCAGGCAGCCTCCTGCATGTTGCCTGCTGTCTTAACTCCCAGTACCTGCAGCTAGCAGGTGCCAGTGTCGGAAACTGGCTTTACTGACATCTTGCAAAACAAATGCAAATTGTTGGGTTAGATTAATTGTTTGCTGCAGAACAATCATGGAAGAAGCTGTATTAACAACATTTGCTTGGCGGGGGGGGCTGCTCACCCTACATCTGCATCTACCCCCACAGAAATTGTAACAAATAGCTTTTTTTTTTTTTTTGGTCCAAATTTTTAAGGGAGCCTGTTGACAATTTTGGGCCCCCCAAGCAAGCAATATTACTTCTTCTATGTTGGATGTTATGCAAGCCGCAACTAACAATCTGCATCTGTTTTCGTTCTGTTTTGAATTGTGCGGTTGTGGACTTTACCTGTGTTATTATTGCCATTTGTTGAAGGGATCACCAACTCTTATCAAATGTGTTTTTATTTATAACATCTATTTTTACGTTTAACAGTATTCAAACAAAAGCATTAATCTTTGTACTTTGCAAATTGAATGTAAACGTTCATAAAGTACATTCAGCTTTTCTAGCATTACTTCAGCTAGAATAATTCAGGTAGGTGATGTTCTTGTTACTTGTACATTTAGTACAAATTATGGATTTCTTCATGTATTTAATAGCCTTCACTTCAAAGTAGAAATGCTCACTGTCTCTTTTTCCATTGCTTGTAGTCTGAATCTGGTTATGGATCGGAGTCAAGTCTTCGGCGGCATGGCTCAATGGTGTCCCTGGTCTCTGGGGCAAGTGGCTACTCCGCTACGTCCACGTCCTCGTTTAAGGTGAGTTTGATTCACATTTTATATTTACACTCAAACTTGTGTGTGTCTGCAAACTTAGATTGGTAGAATTCCCAGCAAAGGGCTTCAGATGGCACATGTTTTGCTCTCTCCTCAGTCGTGGCTAATCTTTGGCACTTTACTGCACACTGATGATACTAAGTTATTGGTCTTCCTGAGCATCACCCAAATTCCTGTCTCAAACAGGGGCAGTGCCAAAAGCTAGCCTAGATGTGCATTCTCTACACAGGTCATCAATCAGGACAAATAAACTGGTCCAGTCCTTAGGAGCAGGCATATAGAATTTTTTTTTTTTTTAAAAGTTAGTTGGCTGGCCCACCCTTGCTTCCCTTAAATAAGAAGTACAAAACTCACACTGCCTCCATCTCACAGGCTGAGATCATTAGAATTGACTATCTCAGCCAAATCCAGTGCTTTCCCACTGTTGCGCATGTGTGGCAAAACGTGGTGCCGTGCCAAGCTGCCACTAGATATGTTACTAGGCAGTAATGTAAACACTGGCTTATATCTGCAAAGGCAGTATTTAAATTAAAATGCCTGCCTAGACAGGATATAGACACCAGAACTACATTAAGCTGTCCCTTTAAGGACTGAACTGCCAGATATAAATAAAAAAAAATAAAAAATAAAAAATTATCCCACTCTTCTAAGGTAAGTGAGGAAGACAAATTAGAAAAGATTACCCCTTTGGCTATTTTACCTTAAACTTTGGCATTCACTTGTCTCCGTCGTCACCAATTAACAGTTTAAGGAATAGATCTGTATTGTGTGAATGAGGCATGCAGGCTACTCCTGTCACTAGCTGCATCCTCTAATGGGGCTGCCTTGTTTTTTAGGTAATCATCATGGTCTCTTGAGTTTGTATCAAAGATTGCTTCCGCAATGAATGACGCAGCAGGCTTTGTTTAAGGGACCAGACTGTACCTGCAGAGGCCATATTTACATTGTACTTGTACTTGTGTGTGTGAGAGATTGTGTGTGAGAAAGTAAAGGTTTTAGTTTATGGTAGAAATGTGAAACTATTCTGACTTTCTAATGTTCTGTTTGCAGAAGGGACACAGCTTGCGGGAGAAACTCGCAGAGATGGAGACCTTTCGCGACATCCTGTGTAGACAAGTTGACACGCTGCAGAAGTATTTTGATGCGTGTGCCGATGCACTCTGTAAAGATGAGCTTGAACGAGATAAAGGTATTTAATGATTGCTCCCCCAATTCGCCTGGCAGCGATCATTCTTATTCACACCCATAGGCCAGTAGAAATGACTGCCATGAATAGTTTTATTTGCTGCTGGCTAGGAAAATGTTCAAGCCTGCGATGTTAAGCCAAGAGAAAGGTGTACATCCTCTGAGGTTATGGCAAAACAAAGTCTCCCTTATGGGCAGGGAAAGCTTCAATGAACACCAGCAATCTTGAAGGAGGCATGCTACCAGGGTTGATTTACAAGCAGCCTCTTTCAGTAAGGGAGAAATGAGGGATTTAGTGTAGGTGGAAGTATGGTGTTTTAATGCAGATTTTTATTACCCTCTATCTCAAGCCAAGAATTGACTAGAGAATGGTATGTCAGAATTTTTCAGTCGAAATTTTACAGTGCCGTCTTATCGGTCGAGGACCTCACATTTACGTGACCTTTTCTAGATTTGTGGGCACAAGAACTTAGCCCTCGATTGTCCATGAAATATAATTCGTATGCTGTTTATGAATCTCCTAGTTTCACTACTATTGCTTCATTACCCCAAGTGCTCAAGCTACGTAATAAAAATGTGTCTGACATTAACTAAGTGGTGTGGTAATTATCATTAACCCCTTAAGGACACATGACATGTCTGACATGTCATGATTCCCTTTTATTCCAGAAGTTTAGTCCTTAAGGGGTTAAACAAAAAGAGTTTGTGATGATTAGTGGAAACTGGCTGCTGCAGAGTGGCTGGATTGTCTTGTGGTTGGATCACTGCTATTCAGCATGCTGGTCCACCTCCGTGATGAACCTTTCATTTGCACTGTATGACAATTTGAACGTGGTGTAGAGGTTTTGAGCCCAAGCCAGATATTTACTCTAAATCGTTTCTGTTCCTCGTTTTTAGTGGTTGAAGATGAGGACGAAGATTTTCTTCCTAATCACGCTGATGGAGAATACATTCACACCAGTAATGGCAATAAAGAGAAATGTAAGTGATATTCCTGTATTTAATTTAGATTCCATTACAGTACTGTTGCATGTTACAAAGATGGATTTACTTCCTGTGTTGCTAATGGCAAAATGTGGCTTTGCAGATGATTGTAAAGTACATTTTCCATTGTGCTCATCTTGTCTTTAGACAAATGGTACATATTATTTGCAAACATCCGAAGTTGCCTTCATTACTTCCTGTGGATTTACAGCCATGTATATAGCTGTAGTAATGCTAAGTTTTTAAACAGGATTTTGAATATTCCTTTTATCCCCTATATGTAACCAATCTATATTTGTGAATGCTGACAATTCAAATTAAATGTATAAATCCAGTTTTATTTAGCTCTGTCCTGGGACTGGGTTCCTCCATCTTGTCTCAGTCTTGTAGGGAGTTAATACGCTCTCTAAATGTTTTTCTCCTGCAGTGCAATGTGTGCCTTCACGGTGCCAGGCAATTGCTAATTCTTTAATATACATTTAAGATAAAATAGAAGGTTCACACGTCATAGGTGATTTTCAGTATTTTATCAGTGTAAATTTCAGACTTTAAGAATTATGCAGTGCAGCTATTTTCATGTTGTAACAAAGCCTTCTGTTTTTAGTGTTCCCGCATGTGAATCCCAAGGGGATAAATGGTATTGATTTTAAAGGAGAAGCCATTACCTTCAAAGCAACCACAGCGGGCATTCTCGCCACATTATCGCACTGCATTGAGCTAATGGTGAAGCGAGAGGACAGCTGGCAAAAAAGATTAGACAAGGTAGGATCGCCTTGCATTTTATAACTGCAGTGACCTGTTCCTTGGTGGCTTGCTCCAAACCCATGGTTCTATCCGTACACACCGCAATGGCAGAGCTTTACTGTAAATGGGATACTGCAACCCCAGGGACGTAGGCAGTGCTCTTGTGTAATATCAGACGGACATAATGGATATTTCTAAACTTTTATTCGGTCTGTTTTTACACATGTAAAAATTTCCTGGTTTGTGTTTTATTTTTTATTTTATTTTTTACATTACCCGGGTTTTTCACAAAACTCTGAATGAGAACTGCCGCGAAAATAGCGGTGATTATGCCTGAGCTGGAGGGCTTGGCTGCTGCTACAAAGTGTACTTGGAGATATTCTGGAGAGTGATTTGATTCAACTGTCTGAGATCTTTCTTTTTTACGGTTACAAGTAAGCGTTACCTCTTGGAAATGTTTTTTTTGATTGTACAAGGTTTGATTTCCTGTTCCTAATTGGTAAGGCATCTGATTTGAATAATTAGTGGTTTGCTAATTGCTATTGTTTCTTAAGAGACATAGGCTCACTCAGGTTCTAACCATTCCTAGGGGTGGTGCATTGAGGAGTTTTATGTAAGAGTTGTAGAATTTAGCTTGGCTGCTGCTACCAAGTGTACATGGAGATATTTTGGAGAGACTCTGGAGGTAGTCTGAGGTATACAGGAGGTGGGGAAAAAAGGTAAGATTTGTTGATTTAAAGCCTGCACCTTTATTAATATGTCAGCCTTATTCAGTGTAATAGTTATAAAAGCTATTCTAGAAACCTTTAAATACATAAAGGGAATTGACACAATAAAGGAAGGAGACTATATATTTAAAAGAAGGAAAAACTACCACAACAAGAGGACAAGAGATACTTAAATTAGAGGGGCAAAGGTTTAAAAATATCAGGAAACATAGAAACATAGAATGTGACGGCAGATAAGAACCATTCGGCCCATCTAGTCTGCCCAATTTTCTAAATACTTTCTTTAGTCCCTGGCCTTACCTTATAGTTAGGATAGCCTTATGCCTATCCCACGCATGCTTAAACTCCTTTACTGTGTTAACCTCTACCACTTCAGCTGGAAGGCTATTCCATGCATCCACTACCCTCTCAGTAAAGTAATACTTCCTGATATTATTTTTAAACCTTTGTCCCTCTAATTTAAGACTATGTCCTCTTGTTGTGGTAGTTTTTCTTCTTTTAAATATAGTCTCCTCCTTTACTGTATTGATTCCCTTTATATATTTAAATGTTTCTATCATATCCCCCCTGTCTCGTCTTTCCTCCAAGCTATACATGTTAAGATCCTTTAACCTTTCCTGGTAAGTTTTATCCCGCAATCCATTAACCAGTTTAGTAGCCCTTCTCTGAACCCTCTCTAAGGTATCAATATCCTTCTGAAGATACGGTCTCCAGTACTGTGTACAATACTCCAAGTGAGGTCTCACCAGTGTTCTGTACAATGGCATGAGCACTTCCCTCTTTCTACTGCTAATACCTCTCCCTATACAACCAAGCATTCTGCTAGCATTTCCTGCTGCTCTATTACATTGTCTGCCTACCTTTAAGTCATCAGAAATAATCAACCCTAAATCCCTTTCCTCATATGTTGAGGTTAGGACTCTATCAAATATTCTGTACTCTGCCCTTGGGTTTTTACGTCCAAGATGCATTATCTTGCACTTATCCACATTAAATGTCAGTTGCCACAATTCTGACCATTTTTCTAGTTTACCTAAATCATTTGTCATTTGGCTTATCCCTCCTGGAACATCAACCCTGTTACATATCTTGGTATCATCAGCAAAAAGACATACATTACCATCAAGACCTTCTGCAATATCACTAATAAAAATATTAAAGAGAATGGGTACAGATCCCCGAGGTACCCCACTGGTGACAAGTCCAAGCTTCGAATATATTCCATTAACTACAACCCTCTGTTGCCTGTCACTCAGCCACTGCCTTACCCATTCAACAATATTTGAATCCAAACTTAAAGATTGCAGTTTATTGATAAGCCTTCTATGTGCAACAGTGTCAAAAGCCTTACTGAAATCTAGGTAAGCAATGTCTACTGCACCACCCTGATCTATAATTTTAGTTACCCAATCAAAAAAATCAATAAGATTAGTTTGGCATGATCTCCCTGAAGTAAACCCATGTTGTCTCTGATCTTGAAATCCATGTGTTTTTAGATGTTCAACAATCCTATCCTTTAACATGGTTTCCATCACTTTCCCCACTACTGAAGTAAGGCTTACTGGCCTATAGTTGCCCGACTCCTCCCTATTACCTTTCTTGTAAATGGGCACAACATTCGCTAACTTCCAATCTTCTGGGACTACTCCTGTTAACAATGATTGGTTAAATAAATCTGTTAATGGTTTTGCTAGTACACCACTAAGCTCTTTTAATAGCTTTGGGTGTATTCCATCAGGTCCCATTGACTTATTTGTCTTTACTTTTGACAGTTGAAATAGAACCTCTTCCTCTGTAAACTCACGTGTAATAAATGACTCATTTATCCTTTTTCTCAACTGAGGTCCCTTTCATTCATTTTCATCTGTATTTACAGAACAAAAATATTCATTGAGGCAGTCAGCTAGACCTTTATCCTCTTCTACATACCTTCTTTCCTTTTTGTTTTTAATCTAACTAATCTTTGTTTTACTTTTCTTTTCTCATTTATGTATCTAAAAAATGTTGTATTCCCCTTTTTTACTGACTGTGCTATTTTCTCTTCTGTGTGTGATTTGGAAGCTCTTATAACTTGCTTAGCCTCTTTCTGCCTACTCTTATAGATCATTTTGTCTTCCTCACTCTGGTTTTTTTTTTTTTATAATTCCTGAATGCTAACTTTTTGTTTTTAACTATTTTGGCCACATCTGCAGAATACCACAGTGGTTTCTTTAATTTTTTGCTTTTACTGACAAGCCTAATGCAATTTTCTGTTGCCTTCAATAGTGCAACTTTTAAATAATCCTATTTCTCTTGGACTCCATTTAAATTGCTCCAGTCTGATAATGACTCCTCTACCCATATTCTAATTTTAGAAAAGTCTGTTTTTCTAAAGTCTAAAACTTTTGTTTTTGTGTGGTGTGACTCAGTCACTGTTCTTATATTAAACCACACTGACTGATGATCACTGGATCCTAAACTTTCACCTACAGTAATATCTGATACAAAATCTCCATTTGTTAACACTAAATCTAGTATGGCCTCTTTACAAGTTGGCTCCTCAACAACTTGTTTTAGAGACAATCCCAGTAGGGAGTTTAGAATATGTGTGCTCCTGGCACAAGTAGCTAATTATGTTTTCCAATTTACATCAGGAAGATTAAAGTCACCCATGATGATAACTTCCCCCTTCATTGTCATTTTAGCTATTTCCTCAACTAGTAGATTATCTAACTCTTCAATTTGTCCTGGGGGCCTATAAATCACACCTACATGAGTTACTGTGTGATTACCAAATTCTAATGTAACCCAAACGGACTCTGTTTGCCTCACTAACTTTTATTAGGCTAGATTTTATGCTGTCCTTCACATACAAGGCCACCCCTCCCCCTTTCTTGCCTTCCTTATCTTTCCTATATAAAGAGTGCCCTGGTATTGCTATGTCCCAGTCATTTTTCTCATTATACCATGTTTCAGTAACAGCGACTAAATCTACACTATCAGTTGCCATTATTGCCACAAGTATTACTTTACTGAGAGGGTAGTGGATGCATGGAATAGCCTTCCAGCTGAAGTGGTAGAGGTTAACACAGTAAAGGAGTTTAAGCATGCGTGGGATAGGCATAAGGCTATCATAGATCGAAGATAAGGCCAGGGACTAATGAAAGTATTGAGGAAGACTAAATGGGCCGAATGGTTCGTACCTGACATCCCATTCTATGTTTCCCTTTTTTTTTTGTTTTAGGTTATGTTCACCGTTTAGTGAATAGCCCTGTTTGTCTTTCAAATTGTGAGGTGTTTTTTGTTTTTGTGACCTGGCAGCGTGTCACTCAACAAGTTACATTTTGTAAGCCAAAATGGAAACGCACACACTTTCTAATAATAATTAAACGTCCCTCCTTCCCACCAAGGAAATATAAACGTCCCTCCTTCCCAGCAAGCTCATTGGCCGAGCAAGCCTGGGCACACTAGGTATGATTCAAAAAAAGTACTTTATTTCTGCAACAAGAACTGTAGTTTGCTATTGTGTATCACTGGGTGCCCAGACTCGCTCTATAACCCTGCAAGTTAAATTGATATGGCTTCTTTCTGCTGGCTTCGCATCGTACAAGATGTTACTCACAAACCTTTAGGGTGTTGTCACGCTTCTTGTTGAGGAGACTCTGATAAAACAAATGGATTTTGCACTATGGTAGTGGAGAACCTCTGATCTTCTGGTTATAACAGTCACACAGGTTAGCTACCTGTATATCATGGGACATGCAGTCCCATGAAGGCCACAGGTAATCTTCACCTAGAAGAAAAAGTCTGACTTTTTTTAGTAGTCTGGGTATTTCTGGGTTAGACATTTTAGGGATGTTGGATTGGTCACCACATTCATGCAGAGCAGTTCAGTTATTAACGTAACCCCTTAAGGACCAAACTTCTGGAATAAAAGGGAATCATGACATGTCACACATGTCATGTGTCCTTAAGGGGTTAAAGGAATACTAACAAACCTCCATTCATGACCCTATAGTGTTAAAAACTCTAGCCGCCCCTGCCCCTTCTCTTGCCCTTCTAAATATAGTAAAAGCTTACCTTTATTCCAGTCTGCTGGTTTTGCCCCTGAGCTACCTGCTTGGCTGACATAAAAATGATTCTCATGCAATTACAATGTTTTCCCAGTGGAAAACATTGGATTGGCTGAGATTGTAAAGTCTGATCTCTACCAAGGAGGCATGTTGGGGGATGGAGCCAAACTCCACCCTGGACAATCTGCAACTCCTCATAGAGATGCATTAAATTAAGGTCCGTGGGGAAAAGATCAATGTCTCTATGCAGAGTGTGGAGGCACTTAGTGTTAGTGCTGCACAATGCGCAGCACTGACCCAGGAAGCACCTCTAGTAGTCATCTGAGGAGAGGCCACTGAAGGTATCCCTAGGCTGTAATGTAAACACTGCCTTTTCTTTGTGGGGGGGTGGGGAAAAGAGAAATACCAGAAAATGCCTACATTATTGACTATACTCACTAGAACAGCTACATTAGGCTGTAGTTCTGGTGACTATAGTGTCCCTTTAATTATGAAGATTGGCATGTAAAATAAAAACCATATTAAAGTGAATTATTTTAATGATTTTTGGAATAGATTTAATTAAGAATATCCTTATCAGTGGAGCATCCTAGTTTAATAGACTATATTGTAATTTATTTTATCTGTAAAAAATTAACGGATACCTTCTAAACATACTGGAAGTAACTAAGGTAAATGGAAATGCTAGTTATTTCTTCTAAAAGTTCACAATCTCTGGTCAGCTTGAGATTCTAGCTTGGCTTCCTAATACACAAATGGGGCACAAATTAATTAAATCAGGTGGTTCTACAACCATGCGTGCTCTGCAATGTCTGTACATCTTTTTTTGTATTGTATGTGGGGTTTTGTTTTTTTTGTTGGGGGTGGAAACCTACAAAGGGGATTCTAAAGCAAATATAAATAGTTTCTGACTATATGTACTAAGAGCAGCACTAGGATATTCAATACTTGTATTGAGAGGCTTTAACCCCTTAAGGACCAAACGTCTGGAATAAAATGGAATCATGACATGTCACACATGTCATGTGTCCTTAAGGGGTTAAGGCCACATAGAACTTATGGTTGCCATCACATAACAGAATGCTCCAAACTTAGATTTTTAAAGGCTACCAGTTTTGGGGGTAGATGGTTTTGGAGCTGACAATCCTAAGCTGCTCAGAACCTTTAATAACTTGTAGTCAGGTGTCAAAACATAAACATGTGGAACAAATCTGTCCAGTTATTATCCTCGTATATTGGAACTACTGAAGAATCTCCTCCTTATAACAATACATTTTTTTCAATTTACCTTCATAAGAGCAGGATTGTTGGCCCTAAATTAACATTTGTAAGGCTGTCTGTGAACCTGTTATTAGGGGAGCTTGGGTGGGACTTATTCACTTTCCAAAACGGTGGTCCAGATCATAGTCCATGAACTTACTGTGTACATGACTTCTCTCCATTAAGTTAAGTTAACAAATGTATAGCTACACGTGGATGCTCAACTACTTGTGAAGACCAGTGCAGTAAGCTTTACATGTTTGTTTTTTAGGAAGTAGAAAAGAGAAGGCGGGTGGAGGAGGCTTACAAGAATGCAATGAGTGAACTGAAGAAGAAAGCACACTTTGGAGGACCTGATTATGAGGTCAGTCTTTTTATCTTTTTTTTTTTTAACCATGTATACCTTTTTATTTTATTTGGATGCACACAAATGTGTTGAATAACTGCATACGTATCTTGTCCATTCATGGTGGTGTCGACGGCTACTAAACAGTTAACTAGCTTAAGCCTAGCCAAAGGACTAAAACTAATCAGTCTTCCACTTTAATGTGTGAGGATGTACTGGTGAATATTGTCCAAAGTCTTCAAAGAATACATGTATTTCTGGCAATTGTTCCATTCCCTGCTTTGATAACCGGAGCAGGAATTCATGAACGTCTGATAATACTCTTCGGGTTCACTTTTCAAGAACTCAAAGTAAATGTCAAATTTTAGACTAATATGGGAGAGGGATATTTAGTATACCAATATTAAAAAAAGTTTTACAAAGTAAAAATCATGAATCTCTGGCTCCACAGGTAGCACAGAGCACCCATCCCAGGCCTTGTCCTCTGTCTGCATTCTGTCGGTCACATGACCCAGTCGCTTCACCATATGTCATTTTCATATCCCTAAGATTGGTGGAGTTAGTGTAGAACCCAGAAAGTAAAGGGAATAATAGGTTATTATAGACTACAGGCAGGGGAGTGCTGGCAGCCTTAGGCCTGGGGGGCAAAACCAGTCAAGTGGCCCATTGCACCACCAAATCAGTTCACCATCCATGCCCACCTTTTCCTGGTTTTAAAACGGATATTGATGTTATGCTAATCAGTAGCTCTTTGCCATACCCGCTCCTTCACGGCTCTGACTTTCAATGTTGTCAGAGCGCAGGCTGAGAATCTCTGAGCCTGTGCTCTGACTCACTAACTGAGCGCCGGAACCACGAGGGAGAGGATATAATCTGACTGCACCTACTGCTGGTGCGCACCAGTGGACCACCAGCGAATCGTTTAAATTGAATATGCTGGTGTACCCAACTTGTGAGTTGTGTTGGCCGCCGGGCGCATCTGTTGTCATGGCACCCCGCGTGACCGCACAGCGTGCACACCCCAACGGCTGGCCCTGCTGACACACACTGATGTTACTACTTAGAAATCCCTCTATTAATACAGACATCAGAGTAAACACCAAAAAACTGTGGAAACAGCTGATACCCCTAAATTTATAAACATTTGCTTAGTGGATTTGTTGTAAGATTAAATTCCCTCTCCCCCTCTCCCCCCACTTGTTCTTCTTCCCCACTTGTTCTTCCCTTGTTCTTCTTCCCCACTTGTTCTTCTTCCCCTCCCCCACTTGTTCTTCTTCCCCCACTTGTTCTTCTTCCCCCCACTTGTTCTTCTTCCCCACTTGTTCTTCGTTCCCCACTTGTTCTTCGTTCCCCACGTTCCCCACTTGTTCTTCTTTCCCCATGATCTTAGTTCTCTTCGATCTTTACCTCTAAAATGGCACTCCTTTTGTCAATTTTGAAATGGAAGTAGCCAAAAGGTCTTAAGTTTTTTTGAAAGCACTTTGGAGAGAGCTGAAGACTTAAGCTTTATTGGATGTATGCTGGACTAGAGCAAGAACATGAGTTGGAAGCTCCATCTGTGTTTAAATTGTATAGTGTCTGGAATTCCCGTTCAGGAAGTGAATTAGTGCTCCGACTTCGTGCCTGATTAGGCAAGTGCTATTTGTTTATGTTCCATGGTAAACGTTAAGTGTTGGAATGAATAATTCACTTCATTAGAGTAAATCAGTCACTGCCTGTACTTGTCATGATTGCATTGGATCGTCTCTTGAGGCTTTTCTGCATTTTGTATGCTTCCTGTAAGACTGTGGTTTTGGTTTGTTCTTTTACCCCATTCTCTTCCACCAGCGTTCTCCATTTCATATTAATAGATTTCTTGTCTCCATGTTTGACTCGGACATTTCTATATCGGTTGCCTGGGGAAGAAATGTAAACTCGGGCTGGCTTTGTTTTATAGAATCCTAAAATCCTCTCCGTACAATCAGCTGAGTGTAAAGCATTGTAAACCCAGTGTTCTGGGAATGAGTCCATAGCTAGTGCTGTAGTGTAGATTTAACTAACCATCCTGTAAAGAACTGAAATCTCTGCAATTTCCTAATCATTTCTAACTACGCAAGGAGTGAGTGCTGTTTGTTATGGTGAAATAAAACTTGTTTTAGAAAATGCCAACTATTTTTGCTTGTTAAAAATGTCCTCAAAGTAAATCAAGGTGAGCAGCTTTTTAATGTAGTTTAGAAGTGTGAGATCCATGACATTTAACCAGCACATTTCCATTTTCTGGGGGTTTTATTCTGTCCTAAGCATGGATTAATGTTTCAATCTTCTGGTTTTCTGATTTGGCTAATGCATGCACAGGTTATGCTCCATGTGAAGGCCATTCTGCATCTATCTGTGTGACAAAAGGGGTTGGGAAGGCACTAAATTAAAATTTACTGTTGTAAGTCCTGTGCACTGAATAAATGAGCATTTATAGGGGGGTCGGTGCACAAGTGTCAATCAGCAGTAAATATTAGAAATACTTTGGCCAAAATCTGCTTCCAGTGAAGACACTCAAATCCATAATGATACACAGAATACTTTACCAAGTAGCATGTTACCCCTGGTAATGTCACTAAATGCCATTATTTCGGCTCCACGTAACTTTCTCAGTTCAGTCCAATATTTGCTTTCTTTGAATTCAAAAGCTCGACTCAAAACTCTGACTAAAGATATTCATTTAGCTTTCTATAATACAGCTAACAGTACTTTATCAGCACAGCAATGGTTTCTGGGAGTTGTAGTTAAGCTGTGTACGTTATGTATACGGTGTAATCTTTAGAATGTAAGCTCGATTGAGCAGGGTCCTCTTCTACCTATTGTTCCTGTAAGTTTAGTTGTAATTGTCCTATTTATAGTTAAATCCCCTCTCATAATATTGTAAAGCGCTACGGAATCTGTTGGCACAATATTATTATTATTATTATTATTATTATTATTATTAATATTAATAATAATCTTTCATCAAGTTAGTCTCTATGGTATTTCGTGCTTCACTCCCAGCACACCAACAGGAAGACTATAGAGACTAACTGTCGGTTTTCAAACACTGGCTGACCGGAGGTGTATGTATATGGCTGAAGTAACCTGCTATATACGAACGGTATGGATGAGATATTTTTTAACTTTATTTATTTTAAATTAAGTATATTTAGTTTCAAAACTTGATGAAAAGATGATTATATTGGAGAACTGTCACCTCAAAATGGTCTTGAGTGCCGCTATGTTTTTGTATACACATGGCAAAGGCAGCCGGGTGGGAGGGAGCCCCATAAATCGTGTTTTAGGTTTTAACATACAGTGTGTGTGTGTGTGTGTGTGTGTACCTTTAATAATATAAACCCACCCAGTATAACTGTAACCTAACCTACACAGTGCACCTAACGTGTGTGGGTGCCTGGATTATCCCTTTAATAATATAAACCCACCCAGTATAACTAACTGTAACCTAACCTACACAGTGCATCTAACGTGTGTGGGAACCTGGAGTGACCCTTTAATAATATAAACCCACCCAGTATAACTGTAACCTAACCTACACAGTGCATCTAACGTGTGTGGGAGCCTGGAGTGACCCTTTAATAATATAAACCCACCCAGTATAACTGTAACCTAAGCTACACAGTGCATCTAACGTGTGTGGGAGCCTGGAGTGTCCCTTTAATAATATAAACCCACCCGGTATAACTAACTGTAACCTAACCTACACAGTGCATCTAACTTATTTAAACCTGGAGTCATTTTTAAAATGTTTTTGTGAAACCTTATCAAAACTATGATTACATTTAAATGTTCAGCATTCTCAGGATGTTTGTTTTTTACATTTTGTGTGTTTTTATGTGACAGGAAGGGCCCAATAGCCTGATCAATGAAGAGGAATTCTTTGATGCTGTTGAAGCCGCTTTGGATCGGCAGGATAAAATTGAGCAGGTACCCGTTGAATCCTATTTATACAGGAGCTCTCAATATGTCTTAGCAGTTACAAGTGCACAGTCTCTGTATCCTGTGACATAGTCAATGAGATTATATAACTTCATATACGTGGGTAAATTCTGAAAGCCTTTAATGTAAATAACTGAATTGCGCAGAGCATGGTAGTTTTTGTTAACCCTAACCCAAGTTTGATACATTTATTGTTTACTTATGCAAATGTAAACTAATTCATCATTCTCCTTCAAGTCTCAGTCTGAAAAGGCGCGTTCGCATTGGTCATCGTCTGTACCAACAAATGATGCTTATACCGGAGCGGGCACTCACAGATTTGTTCGCACGGTAAGTTGTGTTCGGTTTTATATTCATTAGGATTATTGAAATATGAATTGCTAGTTTAACTTAAAGGGGCACACTATGCACCATAACTATTACCGCTCAGTGTAGGACTTCTGGTGCTGTGAGTCTTTCAGCAGGATCCCCCAACTTTACTACAAAAAATGTTTGACAAAACGGAGGCCCTCCTGGCACCCATAGTCCCACTCCCTTCTCAGCTTCATTGGTAATGCTGAGACAAACTTCCTCGTTATCGATTGTCGGTTCAGCCTGGATGGCAAAGATGGCCTTAGAGAGCTGAATATCTTTCTCTGCTTCTTATTGCAGGCTAAAGATGGAGAGATGCATTTCAGAATTTCCATATTTAGAATATGCACTTGATAGATTTTTAACCTCATTAATATGCTGTATTTCTTTGCATGCTCAAATCTTTATAGTTTTTGCATAAAATAAAGTACCATAAATCTGCTTTTTGTCTTGTTTTTTTTTTTTTGATTAAGCCACACCGACTCAAACCAGAAAAAGACTTCCTTATTAAATGAATGCACACAGCTCCAGTTACTGTATTGAATAATGTGAATTACAAAACTCCCTGCATTTAGTAAGGATATCAATACTTGTTGCTTCCTTTTGACAGCCAGGTAATGAATTCACACTGCTCACTCGGCATTCTTATTATAAAATGTATGCTGAGACTGTGTGTGCGCGCATACATTTTATAAGAAGTCTTTCTGGCAGGACGGCGTGTGGCTAAGGAGGCAGGCTTATTGTGCCGCATTCTTCAAAATCTTTATTTTGTTCAAAAACGAAGATTTGAGCAAGCAAAAAACACAGCACATTAATGAGGCTAAAATATATCAGTTTTCTGAAGTGACCATTTAATATGTATAATAATATGTTGGGTTATTCACAATAACTTTTACTTTAACATTCATTGGGCCTAATCTAAATGTACACCATAGTGATGGGGCAAAGTTCACAGTAAGAATTTCCAAGCACAGAGTTATCTAGTGATCAAGGACAGGTTATTTAAAAAAAAAAAAAAAAAAATACTAAATCCCAGTAGGGAAAAACAAAGCATACCTTACTATCACTTTATCCTGGGAATTATGATCAGGTCCACCCGATGAGACAAAAATAAAACAATCGTGTTATGTTTTAGGGAGTAAAATAAATAAAATGGTCACAGATTAAGCAGGTATTGTAAATTGAGATTTTCAGCTCCATTGGCATAGTATCTCCAACACCTGGATGTAATGGATCTCGTATATCGTCCAAAAATGGAAAATATTGTGTCTAGAACAGTGACTGTGCTAATCATGGAAGCTTTTGAACAACATTTCATAAAATGTTTCTATACATCAATTGGCTGGAAAAAAAATTAATGCAAGTTGGATTTAAACTGACAATCCACTGCCCAAATACAAAATCTATAAATAGGAACGTTTAGTAGATCTACCTTGAATGAAAACTTGCATGCCCTTTAATTGTTTTTTTGTTTTCTTTGTGTCTTCATTGAAGTGTATCTATAAACCCCTTGCAAAGGTTGTGGTTCTGCCTTTGCAAGCCCTCCCCTTCAAACCCCGCCCAGACTTTGTGGCTATCCAATCACAGACTTCCCAATGCAGCTCAATGAGAAGTCTTTGTAAAGCAGGTGCTCTGGGCAATAGCTATGTCTTGAGTTTATCTCCACTGAGCTAACCAAACCAGGAAGTAACAGGACCTGCTGTCTGCTTGAAAGCCAGGGGGGTGCAACCAGGTTGATTTATAAAAGCATACATTTTTATTGAAATCTGAATTTTTGCAAAATGAAATAAAGAGGATACACTATCTTGCTGAAAAGCTTTGTGTGTGAATAAAGTGCTTTAGGGATCTGGAGTGTTCATTTCATAAATTGGAACCAGATCACACGCATTTGTTTTGATCAAATATTTTACAGAATTAAATTCAAATCCACCCAGGTGGTCACTCTATCTACATTCATGGTTTAATTCTCATTTGTACCCTTGCTCTTTAAATCCTTTCTTTTTGTGCTTCTCCCATCACGCTTTTCTATTTCTCTCTGTGCGGTAGACTATTATTCGTTGTCCTTTTGATCTAGCCACTGGTTCAGATGACCACAGATTCAGAAGCCAGGTATTGCATCCTTGCATTGAGTGATGCGTGCTTTCAGCATTTTAATACCTAACCAGTAATTCGATACGAATATAAGCAACTTAGTTATGTCAGCTGTTGATGGTTGTGGTCGTTATCAAAGTTTAAATCCCTCATTTGTGTGTTGCGATGTTACTGTAGTCCAGGAGTGGGCAAACTTCGGCCATAACACTGACATAGCATAATGGGGGGTGTAGTCCAGGACATCTAGAGTGCCGAAGGTTGCCTATCCCTGCTGTAGTCCATTGCAATATGTAGCAATCAGAAAGCCCAAGGACTGTATCCAGCAAATCGCATACGTTGAGGAAAGTATAAATCTCATTTTATCTAGTAAACGTTAACACCTGACAAAATGAACCTGGAATAACACGTCGACTTATATTGGAGAGAAAGTTGTTGCACATTAAATCTAAACTGAGTACACAACCGTTTGTGGTGATGAGCATGTCTGTGTTTCTTGTGAAAGGCTTGCTTGCATTGGATGCTGCCCTGTTATTAAAGGGCTGTCCTGGGATTTTAGTTGGCCATTATTAAACACCCAGACAGCTTTAAGTTCAGTTATTTGGTTTCTATAAGAATTCAAAGATTACAGCTCAAACACCTCCTTTATGTCCCTGACTCCCAGAGTTAGTACCTGAAGGTACCAAGTGCCGATGGTTTTAGGGCAATTCCTTCTATTTTCTTAAATGTTTTGGAATCTTCCTTGTGCTGATCTTTCTAAAACAGGGAAACTGCCTGTTTACTTCTGTTTACCTAAAGATGAATTCACTTTAGCAAATTTTTAGATTTTAAAAGTAAAAATTATATTTTAATAGGCTGTATAAAGTGTCCATTGTCATAGAATAACATTCTGGAGATAAAACCAAATTGAATGTTAATTGTGAGGTTGGTGTTTGCTTTCCAGATTATGGGGATTAGCTTGTAGACTGGTGTAGAAGGATAATGCCCAAACAAGGACACATTCAGACGCAGTATATAACCCATCATCTATTCCCGCATGCCCAACATGCTATATAATGTCATCTTTATTTCAATCACACTGTTGTGTTTTGCAGTGGTGGTGTTTTGTTTTGTTTTGTTTTTTGGATAGGTAGCTAGTATTTTTAGTAAAATAAGTATATAACTTTAAGTACAAGAATTTAACTACAACAAGCAGGGCTCTAATAAAATGTAATTTACTGTTTATGCTTAAACCTTTTGCTTAGAAGATTTATATATATATTTTTTAATTTTTTGTGCAGGTGGAAGAGATCGTACAAAACCACATGACTTACTCGCTACAAGATGTGGGAGGTGATGCCAACTGGCAGTTGGTGGTGGAAGAGGGCGAGATGAAGGTATGAGCGATATACCATTCTATCTTTGGTCTTTGCTTAGTCAAAGATGTATGCGCTTTCCCCAGGTCCGGACTTTGACAGATAATACATGTAGACATTGGAAAGAACAGCTGTCTACTTTAAATTTGTGAGTTGGTGGTTTAGAAGGGATAGGGTTTAGGATTGTGGTTTAGGGCTAGGGGAATACTGTTTAGAGAATTCTCTACGGGTGCTCCTGTTCCGCTCCTCTCCACCAATACTGTAATAAGGCTGCATCATACGGTAGGAATAGAATGCAATCATCTCTTCCAGGACCCCCTACTCCTGTTCTGGTGCGTGAGTTGTTCGTGAGTCAGGGGTGTGACGCAATTTAGTTAAGGAGTTTTGTTTGGTGTGTTTTTTTTTTTGTTTTGTTTTTGTTTTTCTCCTACTAAATGTGTACCCAATTATTATTTTTTTTATTTTTTATGTTTCGTCGTGGGGCATGTTATTACTGTCACTAAAAGGAAGTCTGCCCCTTTGTTATTGGCAAAGCAAAGACCAATATTCTCCTCTTAATTACAAACTGATTTATAATTTATCTGTATATGTAAAGGTTTATAGAAGAGAAGTTGAGGAAAACGGAATTGTGTTAGATCCACTGAAGGCCACTCATTCTGTGAAGGGAGTCACTGGTCATGAAGTCTGCCAGTATTTCTGGAATGTTGATGTCCGTAACGACTGGGAAAGTAAGCCATTAAACTTATTATACTTCTTTAAAGTCTTTAATGCTTATCATAGATACCCATTGGAATACTTGTCTATGACTTATAATTCGTTTTTATATTTATTCAGCGACCGTTGAAAACTTCCAGGTTGTGGAGAAGCTATCTACGAATGCAATCATTGTGTATCAAACACACAAGGTATTCCTGTTAATTTGTGTGTCGGTGTTCTATATAAGGCTCGTCTTTGTTTTGTTCTGTCTTTTGATATGAAAACCAGGTATAGTCCTTTTTTGTAGTGGATGAAAACTTTCATTTAATGAAGTGGTTTCTGTGTATAGTCCAATGGGGAGGCGTGGATATGACTGCATAAACAAAGTGACTTGGGTTCTCATGATGGAGAATTATACAGTGAGACTCCAGGTCTAGAAACCAAAACTTATTAATTAAAGGAACACTATAGGGTCAGGAACACAAACATGTATTCCTCACCCTATAGTGTTAAAATCACCATTTAGTCCTGCTGCCCACACCCCTAAATATAGTAAAATCTTACTTCGATTCAAGTCTGCAGCTGCTGGCTCTGCCACTGATCTGCCTGCTTGGCTGACATCAGCAGAAGTGGTAGTCTGAGCCAGTCACAATACTTTCCCATATGCTTGGTTGTCACTGTCAAGGCGGCAGATTAGGGTCAGAGCCAGCACAGGTCAAACACAGCCCTGGCCAATCAGCATCTCCTCATAGAAATGCATTGAAACAATGCACCTCTATGAGGAAAGTTCAGTGTCTGCATGCAGAGGGTGGAGACACTGAATGTCAGTCACAGTGTGCAGCACTGCCCCAGGAAGCACCTCTAGCAGCCATCTGAGGAGTTATCACTAGGCTGCAATGTAAACACTGCATTTTCTCTGAAAAGATCATGTTGGCTGCAAAAAGCCTGAAGGTAATGATTCTACTCACCAGGACAAATACAATAAGCTGTAGTTGTTCTGGTGACTATATTGTCCCTTTAAGCTTAAGTTGACTTGGTGCGTAGTGTTGTATAATTTCTCCACTCCTTCATTCTTACCATTTGTATGGTTAATATGCTTTCCCAAACCTTTATCCTATTGTATGTTATGGTGCACACACTCTGCCAACCTTGCTCCTATTCATAAGTGAGCATCGGCCTTTTCAAAAAGCTTTAAAAGTTCGATGCCAGCTGTCCATACACTAGTTGATAGCAACATGGGCTGAAGAGGGATCCTATAACATAAAACTATTTAGATTGGTCTCCTGATATCTTAATAAAATCTTAATTGCAGGGAGCTAACAGTTGGTAATGTTCTCCACAAATTGATTCTGTCCTGAAAAAAGTTGTGATCACTTGCTGAACACTGTCAATAGGTTCTCAACATTACATGAAAGCATTTCTTTGCCGCCATATTGGAGTTTTAGACTGTATATCTGACTAGTGTTTTGATGCATTCTAAATTGCCAATGTGATAGAATATTATTTAAATCATTCTTAAACTCTGAGTCTCTAACAGTTGTAATGGCAAGCTTCTAATGTGAAAATGGAATCCGCTTCACGGCATAATTTTAGTTTTTAGAGTGTATTGTATTAAAGGGACACAACTGTATTGTATTGTATTGTATTGGTGTCTGGATTCACTGACACTGTTCATCCATTCAGTGTTAAACCGGTTCCTAGCCATTTAACACTAAATGAGGGTCCTTGGCTAAAGGTTGGTCTTTAATGGTGTAACGGAACACTGTAACGGAACCGCTGGCACCCCGACCGGGTACCATCCGAGGACTCCAACCACTCTGCCAGACACCATAACCACTGTAGACTCCCACGAACTACCGCAGCTTGGCTGGGGTCTCGCCGTCTCCACCCACTCTGGATCCAAAACCAGGGTCCAGCTTTCAGTAGGTCAACCTCTCCGAATTCCAGAGAGCAGGAACAAGCTCTTAGCAGAGCTTAGTGATTATACCCTGGGGAGTATAGTGATTATAGCAATCCCCATAGTGTAGTTCTTTAATCCCCCAAACATGAGCCGAAACTTCATGAAGGTACAAGATTATCTGCTTTATTTGGCACCAAACGGCCTTCTTTTATGCAGGTTTTCCTTACATAGGACCACCCACAGGGTTTCACAGAACAACCAATAACACATGTACATTACAGAAAACACTCCCAGCAATAACACACAAAATCCTCCCCTCTGCCTGTGATATAACTATGGTACACAATGGTTAACATAATTATCACAGGAAAAATACAGTTTTTATACATACACTGTAACTTTAAAAATATACGTCCAATCTTACATATTCAGAATCAGCACACTTTAAATATAAACACTCTCAAAAATCAGACCAATCCATCCAGTAGATAAAGTTAGACGGAAGTCCTTTATGACCAACCGCAAGCACATTTTCCTGCCCAAAACAGTTCCATAGATGTGGGCTGTGCGGCCGGTCAATTTTATGCAAAAAAAAGTCCCATTCGAATGCATGAACAAGGCCGTTCGTGCATTTGGCTCAGTATAACAGTGAGTTCAAACTGCCGAACGGAACTTTTGTAGCTGAAAACTGAGTGTAGGAGAAGGTAAGGGTCAGTGGTGTTCGTTGAAATGTGTAGCTGATTTCAGTTCCATGAATTTGGCTACACATACCGCTGACCTCGTTCGAATGAACAAAGATGGCTGCTGCCACGTGTTGGTTTGCACGAACTGCGGCCACCCAGCGGTCGGCAATTTACCTGCAGCAGGCTCCCAGCCTGGGAGGTAAATTGCCTGCACACTTCCACTTCTGGGTGGTCCGCCTGTGTGGTACTTGGTTCAGTAAGCCCAATTTACTGAACCAAGTGGATAATGGCACACAGTCTTAAAGGGGCATTGTCACACACAGTCTCAATATGTCCCCAGACTGTTCTTAAAGGGCCAGCATGGTCCAATACAAGTCCATAAGCCACAACGCTGTTCTTAAAGGGCCAGCAGCAGCACAATATAAATCAATTAGCCCAAATAATGTTTGTAAAGGGCCATACAACCCAGGGCCATAGTCATGAGGCAGGAGGCTGGTAATCAGGCTCCTCCAACAGCCAGGGTCAAAGGACAGCTTGTCACCTAAAAATCCAGTGACAAAAGGCATTTCGTCACAAATGGTATATGCCATCCATAGCGATTTCATTAAACTTCCTGACAACATTGGTTTGAATACCTGTTCGCCCATCTTCATACTAACCTAACTTAATGTATTGCTTTTAAGCCTTTCTCTGAATTTCCTTTTCTTTGCAGAGAGTCTGGCCAGCTTCCCAACGTGATGTCTTATATCTATCGGCTATCAGAGTCATCCCAGCAGCTAGTGAGAATGAAACGGACACGTGGATTGTCTGTAACTTTTCTGTGGATCATGACAGTGCTCCGGTGAGTAGCTCCATTTCCTGGGGTATTATTTATTAGCGCCAGCATATTCCAAAGCACTTTACAATCCTAGAATGGGAATAACGATCTGTGAATGCTGAATGTTGGTTATCCTGATGGTGGTTTGAAAGAATGAGTTTAGCTTTCCCTGATGGCATTGTCTTTATGCTTTGTAAACTGTATCTCTTCTGACTAGAGAGCATTTTTCTAATAGTTTGCTATTTTTCCATAGAAATCAGTAGATGAGCTTGTCTGTTATAATCTAGTCATGAACGTGCATTTCAAACCAATCTCCACCAGCTACTTTTTGTTTAATTATACTTTTTTTTTTTTTTTTTCATACGGGAGACTTCATTTAAACTTTGTTACATTGTAAAATTATTCTTTACTTGTATTCAAACAGCTTAACAACCGGTGTGTTCGTGCCAAAATTAACATTGCGTTGATCTGTCAAACACTGGTCAGCCCCCCTGAAGGAAACCAGGAAATAAGCAGAGACAACATTCATTGCAAGATCACATATGTTGCAAATGGTAGGACTTCCTTTAAAAAAAATGTTTGCATGGTTGGAAGCCTGTAAAATAAAAGATGTTCGGTTTAGATACAAACTATCGAGTTTTCCTTCCAGTGAGGTGGGAGTGACCCTCTCTGAGAAGCCTGGTACTGGTGAATAAAATTGGGACAGACGGGCATTGCAGATTTATATCTGTAGAGGTGTTTTGTTTTACAAGAGCGGTTATAAACAATTGGGGTTAGAGACTAAGAGAGGACCCCTCATGCACCATAATCTATACAGTATGGCTTTACGCTGCTTGGAGGGTCCCTTTAAGGGATTGCAGAAAATGTAATTTGCTCCACTTGCAAGTATTTATCAGTGAATGTGGGAGGAATCCCACACAGCACCCATGTGAAATGGGGCCATGGTATGTGCCGTGTTATAGAGACAGAATGGCTGCAAACCACTTGTAACGGAGCTCCAGTACTCCGACAGAGTACCTCCTCCAAGTTTGCTTCCTAGTAGCTATCAGGGACCGTGGAGCACTTCAGACCCTGTCACCGAGGCTTGACTGGGATCACTTAGGGCCTTTTCCACCCTGGACCAAACACTAGACGACACATGGTGAAGGTTAAACAGCAGGTCTGACCACAGCACACATTTTAATCCCCCAACAACCTCCTTTACATACAATAGGTTAATAAGAGCACTATAGCACAAAGAAGGGTGGGGTCAGACAATAGCAAAGGCTGATGAGATTGCCAAACCAGTTAAAACTGGCTGCTTTGTCCCTCCTCAGTGTCCCTTGGACAACGCCCTGCTGTGGATACAATAGGACAGGAAAAAGGGGGAGGGGGAGATGCACCGACCAGCAAGACATTCAACATACCCTACACAAATAGGCACAGGGTGACCAAACACAGAAGGAATTTGGGGGCCCACACATGGTATTCACCGTCACTGGGGATGGAAGACAGACACTGTCACACCACTCTCGCTACAATTCATGGGGCGTAAGGCAAATCCCGTTTCTGGGTTAAGAGGAACCATCACTTGTAAGGGATTTAATATTTTGTTTACTTTTCTCCTTTATTTATGTGTCAGAAAATACAATTTAAATGTAGAAATCCACACCTCTGTATATATCTCTATACCTCCATCTTGGAACTGAGCTTTTGTCAATCATTGATATGATGTCCATATAGAGGTGTAGAATTGAGTCAATGATTACCTTTCTCCTAATTTACAATATGTGCTTTGGCTGTGCCTGAACTGGGTCGTGATCTCCGTTGTTAAATCCTAACTATAAAGATTAACGTTGCCTTTTGCAAGCTTGCGCTACTTAGTTGTGACTAAGAATATAAAAAGTTACATTGTGAGTTTCTTATTTAGATTAAATTGTTTGTTCTCCTTCCAGTGAATCCAGGCGGTTGGGCTCCTGCGTCGGTGCTTCGAGCAGTAGCCAAGCGAGAATATCCAAAGTTTCTTAAACGGTTTACTTCATATGTACAGGAGAAAACCGCCGGCAAACCTATATTTTTCTAGCAATTGACCGGTAAGTAAATATTTGGTTAATTCAGGTTGGGTTTGATTTGAATCATGATTTTTAAAAGTAAAAACTAATTCTTGCTGATTGTTATAATATGTAATATTTGCAACCAAATGAAGATTTCCTATTTTAAATTACTTTTAGTTTACATCAGAACTGATTTGTTCTATACCATTCTTAATACATGGGTAATGATGTATTATTGCAGGGTAAACTATTCCAAGTTTAAAGGGAAACTATATAGTGTTACATCTGTCACTTACCTCAGTCCAGTGCTGGTGTCCCTTGGCGCTCACTTGGATTCACCTTTGCTCCTCCACCACTGATGTCATAAGGTTATGGTGTAAGGAGGTCCCCTGTCCCCCATTACGCAATGTATAACTGTAGCCATAAGGTTATGGTGTAAGGAGGTCCCCTGTCTCACCGCCCACAGTGTATTATAACTGCAGCTATAAGGTTATGGTGTAAGGAGGTCCCCTGTCTCACCGCCCACAGTGTATTATAACTGTAGCCATAAGGTTATGGTGTAAGGAGGTCCCCTGTCTCCCCGCCCACAGTGTATTATAACTGTAGCTATAAGGTTATGGTGGAGGAGGTCCCCTGTCTCCCCGCACACAGTGTATTATAACTGCAGCTATAAGGTTATGGTGTAAGGAGATCCCCTGTCTCCCCGCACACAGTGTATTATAACTGTAGCTATAAGGTTATGGTGTAAGGAGGTCCCCTGTCTCCCCGCACACAGTGTATTATAACTGCAGCTATAAGGTTATGGTGTAAGGAGGTCCCCTGTCTCCATACACAGAGTATTATACTTCAGCTATAAGTTATGGTGTAAGGATGTCCCTGTCTCCCGCCCACGGTGTATTACTATAGCTGCAGCTATAAGGGTTGCTTGGTGTAAGGAGGGTCCCTGTCTCCCAGCACCACGGTATGGTATAACTTTCCACCAGCCTATAAGGTTATGGTGTAAAGAGGTCCCCTGTCTCCCTGCACACAGTGTATTATAACTGCAGCTATAAGGTTATGGTGTAAGGAGGTCCCCTGTCTCCTCGCACACCGTGTATTATAACTGCAGCTATAAGGTTATGGTGTAAGGAGGTCCCTGTCTCCCTGCACACAGTGTATTATAACTGCAGCTATAAGGTTATGGAGTAAGGAGGTCCCCTGTCTCCCCGCACACAGTGTATTATAACTGCAGCTATAAGGTTATGGAGTAAGGAGGTCCCCTGTCTCCCGCACACAGTGTATTATAACTGTAGCCATAAGATTTATGGTGGAGGAGGGTCCCCTGTCTCCCCTTTTTCAGTGTATTATAACTGCAGCCTGGGTTATGGTGTAGGGGTCCTGTCTCCCCGCCCACAGTGTATTATAACTGTAGCTATAAGGTTATGGTGTAAGGAGGGTCCCCTGTCTCCCCGCACACAGTGTATTATAACTGCAGCTATAAGGTTATGGTGTAAGGAGGTCCCCTGTCTCCCGCACACAGTGTATTATAACTGCAGCTATAAGGTTATGGTGTAAGGAGGTCCCCTGTCTCCCGCACACAGTGTATTATAACTGCAGCTATAAGGTTATGGTGTAAGGAGGTCCCCTGTCTCCCCGCACACAGTGTATTATAACTGCAGCTATAAGGTTATGGTGTAAGGAGGTCCCCTGTCCCCCATTACGCAATGTATTATAACTGCAGCTATAAGGTTATGGTGTAAGGAGGTCCCCTGTCTCCCCGCCCACAGTGTATTATAACTGTAGCTATAAGGTTATGGTGTAAGGAGGTCCCCTGTCTCCCTGCACACGGTGTATTATAACGGCAGCTATAAGGTTATGGTGTAAGGAGAACCCCTGTCTCCCCGCACACAGTGTATTATAACTGCAGCTATAAGGTTATGGTGTAAGGAGGTCCCCTGTCTCCCCGCCCAGTGTATTATAACTGCAGCTATAAGGTTATGGTGTAAGGAGGTCCCCTGTCTCCCCGCCCATAGTGTATTATAACTGTAGCTATAAGGTTATGGTGTAAGGATGCCCCCCTGTCCCAGTCACCCTGCACACAGTGTATTCTATAAAAAGGCCTGCCCCTTTCCTAGGGTACATTACAGCAAGTTTTGATTCTTCCTCTTTAAATTTATAGCACACCTATGCTCATCAAGTCCTAAATTACCCTTGTATGTTGGAGAGAGCCTAAATTGTGCTTGCCTGTCTGCACGGTCAGGTACTCATCGTATGCAAAAATACAACTGCTGCTTACAGAGCCTAGTTTCTGTGTTTGCTGCTGATTGCCTCTGCTCTTGTAGCAGCTGCAAGACCTTTCATATATGTGGGTGGGGAAATTTATATATAATATAATTTGTCATCTACATTTGTGAAACCCGGTTTATTTCCATTAAAATCCAAAGTTATAGAAATGGTTCCACACGGTATGTGCATCAAGGGGCTCTTCCCTCTATGGTCATGTCATACACTGTACTTTAATGTACAATCATTCATCTTTTTCTTTTTTCTCAGCAAAACGGTTTATTGTAACGAAGAACTGTAGTGAGAGCCCTCATTTTTTTTTGTTTATTTTGTATTACTGTTTCATACCCATGCTTGACCCCTACCTTAATGTTCTGCTCTTTTCTACGCTTTGAGTTATTTTCAACATTTAGAAGTGCATGTGTGGAATAATTAAATTTTAAATGAAAAATGTCCCTCTTTAACCACTGAGTGATAACAATCCAGTTGTACTCTAAAAGCTGTCTGTTGAATAGCACCATGTAGTAAACCGTACTGTGCAGCCATTTTAAAAAGCGTTAACTGTCATTTCTTCCTCAGCTACATGAAGGCCGTATGAACATTCCACATTATATTAGACGGAGCGATTCACATCAGAAATGGAACACGATCTGCAGCCGCCTTCGTTATTTTCTCCTCTATAGCTTTTAAGGCATCCCAAAATGAGGGCGGAAAACCTACAGTGGACAGGCAATCAAACACTAGCTGTCTAATGTCAGTCCTCCTCGCGGAGTCTGTGTGTAATTTATATCCACATGTACAGCTTTTTTCCCTTTTTTTTTTTTTTTTTTTTCCCGGTCTGTTTGCTTTGAAGGATTACAGTTGTATTTTAACTCACAACCTATATGGCTCAAGGCTTTTATCTTCAAAACTGTACAAAATGCTCGTCTACCATAGGCCTGTAACAGTAAATAAGCCATAAAGAGGTTTGTGTTTTTGAGCATAAAAATATGAACAGATTGTGAGGGGTTTTTTTTGTTTGTTTGTTTGTTTTTTTACTTTCCAGGGTGTGAGAAAGTTTATTGGTGGGAAGTGTGTTTTGTTTTTTTTGTTTTTTGTTTTTTTTATTGTTTTTTTGGAATATAAATATATTTTGATTGCTTGTTGCAAATCCTTGCAGGAGCACTGTAAAATTATAGATAAGAGGGCTGTTCTAATCGATGGCTTTGCCTTTCTATATGTAACTCCTATGAAGACTCAAAGTCTGATGGGGTTCTATAAAATCTAAGAAAGCTTTATTTTCTCCCCCCAAAATATATCTCTATATTTCTATTGCATTTTTGGTTTGTGGCGCAAAATTGTGTTCTTTATACAATCCAGACATTTCAAGATTAATTCTTGAAGATCTATTAATCTGTCTGAAAACGGTCTCTGTTTCTCTGAGGACAAGCCATGCTGTTCAGAATGTGCAAGTCGTTCTCTGTGTTTATAGATTGCTGGGGCGGCTTGCAGAGGTCTTGCTTTGTGCCCCCAGCAGATCTGTGTCTTCACTCTTTGCTGAATTTAAAGACAGGCTAACCCATCTAAATTAAAGTAAAGAGATATATGTCAATGCTCTGCATTTCAATTTTGTGGGGTCTGCCCCATATAAAAAGATATGTGAACTTAAAAAGTTTGTTCCCAACAAAACCAAGAATAGTCTCTGTATAAAATGGCTGGATTTTCCCTTACTGGTCTTGGCCTGCATCACTGGTTGACAAACTAGCTCAAAATGGTTATTTTCACTATCTATGAAGCCAACATGACCTGATGGGCCTTTCCTGTACTGCAAAGAAATATTATCTGTCTACCTCTAGTGATAAATATACCAGTTTCTACTTGGTTTATATTTGCAGAGTACCCAGAATGGAATATCTTGTTCAAATCATGGATGGGCCTGTCTTTAATATCACATTATCAGTGTTGGATTTAACAATATTTTATATTAATTGTATGCGTTTATATGTTTTAAGACAGTCATTTGTTTATATTTATATATAAATGTATATCCTATTTTTCTTTTGGGGGGAATGCAGTTTTTGATGGTATTTGGGATTTTCATTAAAACAAAATGTGAATATAGATATATAGAAGTGTAAGATTTGGCTCAGATTAAATTTTCTCACATAACTTGTTCAATAGTAGTCCTATTACATCCCGTATACTACACAATGTTTGCATTCCCAGTTGTTACTGCCCATTGTTCTTCTCCTTTATGGATACAGAATTCTGGCTCATTTCTTAACTTTACATTCGGTCTTGTGCATCTCTTAAAATATTAAAGATCTACAATTATATAAATGTAATTCCTTGTCACATACACACTAGCTATGTGATTTAGACTTTTTTTTTATTTTTTATTTTATAAACTGGGTTAAAACAAGTATATTGAAACGCAGATGTATATAATCGATTTTTGTGTACAAATTTCAGAAAACTTTGCAAAATAAACTACTACCTACAGATATTTTCTGCCTTGGGAGTGTAACGCTTTTCCTGTACAAATACAAAGAACTTGGTCCTTAGACAGCGTTCCCAATTGCTTACTACATATATATATATATACTCCTAATGACTTTATTTTTCTCTCTCCAAGAAAAATGCCTTACTACAACTAAAAGCTGTTTTATGGTGTGATATTTAAGAAAAGTGCCTACGTGTTAATAGACGTACGGTTGTAAACGTTGAAATTAATTCTATTCATCGCTACATCAAAGTTAACATTTTCCGAATTTTTCCAAGGCCTTCTCTTGTTAGTATTTAAAAGACCAAAAATGAAGCCACTAATAAGGAGTTGAAAACCAATATGAACACTTCAAGATGAATGTTTAATAGGCAGGCTATATTTTTTTTATTTTATTATTATTACTATTTTAAGAGTGGTGGACAAGTGTGCAATCAATTTTGTTTTCTGATGGGTTGCAAATTTTTCCATCTGTTAAGAGCATAAAGTTTAAGCTTTATAAAGGCAAACAGAAAGTTTACAAAATATATAAATCCTAATATCTTTAGTTGCATTTGCACTAAATGTGATGTACTTTTGCTATTCTGTAAATAAATGTATTACACTAAGGAATAATGGATAGAATTGTTTATTTGAATCACATCCTCCATGATTGCTGTAAGTGCTTAAAAATCTAGTGATGTCTTGAATGTGGGAGATTACATTCCTGAGTGATTGTTTTAGGGCAAAAATTTTACAACCTGCGGTAATCTGATATTTAAACCAATATCTACATGTAAAACTCAACTGGGTAGGATAGTGCGGGATGCTCTGTCAACTGCATTAACACTGACACGTTAAACGGTCCATTTACAAAGAACACTCAATGTTTTAAACTGAAATCTGTGTAAAGTCGGGATGGCCGGGACTCCAACTTTTAACTCATTTTTTTGTGCCTGTTTTTGTCAACATTTCTTAAATGCTAGAAAAGAACCACTTTTTTGGAATGAGATTTAAATTAAAGTTAAAATAATGAGCTAGTTTCTTAAGGAAAAATAAAAAGCTTTTACCACAATACTTTAATTTTTTTCCTTTCTTCAGAAAGTATTTTTAAAGGGGTTTTTTTTTTTTAAGGAATTATTATATTAACATGGGTGAGATATTTGCCTGCTATCTAGTGCCATAGGCAGGTCTATGGTGATCCCTCTGACATGGTATAGTGACAATGCATCTCATTCTTTTTACTACTAATTTGTTGAATTTGAAACCACCAAACTCTCGCCAGGTACAGAATTTGGGTTTGTGTCCGTATGACTGAGTACAACTGCAGTCCTGCGGAATATGCCTGGGCATGGTAGCCTGACCACTGGTCGCCAGTCTCTAGGTTTCTATGTCATACGTGTGTTGAGACCCTTCTATGTCAGTTTGTAATATATTCTGACTGCACTGGATCTGTTGGAAAATACAGAACGGTGAGTAAGACCGTATTCTAATCAGTGAAGCCACCTAAATTCTCATTGGGAATAAACTGAAATGTGGAAAGTGGTTTCTTATTTCCAATGGAGAGTATGGTTTCAAATAAAAAAATAATTCTAAGAGTTTGCAATCTGTCTCTACCCAAAATATGGGATATTCTGCACTCGAGGATGCTTCTATACAATGTTACTGGAAGTACTTTCCATAGTGACTACGTTATATGAAAATAGTCCACTAGGTGTCGCTATAACACTTTTGGTATACAGTATTTTGAAATGTTTTAAAGACCGTAAATGCAGAAATTGGTATTTTTCTAAATTCTCCTATATAAGCCAACCCTCTCCTCTCCACATACCTTAAACTGCTGAAATGCAGAAATAAGGTTCTAGTTAAAAATGTGTGTAAACCTGTACCTGCTGGCTTCCATGTCGAGAGTCTCACTTTTCAGAACTCTTTATAGATAACCCCCAATGTGTCTGGTTGTAAGGAAAATGGTTTCTCCATTGTTGGAATGACTCCTGGAGGATAAGGGAAGAAAACAGAATTGTAATGTGTGTACACAATGTCTGGTACTGATGGGGTTAATTACACTCGCTATTCCCAAATCATTTGTTGATTCTTAGTCCTGAGGGACACCTTGTTCTTGAACTTTAACATCAGCAATCCTATTATAATTAAAGATACAATCTTAATAGAACCAGGCAGAACACATCCATTTTTTTGCAGCCAATTCCAATTGTTATAACGCTGTAGTATATGGGCTAACCCAAAATGACCCAGATAGATGGTAGGTACCTAAATGGGAGACTGAGAACAATTTGTCTTTGCCTTATGATGTGACCAAACACGGCTAGCACGCCCTTGGCATGCCTCTTAGAGCAACATGTTACAACAAGACAATATCTAACACTCCCACTTTTAATCCAAATGCTGTAACATTGCTCAATGGAAATGTATCAAGAAATTAAACCTGATCTGTGGGAAAAATTCAAACTAATGTTTTGGTTTTTTGATATTATAAAACTCTTTAAAAGTGCTTTTAAATGTAGGTTTTCATTTGCTATAATTCAGCGTTAAAAAAACCCAAAAAAAAAAACCCCTCTAAACCACTATATCTTAATTGTGTGCATCCTGCATGTCGATGGGTGGCTGGTTATATTTTACTTGGGGTCTACTGGGCATCACTCTGTACCTTCACTACTTTTGTCCTAAGGAGGAGTTTCCATTAATGCTCCTACTCTGCTGGACTTATCTGACAGAGAACTTCTGGCTCTTCGTCTAAAGTAGTGTAGACAGGAAGCAGCGGACACCAGAGCAAACCTTCCACAAACAGTTTGACTACTTACAATAGGAGATTATATAAAAGCCGAACGCATGCACCCTCACACAACATTTAATATATAGATTCTGTGAAAGAAAATACTAATTATACAGTGCAGTATCTGAATAGTCCAGCAAAGAATGTCTTTTTATAAAAGCCAATGGTATCTGACACGATAAGAGAAAGCGGCTTGTGACAATCATTGCACTTTTTCATTGTTTTGGTACGTTGACGCACTTTACAGTAAAGTGGCAAAGGGAAGGAGTTTACTTAATCTTGACAAAGAAAATTGGTCAAAATAAGTTATGTACTGGGGTCATCACTATGGGGAGGAATGGTATCTTTGTATGTCAGTGTTTACCAAGCGGGAATGGTTTTAATGCATTACATAGGTATTGATATTTATATTGTGTGAGGGTGTGACCACTTTGGATTTTGTTTATATAATATATTATTTAAAGGTGTAGTACGCACGAGTTGGTTTACACCTTTCACTTTTTTAAAAAAAATTTTTTATTTATTTTTTTTTCTCTCCATTTGTGGGCGATGTGCTCCTGGCACCATAATCACTATTGTGTGCTGTAGCAGTTATGGTGCCTGGAGTGTTACTTTATAATATAAAACTTGTTACATACAGGAAGCATGTCTATTACACCTCACCCCTTTGGCTCCAACAAGATACAACAGAACGATCAGCCCACACTTGATAGATGCGGCACGTAGCCTCATTCAAACCTACTGGAAACAACCCCTTGTTCCCATCACTCTGTGCCTGGATAAATATTCGAGAAAATTAGGAACATAGAATAGGTTCTGACAGCGGCTGATGAGCTAATTATATCTAGAGACATGGTTGCCAGCGTCCATAGGAAAGCATTGAGAATGCTTTCCTGTGGACTGGCTGAATGCGCGCACGGCTCTTGCCATGCATGCGCATTGAGCTCATGACGACCGAAGGAGGAGGAGAGTCCCCAGCGCCAAGGGAGCCTGGCGTTGGAGAGAGGTAAGGATTTAACCCCTTCAGCCCGGCGGGAGTGGGATCCTGAGGGTGGGGGCACACTCAAGGCACTATAGTGCCAGGAGTTTGTTTTCCTGGCACTATAGTGGCCCTTTAAAGTCCTACCCAGGATGGGTGTAGCCGCAGTTACTTTGCTGCTTGCGGCCTCTGTCTCTTTGAGCGATACCGAAGATGTGCTGCCCTTGGTGCTTTCGACCTACATAGGCCTTTGTGGATTGGTGCTGTAGACCTAGATAGGCCTTTGTGGATTGGTGCTTGTTTACGCCGCGTTGATGTGCCCGGAGAAGGCTTGTTCACTCCCCATTCTTCTCCACCTTGCTTAGTTCCCCCGCTTCGGGTCAGTTCTGCCGGAAGGTGAGCCTCTAGTCGGGCCCAGAAGCGGTTGAATGCCGCATCGATGCGTAGCAGGAGGTCATCTATTGTCGGTGGGTAAGCTGGTGCATTCTGCTGGTGCTCATTCTCAGTAGGCCTGCTCACCATTTTGAGGGTTTGTGTTGCGGTTGGGACCTGCGTTGAGCAAGCCAGTTGTATCCAAGCAGGGTACGTGGATCAGGTCAGTAGGGACCAGCATAACCCCCGCCGGTCCAGAATAGCGTTGGGGGGTGTTACGGCACCCCCAGGCATAAAAGGGTTAAACCGCCATTTAGTAGATCTTCCCTTCCAGAGACACAGCTACTGCAGAACACCAAACTCCTGAACTGCATACAAGGGAATGCTCCAAACTCCCGAACTGGACCCTCACGAATAGCTGCTAGCAGACAAACAGGAAAAGCACCCAAGCGGCTTACACTCCTGGCAATCAGTCTCTAACAGCATAAAGTAAATATCCCCAAAGACGAGAGAGAGCTCAGTGTTGAGGGTCAAGCAGTGGTCTGGTTTAATGTGGGCTACCTGCCCGGTATTTATGCAGGTCTCCCAACTGGTGGACACTCCCCTAGGGGACCAGATGGAAGACTGGGACACAAATGGTAAAATGACCAATCACAGGCATACAGGGTTAAAACACTCCCACAGTACATTACAATCCCTTCCCTCTATCCTGGAGATAATTGTGAAGTAATCCAATTATCTCAAAGGACAGAGGCAAAACTCCATTAACTACATGGTTACAATAAAACACTAAAATACATAATGTTACATTTGTCACATAAAATATATACATGTAATCCATCCACAGATAGCTGGGATCTGTCAGGGTATTTATATCGGCAGACATCTTGTGCTATGATAGAAACTAAAAGTGTATATTCTGAGTCACTCTGAACAGACCAGACTCCATTTTGTTATTTTCAAGTTAACAAAAAAAGACACAAGATTTCTTTCTGTAAGACTAGCCACTTTGTCAGAGCTAAAAGGAATGCATAGTATAAACAAGTGATAAGAAGAATATAATCAATTCTAAACCCAGACAATTGTGACAGAGAAGATTAAATAATAAAATTTAACTGTCTATACATATAAGGTCCCATTGTAAGTTACGGGTCAAAACTCAGATTTGCCAGACACACAGTCTGGACAAAACTTAAAGAACCCTTTGAAATTTTAAGTTATGGCACTATCTAGATAGGCCAAAATGACGTCAAAATAGCCACCAGGAAAAGTTAACTCTTTCCTGGATAGGTATGTTTAGTGGGACAAGACTGCCCTCTATAGACTAAATACCTAAATTGCGTTCTGGAAGATAACCACACCTCTAGTGCTTCTATTGGGTTATCAACTGATGACTTACAGAGAGTCTGGCCCTTTAAAAGTTAAGACAAAGGGAAGATAGAGAGATGCAAAGGAGAAATGAAAAGAGGAGAGAGGAATTGGAAGTTTGGGGACTCCAACCTCCATGCAGAGAGACATCCAAATAAGTTCCTGAGACTACCAATCGGATGAAATATCTACTCAACTGGTAATTATACTGGTTTCATTTAATTAATTAAAATGTATTAATAGCATTATATATGACTGGATAAAGCACGGTCAGATTTCCATATTAAGAAATCTTAGTTAACTAAGAATATATAGTTATAAACATTCCATTCTGCAGGTGGAATTAAGAATAATTATATATTGATGTGATATCACGTGTTAGCATACCGCTGTTTTTATCCAGGTGTATTGATTTGCTCTAATATAAGATAGATATCTTTTAGACAGACTCTGCTCATATAATATGGTAGATTCTCTTATTGGATGGTTCCAGGAAATGACTAATGAACTGGTTTAAATGTTATTTTATTTAAAAATTACATAAGAATAGATCTGGATTACCTAGGAGATCTAGCCAGCATTGAAAGGGTTATTCTAACTGTCAGCTAAACTTTACGACCTTACGCTGCACTCTGAAGAATTCTGTTCTCTGAGTGAAACTTTTTCAGTCTGTGAGGATACCTCATAAATCGTCAGAATTCTTGACAGGAAATGCTTTTTAGCCATTGAAACGTAATACCCATTCCTTTGTATTGCATACCATTTTATACTGAACATTCATTGATTATTGTCATGCATGTTGCATAATATTATTACTGATTAATTTGTCATATAAATAATCTATTTTTATACATTGTGATTTTAATTATATGAAATAATTTCACTTACGATAAACGTTATTTGGGATCTGAGAATTGAATTAGTGGGCAATTCTCAACTGTTTACTATTATTATCCCATAAATATCCCCACAGATCTGAGTGCACAAAAGTACCGAATAGCGCTCAGATCCTATGCACACAGTCCAATCGCCGTGGAGTTAAAGTGTTCACAAAGTCTGTTCTCCATACGAATAGTCTCCACTATGGCTATCTGAGGTAATGCTGTTCATACAGTTTAAACTACCGAATGAACAGGTTAAATGACTAAATGCAGAAGCAAGGAGGCTGACGGCTCAGCTGTGTTCGCGCAAATAAGTGTCCGTTTCCAGTTCCATAGTTTGGGCGCTGAACACCGCTGGCCGCTTGGGACTTTAAAATGGCCACCGCCACGTGTTCGGCAAACGAACAAAGGCCACCCAGTGTAACGGACCGTTTTGCCCACAAGAGGTTAAAAACAGTTTAGGCGATATTCCCCTTTCAGATGCACAGGCACAGCTACTGCAGAACACCAATCCGCCGAACAGGAAACCATACAGGGACCCTGAAGGGGTCTGGAAATGGATCTGTCACTCTGCTGTCCTGCGGAGCCTTCCCAATGGAGTGGAGGAGATCTCGGTAGTCCTGCTCCAGTTCCCACTCCAGGATTGCTAGGTGAGCCAGGTCTTGCTCTACCTCATGGGGGTCATCCCAGTCATGCCTAGCCTCCCTCTCACAGAAAATGTCCTGAAGTCTGGTCTGCGCAGGGCTCCTGAAGTCAGGCTCTGCAAAGGACTCCCATAACAAGCCAGGACCATCAAACTCCTCTCCCTCTGGCTTGTCATGCTCGGCTGTCCAGGGTATATATTGTGCCATATACCACCAGAGCGCCTGGTAGGCATCTTCCAGCCATAGCTCCTGCCATACCTGGTGCTCTAGTTCCTTCACCCATTCCTCCAGGGGCTGCTCTCCCAGGAAGGGCATCAGCAGGGCCACTTGCTTTTGCAACCACTGCTCTTCACTGGGGAGACTCTCACCCCGCTGGTATTGTACATTATCCAGGGCGTGGTACCAGATGCCTTTCCTTAATGCATCCCAGCCATCCAGGTCCTCCTCCTCGTATAACACTGCTGGTTCCATTCTGTTGCTTTTAGGGTCGCTGTACTGGGACATGCGTTGCCCCCACTTGTAAATCCAAAGAAATGGTGTCTCCTGTAGCTGTCCTTCTGGCTGTAGGAACGATCCCGCCGCTTGCCACCAATTGTAACGGACCGTTTTGCCCACAAGAGGTTAAAAAACGTTAAGGCGATGTTCCCCTTTCAGATGCACAGGCACAGCTACTGCAGAACACCAATCCGCCGAACAGGAAACCATACGAATGCTGTAAACAGGCAAATAGGAAAAACCATACGAATAGGTTTACACTCCTAGCAGTCAAACTGGAACAGCATACAATAAATCCCCCCAAGAACGAGACAAAGCTCCGTGTTGAGGGTCAAACAATGAACAGACAGAGCTGTGGGTTTATTGTTCTTATATACACATTAGTACCACCCACAGGGTTTTGGAACACAACCAATAAACACATACAATACATTCAGACACTCCCACACAAAATCCTCCCCTCTGCCTGTGATACAATTACCTTACACAATGGGTAATGTAATTATCACGAGCAGAGAAATAATTTTTTTCCACATTATTCATAACTTGAAAAGTATGCATCACATTCACATAAAACTTACATTTTCAGAATCATACTCCAAATACAAACATATGTCAAAATCATCCAAATTGGTCCATTGGTTCAAAAGATAGATCGTAGTCCTTTGTGACCAAATGAAGCATGGCTTTTCTGCCCAAAACCAGTTTCACAGAGTCTTCTATCCTGGAGATAATTGTGAAGTAATCCAATTATCTCCAAGGACAGAGGCAAAACTCCATTGAACACATGGCAGCAAAAGACAATAAAACACATAAAAACATATAACTGTGCAGCCATTGCACAAAACAGGTACATTAATCATTATTACTGAATGGCACTCAGAGCACACACATACAGTTCAATTGCCATGGAGCCAAAGTCTTTCCCATAGCCTTTCATTATACAAATGGGCTCCATGGCATAGCTATCTGGGGTATCACCGCTCAAACAGGGCCAGCACCGAATGACCCGGCTTTCGTGTCTCCGCAGGGGAAAATCAAGCGTTTCAACATGGGGCCATAGTCTAAAGGCAGCAGGCGGGCAGCCAGGCTCCTCCAATGCACAGTGGCGAGATTGGTCTTGTCACACCCAGCATTTGTCAATTAAGCTGCGGTTAACCGCAGCTTCTGGGAAGTAAATTGCCGACACACTCCCAATACAGGTGGTCCAGTCAATTGGTTGTTTGTTCGGTAGATTGAATCTACCGAACACCGGGCAGAAAGACACGAACAACCCTTTTCTACAGGGGAAAAGAAGGCTTTTTAACATGGGGCCATAGTCCAGAGGCAACAGGCAGGCAACCAGACTTCTCCAATGCAATGTGGCGAGATTGGTCTCGTCACATCGGGGGAATAGCGTTAGGTGGGGACCACCCGGTCGTCCTTTGAACGGGAGAGCGGCCGTCTCTCCACGGCTCCAGCACTAGTAGGCCGCAATCCTCAGGTTGGGCAGGCCAGCCAAGGAGGCACACACGCCGGGTACCCCCAGATGTAGCGTCGACCCATGAACAAGAGGGTTGCTGGAAGCGGGTAATATGAGTGGGTGAACCGGGTTTAGTCCCACAATTTGAGATCAGACGTGGGAGCTCTTGCTGAGCATGTCCTATCCGCATGTCAATTAAGCTCCAACCCCTGATGGCACATTGTAACCAGGCAGGAATTGCCATCAAGTTCACCCAACTACCTTAGAGCAAACCACTTAATTGAATTCTCTATGTATTACAGTGCACTTGACTTTTCATACTAATAAATGTTATACGAGAATATAAAAAAGTTATGTACTGAATAGAGCAAACTCCTTGTTCTATAGATCATGTTAATCATGTGGAATATGTGACACAATGAAGTTACTAGCAAAACTTTCCTTGCACTTTTATTCCCTGCATACCTTACTTAAGGTCATAGCAAATGCAAATTGGTGTTATGAAAACATACAATCAAAATTCATTTTATGTCAGTTGGCGTTCTTACACTGGCACTTTAAGCAACACACCCCTACAGCTTCGTGTCCTACTCCCTGGGCCCCCTGTTAGACAAGTACATTTTTTATTCAGTAGTTTAGATATAACCAGGACTCTCCATCGCACCACCTGACTGCGCTCACCCTTCCCCCAGCACTTGGTTGGTTGGTTTTTATTTAGTTTTTTTTTTTTTTTTACACGTTATCATATCCTATTGGGCATTATTCGCTTGCTGACTTCCCTTCTATAAAATAAAGAAATCAACAAACTTTGATAAGTAAGCTTAAACTGACCTGGAATGCAGAGCTTGGCAAAGCTCTCCTTGATGCCTTCCATGCCCCATCTAACGTCACTGCTTCCATCTCCATGAACCAATCAAATGCTTCTAATTGAGAAGTATATGATTGGTCCGTTCTCAGTTTATCAGAACGCATGTGTGCCCTTTGAGTCTGTGAGTGAAGGGCATTAAAAAACAAACAAACAGGTGCATATTAAGAAATCTAGGGCGGCTGGGAGGGTTGAAAGAAGACAAGGAGGTAGGGGAGATGCAGGGTCCCAGTGCTGCTTGCGATGGTAGAAGCTCATCATGTCCACTGCAGTGCGCTCTGACCACAGATTTTACCTTAGTCAGCACGGAACAGAGTCCAACATTTATATCAGAGCTGGGAAAATGATCTATTTCTGCTGTTTTTCCAGTTTGATGGTTTCCCAAGCCAATTCTCCATGTTTACTGCCTTAACCCCTTAAGGACACATGACGTGTGACATGTCATGATTCCCTTTTATTACAGAAGTTTGGTCCTTAAGGGGTTAATAATTCCAAAAAGTTCTCTAAAATGTAAAATATGCAACTTTGCAGCTGTCTAGATTTTACTGTTTAGTGAATACATCACTGTTTGGCAGAATATGAAACGTTTTACATCATTGGAGGTTTTCAGGCCTCAATAATCGAAATCAAAATACCTTTTGGGGTGGGAATGTGATGTGTGGATCATAGTAACAGACTCTGTGGTATTAGATGACTTTAAACTTTCTTTATTTTCCTCACAAACATAGTAAACCATATAAAAGTAACATTAACAAAAAACATTAAAAGAAATAACGTTTCAAATGCTGCTCCGAGATTTGAATTTCCAAATAAATCATGCGTTTTCCCAAGTTCATGGGCGGTCTAGTAATCCTGCGTTGTGTATCTTTTTAATTTGCCGATCAGTTAATTTGGAACCAGACCTCTTGTCTTCAAAGCATTCTGTATCTGGTTACACGTTGCAACCACGATCCAAACTATTAACTCTTTTTACACTTAGGACAAACTGCCACCCAATAGTGTGTCAACCCTCTGGTGTCCTGTATCGTGGCTGTTACAGAGTAATAACTTTCCTACCTGGAATGACTGCTTCACTATTTGCCAAACTAGAGGACTTCAGAATTACTGTCTCTTTATTGAAACTTCTTCTGTAGATTATTTTAATGCTGTTCATTCCTGGATAACTTTAACAAATATTGTATACATTTTTTGCAATTCTGAATCCTTCCTAAAAGTTTCATATTGAAACGGTTGCTTTATCACAAATGACATTCTTTGAAAAATGATGCCTCCAAGAATCTTTCTTAAAAGATAAAAATTCGATTAACTTTGTCCTATTTCTTCCTATCATTGAATGAAAAGAACTAGCCCATGTTTCCACATTGGAAAATGATTAGGGGGAGCATTTAGAACAGGGCTGTCCAACCTACGGCCCCCCCAGATTTTGCTGATCTACAACTCCCATGATTCCCTGGCTATCTTTTTAATTGAAAGAATTATGGGAGTTGTACTAAAGCAACATCTGGGGGGCCGCAGGTTGGACAGCCCTGATTTAGAATCTATGAATTGCTTCAATATTTCAGAATGTCCGGACAAGTCTTCTGTAACCTTATGCAAGAGGTTGAGGTACTGATCCGGCAGTCATGGGGATTGCTGATCCAGTGGACCACCATTTTCCCAGCCCCATGCAGTCTCACGTATAAAACATTGACACCGGCTGCTTTGTCATGCCCCTTTTTATGACATGGCTTATGCGTGCCCGCATCATGACATCACTAATGAGGGAAACAAGCCCAGCCCAATAATGGTTTGTGGGCATGGTTGGAACATTTACACCATCCAGCCTCTAAAACAGCTACGTTTCAAGTGAACAGTTCCCTGTTGTGGTTTCTCCTTGACCCAATAGCGCATTTAAAATATTTTGAATTACTGTTACTGTTCCGGCTTTCCACTTTATTATTCTGTATTCTGGTACCGTGACCTCGCTCTGTCTCATCAGAATTCTGGTTTTCCATGACTCCGGCTAATCCTAACCTAAACCTAAACCTCTCTATCGTGAAGTTCGGCCACTCTAAGACCTGATAACACATTTTATTAAAGGACCACTATAGTGCCAGGAAAACAAACTCGTTTTCCTGGCACTATAGGGTCTTTAGGTCCCCCCCACCCTCAGGGTCCTACTCCTGCCAGGCTAAAGGGGGAGGAAGGGGTTAAGCACTTACCTTTCTCCAGTGCCGAGCTCCCTCGGCGCTGGGGAACTTTCCTCCCTCTTCTGACGTCAGCGTGGCAAGAGCCGCGCATTCAATCAGTCCATAGGAAAGCATTACTCAATGCTTTCCTATGGACGTCCAGGGTCTTCTCACTGTGATTTTCACAGTGAGAAGCGCGGAAGCACCTCTAGCGGCTGTCAATGAGACAGCCACTAGAGGCTGGATTAACCCTAGTGTAAACATAGTTTCTCTGAAACTGCTATGTTTACCGCTGCAGAATTAACCCTAGATGGACCTGGCACCCAGACCACTTCATTGAGCTGAAGTGGTCTGGGTGCCTATAGTGGTCCTTTAACCCCTTAAGGACCAAACTTCTGGAATAAAAGGGAATCATGACATGTCACACATGTCATGTGTCCTTAAGGGGTTAAAAAGGTTATACTTTGTGTACTGGGGTATTGGGCTTGTTATTGACACCTCACAGGAGCACTTGTGGCGGTATCAGGGCTCAGAAACGGTCCATTGACCAGCAAAATATACCACACCAGTCAAAATGCTCAAATCTGTTAGACCCTCTACAGGGAATAGTCTGTCTCTTTATTCCGAAATTGAGTGTTACTAGGGTAAGTTCCCCAGTTCCCTGGCCAGACCTCATGACAAGGGAAAGTGCTTTAGGGGTTTAGAGCGTTGTTTAAGACCCGTGTGTCTCCATATGACACAACGTTTGCATCTCAAGTAATTAAATCCCTCAGAGTAACAATAAGTACATCATGTGCTAAACAAATGTTTGCACAATGTTAATTATCACACAACAATTCTGTATCCGTGTTGCTGTGCCGGGGGCTGTAAATAGAGGCTAATCTGTTTTAAATTAAAAGCAGAGGAGTTATAGATACAGGTTCTCCTGGCACAGCTTGCCAATGTCACTCAGTGTTCCTGGTTTGCAAATACTGCTTATTGGTTTCTATTGTCTAGAGTCATAGTTATTAGGTCAATGTCTACAGAGAGATGAAACCATGTGAGGTGTATATTGGAGGCTGTGTATTTAAGAAATTATCTGTAAATTAGTTTGATCTGAAACAGTTGGGATTACTTACTAAAATGTGAATTATAGAGAACTGACACAAAAAGTGCACCGTTTAGACTAAAAAAAAGCTAATTTGGAAAAAATTGCCGAGCTGGACAAATTATCCAATTTGGCTTTTTTTTTTAAATTCTTTATTTTATTTGTGGATGTGCACATATAATACAGAGATACAGTAGTTATCCACTTTTTGTTTTAAAGGTAAAAATATAGTAGCTAAACATGCATATTCAACTTTACATCAGCAAAAATAGCGTATTTGCAGTGTTTGATCATGTGCTAAACGTTGCTCATGTGTTGTATGCGAGCTTATCTCACAGGGGCCTGGTTAGAGACCCGGGAGGTTATCCCGTGGTGAGGCAGACGTGGTCCCTTGGTCTGGGTAGGTGCTAGTGTGGATCCTGGTTATTATGGCTCGGGGTTGTGCGATGTACGTATGTGTGTTTGTAATAACTAGCGTTCTCGCTGGGAGGGGGCGCTCAGGTGTCGCTGCCAGCGGGAGGGTCAACTCCAGTGGTGCCCTCCTGTGCCTTGGCTGGGGGTTACCCATGTTGTCATGTGGAGGTGAGTGGTTAGTAGGTGAGCGTGTTGGGGGTTTTAAATTGGTTGCGAAACGTATGTGTGTTGGCTTACTGGTATGTGTCGCTGCCAGGGTTGTGTTCCGGCCGCAGGTGGCCCGGGCTTCGTGCGGGTAGTGCTCGAGGTGAGCTCTAGTAGTGAGGTCTTGCATACATTTGTACATATTAAACGTTCCAACATGTTAAACTTTAAAGCACTAGGTCGTTGAGGGTATCCCCAACTGGGGTGTAAATCTAGCCCCGCGTAGCGAGGAAGTGTAACTTGGGTGAATGTCCCGTGCCAATAGTTTCCTGGGTCCGCTGTGGATGGGCAGGGACCTCTTGGTTCGAACGGGATGATCCCACTGCTGTCTCCGTGAGCTGCCCTTCCCTGGTTCCGTCTGTGTGATGATGCCCTGCTGGGTCAGGAACAGTTGGCCCTCTGCTGGTGAATGTAGCGTATGGACAGTCCCTTCCACAGTGACCTGAAGGGAGAGTGGTGTGCTCCAGTGGTACGGTATTTTTCCTCTGCCTCAGCACCCTGGTGACCGGGCGCATGGTTTGTCTCCATAGCATAGTAGGCATTGAGAGGTCATTATAAAATGTCAGGGTGTGCTGCTCAAAGGACAGGGAGGGTGAATCCCTGACCGCTGCCATGATTGCCATTTTGTCCAGGTGTGTGACAAGTTGTATGATGACATCGCTGTTCGTTTGTTGGGGCAGTCTGCCCTGCCTGCGGATTCTGTAGATATTGTCTATCAGGACGTTTCTGGCCTGCTTGTGTGGAAGTATGTGCTGAATCAGGCGTCTCATATATTGTGGCAGTTCCAACTTCTCCACCGAGGCAGGGATACCTCTAATCTTGATGTTCTTGCTGCGGTTGCAGTCTTCGTATTCAGTCATTTTTTGTGTAACTGTGGCTTGTGAATCTGTTAGCCGCTTCTGCTCTGCGGCAAGTGTGCTTTGCTTGGCTTTGAGGTGAGTAGATGTCTCCTCTGCGGCCTTGATTCGCCCTGTGAGTGAGAGCATATCTTCCCTCAGTATTGCTAGGTCCGCTTGGAACATCTTGCGGATGTCGCGGAGGAGCGATTTGATATCCCCTTTTGTGGCTGGGGTGTTGTTTTCTTCATCTGAGCATTACATATGCAGGCCGCCAGCTTGGGGATCTCATCCAGTGTGTCTAGAGAGGCTTCCTCCTCGGACGACGAGATCTCAGCATGTTGGTCTGCCATTTTGGGCGCCATGCGCGAGAGGTTTCCCTGCATGTATTCCCCAACATTTCGCGTTCCTGAGGCCAGGGTTGCTTTAGTCTTCTTGGCCCGCTTTCCCATTGTGTTATTGGGGTGCTGGGCGGTGTTCCGGAGGCTTTTCTCCCGGGTAGCTGTGGTCTTTTAGGCTTATTAGTACGGAGCTACTGCACGTCTGTTCGGTTTGCTGGTTTGGCTCTGCCCCCCCCCAATTTGGCTTTTTTGACTTAAAATGTGTCTGTCAGTGCCTGTCAATTCACCATTCTCTGTCTTGTGAATAAACGCCACTGTACATGCTGTGTAAGCTGCGGTTCTAAGCCTGCATGGTAGGACTGGCATATCTATTCTTGGACTCTGGGATTTTCCAGATATGTAATCTAGGCCTAACATGAGAAATTCACTTCAAGTATAATGAGTTTGCTATTTTATTTAATGTACATGACGTGGACACACGTACTATTCTAATGAACACGCAAACAAATTCATATATACATTGTGGTAGCAGAAATGTTAACAAATATAGATTTAAAGGAATAATTGTTTAAAAATAGGGTACCTCCCCCACCTTTCAATCAATTCTCAGCATAGAGGTCGAAGTAAGGAGAAAGCGAAAGAACCCTTACCCACCTGCATGTTGTTCTGCTCTCCCTTACAGCAACTGCAACATATGGGCTGTAGTTGCTGTGATTATGCCTCAACGAGGGAATTTTGCCCTTTGCCAGGAATATATACTGACAGATATTACTTTGTTCTGACACCAATGTGATGGCAATGACTGTTCCCAAGCAGGGTGCAGCTCCCACAAACCCCTGATAATGGGGCACAGGAGAAAAAGTAAGTTGTGTTTTTTTTTTTGCAAATTTGCTTCTCGATGTATAGTATAAGAAATTATAAATTCATTGCTTATGGGTAGTTTGCAGTTAAAGGTTCCATTTAGTTTCTTAAAGGGTTACTCCAACCACCATGACTACTACAGCAATTGTAAGTGGTCATGGTGTTAGGAGCCTAGATGTGCAGAGTTTTAGCTTTAAACACAGCACATCCACCAATATTGTGAACTGTGTGCCAGGGGCTAGTTGCAGCTGCTGACAGACAGACATAGCTGCTTCTCCCTTGCAGGCAGAGCCCTGCCACACTGAATTCACCCTATCCACTCTGCTGCAGAAATGATTTAATCCTGCTGTCATTCACTCCCTCCCTTTGTGGTCTCAGGGCGTGCGCATGCGCTCTGAACCCATTCAATCAATGGCTTCGCTATAAGCAGACCTCAGCGAGGCTCCCGTGACGTCATATGGGGGTGTGCCGAGCAGTGCAAAGAGCTTCGCCTGGCGCTGGATAAAGGCAGATAAAAATTTGTTTTAAAGGAACACTATAGTCACCTGAACAACTTTTAGCTTAATGAAGCAGTTTTGGTGTATAGAACATGCCCCTGCAGCCTCACTGCTCAATCCTCTGCCATTTAGGAGTTAAATCCCTTTGTTTATGTACCCTAGTCACACCTCCCTGCATGTGACTTGCACAGCCTTCCATACACACTTCCTGTAAAGAGAGCCCTATTTAGGCTTTCTTTATTGCAAGTTCTGTTTAATTAAGATTTTCTTATGCCCTGCTATGCTAATAGCTTGCTAAACCCTGCAAGAGCCTCCTGTATGTGATTAAAGTTCAATTTAGAGATTGAGATACAATTATTTAAGGTAAATTACATCTGTTTGAAAGTGAAACCAGTTTGTTTTTTCATGCAGGCTCTGTCAATCATAGCCACGGGAGGTGTGGCTAGGGCTGCATAAACAGAAACAAAGTGATTTAACTCCTAAATGACAGTGAATTGAACAGTGAAATTGCAGGGGAATGATCTATACACTAAAACTGCTTTATTTAGCTAAAGTAATTTAAGTGACTATAGTGTTCCTTTAAAACGCTCTTTGGGGGAGGGGCGTATAGAATAATGTCAATAGGGAATTATTCTATTAAATACCAAACTATTTAGAGAAACCAGTTGTCGAGTTATTTATTTTATTCTTAATATATCTGTCCAATGGGTTTCTACCTGCAGGCGCACTCAGTGCTGAAAGCGTGAGCGGATGACAGACGTCCAGAGTTCACATGGCCGGACTGGCCCAGCAGGATACCACGGCACCTGGGGCTGGGCTGACAGCCCTAATCATTGCTCAGGCTCCTGTGATCCCAGCCGGCCATGTGTGAGCTGTGCCCCATGGGAGCAGGGGGAGCCAGGCAGGGATGATAAAAAAAAATAAATAAATTGCTGCGGGGGCGGGGCTTACTGTGCGGCGGGGGCCTGGTTAATGCAGCATGGGAAGCAAGAAGGAGTCCCTGCTTCCCCAACAACCAGCCTCCAGGAGCTCCAAGGGATGTGAAGGTAAGAAGCAGGTCAGTGTGTGTGTGTGTGTGTGTCTGTCTGTGTGTGTGACTGTCTGCCTGTGTGTGACTGTCGGTCTGTGTGTGTATGACTGCCTGTGTGTGTGTGTGTGACTGTCTGTGTGTGTGTGTGACTCTGTGTGTGTGACTGTCTGCCTGTGTGTGACTGTCGGTCTGTGTGTGTGACTGTGTGTGAGTGACTGTCTGCCTGTGAGTATGTGTGAGTGGGTTGCTGTCTGCCTGTGTGTTTGACTGTCTGCCTGTGTGTGTGTGTGTGTGTGTGTGTGTGAGACTGTCTGCCTGTGTGTGGCTGTCTGCCTGTCTCTGTATGTGTGGGTGTTTGCCTCGGTGTCAGTGACCGTCTGCCTCTGTGTGTGTGTGTGCGCATTTGCTAGTGAGGGAGCCTCTGTATGTGTGTGTGTGTGTGCCTGCTAGTGAGTTTGGGTGTGTGTGCCTGCTAGTGAGTGAGCTTGTATGTGTGTCAGTGAGCTTGTCTGTAGGGATCATATGTGTGTGTGTTAGTGAGCTTGTCTGTAAGGAGCATGGGTGTGTCGGAGCCTGTCTGTGGTGAGCATGTGTGTACAGTGAGCTTGCATGTAGTAAGCATGAGTGTGATCATGAGCTTGTCTGTAGTGACCACGTGTGTCAGTGAGCTTGTCTGTAGTGAGCATGTGTGTGTCAGTGAGCTTGTCTGTAGTGAATCTGTGTGTTAGTGAGCTCTTCTGTAGGGAGCATGTGTGTGTCAATGGGCCTGTCTGTAGGGAGAGTGTGTGCGCATCAGTGAGCTTGTCTGTAGTGAGCGTGTGTGTGTGACAGTGAGCTTGTCTGTAGTAAGCTTGTGTGTGTATCAGAGTTTTTCTGTACTCAATTTGTGTGTGTGCCAGTAACCTTGTCTGTGTGTGTCATTGAGATTGTCTGTCAATGAGCCTATTTGTGTGCATCAGTAAGAGTGTCTGTGTGTGAGTATGCTTTACTGTATAATTTAATTACCCTAAAAGAACTAATATTTTGAATTAGAAGAAGAAATGTATCAATAATATATATATATATATATATATATATACACTGTTGCATCACCAGGGCTCCAGTATTGGCTGCACACGTTGATCTTCTCTTAAATATTTCAATAAAAGTTACATTTTAAGGAAATCCGAGAGTGCAGCCAACTATTTCAATTGCGCATATATATATATATATATATATATATATATATAAACACCCTACATAGCACAATGACTTATGGGGCTGGCATAGATTTTTTTCCAGGGCTGCTTCGTATCCCCAGTCCGGCCCTGGTGCCGGGGGTACAACTAGACCTCACATAAATGTACAGATTTCTCTGTACAGGCACATACAGACTGCTTGCACCATAACCACTTATAAAAGCAGAACTGGTCATGGAGGCCGGAGTAAAACGTTAACCCCTTAAGGCCCACCTTCTGGAATAAAAGGGAATCATGACATGTCACACGTCATGTGTCCTTAAGGGGTTAAAGTGAATCTGCAGGCTTTAACATTTCATTATAAGCTTGCTGAAGTCTTATGTCCATGTTGCAATATGTCTTCATTGTGGTCAGTTCTCCGTTCACCTTCGCAGTCCTGCACGCCTGTTTGAAAGAAGTCATGTGTCAGCGCGGTGTATCCCTCGGACACAGAGAGATCTGTAGTGGCAGAGACTCAGATCCCAGGATTCGCACACTGGACACTGGAGATGGTGTCTCAGTCCTGTGTCCTCAAGAGGTTTACCTTGATTTTAGCTTTAATGACTATTGTAATGATCCTAAAAGCCTCTGGTTTTTACAGGTACATTGGAAGAGAGTGCAGGTAACTATTTTAGTTTTTGTTTGGCATCTGCTCTAGCGCCACCTGACGTGGAATAAAACTCACACTATAACTACAACAGGACAGCGCCAGCTGGTCGGCCATGGACTAAAAAACCAAATCTACTCATTTTACAACAAAACAATACCCAAAGCATTTTTGTAGGCAAGTGCAGAACAGACATTTTTTTATTTTATATATATTTTTTATTTTGTTAGTTATTTTTCAGACTCCAAAAGAAGTTAAAAGCCTCTCTAACAGTTCAATAAAATAAAACAAACGGCCGGTTTATACACTGGCCAATAACATGTCAGAACTAATTGACGCCCTTGTTCAGGGATTCCAAGAATGGAACTAAGAAGATGATCAGTTTGAGGATCTGATCACGTCAGTCATGGATTGCTGAGCATCCAGGAAATTTAGCTCACAACCACCCTGGGTGTCCGAGTTAGCTTTGCTCCCATAGGATATAGGTGAGTCGACCCTGAGACGTTATGTAGTTACCCTGACATTGGGGTCACAGGGTTACTGTATGTGTTGTGTGTTTGTGAAGATACAGTGTATTTAGCCGCCCAATGTATGTACAGAATGGGCCGGCTCTTCCTCTGACTATCCCTGATTCCAGTCACCAGAACTTCGAGAGCCAATGGCTTGCACTGACATCATGTCTGCCCAGAACATGCTGTGACTATAAATTAACTGTGTGACATCTGAAAGAACATACTGACTGTGTCCGATTGGAGACTGGAACAAAGAGCTTTCACAGAGAGAATGGCAGGCCGTTAGTTGTTTATACACTTACACAGATTTATTCATTAAACTGATAATGAATGTCTACATTTCCAGAAATCCTCAGGATCCATTCGGGGGCATTCAGACTGCAAAATACAGATATTGTTCGCAAGATTTAATATTGAGCCAAAATACTGTCCGGGGGCTACAAACGGCTAAAAGGCAAATGCTCAAAATACAGGAGGGGGACCTGCTATTGTCCCATCCCCAGCCCCCACCTCTCACTCATGGTTTGGGGTGTGGGGAGCAGAGGGGGGACATACCCCAACCCCCACCCATTACCATTATCACCCATTAAAAAGATTTTAAGAGAGACTTATGGAAGGCAGGAAATAATTTTACAGATATTTGAGATTTATTGCCCCCTCTTATTAATGATCTACCCCCAGCTGCTGCCCTTGGGTGGGGTCAGGTGAGTGGCATGTCCACAACCATTTTTACTATGTCGCCCACTCGAAGGCAGGGGACAGTGCGAAGAGAGTCCGATGTCTGCCGTTTCCATTTACTGGCTCTTTTCAATTAAAAAAACTGCCCACTTGCTTATTTCTTTAACCTCTTCACTGCTGGGCAAGAGACAGTTTCTGCCATATTCTAATACCACATTCGACAGCCCAGGGATGGGGTATTAATGGGTGGATAACCACCTGCAGCTCACCGTTCAGTAGATATGCCCACAAACACAGCATGGCGAGTGGAGTCATTAGAGAGGATTGTGTATTCACGCTAGTAAATGACGCCCTAATATATATCATTTTTATTTATTTATTCAGATTTTTTTACAGTGACTGCTGGCTGCAACAGGGTTAATCCTTGCGCTTTTAACTTCAAAATAGCTGATATGTCAATAAATTCACTTACAGAAAGCTAGGCAATTTATTAGCCAAATTTGTCTGTTGCAATCCGGGAACCTCCCTGAATGGGAATCCGTGTTAATTTTGGCTGCAAATTTCAATTTAGTTTTAGTCATAGTCTTTTGAATAAAAAGCCATTTTAGTCGACTAAATCTCCAAAATTGTATTTAAATAACATTGATAGTCGACAAACTGAACACTGATGGGAATATTACATTTTGAATAGAATTTGTATGTGAAACTGATTAACCAGGACACCGAATGGTGCTCGCTTGGCAGAGCAGCTCTATTAAATGTAGGTGATACATTTCTCGGTGTTTGCCATTTTATGCGAGCATGGCTTGTTAACGGTTGTATATTTAAAGGGGGTGTTCAGGAACGGACTGACAGCCTTCTGGGCCCCCAAACAAAATTATATCCTGGGCCCTTCAAAGACCAAATATTAAGTATTAAAAGGGACATTATAGTCACCGGACAACTGCAGCTTAATGTGTCCACAGCCAATCCTTGAAGGCTGTGCCTTTTCAGAGAAACAGCAGTGTTAACATTACTGCCTAGGAACACCTTTAGTGGGAGGCATTGATGTTCAACGTCTCCACGCTCTGCATTTAGACTTAAACACTTCCCATAGAATTTCATTCATTCAATGCAACTCTACGAGGAGATGCTGATTAGTGCAGCGTGGTGTTTACATGGTGGGTGGGGGGAGAGAGAGAGAGAAGTGTGTATCTGAAAGCAGTGTCAGCATGTGTGTAATGAGGTAGATTTATATGCTGGAAGTTTTTTTGTTGTTGTTTTTTTACTCTAAAAATGGAAATGACACCTTAGTTAAACTAATAATACATTTTTAAAAATCCCCTATAAGTGGAAAACTCATTATGAGTTCCCAATTAATGATAAAGACAAACATCACAAAAAAATAGACAAAAACAAATTAAGAAAGTAAAACCAATTAAAAGAAAACAAAACAAACCCCTGAGATGTCCCACATCTCTACACAAACCCCTGTGTGCATCTGCCCTATCTCACCCTTCATCCCACATGTTTCTACCCTTTTCACCCCTAGCCTGCTTATCTGCACCCTCCATCCATGCTGTGAGTGCTCCCTGTGAGAGGGGAGCAGGAGGTGTGATGCACTAGCTGCAGGTTTTATGCTGCCAGGTCTTACACGGAGTAGGAGCCCTCTGTGTCATCCTGGGTCCCTGCAACCTTCCTTCTGACTGGGGAGATCTCTGAGCTCCACTTCAGAAAGGTGCATGCAACTGGGCCCCTGGTCCATGACCGATCTGCCCAAGTAGTCAGTCCGCCCCTGGGGGGTCTCCTGGTCCATGACCGATCTGCCCGAGTGGTCAGTCCACCCCTGGGTATGTTCATTTCTTTACCTTTTTTGCTTTAGCTAACTTTGCTGCAAATGTTTGTACATTATTAGCTGTGATAGGCCATTGACCAAACCTTTGCTGGAATTAACCTTGCCACCATTGGAAACGCATTCTCTGGAACGATGAATCAGATTTCACCATCTGGAAGTTTGGTGGATAACCTTGACAGATTCCAAAGGAAGGTTCGCTGCCTGACCGAATCAACAGTTTCAAAAAAATAAATATAAAACCAACGTGGATCTCCCTGTTAACCAGGAGTGACCAGATGATGTTGCCTCTCCAATTCACTACATTACAGGCAGCAGTGTAAGGTATAATGTACTGATAATGGATAGATGTATATATTTTGGATGTTTTAGAATCCCCCACTGTGCAGATGGGGCCATTATCTGTGCAATTCATTTCTCATTAGACTTCTGTATTTGGTTTCAAACTCTTTTTTTTCTTCCGAAGTTCGTCATAACTAATGTTTACTATCCCCCTTACTAATTTTGTAGCTCACCTCTGCACTATTTCCTAGTTCTGCAATATCCTTCTGTAAAACTGGTGCCCAAAATTGCACCGCGTATTCAAGGTGTGGTCTTACCATTGATTTATAGAAGAGGCAAAATGTTATTTGATCACGTGAATCAATATCCAGTTTTATACATGACAGCACTCACTGCTCACTGTTGCCTAGTTATCTATAATTGTTGCCAAGTCTTTTTCATTAAAGGTTATCCCTTTTAATGTATACACTGATTGTGTTCTCTGATCTCCTTTGCCACTTGCCTCTCAGAACCCCACCCTCTCAATAAAGCAGTTCTGCAGTCTCCCTGCTCAATTCTCTGCCATTTAGGCGATAAATCCCTTTGTTTATACACCCCTAGGCACACCTCTCTGCATGTGTTAACAGTCTTTAACACTTCCTGTAAAGAGTCTAATATTTATACTTCCTTTCATGCAAATTCTGTTTTAGATTTAGAACCTGCAGGAGCCTCCTGTATGCAATTACAGAGCAGGAGATAAAATGTAAAGTATGTTACATCTGACTGAAAGTGAAACCATTTTTGTTTTCATGCAGGCTGTTAATCACAGCCAGGGGGTGTGTGGCTAGGGCTGCATAGACAGAAAAAGTGACTTAACTCCTAAATGGTGAACATGGAGTAGTGAAACTTCAGGGGCATGATCTATACACTAAAACTGCTTCATTAAGCTAAAGTTGTTTTGGTGTCTAAAGTGTGCCTTTTAGGATTCATTATAGAAACATTTCCATAACAATCCTCACAAGTTGAAAGGTGTAGATATCCTACATTTGAGGAATAGGCCTTTGCACAAGAAGTTTGATTATTGAGCAGGCTGCCTTGTACTTTAATATTTAGCAAGGGGAGAGAAGCTGGCAGTTACTGGGCCATGGTTTCTATTAGCTTGAATTGCAGTTTAATTCAGGTTTTTGAACTCCATCTCCTGTAAAATCATGTTGTGTAAGGAAGGGTTTTTTTTTTTGTTTTGTTTTTTTTAAATGTGATGGCTTTATAGCCACTTCCTGGCTAAGTGCAGCAGGGGCTTCACACGTGAGTCTCTTTTTAAAGATTTTGTAATATCTTTGCCTGAAATATCTCAAAGCACGAAAACCACTATGTTTTAATCTAGTGGTTTTGGTGACAAACATTTCCATCCTGATTAGTCAGCCAGTAGTAGACACTTCCTACTTACAACCTTCAGTTTTTTTAAAGGCTTCACATTTGACAACATTACACACTGTAACCAATGATTCTCCATGTGAAATTACTGAATTAGTGAAACTTGGCAGCTGCTGGCCACGCACCCTACGTCCCCAATGCTTCTCTAGAAGGATTTGAATAGACAAGCCACCAGAACGGATGACTTTCATCCGAGGAAGACCAACTGCAGACAGGAAATTGAATGTCCCTGCTCTGAACTACATGTATGTTGTTTTTTAGCAATTCTTACTTTTTATTATTTTAAAAAAAACATGCTAATGTAAATTTTTTTAGTTTTGAGTGTTTCTTTAAGCAGAAACCTAGAATGTTGCCATTTTACAGGTACAATCCTAGTGTATTTGTACACATACTTTAACTATAAAAAAAATACATATCACAAAAAAAAAAAAATAATTTCACAAAACAATAACAGGCAGCAAAAAGAAACTGCAATCTTAGAAAAATAAGTACATTTATTTAAATCCTTTTAAGAACATTCCCTTGTCCTTCAAAATGTTTTATCATAACATACTATAGTATAGGTAGCAATATATTACAAGAATGGAATCTCTTCTTCCCCCCAATAAAGACCAACGGATAAATAAAACGGAAATAGATGCTTTATTTATGACGACGTCAAGTCTTACCAAATGCACAAAAAGTGATCCAGGCCTGGTGTTTTGTATTTAAACATTGTGTAAAGAAATACCTTGGCTGTCAGTTTTGGTATTTTAATTATGGACAGCCTGTGTGGCAGATGTTGAAATGAATAAAAGAACTGGGATTATTTGGGGAGAAATACGTAACAAAAAAAAAAAAAAAACCATAGCACATCAAGATATCTGGCCTTTAAATATTTAGGAAATGTACTGAACTTAACTCCCCAGTAAGACACACATTTAACCACAATGCACCGTATATAGATTGGATAGATTCGAGATACTTAATCTTGCAATTAAATCAAACTATACTTTTAATTCAGGGCTGTCAAACTGGCCAACAGATGTCCTATGGACGACAACTGCATTTCATCAATTATGGGACTTTTAGTCCATAATCATCAGGGGGGGCACCGTTTGGCACCTTAAGCATTTCTTTTAAAAGCCAACAATAAGAAATACATTAAAATGTCCCTAAAATTTGAGGTATATAACAATTCTTAACAAAATAAAACTTTTTTTTTTTTTTTTAAATAAAGTAATCTCCAGAGTAGCTTAACAACCGTGACGGGACTGCAGCCCATTACAAGACTTACATAAATAGCATAAATATACAGATGTGCAATTTTAAAGGACAATATTTATACTGCCAGCAAAACATTGGTTTGCCAACAAAAATTTAATGGACCCTTGTAAGAAAGAAAAACGAACAAGTGGACACACATGGGAGGCCTCTTTGCTGGCAAGTTCCCACTGGGTTCAGGTTGTGCTGAGTCAGCAGCCCGTATCCCCATCCATTATATTTGTAGTAAAAGCACCTTTATTCTAGTTAACCATTTCCGTTATTCATCTTTTTCTTTAGGACAGGATTGTCCTTCAAGGATTTTTCAATAAAAACCCATCCAACAAAATGAAATAAAAATCAGGCTGCTTTCTTTGTGCAAGTTCCTCGGAGGTCCTGGAGGTTTATTTTCGACCTGAAATATATGAAAGTATCAATTGTGAGTGGAAATCTACGAGAGTACCAATAGTAAGTGGAATTGTATGAGAATACCGATAGTAAGTGGAAATCTACGAGAGTATCGATTGTATATGGAAACCTATGAGAGTACCGACTGTACATGGAATTATATTAAAGTACTGAAGGTGCACTTTAAAAAGTGAGAAATTAAAGAATACGATTATTTGGGGGAGCGAGGGAGTGTTGGTGTTTTACAGACACTGTATTCGGTTGTATAGTACGGCAATTTTAGGAATATTAACTCGAAGACATGTAAATGCTTCCAGAGTTATTCACTGCACTGTGCGTTGTCAGGGAGTTAAAGGGAACTACACGTTTTAGGCCAAACGAACGTAACAGAAAATAAAGTTGATTTGGAGATTTCTGTTCTCCCCCAATTGAGCAGATCTGGTCTAAAATGTGAAATTCTCTTTGGTCTACTGATAATTCACACTTTAACAGTAATAAAGTAAATGCTTTATAAACCCATGGATGGGTGTCTCACCTGTTGTGCACCATGTGGCTCTTTACTAGATGTCCAGCTGCCAGGGCAGACATTAGAGATAGTTCTCCCGCCATTACGGTCGCACAGACAATCTGCGCAAGCTGACACGCGTTCTCGCCTGGTCGTTCTATACTTGCACCTTGGACACCCAACATCTGTGTACAAAGCAAACATGTAAAATATCAATAATGTTCCATTGTTCTCCACATTATGTTGCATAATTCTCCCTAACAGCAGAAACCATCTTGATGAAACATTAAAAAACAAACTGTCAGCATTTTACATTTCATAGGAGAGAAGGTCTAACACCTCCGCACAGAGAGTATCACAAGAATGGAATAAGTTCCCAGTAAATATTAAATCTGTCACTACTCTAAAATCCCTAAAAACCTATTCCCTTTAAATCAAACTTCAGCCCCAGTGATTAAGATTTAAAATATGTAATGTCCCTTTTTAAAGTGTGTATCTGTTTGTACATGCTGCCCAGGAAATACTGGAAGATTTAAAAAAAAAAAATTTTTTTGTAAATTTACGTATTTTTATATATTTTAGTTTGTCTATTAATTATCTACACTCAAAGTGGTTGTTTTGTTATATGTTGATGTACGAGCTATGCATTCCTTGCTTCAAATACATCTAATGCTCAAATTTGTTTTCAATCAGTGCTTGCCAGTGGCATTAATTGATCCTATGCAGTTATTTTGAAATGGAGCCAATGTGATCAAATATGCAAAACCTTGATTTGACCATATCAGAATATGAACAATCAAAAGATCTAATTAGGGCGTTACTAGGCTTGTATTACATCAGAAATGTGTCTCTGATCATCCCGTGCTTGTGTGGACAAATTGCACTCCTCTATAACCATACCCACGGTGCTTGGATTATTAGTGGATGTAGAATACCTTTAAGCATGCTTGCTGTGGGGCCAGGGTGGTCCCGCCTCCTACAGTGCCGATTTCAATGGACGGCATTGTGCAGCTGATGTACAGATCGTCATGCATCGGACCCGTGTGTTCCATCAGTGTGATGCAGCTGGAGCTTCCCACGTTCTGTGCAGCGTCCTGAGGAATCAAACACCAAGTTACGGCACAAAACTACGCTATGCAGCGTTTGTAACCATCTGATAACATGAATTCTGAAACTATGATATTTATAGACGAACACATGCCATAAAACCAAATGCAGAGAATTTTACATAATGTCGAAGTATCGTAATGGAATACATCAGGCATGTACACAAAATATAGTCCATGCATTATGTCTACTGACCTGTCCGCAGGCAATATAAATAGCAGTCACTATGTTAGCTGCATGTGCGTTAAAACCTCCGATGCTGCCGGCCATGGCAGAGCCCACCAGATTCTTATTTATATTCACTTCCACCAGAGCTTCTGTGGAGGTTTTCAGCACCTGGAGAAATTCAGATCACGTTTCATTAACAGACAAAAACCGCAAACACTGCAGGCACATGCAAACACCTTTCTCAAACAGGCTTAAAACACATGTCTAAAAACGTGTCAAGAAGCTGAGAATAACAGGCAACGGCATAGCTTTCTAAAGTGCCAAATATTAGCCGTTAGGGCAGCAGCTAGAACAAGCTCCCAACCTCCTGTTTTGTATTACAGTGGTTTCCAAAGCTGAAATTTACTTTGAATGCCTGACAATTATCACATAAATGACTTACCCAGAGAGCCTTTATGGGTTTATAACAGAGGCTGATTTTATAAATGAGGGTTGGGAAAGCAGAACTTTCAACCTTTATTTACCTCACGCACTACTTTGGCTGGAATGATTGCTTCACACACCACTGACTTTCCTCTCCCTTCGATCCAGTTGATAGCAGCTGGCTTCTTGTCTGTACAATAGTTTCCACTCACAGCTAACACGTGTAGCTCAGGAAACTCTTCTTGCAGCCTGGAAAGTGCCTTCTCGGTGCCCTGTAACATCACAGCCATTAATACAGGACATGCAACTATGACAATTTCACATGGAAAGCAGATTACAACAAGTGTTACAGTGCTGGTAGTTGCAGTTTATTGTATGGATTGTGCCGTTGGCTAATACAACGAGAGAGGTTAGTGAGCCAATAGAAGATTTTAAATGTAACATTTTGGAAGGAGATCTCCACTTACCTTAGAGATCATGTTCATTCCCATGGCGTCTCCAGTTTTTGACTGAAACCTGATGTACAGATTTTTTCCAGCAACACTGGTCTGAAGTCTTCCAAGCCGAGCAAACCTAACAAAAATCAGATCTATTTAGTGCTCGCCACTTTACACATCAGCCTTTGGATCTCCCAATCTACAAAATGAGCCAATAACAGGCAAGTAATGTTTACCGGCTGGTACTGTCAAAGGCGTCTTTCATAACTTTAAATCCTTCTGCGCTGTCTAACCAGGTCTTCACTTCAGCAGCATCGCAAGCACTTGGCAACCTGACCACTGGCCCACGTGTCATCCCATCAGCCAGCACTCGGCTGTGTGCACCACCTCCCAGCTGAAATGGCAAATTAAGATAATTAAGCTCAGTGAACAGTTTACAAAAATCAACTTGAAAATGTCTCTGGCCAACGTGCATTACAGGATCAGTAAGGGAAGCTACTATTATTGGCAGTTTCAATCTGCAGTCTGTTGTGGAAGGCAGGTTTTTCGAAATACAGGAAGTTGCCACTACACCAATGAATCTATAAATTAGAATTAATCTCACCATTATGGCTCTGCAGCCCCGGTTGGTGCTGGCCACAAGACATCCTTCTGTTGTTGCCATGGGTACCTGGAACTCCTTATTGTTTAGAAGAAGAGGACCAGCTACACCTACAGGGATGGGCATGTACCCAATGACATTCTCGCAACAAGCGCCCATGACCTAGAGAGAGTGATGACAGAGTTTAGGCATCGAAAAGAAGTAAATTCAAACATGTCTCAATCCGCCCTACCCCCTAAAACGTGTTATTGAAAAAATATATGTTGCTTGAAAATAAAATAAAAAATAACATATATATTCATTCTAAGTGACCAAATAGATAATTTTTCTAGCGCTGGCTACCATTTTGTGTGTAAGTAACGTGAGACATGTCCTTTTCTGGTACTGTGTAAATGCCATTTGATTAAAGTCCCCTGCATACACCACATTGCCTCTCTCATACCCCACACTAACTCACTAAAGAATAGTTGTAGTTCTTGTAAGGAAGGTTTTGGATGGCTGATGACTGGGGCAGTTTGCCTGAGAGCATTTTTCTGCGAATGGCCACTCCCCGCTCAGGGCTCTCCATCATGGTTTCCAGTTTGTAGGAAGGGATGTGTTTTGCATTTACAAGTCTGATCACTTCAGCATCACTTAGGAATCGAGCTCCTTGCTATAAAGTAAAGAGGGGGAAAGTGTCATTAAGCCCCTTACTTTCACAGGTTATGGCAACTAAGTAAATATTAGAGGAAATAATAATATTGTGAAGTAACAGCAAAGCAAACAAACCAAATATTTGACAAACACTGGTAAAAATATATAAATACCGCAAGCTTTTAGTGAATTGTACAAAGTGAAAGACTGGAAATACTGAATAGCCCTGCAATAAAAGGCTCTGTAAAACTAGTAAAATGTTCTGGGAGCGTATCAGCAATCCATTGCTACGTAGAAAGACCAAAGACAAATCCAGGTGGAATGGGGTACAGAGGTAGAAATGCTCTCCTACACCCAGTTCCCAGACAGCTTGTGAGCCATTTGGCAATTATAAAGCTAGGGTTAAACTGCAGTTCAGAGAGAGTAATGCTTAATTTAACGCTCTGATTATCTCATAATGTCACAATGAGAACAGTAATACCAATGTACTCCATACGCAATGGTTATTGGAGATTTTTTTTATTTATTGCTCCAGGGTATAGGCCCTCCATAAAAGAAGGATGCTCATCATTAATTTATGTTCTATCATGGCCACTAATCAGATCCTGAGTTCTAACTGTATTTAGATTTGCTAAAATACAAAGATCTCAATAAAAAGTTTTTTACATTCTCTTAATGCAGGAATCTGACAGCAGTGAGATGCAGACCAGGCCAGTGCCATAATATGTCCCCATAGGTGACATTACATCAAACACATTTAAATTAAATGGAACACTCCGGGGGGTACTCAAGCATGCAAACGTTATCTCCAGTGCAAGATTAATCTTTGGCTCAGTAGCACCCAAGGCAAACCTTGTTCATCACTGCAGTGGCTGAGAGGAAGGGTGGATGAGAGGGCTCTGAGGAACTGAAGCCTGGATATAATTACTTTGAGATAAAGTTTGCCCTGTAAGTCATCACTGAACCTTTAATCAACAGTAAAATCTGCAACAGGCGGGATGCTTCATTACTGCAAACGCTACTATGAACTTAACTCACTCACCCCGCTGAAATGTACAGGGTTATTCACTCAAGTGAATTTCAAATTTAAGGGCAAAATAGCTTAACTAAAAAAAAAAAAAAAATATCAAAGTCAGCTATCCTTCTAGTTTGGCTATGGCTACTTTGGCCTAGTATTTGAAATTCACATTGAATTATCACTGTAGTAAAACATTAGTATTGTATTTATTTTACAAAATAATGCATGCCTACAGTACAGATGGCCCATGTCTGTTTTACATTGTGTTTGGACTTTCACCAACATAGATAGTCCATCTGTTCTTATACACAACCCTCTAATCTATGTATATATGAAAGCCTTTTCTCTTACATCTGGATTCTTAAGTATGCAAACACATTCATCAACTGGACGAGGTTGCTCTGGTAACTCTATTTTCTCTCCATCTTCATCAGAGGACGACTCCAACGACGAGGAATCTCCAACCACAAAGCTAGTCATGGGAGATTGCTCCAGTGGTAGGGGCTTGATTACGGCCTCTGGAAGGAGAATATTTACAGTGAATGGCTTCAGGCAGACATATTGCTTTAATAAAGAAAGTGCAATATATACAGTGAAGACAATATGAGTGTGATATGTCACCTGAGTGGGAAACCCCTTATACCACTCAAATATAAACACAAAAGCAATACATACAGATGGTGGATCACACTCCTAGAGATATCTAAAAGAAAATAAAAAGCAATATAGTGTAGTATTGTAGGCAAATGAACCAAGAGCCAAACATATCCATGTGGCTCTCATGGGAACAGCACTGGGACCATTACTTAGAATGTCCTTTTCCTTCTTGGGATCTTCTGGTAGCAGATATAATGAGGAAAAAAATGACTGTAAACACTTACTACTTCAGTAAAGTGTTTATTAATACAAAAGGTAAAACAGGAATGGAGGAAAAAACTAGCAATATGGTAAAGAGTCCAATAAGGGAGTCTCTGAAAATCCGAAACGCGTTTCGCCCCGTACCAGGGGCTTCCTCAGTCGGTAATAAATGTATCCTCTTCCTTGGCGTCCTTTTATATATGTGTAGGATGGCCGGCTTCTATCTGTGGAACGCATATCCCGAAGTGGAACGCACTTCCAGCATCACTGCGCGTCACTTCCGGGTTGTGACGTCTTTCTGATGGAAACACCGGCGTAGTGACGTCCGAATAGTGAACGTCGCGCTAACATGACGTCGGTCCGGTTGGAACGCACGACGCGTGACGTGTGCATTCCACTTCGGGACCTGTGGAAAAATGTTTTTAAACATATACAAATCTTATAATTAAAGTGCATTATAGCCAAAAATATACTTGTTAGTAAAAAAAGTACATAGATAACGATAATTTGAAAGTGCTTCCGCGTGACTAATAATAAATAAATGCAATGTGCTATTTAAGGTGCTAGTGCTTTCATAACATTTATAAATAAATTTCATCTCTTCCATTTGTTTTTTTGCCCTCTCAAAATAGTTAAACATGACTGGAGAGGGTGAGATTTTATAAAAAAAAAAAAAATAGGGCTGGAAGAGATGAAATTTATTTATAATTTTAATACACTTATTCCATACATTCTGAATTCTGACTTTGAAACATGTCATTTATTTTAGGATCTGCTCATTTTATTGAAGAAAAGTTTTTTTTATTTGAGATTTTAAAGATATGTATTTTTGGAAACATTAATCAATGGAGGAAAGCATTTACTTCCCAAAGTCACTCCTTGACAAAGTCAGAATTCCGACTGAATAAATTGCTAATTTTTTGCTCTTTTCCACCAGTCAAATTGTTTTGATTTTTAGAAATAAATTTATGTCAATATTTAATAAAACAGAATTCTGTAGAGACACTATCTCTTTAAAAAAAATGTGATGTTATGAAAGCACTAGCACCTTAAATAGCACATTGCATTTATTTATTAATATTAGTCACGCGGAAGCACTTTCAAATTATCGTTATCTATGTACTTTTTTCTAACAAGTATATTTTTGGCTATAATGCACTTTAATTATAAGATTTGTATATGTTTAAAAACCTTTATCCACAGGTCCCGAAGTGGAACGCACACGTCACGTGTCGTGCGTTCCAACTGGACCGACGTCATGTTAGCGTGACGATCACTATTCGGCCGTCACTACGCCGGAAGTTAGGCCGGCGTCTCCATCAGAAAGACGTCACAACCCAGAAGTGACGCGCAGTGATGCCGGAAGTGCGTTCCACTTCAGGATATGCGTTCCACAGATAGAAGCCGGCCATCCTACACATATATAAAAGGACGCCAAGGAAGAGGATACATGTATTACCGACTGAGGAAGCCCCTGGTACGGGGCGAAACGCGTTTCGGATTTTCAGAGACTCCCTTATTGGACTCTTTACCATATTGCTAGTTTTTATGTATTTTATTGGAGTAACTCTTTTTTTCCTCCATTCCTGTTTTACCTGTTGGATTAATAAACACTTTACTGAAGTAGTAAGTGTTTACAGTCATTTTTTTTTCCTTATTATATCTGCTACCAGAAGATCCCAAGAAGGAAAGGGACATCCTGATTAATGTTCCCAGTGCTGTTCCCATGAGAGCCACATGGATATGTTTGGCTCTTGGTTTGTGAGTACCTGATCTCCTCTACATTTATTTGGACAATACTACACTATATTGCTTTTTATTTTCTTTCAGACACATTGCTTTACTTATTGAACCGTTGTGCTGGTTCTCTGATGTTTTGTTGCTATCAAGTTACCTTTTTCTTCCTTTGAGGAGACCTCGTTCACTGGGGTGACTGGGGCTTTTCTTTCATACTCCTTTACACAGCAGCTTTCTGTTGGCTTCTTCTGCGTGGTTACAGGACAGGTAATGGGGTTTTTCAGGGAGAAAGTGGACTCTGTCTCAGTTTGCTCAAAAAAGATGTACTTCACAGCAAGAAGCAGAGCAAGGCTGAGGGTAATAACCTGCTCGATGTCCATGGTCAGCATCCTACGGATTAAAACCCAGTATGTTACAGCATGTGCAGTCGGGAAGGAAAAGACAAATACAGCCAATTAATATGGATTTTCTAGCCTGTGGTTTTTTGTTTTTTTTTACCTTCTGGGTAATTTATTTGTTTATTAAATATACATTCTACAGAGCCTTTCTAAGTAGAGCTATAGGTCTATGTACACTGGATTAAAGGTATTTTTTTGTTTTTGTTTTGTTAAGCGATTCAGGGTCAGGGACAGCTTTGACAGCTTCATACTGAACCAACAAAAGGAGACATTGAAAACTAATAAGGAGAGCTTTTCCGTAAGTCGTGGAATGGACAACCCACATTTCCCCTTACCTTGAGAGATAGAACTGCCAGAGTGGCATGCTGGGATCAATTCTCTTTGGCATACTGTCATCATACCCAATGGAAACCTTTGGATCTTCAATAGAGGTGCTGTTTTGAGAAGAAGGCTCACTGATCCACCGACTGTGAGCGTGAACAAGAACCAAACCTAAAGACTGGAGAGAACAATCCAGCAATGTTACAATGAGATCCAATGAAGAAGCGGCCAGTCTCCCGGCATTACTTTTTTTTTTTTTTTAAAGTGTATTTAATGTGCATCTTTACATTATCCCAATATCATAAATCTACTGACAAGCGCAGTTTACCTTTTTGTTGCAAATCAATCACACACACACTTAATGTGGAAGGGTCGGGGTAGTTCAGAGCAAAATAGGAAACACTTACCATAATCATTTTAACTCTTTGAGTGACAGGATTTGGCTTGTTATCCTCCTCCTCTTCTAAAGCACTAGCAATCTGGCTGAGCTGCCAAATGGGACGGCCCTCTCGGCTCTCCCTGGAAAGCTAAAACAAAAGAAATATTATCCAGGGTAATAACTTTAAAAACTAAATTACTTTAGAGAGCAAAAAGTTCCTAAAAGTAAAAGTTTGCCTGTCTTCACGTAGCCCACTTTCGCCCCATGCAGACTCCCTGGCTGGGCTCCCTCAAGACTTGCACTCAAAATCAGATGCATCATAGGGCATGCAAAGGCTGCAGACATGCACCTTTTGCATGCTGTTTTTAGATATACCCAAATGAAAAAAACATGCATGCTTATTGCTGCATTTCTTCATTATGGGAATATTTACTTAATTACTAAATTGCTAAAAAATAAAAATCCATTGGAGAGTTCATTTAACCCCTTCAGGACGGAGTCAATAATACACGTTCTGATCAAAACAAAACGAAAACAAAAACTGGAATTTGTGCTGTATGTCTGTTCACCCGTAATTCACTGCTGTCACATTAAGTGCACCCATACTTATTATATATCATTTTGTTCAGGAGAAACAGGGCTTTAATTTATCATTAACTATTCATATATGGAACATAATTTGTTATGAATAAAATTAAAAAAAAATTGAGAAAATAAGATTTTTTTTTAAATTTGTGTTTACGTCTGACATTTTAGCTGTGAATGTCATAATACTGTTAGGTATTACTGCGAAATAATGCCCATATTTGTAATCAGCGATGTCTCACGAGTACAACAGTACCCCCCATTAACAGGTTTTATGGTGTTTTGGAAAGTTACAGGGTCAAATATAGAACGTTCCATTTTCAAATTGAAATTTGCCAGATTAGTAATGTTACCTTTGAGATGGTGTGGTAGCCCAGGAATGAGAATTACCCCCATAATGGCATACCATTTGAAAAAGTAGACAACCCAAGGTATTGAACGTGGGGTATGTTTAGTCTTTTTTAGTAGCCACTTAGTCACAAACACTGGCCAAATATTATTTTTTTGCTTTTTCACATGTAACGTCATTCTAAGTGTATTTTAATACTAATATATATACTAATATTAGTATTAAAATACACAACGTATGAGGTTATATATATATATATATATATATATATATATATATATATATATATATATATATATATATATATATATATATATATATATATATATAAAATAGATATATACACATATACACATATATTATTGAATTTATTTTATAACATGTTTATTTTTTATTTTTTTTACAGTTTCCCACCAGTAGAGGGACTGTCTGATATTTCCTGACAGATCCATAGCCAGCTATAGGGGGCCATGTGATCGCTCTTTGAGAGCGATCACATGGCGCCTGGGGGCCTCATTCACCGGAGGAGGGCTGCCTGGGCGGTCAGGCAGCCCTCCAGAAGAGGATCGCGGCGGAGGTGAGTACTGCCGGTCCTCTGGGGGCTTAAGCCGTTACGGCGTTCTATGCCGCCGCAATGGCTTTAAAGCCCTTTAAAACCGCGACGGCATAGAACGCCGTAACGGCGTTAAGGCGTTAAAGGGGCACTCCAAAAACCACAAATACTATAGTCAACTCTTGTGGTGAAAGTACCAACATGCTCCTGGTGTCACCCCCTCTGCCATTTCCAAACGGCTTTGACACAAAACTGAGGGTCCCAAATGCATGTGGCCCAGACACTGTCAATATCGTTAATAAGGAACCTATATTTCTACATTAGTAACATCTGTTCTAACATGCGTTAGCAGGCAATATGGACATTAATGGATCACGCCACAAGCACATATCTAAAGCTGGCACCATGGTCATGGTACTTGAAATGGCCTTTTAATATGTCTCAAACTTCAATTATCATAAGCCAGAATGCACAAATGATTGGATAAAATGATTATGATCATTTGTCATGTTTGCAAACAGATTGCTTTGAATCATGTGAAATGCAATTTACCAACGCCTGCATTGCCAAAATTTGCAGTCCCTGCTGCAGGTTCTCTACAGTATCTTACCTCTAATACCAAGGAAACACAAGCTGGGAAGAAGGTCATAAAAGCAAAGTAGTTTGCTAGAACGGACATACAACCGAAGCAGCACATGATTTCCAGTTGACGAACACCTGCAAAAAAACCCGCCATTTAAAAATAGTTCACATTATGATTATTTACTTATCCTCTTCTCTATTGAAATCCATTAGACTGACCTGACATTGTACCCACGCCAATCACAAGGCACTCAACAAGCGCATCAAGTGTGAAGGTAGGTCCAAGAATCGCCATGCCCCGGGCAATGTTTTCTCGGACTTCATCCTAAGAAGGTCAAATAAAACGATTGATTAATAGAGCAATTCATTTGTCATCAGAAATCCTGGTAACTACACTAGAATACATTTATTCTGGAACGCCATCTGAGAATCTAACAGGAACTCCCAGCAGGAATCGGTTTTAAATTCTACTAATATTCCAGGCGGGAGAGAGTCCTCATTTCAATGTATGATTTAGAGATGATAATATAGTTAAAAAAAAATAGATACTGGATTGTAAAATTCTAGCATTTGTTACAAACCCCCAGGGTTAGCAGCATCCTGTTTAAAAAGGAAACTAAGCACAGGTTATACTGAGCACACAATTAAAGCTCAGAAATATAGAAATAAAGAGTGAGGACTTAAAGGAACACTAGTGTCAGGAAAACAAATGTGTATTCCTAACACTATAGGTCTAAATGGCAGTTTAGTCTCCCCATGCCCACCTCACCAACCCTAGATTTACTCACTTTTTCCCAATACTGAGTAGGACCGATCACGGCTAGCCCCTCCCATACCCCGCCCCCTTGGTGGAGATCAAACTTTATGATCTTTGCCAATGCAATGCTTTCCCATTGGAAAGCATTGAAAAGTTATCGCACATGGCAAAATGCCGCTCTGCGCCAATCAGCATCTTCTGATAGAGATGCATTGATTCAATGTATATCTATGGGGGAAATTCAGCGCCTCCATGCAGAGTGTAGACAACATGCAGCACTGACTGGAGTGATGGCCACTAGAGAGCAATGTAAACACTGCCTTTTCTCTGAGAAAAAAAAAAAAAAAGGCAGTGTTTACATTAAAAGGCCTGCAGGGACAGACTGTACTCACCAAAACATTAAGCTGTAGTTGTTTTGATGATTATAGTGTCCCTTTAACATATTTTGAAAAGGTTGCAGATTATCAGATTTCAATGAAGCGCACGTACCTGTGAGTTGGAACTAAGAGCGAATTTGGCTAAGGCACTGGCCTTGGAAAGATCAATCAGTAGCAGAAAGAAAGGCAGAGCCTCACTGTAAGAAAAATCCAAACACAGAAGCCAGTTAAAATGCGGGCTAAAAAGGTAATACAGAGACAATGCCAGACGCAGGGCTCGGATCTGTTAGACTTACTTTAAGCCGGTCAGTTCTTTATCGAGAAAGTGGATGACCACCGTGCTGAATACAAAGCTGGAGAATATGGTAAACAGACCAGCGATGCCTAGAAACGACAGATTATAATAATAATAATGCATTACTGGTTTATAGTGCACGAGAAGAATAGTAGAAACCACGCAAGACCCAAAGTCAAAACAATACACACATACAGTGTATAAACAGCCACATACATGCAAGCATACAGCGTAGCTAGACAGACAAAATACATTTATGGACATATTAATAAAAGCCTAGGAAAACAATGATTCTTTACCTAAAATGTACTTTGATCCAAGCTGTCTGAGGTTCTGGAATTGGAAGTAGATGTACAAAATAGCAATGCAGCGTGTGATGGTTAAGATGATTATGTCACTGCTGAGAACGTCCTATGAACGCAAGAAAAACACGTTTTACATTTTACATGGTAAACACTGCTCTCTCCTTCCCCGACGCAGCATTATCCAAGCAGACTTACCTCTTCAAACTTGGGGCACTCATAGTTCCAACCGCAGATCTTGTCATTCCCAGTAAACATGTTCATTGACATCATACAGATGGTGACAGTCACTGTGCCGACAATGACCTCCCATGGATGAGAGGCCACGAACTGACCGTGCATGCGGAATAGTCGTGACAACATAATTACAGAAACAGTGGTGACCTGGAAGGGAATAATAAACAGTTAATATTTCCTGAATAACTTGACTTTCTAAGACTGTACGGTTAAAACTGCTAGATCAATTCATATGCATGTAAGGAAATCGAAACAAACTGGAACCAGAGTCACCTGAGAGAGGGCATGTGACCATAAGTATCGTGAAAAAATAATATTAAATCTAACACATGTCAATAAACCAGGGGAGGTATTCTAGAACCAGAGATAACATTATCTTTTCTATAAGAATGGAAACTTTCCCCCAGATGTTAATCGAAGGATTGCACGTCTGCCTGGCCATTGAATTCAGCAACAAGACGTAATGCAACACTTGCCTATTGTGAGAATGACTCCGTACTCTATAGGACGAGAAGCAGATTAGTCTACTGAATATTTTATTTATTTGTAGAGTTCAATATACGTCAGACAACGCGGAGGATACAGCCCTGATAGAAGCAGACGCTATATTGATTTAAACAACTTAGAGGTGAATTAGAGTTCGGGTAAGATTGAAATCATGCTGTAAGTGAGATCATCGTAGGAAAATGAGATTTTCACTACCCCTTTCCTTTTGGATGAAGAGTGCAAGCCAAAACTATTTTTAAACACTATTTTAATAGAACTCATCAATGGGAACATTTACTTATGCAAACGGAACCCGAACACAAAGTTTTCATAACATAGAACGTATAAAACAGCCGCGTATAGAGAGCATATAGTCACGTCATTTCGTGTGTCAAATATTTGTTTATATTAGCAAACACTAAAACATCAAGGAATATACTGACACTCTATAAATGATAACATACTAGTCAGCCCTAAAATACCGCTCACCACATATGCAAAATGTATAGCAGGGTTTTTTTTTTTTTTATTCCATTTCTATATGAAGTACAACGCTCCTGCTGTCAGTTAGTCTGTCTTTATTGAACCCACGGCTTGTGAATAAAGTGCCGTGTTTATTTGTTTTCATTTATCCCGCCCACTGTCACCTTATTGCCAGCACACTAATTCCCACTCCCAGCTAAAGTCACTATGAGCCCTCTGATCCCCAGTATCACAGCTAGCATTGCCACTGAAAGCCTACAAGTGAAGCTTTAAGTAAAAAGCCAAGGAGGACAGAGGGCTAATAGGATGATAAACGAAAAGTGAACGTCATTGCTGAGAAACAGTGCTTTCATTTCTAAATGCCCTTATTGCATGAGAATACAGTGAAGAGACGAGGGGTGAAGACGTTTTAGAGCACATTTAAAGGGAGTCATTTATTTTACTGGTCCCCGAACTTCACAAGTATTGACACATCTACATACAGGAGAGAGGGTGGGGGGATTAGATAACTTACTGACAGTCTGATCTCCCTCACATAAACCTCTCAGTCGAGCAGACACAGCTGGATGTTTCCTTTGCAGTCTTTGAAATGTATGTTTATGGAGAGTCCATTTAGGTTGGGGGATATTTGCTGATTAACCCCGGGTGTGCTGGGAAGACAGGCAGCCTCAGCAAACACTAAAGAGATATGAACACTCTTCGTAGAGCACTGAGTGCGACAGCATGAGGAGGGGGAGGAGCTATAAACCAATGATGAAAGCAGACAGCAATCGGCTGACCAGGAACAAACTCACAAGGGCCCAATTTTAACCTGTAAACAGTGATTGGACAGGCAGAAACTGAGCCCCATTATTATTGGAATCACTGCTGCTACTCTTATAGGAAAAGTGAAAAGCTACTCTTTGTAACACTCATGATTAAAGGAACACTATAGTCACCTAAATTACTTTAGCTAAATAAAGCAGTTTTAGTGTATAGATCATTCCCCTGCAATTTCACTGCTCAATTCACTGTCATTTAGGAGTTAAATCACTTTGTTTCTGTTTATGCAGCCCTAGCCACACCTCCTCTGGCTATGAGAGCCTGCATGGAAAAAAGAAACTGCTTTCACTTTCAAACAGATGTAATTTACCTTAAATAATTGTATCTCGATCTCTAAATTGAACTTTAATCACATACAGGAGGCTCTTGCAGGGTCTAGCAAGCTATTAACATAGACGGGGATAAGAAAATCTTAACCCCTTAATGACGAGTGAGAGACGAGGTCCGTCACTCAGGGGAAACCCTTAACGACGAGTGACGGACCTTGTCCGTCGTCACGCGGTAAAATTAACCCCAGATAGCCGCGATCGCGGGGTTAATGGTGCTCAGGTCTGCCTGTCTGAGCGAGCACATGTGTTTAGTATGCTTACCTTCCACCTCCCTGCACTTCCTGGTTCTGTGTGAAGTGCAGGGAGCCGGAACAGTGCTGATCCTGACCCCTGTTAAAAAATAAAATAAAATCAAGTTTATTTAAAATACCACCCCCCTTTACCCATTTTAACAAAAACTTAACCCCTTCCCTGCCAACTGATCACATTTTACTATGATCTCATTATTTATTTATTTTTTAATCCCCGAGGGTTAATTTTTTTTTTTTAATCCTTAGGGGTTAAAATTTATTTTATTAATTAATTTAAGTATTTTAAAATTAAAAATTTAGTTAGCAGGGGTGGGTGGAAGTTAGTGGGGAATTGGGGGATTTGGTGTTAGGCTAACTAGGGGTTAACGTTAGAAAAAAAGTTTTAAAATAAGCTTTAAAAAGATCAAAATTAAGTTAAAAAAGCTTTAATAACGTTTAAGTAAAAAATAAAAAAAAAAACCCCTTTAGCGACTCCAAATAAAAATTAACCCCTTCCCTGCCAGTCGATCACTGCCTACAGTGATCAAAATACAGATCACAGTATTATACTGTGATCTAATTTTTTTTAACTCCTGACGATTAACTTTTATTTATTTTTTATCCCTCAGGGGTTCAATTTATTTAATTAAATAATTTAAATATTTTATAATTATATATTTTGCTAGCTGGGGTGGGTGGGAGTTATGGGAAAATGGGGAATTCACTGTTAGTGCTACTTACTGCTAGTTAGGGGTTAACGGAAAAAAAAAAAAAAAAATAATAAAAAAAAAGCTTAGAAATATGTTAACTCTGTAAAAAAAAGTTAAGAAAGTTTAGGAAAGTTTAAAAAAAAATAATAAGCAAAACAAAAGTTTAAAAACTAGTTTGTAAAAGTAAAAAACGTTTCAAAAAGTAAAAATAATACATTTAAAAACGCTCATTACCACTACACCAGGAACAAACTAGAGAAATAATGATCCCACGCCAAGGTTCAAAATATGCCTTTTGAATTACCCCAGGGTGTATTCTTTAATAAATAGTATGTGTTTGCGGGGAAGTTTCAATAACCAACCATCTAATCTACTCCAAATTGGAACATGGACACAGCGTAAAACTTCAAAGTTAGAAAAAAACTGAATGGCTGCGTCTCAAATGTGCCCCTTCAACATCCACATATACCTGGCAAAGGTACATACGGTGGTATTGCTGTGCTCAGACCACATAGCTGAGCAACATATGAAGTATTATACAGTCGTAGCACACATAAGGTTTGCAAAATATACTGTGCAAACTCACTTTGTGTGTCAAAAAGGAAGAAAAAAAACACTTATTACCACTACACTTGGTACAAGCTAGCGGAAAAATGATCCCATGCTACGGTTCAAAATATACCTTTTGAAATACCCTGGGGTGTCTACTTTAAGAAATGGTAGGCCTTTGTGGGGTAGTTTGAATTTAAAACCTGCAAAGATGCTTGGAAATTGCACACAGGCCCGGCGTCAAAATTCAAAAGCCAAAGACATTCATTGGGGGTGTCTTTTTACTCAGAAGACTTAGCTGAGCATAATTTGGGGTGTTTGAACTTAGTGGCACATGAAATATACAAAATGCCCAGCAAAAATGCAATCCGTATGTAAAAAATGCACAAAATTATTTTTTACCACATACTTTGGCATATATTGGTGAAAAAAAATGGGGGCATGTTAAGGCACAATATGCACCTTATAAGATACCCTGGAGTGTCTACTTTTACAAATGGTAGGCCTTTGTGGGTTTTTTTTGAACAGTCAAACTACTAATACCCCAAATGGAAGCAAAGGCTCATTAAATCCATCTCTCAAAATTCTACTGTGAATACTGAAAAGGACAGGTAACCTATATGGCACTGTAACTTCACGAAATAGTGCCAAAGACATACAATGGGGGTGTCCTTTTACTCAGCAGATGTAACTGAACACAAAATAAAACTTTGTACAGGAATAGCACACAACAACTTTACAAAATACACATGAGAATTTCTTTGTTATAAGTTTGTGTGCCAAAAACAAAAACAAAAAACCCCCACAATTTTACTCCAATATTTAGCAGAGGTTGGCGGTGAAATGGCTACGTAGAAAGTGTCAAAACAACCTTAGGTAAATAGCCCGTGATGTCTACTTTATATAAATATATACTTTTGTGTGGCAATTTTGATTTCTTTTATGACTATTAAGCTTACAAGACAAACATACCAAATTCTAAAATCGCTCCACATTAAAAATGTATTTTACTCCTTGTGCTTTGTGACATGTAACTACCAAAAAAAACTTAAAATCCCAGACACATTATATATTCTGTAAATCAGAACAACTAAATGAATTTATTTTTAATTACTTTCCTTAACCTGCACTAATCATGCACACATTATTATTGCAAAAACTGTAAAAAAAAACAAACAAAAAAAAAAAACATTTTACATTTTTTGGCATTTTTCTGTATTTTTTCTATAATAAATAAGTATATATCTCATCAAATTAAAGCTCTTTCTGTCCTTTAAAAAAACGGTATGTGTGTCGGTGCAATAAATCAGTAAAATGCAAATTGCAGTTGAACGTAAACAGCAAAAAATGCTGTTGTCATTAAGTGAAAGACAACTGAAGCTCTGTCCTTAAGGGGTTAATTATACAGAACTTGCAATAAAGAAAGCTTAAATAGGGCTCTCTTTACAGGAAGTGTTTGTGGAAGGCTGTGCAGGTCACATGCAGGAAGGTGTGACTAGGGTTCATAAACAAAGGGATTTAACTCCTAAATGGCAGACTATTGAGCAGTGAGGCTGCAGGGGCATGTTCTATACACCAAAACTGCTTCATTAAGCTAAAGTTGTTAAGGTGACTATAGTGTCCCTTTAATAGGAATATAAATATTTCACTGTTTATAAAACTAACAGGGTTAACAAACAACCAGCTGGACATAGAGTAACAGAAGGTGAGCCTTGCTCAGACAAGATTACACACTATATGCAGCCATTGGCAATTTAAAAATGTAGTCCTGGTGACTAGAAATTCCCCTATGGTGTATGAGCCATGGACCCTCGAGCCTAGCAGTGGAAAGTAACTTTTAAAGTCTGGCTAGTGACACAGGACTTGAAATTTCAAGTCTTGCTATATGGACTATCCAAATATCTCAGATGCAAATTTGTTCTATTGAGTGGTGTTCTGATTTATGAAAATACCAGGTTACCACACCTTAAAAGGAAGACTCCAAGCACACTGCAGTGGTTATGGTGACAGGATTGTTCAGACACCGTCACATTGTAAATAATTAAACCATTTTAGAACAATTTGACTTCTTATCTAGGGTCGGCTTCGCACCGCTCCCTGCCTCCACTGCTTTGTTAGCCCTCCTGAATTAATTCTTCAATTTCACATCATTCAAGGGTTACTCCAACCACCATATACACTACAGTGATTTGAAGTGGTCATTGTGGTAGCAGCCATGATGTACAGTGTTTCAGCTTGTTTGCCGGGGGCTAGCTACACCCACACATGTGACTGGCAGCCTGGAAGAGAGCAAGGCCCCTACTGACGTCAGACAGAGGAAGTAGATTGGCACCTGAATTACAGGCAAGTTAAAGGAATACAGGTAAGGGGGGGAGAGGCAGAGGGCAGTAAGGCATTGTAACACCAATATCCTAAACTGACCTAAAGTAGTGGAGTAACACTATCTCTATTGCCAGGAGGGAGAGCCTTTGTTTCTCGAGTTGTAACGGACTACAACTAAAGGATGCTAGCAGAGCGGGTGCTCCTACAGCAATGCAGTCAATCTCCAACTCCCTGCTCTCAGCATCCAACCTGTGGGCACCGATGCCAATTAGTGACTGATTCAAACCTTGCAGCCGCATGCAATCCATTGCAGAGCAATACACAACTCAATAGTTTATAGTGTCATAAATATATTCCTGCCATCACGGCTGCTCGGCCAGATTAGCTCTGACAAGTTCGATATAGCCACGGGTACCAGTTGCTACCATTACAGCTCACTGCTCCGTTTTACTGTCCGCTGAAATCTGTCGATGGGGTTTGTGATCACCAACGAGCATTTCAATTCCACCCATGTTTTGACTGGCTGGAAACTAACAATTCAGGCTACTGGGATACACCGCTCATCTCAAACAAATGTCCTGTCTCCCAGCAATGAGTCACTAAATGGCACGTTTTACTTCAGCAGTAAAATCCTAGATTACACACACACATAGAATTATTTCAGTCTGAGGCTTCATGTAGCAATTATATGAAAGGATTGTCAAGCCATTAAACTGATCCTAGGCAGAACATTAGACTTGTTATGGAGAGGTTCTATATTGGATCAGATTTCTTTCTAGCCGTTACGTGTAATACATATATCACTCTTATATTGTATGCATGTTCTGATGGTTTTGCACCCCTCTCTGTCCAGGTGTCTTCTTCCAGGGATCTATTTAGCCTTTCACTGCAGAGAGTCCCAGGAGGAAGGATTTCCTAAAGAAGTGGATTCAATTCAAAAGAGCTGGAACTAGGTTGTTAGAACAGGAGCTGACAAAAATGGGGTACATCGGTGTCATTTTTGTAACTTTGAGAGGTTTGAATGTGGTGTTTAGTAAATGAGTTGGATATTTTTATTCTGAGGGTTTTAGCAGCCAGTAATCCGTGACTAAATGCCATTAATGATAAATGTAAATGCACAAGCCTTTGAGCAAACACATTATTATTACCTTTGCACTGCTCAAATCCTTTATCTGCATCAAGTCGTGAAGTTCAGGGAACAATGATTTACAGATTATGTAACTGGCTTTCCTAGAGGTCTATTCAAGGATTCGCACAGTACGGGAAGATGGACAGACACCTGGTGTCTCAGTTTGTCCACGGTAATGATAGATATTGTCAAACATGGCACATATTTATGTTAAGATCAAACAGGTCACTTTTGCAACTTAATCAAGTCTTTTAAATACAAACCTACACATTTTTTCTTAGTACATAAATTATATGAACGTGTACACACTCACAAATTTTAAGCATGGCACCACCAGATACGTAATTCCACATCAGCTAAATCTGAAAATTCCATAAGCAGCTTTCCCCACAATTATCCTTATTTACAATGATAAGCGTTAAAACAAGTGTTAAAAGACATCTCCAAACACCATAACCACTACCACATACTTTGAGGTTTATAGTGCCAGGAGAGCGCCCATTTTCTTAACAGTCTGACAACTTACAAGGAGGGGGAGCCAGGGCACTCCATCACACTGTTTTGTTTTTGATTATGACCACCATAATAGAGCATAGTTTTTAACTGTGAAATCTGGTCCATAAAATCTCACTTGCCCTTGTGTATACTCTAATTATGATAACACACTGCAGATAGAACGGATATAATGCCTTTAAGAAATGTAACTTACCTCCCCATTCCTACAGTTGGGGGTGGGGGGGGGGTTGTACCATTTCACTGTATTACATCAATAGCCAAGAGATTGATAAAAGAAAAGTGCTATAGCAGGTTTAAATACCTTTGTTTTAGAAATATATTATTTAACTGTATGTGGGCAAATGCACACTATTTTTACATTCCGCTGCCATTTCTGGTAAGCTGTATTGCAAGCAATGTCTTCTGGGTCCTTACAGATACCAATAAGCAATGTATATAACATCTACTGTCTTTATATATTTTGTCAATGTAACCCCATCCCTGCTGTTACGTTTTTTACAACACAATGGGGAGTCAAAATAGAGCAACTGGGAAACTCCCCATATAATTAGATCATGGATCCCTTTGTAGATAAATCAGAGTTTATGTAAATTTCCAACTCCAAAGGATTACAAAAAAAACATTCAACAAGTCACTTTCTGGCTCAAAAAGAAACTTTGCGGAACGTGTCTAAAAATACTTGAATACACTACTTACAATAAACTTGCCGTCAACCGAGGTGAAAATAGTATATGGACTTGGGTACATTATTACACAGGCAGACAAAATAAAAGTTACCTGCTGATTTTACTTACAAGCAGACACTCAGCCATGTAGATTGGGGACACCATGAAGCAATACGAAGTCAAACAGACAAACTCCAAAGTTATATAGTTTGAAAGGCAAATGCCCAATATACTACATTATACAAGCTTTCCTCCTAAATTATAAAGCAACGAAGGGCGGAGCCTATAGTCAAGACAGGTGATATTTATGTAAATAAGGATGCCGTATTCAATTTAATCTGGTTATACAAAGTACCTTGATAAAATCAGAATGAACACCAAATATTTAACAACAGTCAACACTGTTCAAGCCATGATACATGAATATCTGACAAACAAAAAAAAATCTCACAAAACACTGTCCAACAACTAAACTAATCAGGAAACCCAAAATGAACACGTTTTGATAATTCTGTAACAACGCAGTTCCCATGACGCCCCATGTGCTGTTCCACTGGGCTACCCAAATGCTGCCAGCTTAAACGTTGGAAAAAATATAATTTGATAGACTGCTGTCCTGCTCCGCCATCTGTGATTTTTGGAATAAAGATTTCAAGTTTATGGATGGATAGAAATTTGGGGAGGTTTTGTAATTCGGTAATTTACCTCCTTTACTCTGGACTAGACTATTCCTACAGTACCTTTTCTCTCTCTCTTTATGCTTTCACTATCCCCTCTTCACCTTGGAAGGGCAAACCCACCATACTTTCTTCAATGCACAAGCAACTTTTACCAGACAGCGTTATACATGATGTTGGTTAAGACCTTGCTGGGTTTTTTTGTCGTTAAATGAAAAACTGAACTTATTGTGTTTCATATGCTCTCCTGTGTCTTTGTAAGCTACTGACAATTTACATTTTTCCAATAAAAAATTATATGTAATAAAACAATGAGGATTTTGGTCTCAAATGGATTTAAATTAGGTGAAACCAGACTCCGGAATATTTCTGTAAATACAATAGTAAGGCAGCTGTATGAGTAATGGTTGGCTTAGGCTCCTGGGGAGGGACAGGAATACAGAGAGAGCCGGATCCTCTAACGGTATACGCACACAGAGAGAGTCGGATCTTCTAACGGTATACGCACACACAGAGAGTCGGATCTTCTAACGGTATACGCACACACAGAGAGTCGGATCTTCTAACGGTATACGCACACACAGAGAGTCGGATCTTCTAACGGTATACGCACACACAGAGAGAGCCGGATCTTCTAACGGTATACGCACACACAGAGAGAGCCGGATCCTCTAACCGTATACGCACACACAGAGAGAGCCGGATCCTCTAACCGTATACGCACACACAGAGAGAGCCGGATCCTCTAACCGTATACGCACACACAGAGAGAGCCGGATCCTCTAACCGTATACGCACACACAGAGAGAGCCGGATCCTCTAACCGTATACGCACACACAGAGAGAGCCGGATCCTCTAACCGTATACGCACACACAGAGAGAGCCGGATCCTCTAACCGTATACGCACACACAGAGAGAGCCGGATCCTCTAACCGTATACGCACACACAGAGAGAGCCGGATCCTCTAACCGTATACGCACACACAGAGAGAGCCGGATCCTCTAACCGTATACGCACACACAGAGAGAGCCGGATCCTCTAACCGTATACGCACACACAGAGAGAGCCGGATCCTCTAACCGAGAGCCGGATCCTCTAACCGTATACGCACACACAGAGAGAGCCGGATCCTCTAACCGTATACGCACACACAGAGAGAGCCGGATCCTCTAACCGTATACGCACACACAGAGAGAGCCGGATCCTCTAACCGTATACGCACACACAGAGAGAGCCGGATCCTCTAACCGTATACGCACACACAGAGAGAGCCGGATCCTCTAACCGTATACGCACACACAGAGAGAGCCGGATCCTCTAACCGTATACGCACACACAGAGAGAGCCGGATCCTCTAACCGCATACGCACACACAGAGAGAGCCGGATCCTCTAACCGTAGTATACGCACACAGAGAGAGCCGGATCCTCTAACAGTATACGCACACAGAGAGAGCCGGATCCTCTAACAGTATACGCACACAGAGAGAGCCGGATCCTCTAACCGTATACGCACACTCTGGGCCGGATCCTTTAACCCAAGGGTAGGCAATGCTCAGCACTCCAGATGTTGTGAACTACATCTCCCATGATCCTGTGCCAGCATTATGGGAGATGTAGTCCATAACATCCGGAGTGCTGAGCATTGCCTTCCCCTGCTCTAACCACACACAGAGAGAGCCGGATCCTCTAACCGAGGGGGAAGGGAGAACTCCAGCTGTTACAGAAATACAACTCCCATGATGCTTTGCCCTCCCCCCCCCCGGGGCTGTCTGACACACTGCCTGCCTCCCGGGGCTGTCTGACACACTGCCTGCCTCCCCGGGGCTGTCTGACACCTGCCTGCCTCCCCAGGCTGTCGACACACTGCCTGCCGTGCCCCCCTCCCTCCCTGCCTGCCTCCCCCCCCCGGGGCTGTCTGACACACTGCCTGCCGTGCCCGAGGCCCCCCCCGGGGCTGTCTGACACACTGCCTGCCGTGCCCGAGGCCCCCCTGCCTGCCTGCCTGCCTGCCTGCCTGGCTGGCTGTCACTGACTGGAACCCACTCACCGTGACACGGCGGGGCTCCGGCTATGTGACTCCCGGCAGCGGCGGTTCCCGGTCCAGGCTGAGTGTGAGCAGCCGCCCTGTCTCCTCCGCCGCCGCTCAGCGAGTGAACGAGCTGCCAATCAGCTGAGCAGCATAGTGACAGCCTCGGTGTGGGGGGCGGGGCCCGGCCGCGCCAGACACACTGTGGCCTGATTCGGCAGCCAATCGGTGGCCGAGACAGGTGAGCGCGTCATCTTGGTTGCCATGGTAACAAGCATCTAGGCGAGGTGCGCGAGCGAACGCGCGATCTCTCCTCATTGAGAGCGAGCCAATGGCCGGGGCGGGTCATTCAGAGCCAGCCAATGGCCGGGGCGGGTCATTCAGAGCCAGCCAATGGCCGTGGAGGGTCACTCAGAGCCAGCCAATGGGAAGGCCGGATGGTGGGGAGTAAGGCGGACTGAGAAGTATACAAACAGGCCCTGACCTGAGGGAGCAACATTGACATCAGCAGCTCACCACAGGCTGACCTGGTGTGATAGACCCAGTGAACTGATATTAAATATAAATCATTCAACTAATGTCTAATAAACTGATATTAAATATATACCATCCAATTAATGTCTAATAAAGTGATATTAAATATATACCATCCAATTAATGATTAATAAACTGATATTAAATATATACCATCCAATGAATGTCTAATAAACTGATATTAAATATATACCATCCAATTAATGTCTAATAAACTGATATTAAATATATACCATCCAATTAATGATTAATAAACTGATATTAAATATATACCATCCAATTAATGTCTAATAAAGTGATATTAAATATATACCATCCAATTAATGTCTAATAAAGTGATATTAAATATATACTATCCAATGAATGTCTAATAAAGTGATATTAAATATATACTGAAGTGGAAATCAATGTAATGAATTGATTATTGTGCGTATCTGCCCCCGGCCAAATTAAAGCAATAGTGCATGCTCGCTCCCTGAAGTAATTCACACCAGACACAGGTTTCGGGTTAATGAAAAACTTGAGGAATCTTTATTCTGAGGGGACGGCATCTCCCTTATAAAGCACAATTACATCATATGCTTTGTCAGAGATAACATGGAATAATACATCAATGATTGGATAGGTGTTAAGTGGTTCATTTAGTGCTCTTCCTACCGGGTGTGATGTCACTGGTATCTTGGAGGTCTCCCCCAGATTCCAGCGCCATCTTGTTAACGAGGGTGTTAGTCGATGTCAAAGGGAAACTCCCTAGCGGCTATTTTAGGTAAATCACATAGAAAGTTGAATAATGCTGATTGTAAACTATATAAAGTAAATAGACATTTTACTAGCTAAAAATTATGTTAATATCTCATTTCCACAACATATACCATCCAATTAATGTCTAATAAACTAATATTAAATATAAATCATTCAACTAATGTCTAATAAAGTGATATTAAATATATACTATCCAATTAATGTCTAATAAACTGATATTAAATATATACCATCCAATTAATATTAAATATATACCATCCAATTAATGTCTAATAAACTGATATTATATGTATATACCATTCAAGTAATGTTTTATAAACTGATATTAAAGGGACACTGTAGGCACCCAGACCACTTCAGCTCATTGAAGTGGTCTGGGTGGCAACTCCCGTTATTATAAGCTGCAATATTTACATTGCAGGGTTAAGTCCTCCTCTAGTGGCTGTCTACTAGACAGCCACGAGAGGGACTTCCGTGTTCTTAGACGCACTGCATAAGGACTTCCAGTGTTGCCGGAATCCCCATAGGAAAGCATTGAATAATGCTTTCCGATGGATAAATCCTAATGCGATATTAAACTGATAATAAATACATCATCTTCCTAATGTTTAATAAACTGATATTAAATATATCACCCTCCTAATGTTTAATAAACTGATTTTACATTTATTTTATTTTTATTTTTTTTATTTGTTATACTGATGCACAGTGTTGTGTTTTCTCTGTAATTTGAAAAAGTGAAATAAAGATTTAAACATGAAAAAAAAAAATAAACTGATATTAAATATATCACCCTCCTAATGTTTAATAAACTGATTTTACATATAGTATCCCCCAACGACCATTCATATTTAATAAACTAATATTAAATAAATGATCCCCAATTCAATGCACCAAAACTAAAATATCCCCAATTATTCATTTCTTATTAAATCAACTTATTAAAACCTGCCCCAATTTATTAATCACTGATTAAATCAAGTAATATCAAAAATCATCTCCATGTATTAATATCTAATTCAATCAGCTGGAATTTAACCTATTACCCTCAATTATGGATCACTAATTAAATCAACTGATACTTATTTTCACTTATTATTTGCTAATTCAATTAACTGATGTGACACAAGTATCTCCAATTATTATTCTCTAATTCAAACACCTGATGACACAGATATTACATTTATTATCTCTCAAATATTAATTTCTAATTCAGTCAAATACTGATTAACATTATCTCCCAAATTTCTTATTCTCTAGTTCCAATAACAGATTACATGATATTCTCCACTTATTAAACCTGTCATTCTAATTCAAGAACAGGTATTGCACACATTATTCTATTTTTTTCATTTGTAGTTGTTATGTCTAGGCTGGCCATTTGAACAAGCCCTAATTTTGGTTTTCTAAATTGTTGTATTAAATTGTGACTAACTGTGTTTAAATGACGGAAATTGCAAAGTTCAGGATAGAACAGCAAAAATGGAAGAAAAAAAAAACAGAGTTTCTATGAAATCTCCAGAAACAGGTAAGTTCACCCAGATAACTCTTGCCTAAGCTATGTGCTCAATAAACCTAGCAAAACGACTTTATCTCCTAAACCTTCAAAATTCTTGAAGCTCAGCTAGCTCAGATTATAGATTAGGATCAACCAGAAAATATACAGAGACAAATATATTGGAATATGGGCATCACTTCCCACCAGTTAACAAATCTCTATACCCTGTCTTTCTTACTTTTTTTTTTTTTTTTTTTGTCCATTTATCTGTCAGGAGCCTGTAGAATTTTCAAATGTCACCCTTTTCCAGCCACAATAGTAACATAGAAACATAGAATGTGACGGCAGATAAGAACCATTCGGCCCATCTAGTCTGCCCAATTTTCTAAATACTTTCATTAGTCCCTGGCCTTATCTTTTTTTTTTTTTTTTCAAATGTAGTATATTTTATTCTCTATAAAATTAAATTGCTGATAACAGCTCATCATTGGAAATAATTCAAATAAAAAAAAAAATAATACCAGGCTATGAATTAGTCATCCTCTAAATAGCAGTGAACTTCAAGGTATTATTAAAACAAAAGTTAATAACTGGGAACAGAAAACATGATTGGGCAGCTAGTTATGTTATCTTTTTCTTTAAGGTTTATGTTTTGTGTTGTGTTTTGCTTTGTTTTTCTTTAACTTAAGAAGTCTTAATCCTTGAAGGGACACTATAGTCACCTGAACAACTTTAGCTTAATGAAGCAGTTTTGGTGTATAGAACATGCCCCTGCAGCCTCACTGCTCAATCCTCTGCCATTTAGGAGTTAAATCCCTTTGTTTATGAAACCTAGTCACACCTCCTTGCATGTGACTTGCACAGCCTTCCATAAACACTTCCTGTAAAGAGAGCCCTATTTAGGCTTTCTTTATTCCAAGTTCTGTTTAATTAAGATTTTCTTATCCCCTGCTATGTTAATAGCTTGCTAGACCCTGCAAGAGCCTCCTGTATGTGATTAAAGTTCAATTTAGAGATTGAGATACAATTATTTAAGGTAAATTCCTAGATTTTACTATTTACATGACGTAAAGTCATGATTTTATTAAAGACACGGAGGCGAGTATTATGCTTCTCTTTCTTTAATTCTCCCTCAGCAGCGAAGAGAGATATATGCAAAAGAGATAAAAAGAACAAATAACATTAGCATATGACAGTGCTAACATAGGTATCCACCCCCTTCAGTATATAAGGTGTAGCACTCCATGCCTCTTCCTCTTTCTTCTGCGATCCGAAAACTAGATCCATAAACGAACTATAAACTTGACCCGAACAGGAACAGTGGGCGATGGATGAATGTCCGGTCCTTGAGTTTTTGCCGTAACGTCTTGCATCAGGACTTTACCACCTTGGTAGTGTAAATCAGGCTAAAAGAGAGAGGAGAAATATGGTAATATCTGGTTGGTAACTGGATGTATCATGCATCCCCACGTATATATAACCAACTTGTACAAACGCAGTCATGTCATAACCTAAGATATAGCAAGATAAGTCAACTAAACACAAAGCCACTTACCTGAGTGGCGTATGTGAACCCTTTTTCTCTAGGGTAATTAGGTCGTAGGAACTCACCTGATCTGTGATTGATATCCCAGTGAAATCCGAATCCTCCACCCAGGGAGGGCGGGAGGGAATAATACTCGCCTCCGTGTCTTTAATAAAATCATGACTTTACGTCATGTAAATAGTAAAATCTAGGAATTTTATTAAAGACACGGAGGCTCCTATTATGCTCTTTCAAAGCTGAGCAATGACTCTTTCCGAGAAATGTTGGATAGGTTTAAAATAGAAGTTCCGGAATGTGGATTCTGTAGACCAGTCTGCGGCCCTCAGGATGTCCTCTAATCGACAATCAACTGTCGATGCTTTAGAAGCCATAGCTCCTCTGACCGAGTGGGCCGAAAAAATAGTAACATCTATCCCGGCCGAAGCTAGTAACCATCTGGCCCAACGGGCGAGAGTAGGTGTAGATACTGGTAGGTGCGGTTTATTTAGTGCAATAAACAAAGGGCCGTCGTTAGATGGTCGTAGGGGGAAAGTACGGGCTTCGTATTCCTTTAAGCATAGTATCGGACACAGATTCGGTTGGTTTGGAAGGCGTGGGTAGAAGACCTGCTTAGTAGCTGATTTAGTTCTCCGAGAAATATCAAAAGACACACCTTCCGGAGTGAATGTGCGGGCCAGCCAGTCCAAGGCTCTTACATCTGACACCTTTTTACAAGATAATAAACATAAAATCATGAGTAGTTTCGCAGACAACTGTTTAAATGACAGTGCCGCATTGTCGGGCCATGCTTCCAGGAATTTGAACACTATGTTGACATCCCAAAAGGATCCGTATCTGGATTTTGGTGGACGTGAGAAACGTATACCTTTGAGTAGGCGACATATCAGGGGGTTCTGTCCGAGGGGGATTCCGTCCACAGGGTCATGACCCGCTGAGATAGCAGATCTGTACATATTGACTGTACGGAATGCCTTGCCCGATTCGAACAATTGAGTAAGGAAGTCGAGTACCGTCTTTACAGGAGCTGATATGGGATCCACTGATTTTTCCAGGCACCAATCGGACCAAGCTCTCCATGCCGTAGCATATGCGCGTCTTGTTCCTGGTGCCCAGGCATTCGCCAAGAGTTGGGTAGTTGTTCTCGAAACCTCCGTGATTTCCCAGGGTCCCCGGAAAGGAGCCATGCCATGAGACGAAGGATTCCCCGTTCTATCAGGTCGTGGTTCTCCCCGTCTGGGTTGGTCAACAGGGACGTTTGATCCGGTAGTAACCGCGGAAAATCGATCGCCATTTCCAGAAGGTGGGGTAACCAGGGTTGAGACCTCCAGCATGGTGTTATCAAGACCAACGTGGTTCTGTACCGTCGAATGTAGGCCAGAGTCCGAGCGATCAGGTTGAACGGGGGAAAAGCGTAAGCTCGTCCCCCTGTCCAGACCTGCAGGAAGGCATCCGTTGCCAAGGCTTCCGGGTCTGGTCGCCAACTGAAAAATTGAGGAAGTTGTGTGTTCAGCCTGGAGGCAAAGAGATCCACACTCAAGGGGCCCCATAGGCGCGCTATCTTGGAGAAGACTTTCGGTTGGAGTCTCCAGTCCCCTAAGTCTCTCAGGTATCGGGAGTTCCAGTCCGCGGTGTAATTGTCCAGACCTGGTATGTGTTCCGCGGTCACTGATACATTGTTTTGCAAACAGTAATGCCAGAAGTCTCGAGCCAAGACTGCCAGGATGCGTGACTTGGTACCCCCCAGATGGTTTATGTACCTGACTGCAGAGATGTTGTCCAACTTGAGGAGGATTGAGCAAGAGATGCCCTTGGGTGTGAGGCTGCGGATGGCAAATGAGGCCGCCAGTAGTTCCAGTGAGTTTATGTGTAGGAAAGATTCGTTTACTGACCATCTGCCTCCTGTGGATATGGAGCCGCAGCGCGCGCCCCAGCCATGTAAGCTCGCATCTGACTCTATTATCATATCTGGAGTGGAGCCGAAGATTGCCCGTCCGTTCCATGCTTCTATGTGTGTTAACCACCAGTCCAGTTCCTCCTTGGATTCTTCGTCCAGCGTGATGTTGGAATCGTATGATTGCCCTTTCCTTAGGCAAGATGCCTTCAGGCGTTGTAGTGCCCGGTAGTGGAGCGGTCCCGGGAAGATCGCTTGTATAGAGGCCGCTAGTAACCCGATCACTCGAGCCAGTTGTCTTAGAGAAATGTCTGGGCGGTTCCTTATCCTCCTGATCTCCTTCTTTATGTTGGACATCTTGTCCGAAGAGAGGCACAGGGTTTGTTGTATGGAGTCTACTCGGAATCCTAGGAATTCCATCTGCTGAGAGGGTTGTAATACCGATTTCTCCCAGTTCACCAGGAAACCGAGGTTCTGCAGGAGGTGAAGGGTCCACGATAGGTGTGACAGCAGAAGGGATCGTGTCCCCGACAGTATGAGGATATCGTCCAGGTATATGATTAGACGAATACCGTGTAACCTGAGGAATGCAACCACTGGTTTCAGCATTTTTGTAAAGCACCAGGGAGCAGAGGATAGCCCGAAAGGAAGGCAGCAGAAGCGCCATTTCTTTGTGCCCCACCGGAATTGTAGCAGGTCCCTGTGTGATGGGGTTATTGGGATCGTGAGATATGCATCTTGCAGATCGAGTTTCACCATCCAATCTCCCGGGAGAAGGAGGTCTCGGAGGCAGTGTATGCCCTCCATTTTGAAATGCCGGTATTGTATGAAGGCATTGAGGGGTCTTAGGTTGATCACCGGGCGGACACCCCCGCCCTTCTTCGGCACCAAGAACAGGTTGCTTACAAAACCTGGGGTATCTAGAGGGATCTCCTCTATGGCATTTTTGCTGAGAAGGGACTCTATCTCCGTGGAGATGAGGTCGTGGTGCGCCTGCGACATGCGTGGCACTTGTGGGAGGGAAACCTGCAAAGGAAGGCCTGTCAGCTCCAAATGGTAACCCTCTACAGTCTGTAGCACCCAGCTGTCGGACGTGATAGTGGCCCAAGTCTGAGAAAACAAAGCCAGTCTGCCCCCCACGTTTATATGGGAAAAATGTGGAAAAATCGTACTCACCATAAGGGCGTTTTCCTGGGGCCGTTCCTCTGCCGCCACGGGCATTCCAAGATCTTCCTCGAGAAGGGAAGAACGGAGTGTAGGAACGTTCTTGGTTTTGCCTCTGTATGTTGAAGGAGCCTCTGCCTGGTCTGGAGAGACCTCGGGGGTTGCGGCCGGATAGACGGCTCCTACCTCTACCGGCCCCACCGAAAACCTTTTGGTGGAAGACCTTTTTAATGGATGATTGGGCCTTATCCAGAGCCGTAAAAGTCTTTACATAGGAGCCCAGGTCTTTGACGAAGGATTCGCCGAATAACAGACCTTTAGCCGCCGCCCCTGGCTCGGTGGAGGCCATGCTAGCCAGCTTGGGTTCAATTTTCAGCAGGATCGCCTTCCTGCGTTCCGTTGACATGGCAGTGTTGGCATTGCCGATCATGCAGACCAAGCGTTGGAGCCAGCCAAACGCCACCTCAAAGTCTAGTGGTGCCTCACCCGACTGAGCTGCTTCCAGCAGTTCATAGAGCTTAGTGACAGGGCCCAGAGTGTCTAGGAACTTGTCCTGACAGTTTCGGAGGGAGTAGTCCAATCCCTTCTTAGACTTCCAGCCGGTCTTGGCTAGAAACTGGGCTATCTGAGGATCTACCTCTGGGGTTTTTGCCACAGCATCAGGAATTATGGGTCGGGGGCATTCAGCTCTCAACTTATTACGGCCCTCCTGAGAGAGGGACTTACGTACTCTGAGGGCCAGGTATCGGGCAATGTGCTCGGAGGGTTCCCACTCCGCAGAGCGTGGGTGTCTTAAGTTGTCAGGGTCAAATAGTGGAACCTCTTTTGGGTTGTGGCTTGTTTCCGCCTCGGGTGCCCCTGACTGAGCAGCCGTACGGGTAGGCGTTAAGGGGAACTGTTTCCCCTGGAGGCTTTCACCCTCTGAGAGCTCGTCCTCGTATGGGTCTGAGTACGGGACGTCTGACCCCTCTTCCCCCTCCTCGTCTGAGTCAGACAATATATCTTGGGTTCTAGCCCGTTTCCAGTCTCTGGCAGCCGTAGCTCGCCCAGAAGCTCTACTGCGCGGTTGTTGCGCGCCATCATGGACAGCCTGAGGCATGTCAATCTGAGCAGGGTCAACCTGCGTGGGGGTGGGGTCTTGTGAATGTCTGCGCTTGGTTAGCGCTTTGCGCCCTGGTATCAACCCCTCAGGGGGGTTATGGGTCAAAGTAGGTGCAGAGGGGGGTTGTACCTGTTTAAGCGCCTGTGTAATGGAGTCCGAAATAGTAGAGGACATAGCTCCCATGGCTGAAGATATGGCCTTGGATATAGATTTGGACATGGTGGAGTCCAGGAGGCATTGGAATTCCTCAGAGCCCATGAGCCCAGGGTCAATCTGGAGGTCAGGGTCAGTCATGACCATAGAGGTGCTAAACTTGCCAGAGGATTTCTCATCAGACTGCATGGTCAGGGAATTTGAGCAAGTGAGATGAAAATATAATAAAACAATAAATAGGGGGATAGGGCTGGTATAGGATACCAGGATTGATTAACCCAGGTAGAGTAGGGGAGAGATGGAGGGTATGTCCGACCTAAAGCAGTGGTAGGGTCACAGATAAAGTAATTCCCGCGTGTGAGCGGGTAATACAGAAAAAAAGATGGCCGCCGCCTTAACCGGCGACCAGAAAACCAAAAAAATGGCCGGCGCGAGTAACCGCGCATGCGCGTTGCTCGCGCACGGCGAACTAAGGTGATGAGGATCGCCGCGCGGACTAGAAGTAGGTCCGGCCGGCGGAAACAAAATAGTGCCGAAAACGCCGCGGGTGACTCATATGAGCCCCGACGGCGAAGAAGGGCAGCGAGTGTGACCGGGAAAGGAGCCCCCAACCGGGGGGGGGGGCGGGAGGGAGGGAAGACACAGCTAAACCCAAGTAAGCCCCAGACACAACAAAGCCCCAGACACACTAAAGTAAAGTAAAGGCACAGCCTAAACAGTGCTAAAAAAGGGGTACACACAGTGTTCCCAACACAAGCTAAAGCAACACAGTCTCAATCTAATATAGCATGCAGTAATAAAGTGTGAAAATCAGCAAGATAACAATAATAATAATATCCCAAAGCACACCATAGCAAAGTGAGAGTGTACTTATCTTCTGAGGGAGCAGCGAAGAAAGAGGAAGAGGCATGGAGTGCTACACCTTATATACTGAAGGGGGTGGATACCTATGTAAGCACTGTCATATGCTAATGTTATTTGTTCTTTTTATCTCTTTTGCATATATCTCTCTTCGCTGCTGAGGGAGAATTAAAGAAAGAGAAGCATAATAGGAGCCTCCGTGTCTTTAATAAAATTACATCTGTTTGAAAGTGAAAGCAGTTTTTTTTTTTTTCATGCAGGCTCTGTCAATCATAGCCAGGGGGGGTGTGGCTAGGGCTGCATAAACAGAAACAAAGTCATTTAACTCCTAAATGACAGTGAATTGAGCAGTGAAATTGCAGGGGAATGATCTATACACTAAAACTGCTTTATTTAGCTAAAGTAATTTAGGTGACTACAGTGTTCCTTTAAGGAATAGGAAACACTGCGCATGAGTGAATTAGACTTTGAAAGCATCCTTGTGATGTTGAAGCCTATTTATTATATTTAAATTTTTCATTGTTTTAAATTCACAAGTGTAACAAACACATTAATAACATTCAAAGTGCAAGGTTTCATAGTTGTACATAATGCTGTTGAATATAACATAGCAAGTAGAATATAGTAACATTTGGTCACAACATTTTAGTGTAGTGCAAGTACCTTCTTTAGCTTGCGTCAATTGATGTAGTGAGTGCTGGTTCGCAAAAACTAAGTTTGTGTTAACTCCTGTGGAGAGTGTAAGGATGGCTCCTGTCAAAGGATCTCTAATGTGGTCTTATTTTTAAATAAGTCTATGAGATCGTAAATCAGACTATTCCCCGTTGTGGATGCGTATTGGGTGAAGATGCTGGGTATGTGTAAGTGTTGGGTGGTACTCTAGACCAGTTAGGCCTGTTTTGTGTTCGACTTTAAGAAGTTATTCCAAGGTTCCCAAGTTTGGGTGAATTTACTGAAATTCCTAGATATAGCGTAAGTCATTTCCTCCATCTGTTTAATTCCTTCCACTCTTAGTATCCATTCCCTGATCGAAGGTGGATTTATTTGTTTCCATTGTTTGGGAATTAGTTGTGCTGTGCCCATAATTAGGTGGGTGATCAGGGCAGTGGTGTATTTTGGATTTGTGCTGCCCTAGACACGACTAAATTCGGGCACCCCAAAATCTAAATTTGCCCCTCCAATTCGTGTCAAGGCCATTTTCTTGGCTGACAGACACATACCCTCATTGATACATGCACTGATATACACTCACTAACAGATACACAGTCATTGGCACACACATACAGTCATTGGCACACATTGTTTAACCAACACACACTTTAACTGACAGACACACACTGACACACCCACTCACTGACAGGCATACACTCTCAGATACACATAAAATGACATATACACACTCACACAAACTCACACCTATTCTCACAGACTCAGACACACACTGACAGGTAAACTAACTCACTCACAGTCCAGTCTTCAGTAAGGTGGACTGCCCCAGAACACAAGGCAAACAAGGCATTTGTCTGGGAGCTTGGGGTGGCATTTTTTGGCGACAACATCTTCTGAGTGCAATTTGTGTCTGCGCAACTTTACGTTTTACAAAACAGTGTTACACTATATATGTTCCTTTTGTGTTTCCCTAATCTCATTTGTAGATCTACAGCCACACTCTCCAATACACTTGCTGCTTTTTGTACTATATAAAAAGGAATATAGTCTGGGGTATTCCTGGAAAAGGCTACCACTATCTATTAAGATAAGTGTTTTTCCATCACATTATTTATTTGTATAAAGTGGTGGATGTATTTTTTTGTTTAACAGTGAGCAGCCTGCGTCCCCCCTCCAAAGCCCTCACCCGTGCCGCACGAGTGGGGGCTTTTAAACTGAAGTAGGGACCTATTGCCCCCCCCCCAGCCCCCATCCCTGAGCGGCAGGTGGGGGCCCTAAAGAAGAATAAGTGGGGGACCTATTGTCCTCCCCCCCGGCCCCCACCCCTGAGCGGCGGGAGGGGGCCCTAAATAAGAACAGGGGGGAACCTATTGTCCTCCCCCCCCAGGGCCCCACCCCTGAGCGGCTGGTGGGGGCCCTAACCAAAGAAAGTGACCCCCCCAGGTGACTAGGGGTCCCCAAACCCCTAGTCACCCCCCTCCCAAACAAAATTAATTAACCCCTACCTACTCCCCTCACCCTAAAAATAGTGAGGGGGGGACCAATAGCTAAGTACAGTGGCGTACATACCAGGGTCACAGGGGTCGCGGCTGCGACCGGGCCCGTCCCACCAGGGGGCCCGGCCGCCCCTGCGACCTGGTATGTAGCCACAGGGCCAGCCTCTTCTCCTGGGGGGCCCAGGAGGTGGCCAGCTCAAGGCCCCCCGAGGCTGGCCCTGCTGACCCCGGCGGGCTGGCTGGGTGGGTGGCCGGCGCCCGAGGGAGCACTCAGTGCTTCCTCTTCAGCTCCCTCGCGCACCGCACTGATACCGGAGCCGGAAGATGACATCATCTTCCGGCGCCAGCATCCCCACGCGGAGCGCGAGGGAGCTGAAGAGGAAGCACTGAGTGCTCCCTCGCGCGCCGGCCACCCACCCAGCCAGCCAGCCAGCCCGCCCGCCCAGCAGCACCACTGGACCCCAGGGAATCCCCCCAGCACTCCAAAAGGTAAGGAGGCTGGGGGGATTAAATTTTTTTTAAAAAAATGTGTGTGTGTGTGTTAGTGTATGTGAGTGTGTGTGTGTTAGTGTATGTATGTATGTGTGTGTGTGTTAGTGTATGTATGTGAGTGATAGTGTTAGTGTATGTGTGTGTTAGTGTGTGTGTTTGTGTGTGTTAGTGTATGTATGTGTGTGTGTGTTAGTGTATGTGTGTGTTAGTGTGTGTGTGTGTTAGTGTATGTGTGTGTGTTAGTGTATGTGTGTGTGTGTCAGTGAGTGTGTCTGTTATTGGATGTGTGTCTGCTAGTGAGTGTGTTACTGTGTGTGTTTGATGTCTGTTAGTGAGTGTGTGTTTGTCAGTGAAAGTGTATGTTTTGTAAGTGAGTGTGTATGTATGTCTGTCGCTGAGTGTGTCTCTGTCAGTAAATGTGTGTGTCTGTTAGCTAGTGTGTATGCGTCTGTTCGTGAGAGTGTGTATGTCTTTAGCATTTACCTTTCTCCAGCGTCGGACTCCCTTGGCGCTGGGGATCCCTCCGCCTCTCAGCTCCGAATGCACATGCGCGGCAAGAGGAGCACGCGCATTTAAACCGCCCATAGGAAAGCATTACTCAATGCTTTCCTATGGACGTACAGTGTCTTCTCACTGTGATTTTCACAGTGAGAATCGTGGAAGCTCCTCTAGCAGCTGTCAATGAGACAGCCACCAGAGGCTGGATTAACCCTCAGTGAAACATAGCCGTTTCTCTGAAATGGCTATGTTTTCAGCTGCATGGTTAAAACTAGCGCGACCTGGCACCCAGACCACTTCATTGAGCTGATGTGATCAGGGTGTCTGTAGTGGTCCTTTAAGTGTGTGTGCATACCGCGGTCGCGGGGTCGCAGCCCTGCAACCCCTGCGACCAGGTGCCCGCCGCCATGTGTTGCGGCCCCGACCCGCGCCGAGTAAGCGCGGGAGGGCCCACGGATCAATTTTCGCAGCGGGGCCCCATGGATCATGTGTACGCCACTGGCTAAGTACCTGTAAAAAAAATAAATAAAACTTACCATTTGATGTCTTCTTTTTTTGTTAAATCTTCTTTTTTCAGCCCCAAAAAAGGCTAAATAAAAAACCCTAATAACCGTCGCACTTAAAAAAAAACAAAAAAACCCAGAGTGCAAAAAAAAAATCAGACGAAAAAACAAAACCCGACGCTGAAAAGATAATCCATCTTCACTGATGGAGGGCACCGCGCAAACTGAGCTCCGCAGGGCGGGGGAAGTTTTATAAAGCCTTGCCCCGCCCTGCAATTACGCTCAGAGCACTCTGGTTGGTTTAAGCCATCCAATCAGAGTGCTCTGACAGGTAAATGAAGGGACTGAGAGGTAAGTCTCTACATTTACCTGTCACAGCACTTTGATTGGTTTACTTGGAATTCAAGAATGCTCTGTGTCAATTTTCCAACGCTGTGTAATTTGACTCATAACTCTCTGATTGGTTACTTTCAATCAACCAATCAGAGTGTTGTTATAAGTCAAATTACACAGCGTGAGGAGAAGAACTTTCCCACGCTGTGTAAAATGACACAGAGCACTCTGATTCATGGGCGTCCGCGGGGGGGGGGCAAGGGGGGGCACTTGCCCCCCCCTGGATTTTTCAGCTTGTTCTGATATTTTTCGTGTGAGATTTAAAATGAACTGCAATACCGGCGCCGGAGAGAGACAGGGATAGGAAGCTGCATCTTATCACTGCTTCTCTCTGCTGATTGAAACCGCAGGGGAACAACACATGCAGCCAGAGACAGCCTACAGATCAGGGGAGTCAGAGACAGCCTACAGATCAGGGGAGTGAGGGATGGGGGGGCAGAGACAGCCTACAGATCAGGGGAGTGAGGGATGGGGGGGCAGAGACAGCCTACAGATCAGGGGAGTGAGGGATGGGGGGAGACAGCCTGCCAAGATCAGGGAGTGAGGGATGGGGCAGAGACAGCCTACAGATCAGGGAGTGAGGGATGGGGTAAAGTGAGACAGCCTACAGATCAGGGGAGTGAGGGGAGGGGGAGGCAGAGACAGCCTACAGATCAGGGGAGTGAGGGATGGGGGGCAGAGACAGCCTACAGATCAGGGGAGTGAGGGATGGGGGGCAGAGACAGCCTACAGATCAGGGGAGTGAGTGATGGGGGGCAGAGACAGCCTACAGATCAGGG